>CM070738.1:0-1200000 GCA_036346245.1 Bonia amplexicaulis | reverse complement strand
CGCGACGCCGACGGCGACCATCCGTGTAACCATTGATGAAGCTTAAGCTTCTTGATCTCCAAGAACTCGTATGGCCGTCGCGGCGATCCATGAGATGACGGTGTTTCTTGCATGCATGCGCGCGCAGGTGGTAGGAGTGATCGGAGCAGCCGAGGAGGATTACCGGGGAAAGAAGCCGCGGTGAAGGAACGGATCGCGCGGGCCCTGCGGCTGTACAAGGACGCGGCGGAGGATCGTGGCGGCGGCGGCGCGCTGGTCCAGGTCTGGGCGCCGGCGAGGGACGGCGACCGCCGCGTGCTCGCCACCCGTGGACAGCCCTTCGTCCTGGTGTCGCAGTGCCACAGGCTGTTCCAGTACAGGACCATCTCCCTCACGCACGTCTTCGCCGTCGGCGGCGCCGGCGCCGCCGGGGAGCATGGGCTTCCCGGCCGGGTGTTCGACGCGAGGGCGCCGGAGTGGACGCCCAACGTCCAGTACTACAGCAGCAGCGAGTACGCGCGCATCAGCTACGCGCTTATCTACGACATCCAGGGCAGCCTGGCCCTGCCGATTCTTGATCCTGACACGCGGTGCTGCCTCGCCGTTCTCGAGCTGGTGATGACGGCGCCAATGATCCGCTTCGCCGGCGAGGTCGACAAGCTCTGCAAGGCTCTTCAGGTGATCTCTCCTACTGCATCTCCTCATTGTTGAAATTAATCTTGATGATTTATAAGTAGTTATAGAAACCGTGATCGAAGCACCAAGATGATGCACTATGGTCTTTACGACCAGGTGTACGTGATCGGTTACGACCACGTTGTGTATAGTTGTTACGACCAGTGTACGTGGTCGGTTACGACTACGTTATGTGTGGTCGTTATGATTAGTGTGTGTGGTTAGTTACGACTATGTTGTGTATAGTCGTTACGGTCGGTGCAAGTGGTCGGGGTGACCGCAATTTGCGAGTGGTCGGACTAACCGCAGTTCATATGTGGTCAGAAGCGACTGGTGTGTGTAGTCAATTACAACCACGGTGTACGTAGTCAGTTACAACAAGATTGTGCGTGGTCGTTACAACCATGTTGTGTGTGGTCACAATGACCAGTATGGTAGTCGTAAGCGTCGAGGTCGTGTCGTCTGTGTCTGCAGTGGTTGTAGCTGCAGTGCAGCGGTCGAAAACAAGCGCTGATCGGAGAAGCGTTCAAAGGCAGGCCGTAGTCGAACCCGTGGCCGTGGTCGTAGGCGCCATGGTCGTAGGCACCATGGTCATAAGTGATATGGCCGTAGGTACCGTGGTTGTAGCTCCTGCGTGTCTGTGGTCTAGCGCAGCCTGTGTGTGCGTGGTTGAAGCTCCAGTGCCGCGGACGAAGACAAGCCGAGGATGAAGCAGTGGTCGTGGTCATGCGGTGATCACTGTAGTAGGCGTCAACACGGGTGGTCATGGATGACGCAGGCCATACCTTAGTCGGTGAATTGCCCGGCGTGGGCAGGCGGCTTATCAATGTAGCAGTTGGCAGTGGCTGAGCTAAGCGGCATGGACAGGCGGCTGTTCTTTGTAGCAGTCGTAGGCAGGCGACTGAGCGGCGCGGTCAAGCGAACTACTCGGTGTGGGCAGGATGTCGTCGTCAGAGTCATGTAATAGGTGAGTTGTGCTTATATATACCATGTAAGACCGAATAAGGAGAATTAAGAGAGAGAGTGAAGAAGAGGAATAAAAATTGCCCCAAACTCTCTCCGCCTCATACGACTCTGTTCCTTACTTCCTTCTTCTCGCCGTCTCGACTCTGCTCAGTTCTCTGTCCAACAACAGGGCGCTCGGACGTTTTTAGACGTGTTGACCCTCGGGTGATTTCCCAACACTCATCTAATTGCTCCTCCTCCTCCTTCCTTGCACACCAGTACAGTGAAACTGTAATACATCCATCTTGCATTCTCGCTCCACTGCAATAACATCTGAAGAAATGTTTAGCTAGTTGCCATAGATTTTTAAAACTGTGACAATTAACAGGACTATTTGAGTGACATTTCCTGTATGCATATATGCAGGCAGTGGCATTAAGAGGTTCAGAGATCTGCCACCCTGCGGTCGAGGTGCGATACACGAAACTTCAGGGGGAAAAATGCTTGTTTTAATCCTTACATGTTCATCTACCGATCCAATGCCAATTCTCATGATCCAGATATGTAATTCAGAGGCGATTCAGCTAGCCGTGTCCGAGGTGTCAGAGATCCTGGCCAACATCTGCGAAGCTCACAAGCTGCCATTAGCACAGGCTTGGGTCAGATGCGAATGCTGCGACCCTGACACACGATGCACAGCAGTAGATAGCTGCAGTACAGAGCATTTCTCCCTGACAACAGCCGGTGCTCCTTTCTACCTCACCGACGCCGGCGTCTGCGGCTTCCGCGAAGCCTGCGTCGAGCACCACCTGCAGAGGGGCCAGGGGCTCGTCGGCAAGGCGGCGGCGACGCGCAGCCCTTGCTTCTGCGCGGACGTCACCAAGTGCTCCAAGGATGCCTACCCTCTCGCGCATTACGCCCGCCTGCACGGACTGGTAGGTTGCCTCGTGATATGCTTGCAGTTGCAGAGCGGCCAGGAGTACGTGCTGGAGTTCTTCCTCCCCCCGGACCGCAGAAGCGTCACGGAGCAGAAGGCGGCGTTGGGCGCCATCTCTGCCATGATCAGGGAATGCTTTGGCAACCTGAAAGCGATCGCAGTAACCAACTTGCAAGATTTGTCTTTGGAGATTGCTGCAGATGGTGATCACTGTGTGCTGCGGCCTGATCGTGTCGTCATCGCTGACACCCCTGAACTGGATGATGGCCATAAAGATCCAGATGAGGATGTGCATCTGGCTGTGGATAGTACAAACGTCGAAGCAGTAAACGTGCTCAATGGAGGCCAAATCCGATCTAAGCATCATAGATCGCAGCTTGGCAGGAAGAAGGTGAGAAGAGGGAAAGCTGGAAAATCTGTCGGTTTGGAAGAACTGCAGCGATACTTCTCAGGGAGCCTGAAAGATGCGGCGAGGAGCCTCGGCGGTGAGACTTTCTGGGCGAAATAATAAAGCAATCAAGATTAGCTGCCGCATGTTCAGTCAACTATTTCCATCGAACTCTCGAGAATATTTATGCGCAAACACGCATTTCTGACTGAGAATTGGATCCTCAGGTGACCATGTTTCTTTCTTCTTTTACAGTTTGCCCGACAACGATGAAGCGCATCTGCAGGCAGCACGGCATCTCGAAATGGCCATTTCGGACGATCAACAAGGTGAATCGCTCCCTCGGCAGGATCAAGCGTGTCGTCGAATCGGTGAACTGCCCACCACTGCCCGTCACCGCTGCTTCTTCCTGTCAGCCAGCTCCAGCTCCTCCTCGTCGTCTGCCATGCCTATCCTCCCAGGGCTCATACCAAGCGCCTCCTCTCACCAACACCGCATCGCGCAAGCCTTTGCAGAGGAGCAGCAATGGCGCCGGGGGGGTGGTGACCGTCAAGGCCAGCTACAGAGGGGACATCGTCAGGTTCAGGGTGCCGTGCTCCGCCGGCGTCGCGGCGGTGAAGGAGGAGGTGGCCAAGAGGCTGGGCCTGGAGGTCCGCGCGTTCGACGTCAAGTACTTGGACGACGACCACGAGTGGGTGCTCCTGTCCTGCGATGACGACTTCCAGGAGTGCCTTGACGTTGTCGCGGCTTTGCCGGCGGCGGCGGCGGCGTCTGGCTCCGGAACGGCGGCTCAGGTGGTCAGGCTGATCGTGCAGGAGGTAGCTGATAGCCTTGGGAGCTCCTGTGGTAGCTCAGACTAGCCCTAGAACTCCAGTTGAAAGTCTTAGCCAGTGTTGAAATGATCCATAGAACTGTTGCTGATCAAGTTGGTCACTTCCTTGCCATGCACCGGAGTCAGTTTGAGCTGTCAAAAACTCAAAATTTACTAAAAGAAATAGTTGGTAATTTTTTTATGCATATGATACACGATTTGAATAATAGAGGGAAAGAGAAAACAAAGGGCATGTTCTTTTCCTCCGAAGCTGGCGGGTTTTGATTTTTACTACAATACCTAACTTTCAAACGGAGTATTTTCTCAAGACGAGGTCTACAAGTTAAACGATGTACACATTAAAAGCCCAACATCTGTACCATTCAAAATCGCAAGTGAATATCTCTCTCTCCGTAATCTGTACCGTAAACAGCCAAAATTTAAAAATTTCAGCCAAAAAGCATAAGCCGTAGTCATTGCCAAACAGGCCCAAAATTGCTGTAAACTCGGTTATTAGGACGACAGATATAGATGACTACGCTTAGTGACAGAAAGAAAGGCCTTGCATACCTGAATCAATGCTGTTGTCCTGCGACGACGACTTCCCCGAGTGCCTCGACCTCCAGTTGCTGATGAATCAGGAACTGGGTTGCTTTTTGCAGCAGCAAAGAATTCACTGCAATTTTGCATGCAGTAGGAGTATTTCATAATTGACAGCATTTCCACACCCCAAGGAAGGAGAAGGACCCTATCCTAAGTCATGTGCAATTCCATCGGCACTGCATTACATGTCTATCGCTGTACACTTCAGTAGATCAGTCTGACACTTGGAAGGCGAAAAATAACACAGCCAATCAAGCAAAAGGGGGCTTGCATTTCACAAAACATTGAATTTTGAAAGACAAACACACGGTAGCAATCAGGTATGGTCCCGCTAGGTTTTAGTGCTACAAAGTTGAGGATATCACATGCTAAGGGACAACAGAAACCTGCTATTCCACGACAAGTATATTGTTCTGCGTCAATCCCTCGCCAGCAATCGGGTATTCTGGTGACAGCCTCCAGTCCCCATCCACCAAGAACTTGATCTCATACCTTTATTATGCACACAAAGAGATTGGCAATAATTTACTTAATGAATCAGAGTGAGCATGATCAGCATCCCAGAATTGACAAAACGAACCTCCCAGGTCTAAGCTTCAGAGTCGTGGAGAATCTTGCATAGTCACCTGAATACTCCATGGACATTGCCTCTCCCTGGGACCAGCCGTCGAAGGAGCCCATAATTTGCACATTCTGATATGAAATGTATATACACATATATTGCGGGTAAGAACAAAACAAAGAAGTGAGTTGAGGACAATAGCAGACACATAAGTAACAATGCATTTTTTAAATTAGAGAAAACAAAATTTAGCTGTACAATAATTTTGTTACCATATAATGTTTTCAGTCAAATAATCTTTGTTTACCTCAGCCATGCCGACCCAGTAAACACCAATTTCTCGAGGTTTTAAAGAGTCAACATCCTTTATCTGTTCCATAACCTTATCATGAAAAGCTGCAGGAAACCAAAAATTATTTCCCAACAAATTCACTCTTGTTTAAAAAACGCAATATTTTAACAGAGTTTTGGATTGGTGTTATGTTACTGCATGTTACAAACAACATATAATAAACAAATTGTGGGTACTGCTTAGCAGATTTAGCTATAGTAGGCATGAAAAATCTGCTTTATATTAAATAAGGATGGAAACACACCAATAACTGCTTAGCACATTTAGCTGCTGTAAGCATCTAATAAGCATGCTGATTTTCTTACAAAATTACAAAAGGATTAATATACAGATGACTAAATTTAGACCTGCGCAATCATTAAATGCTAGTACTAACCAAGGTTCCAAAAACCGGAACCAGAAGAAATCCCGGCCGACGGCCGGTAACGGTAACCAGCTGGTTACCGGAAAAACCGGTCACGATTTGAAAATCAAAACTTGAATTTTGAGATATTTTGAAACCGGTAACCGGAAAAACCGGCCAAAATTCGAAAATCAAAAATTCATACCGGCCGGTTTTTTCGATTACCGATCTCCACCGGTAAAAACGGTAACCGGCGGTTATCGGCCGGTAACCGTCGGGATTTTGAACCCTGGTACTAACAATATCGGATTACAATAATAATAACCATGATTGATGATCATACCAAACATTAGTCAAAACAATGTACAACTAAATGTCATTGTTGGGGGAGTGGCCCCCACCTTGGCCCAATCGGCTCACTGCGCCAAAGGCCCATTATGTATGCGACTGTGGCAGGCCCGAAATGGCTATGACGGGGAAAAGACATGTTTGTCCTTACTAGTATAACCCCCAAGAGGGGGGCATTCGTGTAAACAATTTCTACATGGCTATAAATATGCCCCTTAGGACATCATGGAGGAGAGATGATTCATTTAGAGAAAAGGATGGAGGAGAGATGATTCATTTAGAGAAAAGGCTAAGCAATAGCACAAGTAAAATATATACATCTTCAACATCCACTCCCTACTGCTAGTTTTAGCCTTCAGGCAGCCCCTTTGTGGCCTCCCCGTAGCCTTATTATCCACTGTTTGGTCCGTAACCACAACAGTTGATATTGTTCGTAGGAGACGATGTAGAAGCTACAAGCTGAAGCGAGGACGCTTAGATACGATGGCACCTAGGAAGGTGATGACGTCGGCCTCCAAGCGGAAGAGAAGTATTGCGGCCAAGACCGCCATGGCGAGAGAAGGGAGCCAGTGGTCAAAGGCCCCCCACCCCTGTGGCAGCGGCACACCGAATCGACTACGCCTGGGGCCGCGACAGGTAACGAAGACGGCTCTCCGGCAGCTGTGCCAACGACAGAGCAGGAGGCATCGCGTACGGAGAACCCGACCATGGCCCCTCTTGGCAACACCGGCAGCACCCAAGTGGTGGCCTCCACCGACAACCAACCCACTTTACACATCAGAAGCCACAATCAACATAATGATGATAGTGATAACTATAGCATGTAATCCACAAATCATCACCATAGCACAATGCTTTCTTAAGGGCACTAGCTATCCCATGTTAGCGAACAGTTATGCTTGCATAATAGTGACTCAACATAATGTAATCTGTAGTTGACTTTTTATGACCAGCTAACACAACATAGGATGAGACAATTTGTTTAAACAAATTAGACAGAAATCCTAGTGGCCCATAGGCACTAAAATCCTTGTTCCATGCTCTACCTAGCATTATCTATTTTAAGCAATCTTCCAGCAAATTTTCCATATCATACTTCCCTATCACAAAGTTTTGAAACAGCAGCTACAAAATACATTCAAAACTTTCCATAGGAAAAAAAGTTTTACGTACCAGCCAACTCAGTTTCCAAACCATCAATACCCGCAATACCAACATAGACTATGACTGAGTTCTTTTGGGCTTATGACTTTTGGCTTATACTACAATAACTAGCTTTCAAACGAAGTGTCTTTTCAAGGCGAAGTCTACAAGTTGATTATAGTAGACACTATACCGAATCATCTATATTGGTCAAAATCACATGCAAGTGTCTCTCTTCGTACTCTCTCTTGCGAACAGTCAGAATTCAAAATTTTAAGCCAAAAGCTATAAGTCATAGCCATGGTTGTCACGGCGAGGTCGGCGACCACGGCGAGCGAGGGGCGTCTGGACGCCTAGCCGACGCCACGGCGACACCTAGGCGACGCCATGGCGAGCGCCATGTCCGGTTGTGTATATACGTCGTTAACTCGTTATAGCATATTCATCTCATGATGTATAAAATCACTCATCCCCTCAGTCTCTCTCGACTCACTCATCCCCGTCTCCGTCTCGAGTCTCGACTCTCTCGAGTCCTCTCCCCATGCCGACTCCTCCCCATGCCGCCTCCCCATCCGCCGCCTCCTCTCTGCCTGCCTCCCGTCCGCCTCCTCTCTCCGCCGCCGCCTCCCCACCGCCTCCGGCTCCCATGGGGATCTCCTAACCCTAGCCGCCACCACCACCGCATCCTCCTCCCGCCCGAGCTCTCCCACGCCTCCTCCCCGCACCAGAAGCTCTCCCGCCCTCCCACCCCGCTGGAGATCGGCCAGCGGGAGCAGGCCAAAGATCGACATCAACAGCGGGACAAGGCGAGGCAACCAGCCTCGGTGTCCACCTCCGGCCGCCGGGACGACTTGGCGTCGCCTAGGCGACGCCGTGACAACCATGGTCATAGCCCACAAGAACCCACCGTATATTCTGCGTTGTTTCTCCTCATGATCTGCAAACTTACTACACTACTTGAAATGGTAAGCTAATAGTCAGATTATGGCCTATGTAGCAACTTAACAGCAGCAGCCAAATGCTGAATAGCAGATGAATCATACATGGGATCACATCTAATCAAAGTATTGTACATTCAACAAGATTTTAGGGAAATCTGGTGTACGCAATGATGTTTTTGAGATAGTCTTTATGTTTCTTTTTGGTTAAATATTCTCCTAAAGGCGACATGGCCTTCGGCATTGGTTATGATTTATGAAATCAGTTGGCCACTTAATGCAAAGTTTGCCAGCTGAGCTGTCCTAGTAAACATGTCAAATGTAAAACTGTGGAATTCTAACGCACCAACAGTAGGTCATTGTGGTAAATTACCTTCTAATCTGGAGAGAAGATGAGACTGAATATATTTTCCATTTATCTTCCTAGACCCTGATGGAACATCAAAATTAGCAATCTCTTCAGCGAGGCCAACCAGAGCCTGTTGACATAAAGCAACAGTGAAGATGTACGAACTACGAAGTATAAATACTTTTTTTGGGTAAAAAACATCAACAATGATGATCACTTAAATACTCATATACGAGATTTGAACAACACCTGGAAAGAAAATAGTGCATTACGACCCGCTGATGTGCTTTATACAATTGTTGGCTTCTTGCAGCAGTGGGGGATCTTGTTAGGGGAGGAAGACAGCATCGTGGTGAAGCAGTTTTAAGAGGTTCTCAGGACCTAGGCGCATCAGGCTGAAGGGGGTGATCTCTTAGGAAGCATCTAGTTGTTGTTCTGAGTACTTAAAAAGTCTGTTCTCTTGCGATCTTTAGAAGTTGGCTTATATCGAGGGCTTAGTCATGAACTGGGTGGTTGTAGGTTGAGCTTTTTGGGTCCTTGTTGCTCCCTAATTTGGCTGCTAGTTTTCACAGTATCAGAATTCAGACATTAGCTTTCAATATAAGTGGGGATATTGCCTGTTGTCCAAAAAAATATTTCTATGCTTCCAGTTTTAAGAAAGACAAATATAGGAGTTTACAATATTATTCTAAGAAAGACAAATATAGGAGTTTACAATATTATTCTCTCCTTTAGTGGCAGGCTAGCAGCAATGCATGATTTATTGAATTCTATGTATCATTATGGAAAGTGCTTCTATGATCCAAACAGAAAATTGCAAGAATCCTAGAGAAATCAGAGGAGTCGAGGGCCTGATTGGCAACAAATCATTAGTAAACACAGTCGCCTCAAGAACTCTGCGGGTTTTCTTTTGGATGAGCATGGAAAGGGCCAAGGGGGCAATTTGCAGAAAAAAAAAGGAGAGAGAACACAAACATTCGATTCAACATGCTGATGCAATCAGAGTTAATTAGATGTAATCATCAAACAAGATAAAGCTATAAGAACTAACCTGCAGTTCAAGTTCCAAAACAGCAAGTTCACTTTTGAACTTTACAACTGCATCATCCTTTATTTGCAACTGCAGAACATAAGATCTAGTTAGTAATGGCTGGGTATCTAATAAGAGAGAGTAAATCGTACTTTGCATTGAGTAACTTGTCGCTTATTTCACTTTGCATCAGGGTTAACCTATACTTTCAATTTGCACCAGGGTGGACCAAATAAAATTTCATTTTGCACTAGCTCAACCTTATTTGGCTCAAACCAGCTTTACATAATGACAAGCTGATATACACAATTTTGATTGCTCTGTTTCTTCAATTTGATTGTCTTGTTTAGAACTGAAATTGATTGACTAGTGCAAAGTGAAATTTTATTTGGTTCACCCTGGTGCAAAGTTAAAGTATGGATTAACTCCGGTGCAAAGTGAAATAAGCGATAAGTTACTTGATACAAAGTGCAATTTACTCTAAGAAAAATGGCTTTGTGCAAATTCGACATAACAACAACTTTATGTCCTAGACTGCTATTTATATAAAAAGTACTTTTCCCTACACAAATTGATTGATGCATGATAAGTTTCAGTTTGGCAACCAGTTATGTCGCTGCAAACATATTTGCATTTAAATTGCATTTTAGATTTTTTTTTATTTGAGAAAATGGATAATATTCTTGATGAGATAGTAAGTACTATAAAGTGAATCGACAATGGTAATTTACGAGTAGCAGGAGAGTTCAAGATTTGATTCATTCCTGATTTAAAATTTTCACAGCATCTTGCTGACCTTGATAGCAAATCCAATGCCTGGACAGAGTAGTCTATTTTGATTTTATGAAATGTCTATTTGCTGCCTTCAACAGATTAAGGAACTGATCCACAGATGGCCAGTCATACAACAGCTTAGTATTTAAGAGTACCCACATAATAGAAAGAACACATTTGACCATGATCAAGTATGTGATGATGCAATTTGATGAACTGTTTGCAAGAGCACAACAATAGAACCTGTCTCTTGAGGAACCGGTTATATTGATTTGCTTCACTGAGCTTTCTCAAAAGCTTACTTCGTTCTGAATCAGCCAAAAGAGACTTCAACTGCAAAATTACCCAAAGAAAAGGGAGAATATTAATAAAATATAAAATAATGTAATTTCAGGGTTTGCAGTTTGCAGACTAAAAAATCATGCCAAATCCTCACCATGTTCTATGTACTTCAAAAGTATCAAACTTTCCAATGCAATGCGCGGCAGAAATATTAACTAAAAAACTCAATACTACATACAAGTTTCTTGTTTCTCTGTTTGGGATATTTGAAAGGAAGGCACTAATAATTAAGACTACAAAGACGATATCTCCTTAAGCTTGCTGCACTATCTTGAATTCATAGGAACTTGACCTAGGTCCAATGACATAGTAAGTAAAAATTGTCTAATCAGGAATAAACCACGTTGGCATCATAGGGATATATGTTCCTCACATGACAAATACTAAGACCATGCCTCCTGTTGACCCAAAATTAGACATATAAAGAATGAAATGTAAAAGATATGCATGCAGGCCACACACACATAAATATAAGAACCAGGTGCTTTTACACAAGCAGAAGACAATGTTCCAAAACTAGAAAGAAACACCATGTATAGTATAGAAATTTTTAGGAGAAGAAAATTATAGCTCTGCTGATTCAGAAATCAGAATGTATCTATCTACTTCCAGTGATATGTCGTACAGGTTCTGGGACTGATGAACTGCATAGAAGAAATGGTATAATGTTGAGTTCTGTTCAGCTGATACCTCATAAGAATTCAGCTGCCGGGAAAGCAGCTTTTCAGATGCATCGCCATCAACAATCCCACCAGCGTCACTAGTCTGCTCCGATGAAGATAACGCTGAATTGGAGGGTGCAGGCCCGTCCTCTAAATTCAAACTTGCTGAAAAAGATCTCCAGCATGAACGTCTCCCAACAACTGGGCTCACGGGATATGCGATGGTAGTGAACTTGCGACATTGGCTGGATTTTGTGGAGGTGGGAAAATAGCTGAGAGCCCTTCTGGGAATCCATTGCTTTTCAGACATGGACTTGCTCGGACGCATGGAGTTATACTCCCTTCCCGCATTCCTTGTCCAGAAAGTCAACACACCATGTTAAAATAACGAGAAAGGGGAATGGAACTACATGTTTTGGTTCAATGCGACATGAAGTTCTGAAAGATGTACATGCACTAATTTACCAAACTAAAATTAGGTAAAGATCAATCTGAAGAAATCATACATATACGCTGCTGCCCATTTGGATCAATATCTGACCAAGAGATGAGTGCACAATCAACAGAACAGCCTACCTTGCAAAACTCGTAGCTAAGCATTCCATAGCAATTTCCTGAAGAAAAACGAGAAATTCTTACCAATCAACATTATAATAGCTTCCAATCAACAGAAATACAAATCTCTGGTAGGCGGTAACTTCATATTCGGTAAGCAACCAGGGGCTGAACCCCTGGTTGAACCATTAGTCCATTTTCTTGATACAGATTCTACTATACCCTATACGGGCTCACTCCATTAGTCTTCGGGTCAATCGGATCCCAAGCGACGAAAAATACATCAACAAATCCAATAAAATATAGAGGTAGCCAACATGCCCAATCTTGGCCACAACCACATAAAAAAAAAGTCGCATTAATCGGAAAAGTTACGGGAAATAAAAGAGGAAAACGGAAGGGGAAGCAGACCTGGAAGAACCTCACAGCCAATGGGGGATGCGCGAGGACCACCTGAGGCTGAAACCCCAGAGATCAAATGGAGGTTCGGGGTGTAGAAATCGGGGGAGAAGCCGAGCGATGAGGTCGGAGTCGGAGATGGACGAGGCGAACAGCTCGCAGTCGGTCGCTCAAGACCACAGATTTCTGCCTTCCGTTGTGCGAGAACACACTTTTAAGATACCTATTGACGGAAACCTTACAGGTAACTAAAAACACAGGGAGACTATCTTTTTGTTTTCCAAAATGTATGAAGTGGTTTGACATGGCACAATCATCATGAAAGTATTTTTCGAATTTGAATCTAACGGCGCCGCTTTTGTGCCATTAAACATATGCACTGTTGTATTGATTGTTGATAAAACATTAAAATGTTTGCTTCAAAATATAGGGGGCCTTATAAAAACCAATTGGGGATAGGATTGAAATTGTCGTCGATACGAGATCGGATAATAAACTTTTAGGCACCCTCAGTTGGATTCGTGGACCGCCGAGGATACAAGAGGGGACTCGACGAGAATCACACATAAGCCACCGTACAAATGTATTGCATATGGGTGTGAGTGTTACAAGTAGCCTCCCCCTCTCCATTTACAAAGGGTTATATTTATAGAGTGGGAGGGGAGGCTAGTAAAGTTACAAGTCCGCCCCCGGAGCCTAGTTCACTCCTAGAGGTAGGTTCGTCCATTACATCAGGTGGCCCTTGGCCCCGGGTTGAACTCCCCCCAAGCTCCCGCTTGACACAGCTAATGCCCGAAGTATCACGCCTCGCCGAGATTGGTCTCCGGACTTCATCTTGGGTTGGCTCCCATACCTCGTCTGGGGTCACATGGACCTCATCCGGGGTGGACTTCAGACCTTCTCTGGGGTGGATCTCGGACCTCGTCCGAGGTGGACTCCGGACCTCGTCCGAGGTGGATTTCGGACCTCGCCGGAGATGGATTCCCCAATGTGTGACGCCACGCCGAAGTTGTCATGGCACACTTTGGCATGCCTTACTTTGCCAAAGCTATCGTCGGCTTGAGTTAGCGTGGGGACCCTCCCACAATAGCAGCTTCCCGCCGATCCGGGTGGTCATCAACTGTCCATCCGAGCTGGCACACCGACTTATAAAAGGGGTTAATGTGCTGCCTCAAGCCAACGATTCCACTAGTAACCTACGGTGTACTCTAATAACATGTTAAAATATCTTAATCCTCGTGTGAATTTCAGACGATAGGTCATGCACGCACCCTCGAGTTAGGTTCCCTTGGTGTTCATCAAAGGGCCACTGCTCTGTTTGGCTAATATTAGGTCACATCAGGGAGTTCACCATCGCACAAAACTAGGATCTAGTCCAAAGAAGTGCCTCGTGAAGTGCATTCTTGACTCATAGCCTTTGAAAGGTGAAAGAATATATAGGAGTGCCAAGATCGACTTGCGTGGGCATGGCTGAGGCTTAGCCATTGAAGAATGATAGAACCCTGAGGCACAAAAGGTTGATTCGCTTGAACACGCAGAAATGAGTATGCCCGACTTGTTAGTCCAAGACGCGCGGAGTTCTTAGGTGAACGAGTCGTTGTGTGAACATGTCGAGATGGGCCTGGATGTACCGCTAGTCCAAGGTGCGATAGAGATTTAATGTGTGTGAGGCCAACTAGGGCGTACGCATCCCTATGCACGAGCTCGATGGGTGACGCTGAGTTCGACGACATATTAAGATATGATTGACTGATGCAGGCCAACATACCGATATGTTCAAGGTCGGTGTGCATACTCAGGAACAACCTGATGAGGCTGGACCCTCAAGACGAGGGGATATGCACTAAGCCGTTGTCTGCTCGACTTGTCGAGGCACAACACTAGAAGTTAGGAGGTGTGTCATGTGCTCGGCTTACGGAGGAATGACCTATAAAATAGGGAGTGCCCGATGCGAAGCTACATTTTATCGAGGGATTGCCTTCAAGGCTAACCACACCGTGCCAAGGTGACGTGTTGGCACTTGTCGAGGTGAAGTGATCAATCCAATGAGCGCGCATAATTGAGGAGATGCCAATAGATCGAGCTGAGCTTTACCGAGGGAATGTCCTGTATGTCGAGTCGTATCATACGGAGGCAAAGCCATTGAAAAGTGTTGCCCCTACCCGCTGAACTAACCCGACAACTAGAGGAGTGTGCTGGGGCTCGAAATACTTAGAGACTGATGAGTTGCATATGAGACGACGAGGTGTGCATTGAAACACCTATTAACTGACTCCTAGAGGGGTTTCTTGTGGTACGAGTCGGTGTGCATCGAAGTGTTGAATACTTAACTCACCTGAAGCATGACCTTGCAAGGAGTTCTCGACTCACTGAGGAGTGGCCTTCGGGGTGAGGAGATATGCACCCGAATATAAGGTGATCAACTCGTCGAGGCTTGCGTGGTCGACTCATTGAGGCATTGACTATGAGGCAGAGTACTCAACAAACTAGGGTGTGGCCTTCGACAGAATAAGTTGATTTGGTTATCCATAAAGCTAGAGAAAACCCCTAATCAGGGAGATACAATCGAGGTAAAGCGAAGTTCGGCTGAGGCGAGACCGTCAAGACTGATCGAACCATGTCGGGGTCAAGCATTGCTCTCCAGATGCTCTTTGGCGTAGTGCGGACCTAGTGTGGGGGGCAGCACCCTAGAGGACAGGGAAGACGATGACACCATGACTAGGTCTATTGTCCTTAGCCCGGACTCGCATCTGATGCATGGCATGGTTGAAGCGGAGGCAGCGCCCAAATAGCAGTGGCGGTGATGGAGTCAGTCTGAGCTAGGATGGCGGCGCACGACGGATGTCAAGCTCAGATGACGGCGCGCGGCGCCATCGAAAAACATAGCTCTTGAGACAAGGCTCGAGAATGCTTCCAAAAAACTTCACTTGAGACCAGGCTCATGAGCACTTCGCGGATGGGGTGGAGACAGAACACCACAATCTCCTATCGAAAAAACTTGGTGTTCAAGATAAGACTCGAGGGCGCTTCACGGATAGGGTGAGACTGGAACACCACCATTTCCTATCCAAAAAACTTAGCTCTCGAAACGAGGCTCGTGAGTGTTTTGCGGTTGAGGAGAGGTCGAAACTTTGCCCCCCCTTCCAAAAAAAGCCTACTATATTAATATCGACTCTAACAACCTTAAACAAACTTATTAGTTTTATGAACAATCAAGATTCAAAAACAAGACGCCGAAAAATTAAATACTGGCCGTAGCCGATACTGGTTTTCTACCTGTTGGTTTCTACAGTGCTATCACTACCGCCGGTTACTACCAATATTTTTATCCCTGCAAACAGTAGCAACGATACATGACCATTGGCTTAGATACTTTTCAGTTAGCAAATGGCCTGTTTTTCTCTAGAGACATAAATAATTTGTTTGAGGTTTTGATCAATATAAATGAAGTCGTTACAATATATACTACAATTAACTTGTATACCTCGCTTTAATAAAATACTTCGTTTGAAAGATAGTTATAGCAGAAAAATCAAAAAAAAGTTTTTAAAAGCTGAAAAGAAAAGACACAAAGTAAATATTGGTCAGGCCACCACATTGAAAACCTACTGTTGCATATCATACGAAGGGCTCTGTTTTCTTCTTAAAAGGTTCATGGCATATAAAAAAAGAAAAGGCATTGCCTCTAGGCCTCAATTGGATCCTTATATATATTATCAAACCAATACCTGTGTACTTAAAAGGAATCTGCCTCAACATTCAAACTCATGTTAAAACAAGCACAAATTGCCTATGGCCATAGTGAGGCTTCATAACCAACCCGATGGTTTCGAGCTCTCCATTCAATCCTGCATATCTGTTCAAGCCTTTGCACTCCTGCATATCTGTTCAAGCCATGCATGATGCATCATAACAGAACAATAGGAATGATTAATCTCCCCATACAAAATGCAGTGAAACAAACATGTACGGTCAGTACCGGCAATGGATAGGTACATAGCACAAGCATAGTCTGCAGCACAAGATTGCTGACTTCTGAATCCTAAACTACGGAGGGAATCAGCTACACCAAAAGAGCTGTACAACATATGATAACCTGGTGTAGGTTAAGGCATCAAATGAAGCAGACTCAAACACTGAAAATAGCTGTTCCACCCGGAATCAGAAACTCAAAACATAGTATTTGTTGCTTTTGCCCCTAAACGAACACTTCAGGCTGAATTCATTACAGCAGCGAGAAGTTGTACTCTACTACATCCAGTCTTGATTGTGAAGAAGATCAACTCGAACCAGATGTAGCTGAACAGTAATCATTCCGCCAAGGTGGGTGAAGAGTAATGCTGCTGCTGCTTTCCTGACACTTCAGTGGAATGACCATAATCATCACCTTCGCACTGAAATGGAAAGTTCAACAAGAAAGATCATTAGAAATGATTTCAACTATCGTTGTCTTGGGATGGCAATTGGCATGCATTGCTCTTTATTTTGTGGTATTTCATTTATAAGATGTGCACAAAACAATTAGGGATCAAAAGAAAAATAATCTATGCAAAGGATAAAAAGAGAGATTCACGTACCAAATCAACAAGCATATCAATAGTGAGACCAGTATCAAACTCCTGGGCTTTCAACGCTTCAACAATGAAGTCAGAAGACACATCTGGGAACATCCGCGAGAGGGATTCCACCACAGCAAGATGATTATCCACATCACTTTCCTCGTACTGTGATGGATCAAATGCGCTACCAGCAGCTTCTCCTTTTGAGGAAGACTCGGCAGAAATGTTGAGCTTTCCTAGGCTTTCAGCATAGTCATCCAAAGAAAGGGAATCTGGGAGCTCATACCCAGAAGACTTGTCAGCGGTCTCATTCTTTTCAGTTTCACCTACTTGCTTCTCAGAGTTCTTCCTTTCATTCAAGCTTTCTGCAAACAAAGACCCGGACGCAGGCACAAAAGGAATGGCAAATGGATTCAACCGAGAAGACATTTCTATTCAGTGATTCAGCAGACCTGTCAAATACGCAAGGAAACCTCAGTACAAATTCATATGAGCAGTCATGGTTGATCAGATCCTAAACTGCGTTTTCATGTCTACCAATTTGATCGAGAGCATAATTTTTTCAGTAATACATGCATGATATGAGGGTCATTTAATCAGCTAGGCGTTGCAAAAAAGTATGAACTAATACGAGAAAAACTAGATGAAATGCCTCTCCATATTCTTCTGTCAACAGAGTTGTTGAATTTTCATATACCCAAGCCCTCATAAAGTTAAACATCGATCATCTTACAAAGGTTTGCCACAATACTATATCCCAAGTGTACCAAATGTATCAAGTCTTAGGTAAAGTATTGTATCAATCTAAGGTGACCTCATACTGGTAGATCAGAAATTACTTGCTTCCGGAAAAAGCATACTTTTAAGGATTTCATGCCATGCATATACAATTCTGGCTATGAGTACGGACGGTGTTAAAAAAAACTGTAGCCAACATCAATTCAGTGTAATTAACGCTTGGGAAAAATGACTCCACATATAATTTCGCCACAACACTGCAAGTTCCATTTCTCAGATACGTAAAACAAAATGATCAACAGTTAAGGACAGGAAAAGCTAATAAAAACAGGGCAGGACTAGCATGACAGGAAGTCGTAGCTGACACCAGAAACAAATAAATTCTCAATAGTCTACTGTCTACAAGCTCTAATGTTGGCACCCCAATTTTATCCAACAGCTGCTGGCACCCCAATTTTATCCAACAGCAGCATTATTAGCATATTTGCAAGGAACAAGCGCAATCATTTACTTCAAAGCCAGACTCCATCATAGAGATGGAGCTACTGTAAGGCTCGTGGATATCAAATGCAACTTGAAAAAAAAAACGAGAATCTACTTCGTGATGCCATCTCAACCTATCACAAAACTTCAATTGAGCAAGGCTGAGAAAGTAGGCCAATGACTAGGCTACCGGCTACCGAGCGTCCAGGCGATGTCACATCTTGATCAACTAGGCAACAATACATTACACAAGACGAGACAAGAAAGCATCCACCGCTTCACCGGAAAACTCTAGCACAAACGGGACGATTCCATGATGTACCCCTCGGATTCGTACCAAATCCAGAACGACGACCTACACCCAAAGATCGTACCACCGAAGAGAACCAAGAAATCAAGCGTACCACCCAGGATCAACCAAGAACCTGCGACCACACGAGGCGAGATTGACCTCGCCAGGATCGCGAACGAACCACGAATCGGACAGACCGCACCAGGGGGAGAGGAGGACGTACCCTAGGTCGCTTGTTCGTAGCCGGCGCGCGTCGTCGCGGCTGGCTTGCTTTGCTTCGTCGGGGGAGGAGGGGAGCGAGAGAGGAGGGGAGCTGCTATTCAAGGGGGGAAAGAAAGCAAGAAAAGGAAGGGAACGGGGGAGGAGCAGGGGTGGTGGGCCCGCGCAGGGACGTGGTGCCCTCTCGACGGCTGGAGATCGGTGCCGTTCAGGATGGACGGCTGCGATGGTCTCAGCACCCGCGACGTGGTGGTTGGTTTTTCTTCATTCCGTGTGCTCAAGGTGGTCTGCTGCTATTAATGGGAAGCTTTTTCTGGGAGTAACGCTGCAATTCTCTCTAGGAAAAACAGGGGTGTGTATCCTTTGTTTTGTTGGCTGAATTTAATAAATAGTAAATTGTACATGTTTTCCCCTTACTTAATAAGAGCACGTCGAACAACTGTCAAAGTGTATCGGTGATCAGAGCCACGTTGTCGTCATGCCGAAGTCAAGGTTAGAGAATAGACACTTGGGCGTTGGAGCGGGCATCGGGCATCACCGGCAGGCGTCATGGTAGGTAGTAAATTGCACATGTTTCCTCCTTACTTAATAAGAGTATGTCGAACAGCTGTCAAAGTGTATCAGTGACGAGAGCCACATTGTCATCATGCCGCGGTCAAGGTTACAGAGTAGATACTTCGGCGTTGCAACGGACATCGGGCATCACTGGCAAGCCTCATGGTTAGGGGTGTCAACCGACCGAATAGAATCGAATAGTCCAGATATGGATGCAGGATAAAACGGATAATAAATATATGATTGACACTCCTTGAGTCTTAATGTATCGAATACGAATCGAATAGTCCGGATAGAAATGCCAACTAAAATGTTTAATCCGGATCTGATTGACACCCCTACTCATGGTAGGTTCTAGCTTGGAGTCACGTGATGGAACAAGGTGGCACAATTGTGCCACTATTTATGGCCTTATTGGCTACCGCGTGAGGAGATATAAAAAGTGGACGGTGTTTGCTGACAAGTGGGCCCGCTAGGAGAAATGATTGGCAGTTCTCTTTCTCCCTGTAGTAATGAAAATTAAAAGCACTTCCAACAACAATCAAAGCATCGGCGACCAGAGCCACATTGCCTTCATGTGAAAGCTGAGGCTAGAGAGAGAAGATACTTTGGCGCTACAACGGGCATTGCGCGTCACTGGTAGGTCTCATGGTAGGCTCCATTGTGACGAGCAAGGTAGTGCCCCCAACATTTTATGGCCCTATTGCTTACCACGTGAGGAGATAGAAAAAGTACATGTGATTGCCAGTCAAGTGGGCCCTGATAGGACAAATGGTTGGGAGTGTTTTTCTCTCTTCACTTGCAGTAATGAAAAATAAAAGCATTCCCATGAACTGCTAAAGCGTTAGCGACCAAAGCCACGTTGCCTTCATGTGGAATCCGAGGCTGGTGACAGAAGACACTTGTGCGCTACAACGAGTATTGAGTACCACCGGTAGGTCCCATGGCAAGCTCCAGCGTGATGAGCACGGTAGCCCCCACCCCCATGCGCAGTTTATGACCATGTTGCTTATCGCATGAGGAGATTGAAAAAGTACATGGTGTTTGCCAGTCAAGTAGGTCCCTCTATAAAAAATGGTTGGGAGTGTTTTTCTCTCTTCCATTGTAGTAATAAAAAATAAAAGCATTCCCGACAACTGTCAAAGCGTTGGCGACCAGAGCCACGTTGCCTTCATATGGAAGCTGAGGTTGGAGAGAGAAGACACTTGGGCGCTACAGCGGGCATTGAGCATCACCAGTAGGTCACATGGTAGGCTCTAGCGTGATGAGAAAGGTAGCCCTCCCCCTGCGTAATTTATGGTCATGTTGCTTACCGCATGAGGAGATAGAAAATGTACGTGGTGTTTGCCAGTCAAGTGGGTCCAACTAGGGCAAATGATTGGGGGTGTTTTTCTCTCTTCCCTTGCAGTAATAAAAAATAAAAGCATTCCCAACAGTAGTCAAAGCGTTGGCGACCAGAGCCATGTTGCCTTCATGTGGAAGCCGAGGCTAGAGAGAGAAGACACTTGGGTGCTACAGCAGGCATTGAGAGTCATTGGTAGATCCCTTGGCAGGCTCCAACGTGATGAGCGAGGTAGCCCCCCTCCTTCCCCTCAGTTTATGGCCTTATTGCTTACCGCATGAGGAGATAGAAAAAGTACATGATGTTTGCCAGTTAAGTGGGCCCCTGAAAGCATCTAAGCCTCTAAAAATAATTTTAGTAATTAATGATGACCATGATTAAAATGTCTAACTTAATTTGTTTATTGAGATGATTAAAAAGTTTACTCCTAGAATTTGATGACGTCATGGAAAAGGCATACAAAAGTTATCAAAGGTTGACATGGATCAGGATAAAGCTCACTGCAAAGGTAAATTGTAGTCTAAGGATCTCTTTATAGTCTTTTACAGGTCTCGAAGTTTGGATGAATAGACCGGATTTATAGAATAGTGTCGTAATATAAAGAGGGGTCATGGTTAGTAATTTAAAGATTAACTTGTGCTACTATGATCGATTAAATATTCATGCATGCATCTAAAGTTCATTTGGAACCTTCTCTGAATCTCCTTTAAAAAACTAGTATAACCACACACCTTGAACGATAGTACCGTTACCGGCTAATACACGTCAATAGCTAATTTTCAGAGAGGTATCTTTAGGCATTCTTTGAATAATACTACCGCATGTGTTGCATAGTAGTACTGCAGAGCGGTATGGCCGCATGATTACAAATCGGTAGTACCAAAATTTATATGGCGGTAGCTAATTTCCAGCAAGGTATGTTTTGGAGTATTTTCTCTCCTCTAGAAATCGAAACTACCGTAGTTGAGGCGTGGTACTACCGTATGATTGATACCACCGGACCCTGTGAAAGCGGTACTACCCACATTTGGTAGGTCCCTCTATAAAAATGGTTGGGAGTGTTTTTCTCTTCCATTGTAGTAATAAAAATAAAAGCATTCCCGACAACCGTCAAAGCGTTGGCGACGAGCCACGTTGCCTTCATATGGAAGCGAGGTTGGAGAGAAGACACTTGGGCGCTCACGGGCATTGAGCATCACCGATGAGGTCACATGGTAGGCTCTAGCGTGATGAGAAAGGTAGCCCTCCCCCTGCGTAATTTATGGTCATGTTGCTTACCGCATGAGGAGATAGAAAATGTACGTGGTGTTTGCCAGTCAAGTGGGTCCAACTAGGGCAAATGATTGGGGGTGTTTTTCTCTCTTCCCTTGCAGTAATAAAAAATAAAAGCATTCCCAACAGTAGTCAAAGCGTTGGCGACCGAGCCATGTTGCCTTCATGTGGGCCGAGGCTAGAGAGAAGACACTTGGGTGCTACACAGCATTGAGAGTCATTGGTAGATCCTTGGCGAGGCTCCAACGTGATGAGCGAGGTAGCCCCCTCCTTCCCCTCGGTTTATGGCCTTATTGCTTACCGCATGAGGAGATAGAAAAGTACATGATGTTTGCCGTTAAGTGGGCCCCAAGCATCTAAGCCTCTAAAAATAATTTTAGTAATTAATGATGACCATGATTAAAATGTCTAACTTAATTTGTTTATTGAGATGATTAAAAAGTTTACTCCTAGAATTTGATGACGTCATGGAAAAGGCATACAAAAGTTATCAAAGGTTGACATGGATCAGGATAAAGCTCACCGCAAAGGTAAATTGTAGTCTAAGGATCTCTTTATAGTCTTTACTGGTCTCAAGTTTGGATGAATAGACCGGATTTATAGAATAGTGTCGTAATATAAAGAGGGTCATGGTTAGTAATTTAAAGATTAATGTAATGGTTACTTTTTATGCATTTAATGAACCTCAAATAGCTATTGAATAGTAGGTGCAGTAGTACCGGCCACTACATGGTGGTAGTACCGTAAATCATATTTTTGGGGGATTTCGACCCCAACGGATATTCTGGTGGGTGGAGGCTATAAATACTTTTCCACGAACAACAAGGGCTTTCTTTCTAACTTCGTTGAATACCCTTGAGCCTTCTTCAACGAACTTTCAACATTAGTAAGTTGAACGTCATTGCCTTTTGGACACTTCTTTGCTTTGAATATCCCTTTCTGCAATATACCACCAATGCGTTGCTTGAATTGCTCACTGCCATCAGCGCTATGCGATTTGACAAAAGCTTGCATTAAGAAAGAATACAGATCCGGCACCAGACTTTTTCCTGCAGAGTTGGGACATGAGGTTACAAGAAAACAAACAACAAAAACTGCATAAAGTAGATCACACAGAGAACATTTTGGTTTGGGGAAAAAATAGAAATAAGCAAAATAAAAGAAAAAGAAGACAACTACTAATACTGTTTTTCATTGGATGTCCACCTCCTAAAGGCTATAAATTAAAATATATTACAAGATAGTTAGGTTATTTCCTAATGGAATAAATCCATATAACACCTTAAACTTTGTTTGAAAGTCCGTTCAACACCCCAAACTATGAAACCAAACATTTGACGCTCCAAACTTTGCAATCCAGTTCAAATAACACTCTGGCCCAGTTTCGCATGATAGTATTACCCACATGACGCGATGAATGGATGGTTTTGCCACGTAGTATGACATACCGGCCAAGTTAGGTGTTCCCATAAGGACTTCTCCTATTAGCCTGCATTTATTTAAGGACAACACGGATAGTTCCTTTGCTCATGAATTTTTGTTAAAGAGTAAATTGCAAGCTTTTCTTTTACATTAATTGAAAATAAGAGCATGTCGAACAATTGTCAAAGTGTATAGGTGACTAGAGCCACGTTGTCGCCATGACGAAGCTTAGGTTAAAGAGAGCAGACACTTGGGTGTTGGAGCGGGCATCGGTTTGTCACCAGTAGGCCTCATGGCAAGCTCCAACTTGAGTCACATGAAGGAGCAAGGTGGTGCTCCATGCACAATTCTCAGGAGTTTCCCTGGACAAAATTAAATGAATTTCTAACAACAGTTAAAGCGTTGGTGGCCGAGCCACGTTGCCTTCATGTGGAAACCGAGGCTAGAGAGAGTAGACACTTGGCCACTGCAACAAGCATCAACGATAGGTCCTATGGCAGCCATGTGATGGAAGGTAGTGCTCTCCCATATAGTTCATGGGCCTGCTGCTTGCCACATGAGATAGAAAAAATGAATGGTGTTTGACTACCAAGTGGGCCTGCTAGAAGAAATGGTTATGAGTTTTTCTCACTGCCCCTTGCAATATTGAAAAATAAAAGTATTTCCAACGACAATCAAAGCATTGGCGACTAGAGCCATATTGCCTTTACGTTGGCGGGGCTAGAGAGAAGCTTGGGTGCTACATCAGTCACATGATAGAGGTCTTCTTTCTCCTCCGGCTGACTTTTGACTTTTCTATAGACTAACTTTCAAACGGAGTATTTTCTCAAGACCAAAGTCACTAGTAGGTTTCAAGGTCCAGCTTAGAGCCACTACATGGACCAAGAAGGTACGATGCTCCTCATCCATTTTGTGGCATCTTTTTTAAAGGTCTAGGACGGATGCATACATAATGTATACCTTATTCACACCACTACACACGAGCTTACATGCGTACATGTTCTCTGTATTTTTAGCATTTTTACAGAAACACTAGACTTTATAAAATACAGACATATACTTTATCACTGAATACGTACGTGTATCAAGTACCAAATTATTCGGAGCCGAACCCTGATGGGCTACCCCTCACCTGACAAAGCTAGCCATCCAAGCGATAGCTCGGTCCTCTCCTCCATTTTGTGGCACCGTTGCCAACCCACGTCACGAAATAGAAAAGGTGAACGGTGTTTGTCAAGTGGGTCTACCAAGAGAAATTATTGATTTTCTCTCCTCCCCTCGCAGGAAAATAATCCAGGGGAGGCTATTTTCTCTCTCCTCATAGGAAAATACTCCTTCGATAACAAATACATATAGCTTGGCTCACTCGTTTCGACTTAGGCTTCTAGCTTTTTTACTATTCAACAATTTCATCTTTTTTAGATTTTTGTCGGTTCTATTTTTCCGTATTCGTTTGTCTTGTCCATGACGGGATAACTCAATTTTTATTTTCAATATTTAAAAATTTAATTACGCCAAATAAGCAACCTTCACTCTGATATTTTTTCACCATCCAGTGATTTTTAGCCAAAAGCCTCTTGAGCTCCTAGCTGTTCTTCTATGGCCACCATCCCCTTTAGTCCCCTGCCTCTCTGTTTTGATTTGGGAGAGAAGGCCCTGTGGGCCTCAATTATCATTCACCTAAACTTGACCAGTGTGTCATCCTACGTGATAAAACCATTCACTCATCACGCCACATAGGCAATCCCACCATCTGAAACCGGGGCAGGGTATTATTTGAACTAGATTGTAAAGTTTGGGGGTCAAATGTCCGATTTCATAGTTTAAGGTGTTCGACGGATTTTCGAGTAAAGTTTAGGGTGCTATACGCACTTTTTCCTTTCCTAATCATAGTCCTCCAAATAGATCTTTAACTAGCACGTGCAAGTAAAAGAAAATGTCAACACAATAGAACCAACTTTTGACTCTCCTGTTTGAAAGCATAACAAACAAAATAGATGTGCTTTCCAAAATACACCAAGATGGCAAACACACCATGAATGATTTACTGGTGGCATTTTTGCCTGCTATCAAGATTGTGTTTTGCTAATCAAGATTGTTCAGCCTTTCTGCTAGAAATTGGGACTACGATAAGGTTTCGCTTGGTGGTCATGAAGTCTGACGTATGTGTTCTTACGAATTAAAAAGTATTCGTTCTTGCATTGGCAATGAAGGATCACTATGATTCAAGAGGCTACACGTGAGTATCTTAATACTACGTCGAGAAGATCGGGCAACCCCGTATCATCTTGGTATCAGAGCGTGGCTTACTCGGTAGGATTATTTACCCTTGTTTTCAGATTGATTTATTTCTGTTCTATAGTCCATTAAACCAAAAATTGCAACACAAAAAAACCAAACCCTAGTTTTAATCTGTTATTTCTCGTGAGTTTTGTTAAGTTTTCGCCCATTAGAATTTGTGTTTAGGTTCTGATCATCGTGTTCCTTTATGTCGCTTAATCATTGTGTCATTTCCTGATATCTCATCCAAATCATGTTAATCTTCAAAAAAATCATAGCTGGCCAGCTGGAAACCCGCCGTTTGATCTGTGATTGGCCAAATTGATTTTTTAATCACAGTATTGATGTTCGGCCGAACGCTTCCTTGCGGGATTAGAATTGTTGATTTGACCTGGCTGTTGGCCGAAAGTTAATTGGTGCCATATTAAACCTCCCGTATTAACCAGAAATATCTAATCATCTATCTCACCGACACAAGTTAGAATAGCTCATATTAAAGGAAAGAATCATATGTCAAGTACAATCCGAATTAACTAAAATTCGAAATAAAAAATCAAGAAAATTAACAATTTGATTTTCATATGACATCTAAAGTAACATCCATAAATAACTAAAATTTGAAATGATAATTAAATAAAAAAATAGCAATTTTTTTTAAAAAGAGAGAGTCTATGTCAAGTACAATCCAAATAAACTGAAATTCGGGGATGAAAACTAGCAATTTGATTTCCATATGAATTCCAAAGTAAATCCCCCAAAAAAATATCTATTATATGTTAAAAGTCGACGTCATGAGTTTGCTAAGAAAATATAAAAATAATCTAAAAAATCTCATAAAAAAGAAAAACATCTATCACTCGATTCAGTTAACTCTTATTATGGTCAATAAACTATTACCAATAGATGTCTTAGATAAAACGAAACAAAACATATCAAACAAGATTACCCCATTATAGGTTATAGATGAATCAAATAAATAAAAAGAATCTTAGATGACCCAGACTAAAAGCCATGTACGAGAGGAAAAGAAAGTCATGGATGTACAAGATAAATGAGCAAAAGCTATACATAAAAAAAAAGAAAGGAAATGTGGCACTTGGCAAAAGAGAGAAAAAAAGAGAAATGAAAAAAAGACAAGAGATATTCTACTTCCACGCTTTCCAATAATGCTTGTTTTACAATATTAAATATTTTTTTTGCTAGAATCACTAGCGATGTGGCGGATTTTAATTAAATTTGAACTATATCAATCGCTATGTGTTATCTATCATACAATACAAGTTTAGAATAATTGATTACATCAGCTAAGAAAAAAGAGAAACATTATAGAAATTCGCCTAAAAATAAAAAAGCATCTGGCCTTTAATTTGGTGGATCCTAATTATGATTACCAATCCAGAATCGATTGGTGTTACCTGGTAAATGAGAATGACTGCTAGGGATTCTCAAAAAAGAAAAATATCTAGCTTTTAACTAGGTGGACCCTTCTTATGATTAATAAATCATAATCAATGATTTTTCTTGATCTATGGAAGTACACATGAAGTTGATTTGCACCATGATATGTATGCATGTATAGTTGGGGAACTCTTGTATAAAAATAAGACACGAGATGCTAGAAATAGAATTGAACTTAAGCGTTCCACGCATAGAGAGAACTTGTCTACAATATACATTACAATTTGCATTCTTTTAATTGTATTAATATGGATATAACTATTGTCTCTATTATTGGAGATGCTGATTAAAAATTATAAAGAACAAGTTTCCTCCCAAAGATATAATCTATATTCTTTGTTTTAACAAACACTATTATACATTAATATCACAAATGAAACCAATTCTACAAATATGAAAATTAAATTGAATAACATTTTAGAAGTTCTAATATTTGAATGATTTTATTTGATCTGCAACCCTTTATTTTTATCATGTAATTCTTTTATTATCCATCACACATGTATCGCTAAACCAATTAAATATACCATAAGAATAATGGCCACACAGGTATGCGGGCCACCATGCTATGCTAGTTATTCTAAATATTCCTACTCATGCGAGAGCCCTAAATGTTCCAAACGGTGAAGAAAAAGGGTGATGGAAATCGAGTAGTTTGCACGTCGCAACGCATGAGTTTTTAGTTTAGTATGGTTAACCTGCAAGACATGTGCGTTCCCATTGTTCCTCAAAGTTCACAGAGAATAAAAATCGTAGTCCACCATAACCAATTCGATAGAGCCGAGCACATCATATGCGCGTGAGGTTGTCGGTTGCATGGGCCTTGTCATCTCATCATCATCATCATCATCGTATCTGCCAACGAACACGAACTGATTGTTGTATTGATTGATGAACTGATTGTTATATTGATTGATGGAATCTTAATAACAATTCATCAGAGTGACACGGCGACTACTACTCTAAGCTCAAGAACACGCAGAGAAGACTAGTAGTCGCGGTGCTGGTTGCTCGCTGGTCGTTGTCCTCGCGTTCAATCCTTCGATGTGGAAACCAGTTCGACCACCCTGGCTGCACTTTCTTGGCTTCCCTTCCTTCTTCCTGGCTGTCTGGCTGGCCTGTTTAGTTCCTTCCTTTTAGTGCCTTTTTTCCTCTGTTCCTGAAATGTTTTTTCAATCAACTCGTGTGTCTCCTCTTTACAACTCCCAACTTTTTTGATTGTGAAGCTTGAGAAACTAAACTAGAACTCTCCTTGCAAGCTATTGTTTGATCTGGCTTTTGCATACATGTATGCCCCTAGTGTCTCCTATTAATTGTCACCGTTTCTCTGAACATTTAGGGCTTCTTCTTGGTTGTCAGTGTGAGTTGGGCACCGGGGGCTGTTTGGATCAAATCCTCGACTATGGGCATGTTCTTTTCCTCCGAAGCTAGCAACTTTTGGCTTTTACTATATTACCTAACTTTCAAACGGAGTATTTTCTCAAAACGGGGTCTACAAGTTAATTGTAGTACACGTTAAAGACCTAACATCTATATTAACCAAGATCGCAAGCGAGTATCTACCTCTCTGTAATCTCTATCGTAAACAGCTAAAATTTAAAAATTTCAACCATACAGATCCTCATTGTCAGTGAAACTCTTGTAGGAAAAGATTATCAGAGAAGCTTAGCCCTCACTCATACAGATCCTCAGTAAAGATTATTAGCGAGTTCTCAAGAAAAGGATTATGGGTGGCCTTTCTAACGACGATGATGTCGACGCGTGGTGGGACAAATCTGCTGCCATTGTTTAGGGTCACTGGTCCACAGTACATATAAGCAGCAGCTGTATCACCAGCATTGCACGGTTTGCTTCAGAGCTTTAGGAAACTACCTATGTCCTGCTCCAAACGACTTAAAAAACTTTTACTTTTGGTTTTTAACTTTTAAAAATCAGAAACTACTTAAAACACATAGGCTTCTTAATTTTTGTTTTTTAGCTTTTTTATTTATCTTTATTTCCTTTATTTCTTTGCATTATGTCAATAGCAGCTACAGCACAATTTCAACCAAAAACAAATAGCAGAAGTCAGAAGACAAGCTTTTAAACTGTTTGGAGGAGCCCTTATATGTCCTACCGACCGTGGTAGCTAGCTTGAGACGGTTCGGCCATCACCCGTCAGGAGGGCAGCATGGTGCATTGTCTACACTACACTAGAGCTGGCCGGTCAAACCGCTAGAGGCTAAAACTACATAGAAATTTTAAATCTTTTATAAATTTAAATTTCAACTCTATAAACAGTGAACAGCGCATCGCAAAATATTTTGGACCCCACGACGTGGTCCTTCGGACGGACGACGAGGGCGACAAATCGAAGTGACGACGAGGTAGGTCCTTCCGTTGGGGTTTGGTGGCACATGCATGAATGGAAGCTGTGAGCCCGACCTGAGCTAGCTAATTTCTCCCCTTTTGTGTCGCTGAGAAAGCATGCGAGCTTTCTTCCTTTTCTTGCTTGCTTCATGGGGCCTATTTTTTTTTTGGTCTCTAGCTTGTGCCTTTTACTTACGGCTGGTGGTTTTTGGGTTATTGGTGCAAAAAATTATAGAGTAACAGAAACTCATATGTGGTTTTTACCAATATAAATGGAGTCGGTACAATATGTACTACAATTAACTAGTAGACCCTATCTTAAAAAGATACTTCGTTTAAAAGCGAGTTACTATAAAAAAACCAAAAAACAATTTTTAGAAGCAAAAAAACAGGACCATGGCGAGCCATCACTCGTGGCATATACCATCATCGTGCGCGCTGGGAAAAATCAACGCTACAGGTAGAAGCCACGAACAGCTTAGGCCTACGACGAGAAACTGTGGGCTTTTTTTTTTTGCTGCGGCTTATGATTTTTGTATGAAATTTTTGAATTTTGGCTGTTTTGCGATAGAGATTGCGGAGAGAGATACTCGCTTGCGATTTTGGTACTATAGAAGTTAGGTTTTTAACATATACTATAATTAACTTGTAGATCCTGTCTTGAAAAAATACTTTATTTAAAAGTTAGGTATTATAACAAAAATCAAAAATTACTTTTAAAAACTATAAAGAACAGATCCTGTGTACTGTTCCTATGAAATCCATGCGTTCCAAAGAGACCCTCGAGCCATGCCGAATGACATGCGTCACTGTGACCGGGATCCAATTCACCGGCTAGGTACGCGTACGCAGCTAGCTTGCCATTACGATCAACCGGGCAAAGGACTGCATTGCGACTGTTGTTCATGTTGTCGGTGGCTGGTACTACTTATTATGGCCCTGCTCATTTAAGATTGAGCAGAACCACTGATGACAGGTCAGGCCTATAACTGACTTGCTTTCAGACTTACTAGCTGAAGAGCAAAGAGAGATCTATTTTACAGTAAATTTCTCTTAGAACAGCCTATCGCTCTTTATAGGTTTAGTAATGCTAACTTGAGCCCAACGAGTGTAAGCAAAATAGAAATTAGGGCTTCGATAAACTAGCATGATGCAGGAAACAGTATAATTTCTGTACGAATCCCGCAAAATTATGGCTTGCTTAAACCGGCTGCAGCTTCTGGTCGCTAGATTTTGACTGAAATTATATTATAGCGAGCTGTTAGGTTCTTTAAGCCATTTGATTAAAAAAATAAGAAAAACGTACTAATATACCTCCCCGACAATGCAAATAAATAAAAAAACAAAAAATCATAAAAACTATTAAAGTTAAGAAACTGCCACGTTCGTTCCACCGTCAGAATCCACTTGAGTGGGGCACGTTGGTCCATGCCGAGCCTTATTGTGCGGCCCATCCGATCAAGATCCTACGGCCCATCCCGATGGCGGGGTGTACGTTGACCTTTCTTCCCCAGAGAAAATCGAAGCTTCTAGCCTCTAGCACTCGATATTTCTGACCATCGAAAGCGCCATGGCAGGGCAGGTGGTTGGCAGCGGCATCGCGGTTCGACGAAAGGGACGCGTTGACGAACCATGGCGGAGGCCGAGCTCATCAGCCAAAACTTTCTTGGGGCAAAAAAAAAACGATACATCAGCACACACGAATCGCTCCATGACTTTGCTCGACAAGGGAAAAGAGCTCGCAAAGTTGCAATCTTTTTTTCCTTTCCCTGACCAGGCAGTATTTGCTTAGGTGATGCACATCATCTCATCTCGTCTCATCCAGTACTAGCTGTGTGGTCCGTGTGGCTGTGGCGTGGTGGCAGTGGTCCATTTGATTGGCTAAGCAGACAGGGCTTTTGGCCGGTTGAATTCAAGAACCATTTTGCTCCTGTCCTGCTGCTGCTACCAGCAGCTATGGCACAAATCATCTCTCCAAACCGAGCGCGTCTGTTCTCATCCTGATCTCTCTCTCCCTGGTGCGAGTAGAACTACAATTGCAAGGTCCAATTCTGTTCGTTTCTTGGAGAAGTCAAAATTCGGTGATGAATGCTGACATAGATTAGCTAACACAATGGAGAAGAACAGAACAGGGGAGATCAATGCCCACACACACACACACACACTTGATCCTTACTGGTACTGTATATCTTGACATTTGCTTAAACCGGTAACCACAAAGGGTATATAAATTAACATCTGAACTGGGCTCAGCTGACCCCTGTAACAACAGTAAGTTCTTGTTCATCGTTCCCATCCTTTACCCAAAACAACGGATCAAATGAATCTTGCTAAAAAGAAGAAGAAATTTAAAGTTTTAATTTAAGCAGAAGAAGGCGCAGATAGATACACCAACCTATCTATCTACTACCTCTCATGCCGGCAACCGGTTGAGAGCCTCCTGAAGTGTGATCTTGAACTTGCCAAGATCCACCCTGATGTTCTGCTTGTCGAGGTAGGCCGTCTTCAGAGCGTCCCAGCCTTGCTTGTGCACGGCGTAAGGATCGGTGAGCACCTGGTGGTTCCGCGGGTACAGGTCGATCAGCGAGCTCTCCTCCAGCTGCACATTGTAGTCCATGTAGGTGACCTCCATGTCCTTGGCCGGGTCCTTGAAGGTCACCCTGGTCAGCCACTCGAGGCCGCCGAACGGCACCACCTGGATCAGCACGGCGCCCCTGGGGAGGAACACCATGTTGGTGAGCCCCGCGCCGTGGACGCCGATCATGACGTCGGCCGAGTTGACAAGCCTGGCGAAGGTGGACATGTCCGTGTGCTGGTCGGGCTCGGCGATGCGCACGTCGAAGCCCATGGCGGCGGCGGCCTGCTCCATCTCCCGCTCGTTCAGGAATCGGCGGGAGTTCTTGCGGGAGATGATGAGCAGCCGGGGCTTGCCATGGCCCGTGGCGCCGCCGCGGGAGGCCGCCGCGCGCTCCAGCCCGAAGGCGCGGCGCAGCGTGCGCTTGAAGTCGACCACCGAGACGTGGCCCGGCGAGCGGGACGGGTCCACGCCCATGTCCTTGTGGAAGGTGGAGCCGACCACGATGCGGGGGAAGCAGTGCACCTCCCTGTCGTTGTCGACGTCGAGGATGTCGTACTTGGTGAGCTGCCGGAAGAGGAGGATGAACTTGTTCACCCACCACGGCTTGAGCCCGCTCAGCAGGAACTGCACCTCGCCCTTGAACTGGTGCGTGCTGATGAAGAGCGGCACGAGCACGTCGGTGTAGTCGTGGTACAGGTTGCCGGAGAAGCCGCCGTTGGAGAAGAGGAAGGCCGGCACCGAGTGGTTCTTGGTGCACGCCGGCGGGGACACGGCGCCGCTGGAGCCGAAGGGCTTGAGGGTGAACTCCCGGACGTAGGCCATGGCGACGGGGTCGTGGTACCGCGCGTACGGCTTGGTCTTCCACTCTTTATCCATCGGATTGATGTAGATGGTCGAGGCGTTCCCGTCCAACCGTATGTCGCCCGTCGCCTCGCACCGCTCCGACCGCTTGCTCGTCATGAAGCAGGTCGGCTTCCCGGTGCCACCGCCGGCGCCGGCGTTGGCGGCGGCCGGGTTGCTGACAACCGCAGGCGGCGCGCCACCCGTGCTGTCCTCCTCCTCCTCCTCTTCCTCTAAAATCAAGAAAAAAAAACAATCTTTAAGCACAGACCGTACTCCAAAACCCAAATTGGTAGTCGATCTCGGGAGCCGCTGATTCGGAGACAACAACTCACCTCCCGCCGCCTTGGACGCCGGCTCATCGGTCTCCATCCTGATGCTGGCGTTCATCTGCTCCTCGAGCTGGTCGTCGGGCTTGCCTGCACGCAGGCGGCGGCGGCGGCGGTCAACATTAGCTATCTAGCTCTCTCCACTAACTAAATACACGGATTAAGAAGAAGAGGGGCAACCGAGCAAGCTAGGCAGAGGAAAGAAGAGTACCGAAGGGGGTTGCGCAGTATCTGGCCTTGACGATGCTGAGGACGCAGAGGGAGAGGAGCATGGCGGCGATGATGACGCCGTTGCTGACCCGCCGCGGCTCCTGCCGGCTCCGCAGCGACGGCTTCATCTCCTCCTCCCCGCCGCCAACTCGAGCCTCCCTCCCCCTGAGCCTAGATCTGGAGGAATCTGCTTGCTTCCTTGCTTGCTTGCTTCTTGTCCCCCTCGCAGCAGCAGTAACCTCCCCTCTTTTCTTTCTTGACCCTCTCTCCTCCCTCCTACCAAAGAAGCTGGCCGGGCACAGGAGGAAGACGAGAGAGAGATGCTCGGATGCTTTGACACTTATGCTGAGCTGGATCTGAACCTACTTGCCGATTAAACAAGCCCTTAATAAAGACAGAAAGAATCGCTTATGCTATATGTCATTATGTGCGAGATTAATACAGGAAAAATCGGGATTAAGGATGGGTTCGAAAATATATTTGTTTAATAGTCCTTTTCTTGGAGGTGTTTTAGTCATTCCAGTTTCTTTGGCCAAATGTGAAACACCAATCCGGCTCGAGCTCCTAGCAAGCCGAGCCGAGCATAGTTGCTGGCTCGTTTGACTTGATTTACTTGTCACACCGTGTGATTGTGCAAAAAAACTAAGGGTTGGCCGTTAACCAAACAACATACATAGGTGATATTCAGTTCGGCTTATTTTTGGTGGCTTATGGCTGAAAACATGTAATTGGTGAAAAAACATCAGAATGACAGAGGCTTATTTAACATAATTAAATTTAAAAAAATTTAAAAATATAAAAAATTTGTTAGCCCATCACAGACAACGCAAACGAATACGGGAAAAAAACCGGCAAAAAAGCTCAAAAAAAGCTAAAAATTCAGAAAAAGACGAAATTATGAATAGTCCAAAAATAAGCCAGAAGCCAGAAGCTCAAGCCATATTGAGCGGTGCCATAGATCTGTTCTTTTGTGCTTTTAGCTCCTCTAACAGTCGAAACAAACGGGACAGTTTCTTGAAGCAGATTCTCTCAAAGACTTCTCGAGTCTAAAATCATGTGCGTCATCCACGTCCATGTCTTTGTCATTCGCTGCCGTCTCAAAAACATAAATAAAAGTCATCAGTCACAACCAAAATTTATCGGTCATAGCCCAAAAAAACAAACCTACAATTGATTAAATCTCCTATTGTGGCAAGTTTTTCCTTTTTTTCTTGTCCAAGTAAAATTATATCGACTTGAGACAGTACTTTTACATATTTACCCCTGTCGAGCTTGCACTGTACAGATGGATTCCGTTCTAAACGACGATTTCCGGCTTCTAGAAACCAAACGATGTTTGGAACGTCTTACCTTTTTCACATGACTTTTTTTTATATTATCTATAAAGATATAACGATATTTTTTATTTTTTTCTTTATTTTTAATTAAACATAAAAAATAATAACTGCTATCGCGTTATTTTAGCCTCTACTGTGACAAATCTAGAACAGTGGACACGACAGTGTGGACCTTTCTTGCAGCGCTGCATGGTTGATCACTTTTTACTCCGCACTGTGCACGCTTGTTGCTTCTAGACTAAGGCCCCGTTTGACTGGGCTGAAAAATAGTGACTTTATGGCTAAAAATACACTGTAACTGATTGAAATTACACTGTAGCTGAAGGTGGCTTATTTGACGTAATTAAATTTAAAAAAATAAAAAAATATGTTAGATCATCACGGACAATGTAAATAAATACGGAAAAAAAGAACCGGCAAAAAAACTCAAAAATGCCAAAAATTCAGAAAAGACGAATTTTATGAATAGTGAAAAATAAGCCAAAAGCTCAAACCAAAATGAGCGGGGCGTAAACCTGGCGCCATACATTTCAGCAGGATTCAATTAGTAATACGTAACAAACGGAGATATCAGCAGGAGCCCAGTACAGATGGTAGACATGGACAAAATCTCCATTAGATTAGGGTCCTGATCAATTCAGTTGTGGCAGATGGTTTTGGGTTTTTAACTAAAATGACACTATAATGATTGGAATAAGCTACAACTGAAGCTAGAGATTTTTAATTTGACTGTTAGCTTTTGATTGAGATGATTTGGAAAAGAAAAAAGATGGTAAAAACTGAAGAGGATTAAATAAACATGAAAGAAGAAAGATAGAAAAGAAAAGGAAAAAAGAAAGGAACATGAGAAAAAAATTCGACAGGTGGCAACGAGTGACACAGGCAGAACCAAAGAGGAGGGGCGGCGGTGGTGGGGAGCGGTGCTAGCGGATCCAAGGAGGGGTGACAGAGGTGGAGGATGACACGAACGTGCACGACAATCGGGGTGGGGAGCAGCAAGGTGAGGTGCAACACGATGGCTGATATGAAGAATAGGGACCGACAGCCCCCCTACTTCTCCTCCGCCTTCCCCAACCTGGATGGCAAGACTCGACAGTCTCTTCACTGGATCTGACAAGCATGGGGTGGATTCAGTCTCCCGATGACCCGGCAACGACCACCACAGCCAGCTCCTTCACACCCACCCCCACGCCGACGCGGAAGGGGCGAGAACGACCCCGCCGTGGCCATCACCTTCACCTCCTTCTCGCGTTCTAGATGAAGTCACTACATACAACAAAAAAAAGCAGTTTCTATAGAACACCCCCGTAAAAACTAGAGTATTCAATTCGATTTTCGGTTTCAAGTGTAGAATTCGATTTTCGGTTTTCAGAGGATAGAAGGCGACAACCCGGGGTTGGAAGCCGAAAACCAAACTGGCCGGAACAGCCCCCAGATTACGAGCCACCTACCGAGAACAACAGCAGACGTACGTGTGTTTGCAACCGAGTTAATCTGCATTAGTCAAACTGCGTGCATGGATCATGTTGCTAATAAAAATCACTTGCCACGAACCAGCCAGCCTAGCTCACGCACGGTTATCGCCTGTAAAACCTTTTTTTTTCATTTCATTTATCGTGTCAAGCACACCACGCATCAAAGAAAGAGGCTACCTGGTAGCCAGTCACATCGGTCACATGCCACCGTGCAATTTGCATTGCGATAATAATAGTAATACACACTTCTACTCGGTCGTATCGTGGACTTGTGGCTGTAGCGTTTCCATGTTCAAAGCACGTTGCTCTATGTATATGGAACTATTTTTTAGCTGTGACTTATATTTTTTTTTGTTATAGTTTGTGGTTTTTAGGCTGTTCGTACGAGAAATTATAGAGTAACAAAAACTCACGTGTAGTTTTTGCTGATATAAATGGAATCGGTGCAGTATATACTACAATTAACTAGTTAATTCTATCTTAAAAATATAATTTGTTTAAAAGCTAATTACTATAGAAAAGCTGAAAAGTAACTTTTAGAAGTCAAAAAGAACATGACCTATGGACCTGTTCTTTTGTGGCTTTTGACTTCAACTTTTGGCTTTTCTACAGTAACTAGTTTTTAAACGGAGTGTCTTTTCAAGATGAGATCTACTAAGTTAATTGTAGTACATACTGTACCGACTTCATTTATATCGGCAAAAGTCACACGTGAATTTTAGTTACTTTATATCGACTTCATACTATAATTAACTTGTAGACTCTGTTTTGAAAAAAATATTTATTTTTAAAGTTAAGTACCGTAGCAAAAGTTTAAAACTAATTTTAAAAGTCGAATAGAACATGTAGCTAACTACTGGGTTGTTGCATGCTTAAGCAAATGCTTACAATGTATATGGCCCGTATATTTTTGTGTACGTACATGTATTCTGACTCAAGTTTGACAAAATATACCGACGAAAAGTTGGGTGCGGTGTCGGTGTCCGCCTGTCACTGCCGCAACACGCGGACGGACGGATTCTCCCGTCCGGCGGGGCGGCCGCCGGCGGGCTCGTTTTTCTGTCTTTGTGGACGAGTACGCCTAAATGGTCGTCTGGTCAGGCTTCATCGTTAAGATTAAGGCCGTAAAAAACACAAAACTTATAGGCTACTTAAGTTCGATTCGTTCTAAATTCGATTCGAGTTTAGCTCAAATTTTAAACAAGTTGAACTTAGTTTAATCTCGAGATCGTGAGCTTCACCAAACTGAGCTCAAATAGTTCACAAGCCTCAATTCAAGTTTAAATACTGATACATATTAACTCTTACCGAGTTTACTCGAACCGAATTCGAGCTCGAGTTTTTCTTATTGTTGAAAATTAGTATATGTTTGAATTATTTTGACTATTATCAGCTTACTTAAGCCGAATTATTGAAAATTAGTGCATAATAAATTATTTTAATTATTATCGAGCTTCAACGAGTCAAACTCGAGTCTACTCGAGCTTAGGTCAAGCCGAGCTTGAGCCCATATTCAGACTCGGACCCTAAATTAAAGCTCGGCTCAAACTCAACTTAAGATTTTACCGAGCTCAAGCCTAAACATCAATTTCGTTCGAGCTCGATTCATTTACCTTCAGATTCAGACTAGCATGTCTGCATGCCAAAGAATATACTAGCATGTCTGTCTTTTTTTCCCAGTGACCCATTTCTCGCGTTGATAAAATCCCTGTTTGGAACGCGAGAATCGGATTGTTTCTTGCGAAGTTTGTGCGTTTCAAGCACGCCCTAAATACTGAAATAAGGCTAAGGTGCTCAAAACCTGTGTGAAGGGTTTGAAATCGCCACTCAACCAAACAACGTGTGGTGCGGAGCTCTTGAGGAAGCTCTCTAAAAAATACTTCCTGGGGAAATCATAAATTATTTTCGTTCCTTTGAAAATGAAATATTAAGATCTTCTTTAAAAAGGAAAATATTGGATGGTGACATAGTGGATACTGGGCCGGCCCAAATTGAGAAAGAAATGCGTAGCCGGCCTCGAACTGTTATTCTTTTAAGCTGCGGCTTATGATTTTTTGTTCTAATACGAGTGCTCGTACGAATGAACCGAAAGCTAACAAGCCAATAAGCCATTTTGATGAAGGGTCCATGTGCTGCCTCAGACCCAAGACCACATCGGAGCGACGACACCCGTTGAAAGGCCTACACTAAGTTAAGTCCACAAGTCAACATCGGGGAGGTCCATGATATCACCTTGGAGGGGCCCAGGACCAATCTCGGGCAAGGTGTGTGAGACCAACTACGGAGGAGTCAGGGGCTAACTCCGGATGGAGTCTAGAGCCAGCCACAAACCAATCCCAAAGCCTCGGATGTGACAGGTCCCACGCGGTACACCCCTAGGAGTAAACTAAGCCTTGAGGGCAAACTTGTAACTTCATTCACCTCCCTCTCCACCCCTATAAATAGGAGAGGGGAGGCCATTTGTAACCTTAGACATTCATATTGAGTACATTTAGTCATTCTTGTGCTTCTCCTTGAGTCCCTCTGTATTCTCAGTGGTCTTTGCATCTGACAGGGGGATGTTTCTAAGTTTACTGTCCGATTCCGTGTTAATGACAGTTGGCGTCATCTATGGGAACTCGAGCAAGAAGCCATGCCGTCTATGAAGGGAAAGGCACGGAAGGTCACCGAGATGGGAGGTGCGAACCTCCTCCAAGGCCGAAGTCAAACCAGATCGTAGCCCACGCCGCCCCAAGGCTGAGGCACAACCGGACTTCTCCAGGGAGCCCATGTCACAGGTGAGACTGTAGCCTTCCAGGAGGCCGACCCCAAACGTTCATGAGGAGGTGGAGCTGGAGTTGGAAGACCTCCAAAGGCAACTAAGTGGGTCGCATATCAAGGCTTTGTAGTCCACGACTGAGGCCCACCAAAAGGGGAACTCCGATCGCAACTCGAGAGGGCGCGCTCGAAGCAAGACCCCACCGCCCTAGAAGTCCAAGGGGCTAAGGATCAAAGGAATCAATTGGAGGAAGCACGAGCATTGGCATGGGAGACAGCACACCCCAAGGTCCTCGAGGTCGAAGCCCTACGAGCCGCGCTGGTCGAAGTTCTTGCCAGGGAGAACTTGCTACCCCCGGTTGGAGCCCAAGAAGCCAACGACCTCCGAGCGTGGGGGAAGCCCTGGCCATGGCCGGGGGTGTGAGGACGAGCTGTGGACACCTAGGGGCTGAGTTTCGCCAGGGTAGTTCAATGCAGGACGTCGCATCTAACTCCACGCCAGACTTCCCTCGCACCCTTCAACCTCAAGGGGCTCCTGCTTATGAGGTAGCCAGCTCTGTTGACCATTTCAACCTGTTGAGCCTAGCCTTGCAAGGTCACAAAGTACTCAGGGAGCTCCAACCCGTTGGGGTTCGTCCGTGTGTACAAAATCACCATAGCGGCAGCAGGAGAGGGCGAGGTCAACAAGGAAAAGAGCTTGCCTTTGACCCTCTCGTGGGTCACCAAGTCCTGGTACCTCTCCCTCCTGCCGTGCTCAATTTACTCGTGAGTGTTAAGTTTTTTTCGATGGGAGACGACGATTTTCTCATCTCCCCAAGCAAAGTGCTGCTCGTTAGATTCATCACGAGCACCAAGTTTTTTTTATAGGAGACGATAACGTTCTTGCCTCCCCAAGTGAAGTGCCGCTCGTAAGCTTTGTCGGAGTGCCATGTTTTTTGATGGGAGACGACAATGTTCTTGATCCTTACCAAGCAAAGTGCTGCTCATGACATTTGTCCCGAGGGCCAAGTTTTTACTGACTGGGGACAACAACATTCTCGCCTCCCCAAGCGAAGTGCCGCTTGCGAGCTTCGTTGCAAGCACCAATTTTTTTTCGATTGGAGACAGCAACATTCCCGCGTCCCCAAGCGAAGTGCCGCTCGTGAGCTTTATCGCAAGCGCTAAGTTATCTCAATGGGAGACGACAATGTTCTTACCTCCACGAGCAAAGTAGCTGCTCGCGAGCTTCATTCTGAGTGCCAAATTTTTTTATGGGGGCCGGAGTAGTGGGATATCCCTAGGAAAGAGTAGCAAGCGAACTGTATTCTAACACTTGGCAGACAACAATAGTGCAAGCCGTGTGCAAGGAACAGGGGCAGATATGACCCTTTATATTCTTGCTAGAGAAGGGCAGACGATCACAGGATAAGCTTCGAGTACCCTGGTTTCATGCCATACCAGTCGGCGCACAAGCCAACATTATTCCTCGTGCGATGATAAGTTCCTACATAGGGCACAAAGAGTCTATCCTTAGGCATTGACACGGTGGTGCTCAGAACTGTGGCCGGGCCTTGGCCCCAACCATTCGTCCCCCATCCGCCACTCGATCTTAGGCACTTTTTGTGAGGCTCAATGCTTGGGGACTTTGAGGCCAAATTCCTTGGGGGGCTTAGCGCCAAACCATCTGAAGTCTCATGACCACTCTGCTTGGGGACAATCCACCCGAGGGAGGGCATGCCAACCCTTCAACCTGGGGAGCCCTAGGGGATGCCAACCTTTCAACACGGGGGAGCCCTAGTGTTTTATGGCTGCCTTGCCTGGAGGGGATCTAGCATTCCTTAGGCGCTTCATTTGGGGGAAGCCCGAAGCCCCGGGATAGAGCCGCTCGGGAGACATCACCGCTGTGAAGGCAAGATCCCCGGGGAGGCCGCATAGCCAAGACAGGGAAGAGGGTCGGTAGACGGAGGCGACGAGCCGACGGTGGGAACCGTTTGGGGAGCCCCAGGAGGAGAGGCTTTGGGAACGCCCTGGCTGGCCAAGCCATAGGGGCAGCCTAGGTAGCCAAACTGCGGATGTGCTCCGGGAAGGGACGCTTTGGGGAAAGCTCGGGTGGCCAAACCGTGGGGGCAACCCGGGTTGCCGAATCATGAAGGTGCTATGGGAAGGGGCGCTTTGGGGGAAGCCTGGGTGGCTCAGCCACTTGGGGCGCACGGGCTTTAGGAGCAACCATGGGGCAGTATAGCTGGGTCCGAGATGAGCTGCTCCAGAGGTGACCTTGGTGCAGTTCGACGCAATCAAGAAAAGAGGAGCGAGCATAGGGGGCCTCGAAGGGGATCTAGTGGACACGATAAGGTGGGGGAAAGCAAAGGATTGTTGTGCTAATCAGTGGCCTTTTATAGCCCGAAGGCTCGGTTCGCGGTGGACCGGGTCCACCTGACCCTTCGGAAGCTATGCATGCACTTGGTTAGCAGTGCAGCGTAGACTCGGTCCGTGGAGAAGGGTTCGATCAGCCCATGAACAGCAACCCCAGGTGAATCTAGAGGGGTGTTGCTCCTTGGGACGCGTGCCTTCAGGAAGAACACAGATCTGCTTGGGCAACCCAACGACGACCAGTCCTAGTTTGCCACCGATAACCAACGGATAGCAGATTGCCACCTCAAGCTTGCTTCGATGCTAAGATATTTTGATGTTTTGTCAACTCTTTTTAGGTCATCAAAGGGATCGTTGGCTTGAGGCCACGCTTTGACCCCTTCTATAGATCCGTGTGCCAGCTCGGACGGACGATTGACGACTGCTCGGCTCAATGAGGAGCTACTGTTGGGGTGTCCTCGCGCTACTTCAAGCCCACGACTACCTCGAAGCGACAACACCTGTTGGAAGGCCTACCCAAGTTAAATCCATAAGTCAAACCTCGGCGAGATCCACGCGACCAACTTTGGAGTGGTCTGGGGTTGACCATAGACGGAGTCCGGAGCCAATCACGAACCAACTCATAGTCTCGGATATGGCGGGGCCTACGCAAGGCAAATGACATAGACAACCCTAGGTGTAAGCTAGGTCTCGAGGGTAAACTTATAACTTCACTCGTCTTCCTCTTTACCTCTATAAATATGATCTCTTGTAATGAAAGAGGAGGATACCTTTTGTAACCCTAGACACTACTATTGAATACACTTAATTATTCTTGTGCTTCTTTTTAAGTCTCTCCACAAATCAAGGATACTTGTAAGTTTACTATCTAATTTTATATCAACAACACTTCTAAAAGACTATTCGAAAGTCATAAATGATAAATTGAAATAAGTCAAAAAAAAGGCCGGCTACCCTCCCGCCAATTCCCTGACATAGGGCCTATTCTTTTCGGCTTTTGAAACTGGCTTTTGGCTTTTACTATAATACTTAACTTTCAAACAAAATATTTTTTCAAGACGGGGTCTATAAGTTAATTGCAGTATACGTTAAAAGCTCAACATCTGTATCATCTAAAATCACAAGTAAGTATCTCTCTCCATAATTTCTATCATAAATAACTAAAATTAAAAAAAAATTAGTCAAAACCTATAAGCCACGTTCATAAAGAACAGACCATAGGCAGCCACCCTCCCATTCCAATTTCAATTCTTTTAATTATTAATCATGGCCTTTTCACACAGACCAAAGCCAAGCGAGGCACCGCCGATTCGAATCCAAATGGCGACAGCGGCAAAACCGAGGAGAGAGATCTCTTCCTCACGCTCGCTCGCCGGCGATGATGAAGACGAAGGCCCCGCTACCGCGCGCCGGCAAGTCTCGCCGCGCCCCCGCCGTGGCGGTGGCGAAGGCCGAGGGGAGCTCGCCGTCCGGGGAGCTCGAGCACGTCTCCCTCTCCCCCTTCCTCTCCGACCGCCCCCGTGCCGCGCTCACGCCCTTCGAGGAGCTCCTGGAGGAATCCCGCCACCCGGCTCCGCAGCCGCCTCCGCCTGCCCTGCAGCCGCAGCCGCAGGCCTCGCCCATGGACGCCGACGAGCCCGTGGAGGAGACGGATTGCTGCATCCTTACCCAAGATTTCTTCTGGTAGGTTCCGATTCGATTCCAGCTGTGTTTTGGTGCGCTTCGACCATGCATGCACCCGCACTAACCCTATTCCTCTTTCCGCTCGCTGTTTTGCAGTACCCCGGATTACATCACGCCGATGCGCCTCAGATTGCGAGCTGTTTCGAGGTCAATAAGGTGGGAAAGACGACACTTTTTTTGGGTGATCGACAGATTGAAATATGCTATGCCGAGCTCCATTATATTACTTCACTGATTTTTGGGAGTTATCTGCAGGAGAATATCCCTTGCCCCAAATCTCCGGAGAAGTCAGTGAATGCTCGGAGCAAGAGATACAAGAGAGGTGAGAGCGTCATCCCTCAAACTGATTCATAATCGATCTGAATGCAACTTCATGTTTCTGTCATAAGATCCAACTATCGATTGGGAATCCTCATAAATTCCTAAGTTTGATGTGCGTGCTCCATTTCAATCATCATGTATAAATGAATGAATGCCAATGCTTACAGATTGTTCCCCCAAAGGCCTCCGGTCTACCGACTTTATGGACAACCGGCAGGTTACTCCAGTCCAGTGGGTTGGTCTAAGTCGAGATGATTCAGAGGATGAACAGCCGAGGCAACCTAGCTTGCAAAAGAGAGTTAGCTATGTTTCTCAATCGGCAGTAGCTCTGCCCTCTGCGCTGCCAGGTGATGCCTCCACCATGTATCAAGAACCTGTACCTGAATACGGATCCTCGAATAGACGATGATGTTTTCTGTGGGAGGCAATACAAATCATCAGGTATCATTTATGCCTTTTATGCTGTCAAAACATGTTCATTTCCATTCCCCTCAAACTAGCATGCATCCGTTCGTTAGGAGTCTTACTTGTAAGGTTAACATGTAATCACTAGTTCACTACATGTCTTTTCAGCCTCAATTTAATTAAAAACATTGGTAGCAATATCTTTTTTTCAGTACTCAAATAGAGCTAACTGACAAGTTTTTTTTACATGCAGGGTTTTCTCCCTCAATTGGTGGTGACAGTCTTTCACGCTATCGAACTGATTTCCATTAAATTGAGGTATGCCCTGAATAGATATTGCTTGTCTGTTCATATTGAGGTTGCATTCTTCCATTTCATGGAGGTTTTGGTCACTGTCATGCCTAATTTTCAGCAAATTGGCTGTGACAACTTCAGTGCTGTGTTCAAAGTTCTGAAGAGGATAGATGGCTGCCTGTATGCAGTAAAACGGAGCATCAGGCAATTGCATAATGACAGGGACATGTATCTTCATAGCAGCCCTCATGCTTTAGTAGTTAGACCATGATCGACTAATGTTTCATGTCATATCTCTCATTGCAGGATGCAAGCAGTGAAGGAAGTTCAAGCTTTGGCAGCCTTACATTGTAAAACTAACTTTAGTTTATTCATTTGCAGCTACATTTCCTTAGAAGGTTATAACATCTATAACATGGCTTACCAGGTTCTCATGAGAACATAGTTGGATATTTCACCTCTTGGTTTGAGAATGAGCAACTTTATATTCAGATGTGTTAACTTTATTCCAGGAGAAAACACACCTATCGTAAATAAACTAAGAGAACACAGGAGAATTTCTGAATGACAACACCTATCATATGACTTTTCCTTTCCAGTTGTTTACATTGATTTGGCATGTATGTCTATATGCAGAATGACAATCAATTAATACTATTATACTTATTTTTTCTTTGGATATCTTCATCCCTTCTTTAAAATGCAAAATGGAGAGCACACTCCTGTGTTTTAATTTTAATATAATATCCATGCTTGATAAAATCCATGATTACACAACAAAACTACAACATAATGTTGGATTTTTTGCTCTCGTAGGCTGAAATTTGATGTGATACTTCTGCAATTTATGATGCATAGGCTGTTGGGCTGTGTGTGAGAGTCTTGGGCTCAAGGACCATGTGTGTGTATATCTAATACCCCATAGCAAGAAGAAAAAAAGGGGGAAAATTCCCCATTCTAACCGACTCGCTACATGGTATCAGAGCCATAGCTGATGGGTGAGGCTACCGGTGAAATCCCAGCTGGTTTTCGGCGAGGTGGCGTTGGTGTAAGATCGAGGAGGTCGACTAGAGGGTGGAAATAGACGGTCTTAAAAATTCTTTCTTTAATTATCATTTATTCCTATTTGGCTAACCCAAGTATATAATGCGAAAGCTTAGCTTAATCTTGGTCTTAGTACAAATAAAGCCTAAATCAATTATATTCATCTGTGTGCACCAACACCCTAAGGCTATATCAAGATTTGCAATCCTAGAATGACAATCAATCAATTTAATTCTATGTATGTAATTGTTTGAGTGTAAATTAAGCAAAAGAGAGCAAACCACAATTGACACGGGTCCTTTTTATCGTGGTGTTCAAAGACTTGCCAGTCTCTCCTAGTCCACGATGAGGTAAGCCCAAATGAATTGGATCGGCTCCACGAATTAAGCCAATCACCTCAAATACACTAGTGATAGCTCTTTTCCGCTCCGGTTAGTTGAGCTCCAACCTTCACACTTCGTCGGGTCTTCTCATAATCTTTTCTGAGAAGATCATCGCGCACGACGCCTCCAATGTCGTCTACGAGTCGGCAACCTTCAAGAGTAATAAGTCAAGCCCCTCGCTTGACTCATCACGTGCAACGAATGCATAAGCTCAAGTGAATACGAAATCCACCTCTAGATGCAACACATGCAAAGCCCATCTCCTTGCTCATAAGGTGCCACACATGCATAATTGAGAGGACAACCTTACTGTTATGGCTACAGGCCAAACAGTAAAGAAGGGAATTAGCAGAAGAGGTGAGCCAACACAGAGATCGTATGTGGAAAGTGGGTGAGTGAGAATGAGAGGATCCCCCTCCTCCTGCCTCTCTTAGGGGTTTATATACATGAGTGGAGTAGGATGAGAAATTCATATCCTTCCCTTTAATAAGATGAGGGTATATTGGTACATTCCTCTATACCATTGGGTCTATTATATATTGGGCCAGTTGCAAAGCCCAATCACGGGGGTTGGCCCACCCCACAACAGTACTCCCTCGATAGCAAGCGCGGAGGTCTCGATGGCCTCAAGTAGTTTTCGCGAGCCTGGTTTGATAGGTTCAGACACACATTATATGGTATGGGCTATAAACAGTGCAATAGCGATCATATTGTGTTTTATCGACACATAAAGTGTCGAATTACAATTCTGGCGGTGTATGTGGATGATATCATAATCATGGGAGATGACGATATGGAGATATCGTGTCTGAAGGAGAATCTGAGTAAGGAATTTGAGGTCAAGGAGCTTGGTCAACTCAGATACTTTCTTTGCATTGAAATTACTAGATCTCCTAAAGGGATTAGCTCTTTCACAGTGGAAGTATGTCATAGACTTGCTTAGTGATACAAGTATGCTTGGTTGCCGACCAGCATCAATGCCCATTGATTAGAATCACAAGCTATGTGCACAATTAGGAGATTCAATGAACAGGGAGAGCTACCGGAGACTTGTTGAGCGGCTCTTATATCTATGTCACACGCGGCCTGATATTTCCTACGTAGTAAGTTTGGTTAGTCGATACATGCATGATCCTAGAAGTGGACACTTGGATGCAGTTTATTGGATCTTGTGGTATTTGAAGGGGAGTCTTGGGAAAGGGCTATGGTTAAGAAAGAATGGTCATTTGAACATAGTTGTTACAGTGATGCCTACGGGGCTAGTTGTCTTGATGACAGAAGATCGGCCTCTGGCTATTGCGTTTCTGTTGATGGGAAACTAGTGTCATGGAGGAGCAAGAAGCGGCCAGTTGTGTCGAGATCAACCGCTGAAGTTGAATACAGAGCTGTCACTAGGACTTAGTGAGATGTGTGAGATGTTGTGGGTAAGAAATCTTCTATTAGAGCTAAAGTTAATGAGAAAAAGTCCTTTGAATATATGGTGTGATAATAAGTCAGCTATTAGCATCGCCAATAATCCAGTCTAGCGTGACATATCCAAGCATGTGGAGATAGATCACTTCTTTATTAAGGAGAAGCTAGATGATTGTATGACAAAGTTAAGTCATGTAAACTTAAGGGGGCAAATAGCGGATTGCTTGACTAAGGGTTTAGGAGTAAGAGCATGTAATTTAGCTTGTAACAAGATGGGAATGAAATATATCTGCCACCCATCTTGAGGGGGAGTGTTGGGTATCTATTACCCATCTTGAGGAGTGTTGGGCTGTGTATGAGAGTCTTGGGATCAAGGCCCATATTCGTGTATATGTAATACCCCATAGCAAGAAGAAAAAAGGGGCAAATTCCCCATTCCAACCGACTCGCTACATAAGCAAATTCCTTCAATGTTGCATTTTTATTTCCAGGTTCCAACTGACTCAACAGTAATAGGATATGATAGCAGTTGGCTACTTTGATACACCATATTGCCTTTCTATATCTAGACTGTTTACACGCGTGTCCAGGAATCCTAGCACTCATTTTTTCAAAATGTCCAGCAAATAGCAGATTGTTTGACTAAGGATTTAGGAGTAAGAGAATGTAATTTAGCTTGTAACAAAATGGGAATGAAAGATATCTGCCACCCATCTTGAGGGGGAGTGTTGGGTATCTATTACCCATCTAGAGGAGTGTTGGGCTGTGTATGAGAGTCTTGGGCCCATATGTGTGTATATGTAATACCCCATAGCAAGAAGAAAAAAAGGGAAAATTCCCCATTCCAACCGACTCGCTACATAAGCAAATTCCTTCAATGTTGCATTTTTATTCCCAGGTTCCAACTGACTCAACAGTAATAGGATATGATAGTAGTTGGCTACTTTTGATACACCATATTGCCTTTCTATATCTAGACTGTTAACTGTTTACATGCGTGTCCAGGAATCCTAGCACTCAATTTTTCATGCTGTTTTTCCAACCTCTTTCTAAATCCAATGGCCATTCGTTGCATCTACTCTAAAAGAATGGATATTTTTAGCATATGGTAGGTCAATAACAAGAAATGATTTTCGGTTGGGCATAATTATTTTGTTTCTGCTGTGCCTTTCTTTTGCCTTTTGGTTCCACTAAGCTGGACATTTGGTAAAGTCTTTCTGCTCTGTTCTTGTATGTTATCGACAAGTTTAGTTGTAGCATGTTCTTTTTCTTCAAGTAAGCTTGAAGTGTGCTCTTGTCCAAAATATCATATCCTAGGCTAATAATATTTTTATCTAGGGAGGTAACAGCTCCATGAGTATAGGATCTTTTCCTGCTGTTTCAGCTCAAAAAAAAAAAAAAGAACTCCATGAATAAATAAGTTGACCTCTCTCTCCAAAGAAAAAAAAGATGAACTATATGAAACACATTGGTGCTTGCTAACTCGTGGCCATCATATAAAGCATCAGCTGAATGAATTCGACTGTTTTGAGTCTGAGTATTGCTGCATGACCCTTTTGTTAGTAGTTTGTTCCTATTAGAGCTACTAGCTGGTTGATTGTGAAATTGTTTTTGTAGCATACTAGCAGGTCCCTTTTTGTAAAGTACCATTTAATATCGTATATGATAGTATGTGCGGAGTTATAATAATTTTGGAGATTTTTTGTTTGTCGCCTTAACGAACCCTTAGCATCCTTCATGCATAGTGCATCACTGCTTCAGCTTAAAGTTTCAGAAGCATTTGCTCTCTCTTATAACATTCTGTTTCTGCTTATTTTCAGTCCATGATGGATCCTGATCCAGTGAGGCGACCTTCTGCGAAAGAGATTCTGAGACGCCCCATCTTTGAGAAGCTTCATAAGGTCCTGGCGAAGAAATAGAACGCTTCATCCATTGTTCAGATCCCAGCAGTGAGAGAGCGGGCGCAGCTGAGTCAAACACCATTAGCTGCTGCCAATTTTGTATATCTATGAAAAGAAGAATCTCCAAGAGCGCACCACGGATCAATTTTCTCCCAGTTACCAGATAGGCAGATGCCATATGTATATGTCTGCCCTGATCTGATACTGTGTAGGTACTAAGAACTAAGCAGCGATCCAGTTTCTATGCCGGGAATTCGAGCAATGTTTGTAAGCTATGGTCGTTTTGATTTCTGATGTTTTGTCGTGGTTTGGAGTTTGTGCTGGAAGGATGGACCATCTTCCGTTCTACACACGCCAAACTCCTATTTTTTGCCGTCTTCTCTAGGACGCCTGGAGAGTCAATCTTGCCACCAATTCCTATGTTTGATTGCGATTCGATATCGAAATTTTCCAGGGAGTGATCGTGGTGCGGGGTACTAAAGGATTCTGTTATCCGTTTTTAGTTGAACTTGTACGCAACGTAATCTTCAGTCCTCACTGAACGCCCACATTTTCCAAATCTGTCATTGTTATGTATCAAGTTTACTGAACAAGAACCTGTTCTACTTGGGTGTAATTTTCTCATAGTTTTTCGATGCTGTTTGAATCCTGGCGCACAAGAAAAGGGGAACACGGATTTTGCTATTTATAATTGGTCTGTTTTTTTTAAAAAAAGAAAACTCTAGCTCGACGTTTTGGGTTTCGGATTAGCTTCGAGATGTGCATGCCTAATTCTGGTTTTGACTTAATGGTTAAAAATATGATTTATACTCAAGAAAACATAATACGAGAAGTAGGAACGTCTCAAACGAGAATTGATCTTCCAGTGAGATATTGCAAGTTGATAGCAAGGAGGAAAAATATCATTGACTCGATCATGGAAAGTTGGCAACCTTGGTCCTTGGTATCACCCCGTAAGAACAGCCGGCTCAACTGTGCGATGCGATGCAAGTGTTACTAGCATAGCATCCTCCAATGTAGAATCGGTGAACACATTTCCTATTTAATATGATCGAATGGCTTCGAATAAGACCTCTATATTACGTATGGGGGGATCCCGGCCCCGCGCGCGTCCACGTCCCCCCGCGCGCGCGCCGCGTGGCGGGGGGAATTTTGGTACGGTCAGCCGAGGTCATTTCCTCCTGTTTTCTCGAAATTACGTACAGATCCTTGGTTCTCGCAAAAAGGTCACTAGAATTTTTTTAGGTCCCTGGAAATTTTTTTTGCCCCCTCCGTTTTGCAGGATGTCCCCCCGTGTTTTCAGAAATTACGCACCGGTCCCTGTTTTTTTATGTATAGATCCTCGGTTTTTCCGAAAAAGCCCACCGCCTTTCTCGAAAATGCGTTTTTGCCTCCCGTTTTTTTGAAAAAAACTCCTCGCGAATTATCGCCTCTTTTATTTTTGTACGTCCGGTGGTGGCGGCGCGCGCCGCCGCCTATGCTTCTAGTTGAAATGGGCGGAGGATGAGGGAACCGACTCTGACGCGGAGGAAGAGGAATAGGGTTGGTTTCTTCGGAGCCATAACTTCAAATTTTAAATTCTTGTTCGCACGAGAAAATATAAAAAGATATATATTTATATATATTTTTAACTAATATAGATAAATTTAATATAATGTATATTATAATCAACTTGTAGACTCGTCTTAAAAAATATACCGTTTAAGAACTAATTATTGTATGATAAACCAAAAACCATAAACCTAAAACAACCCAGACTAAGGTAAAAGGAGCGGAAAATTTGAGAATTTGTTATTTGAAAATTTGCTAAGGATAAATCTTTAAGTGCATCATGTACAAGGATAAATTTGAGGATTTGTTATTTGAAAATTTGCTAAGGATAAATCCTTAAGTACATCATGTATTTGGGTGGGAAAACCGTCAAATGCGAATGACACACAGTGAAACTGCAAATCACTCTAGCAGACATCATGCGGACTATTTGAAATCACTCGCAATGAATAGTACTAGAGTACAGGTGTTGTACCAATAGTACGCCAGTATCGTAGCATCTAATTTCAACTTTTTTTATTGGACGGTCTAGAGTCGTGGTAAGCCACGCTACTGTGCCTTTTGGACTTACCTTCCGCACGTTAGAGGATCCAAATCTAGTAGAGAGGGGAGCGAGTGAGGAAATCGGAATGGGAGGAAATGAAACAAGGAAGAAACAACAGCGGGGTTCATCTCGGTCATCCGATGCCATCGCTCAATGCACATAGACCCTAGCTACGCACTAATCTCAACAGATGCGAAGGCCAGAGTCGAGGAGGGAGAGGTGAAGGTCCAAGGAGATAAGCTTGGATGGCGAACAACGGTGACCATTGGATCAAATGGTGGAGCCACGTAGAAGGGCATGTTCTTTTTTTGCTGTGGCTTGTAGCTTTTGGTTGAAAATTTTGAATTTTAGCTGTTTACGGTATAGATTACGGAGAGATCGCTCTATTACGTATGGGGGGATCCCGGCCCCGCGCGCGTCCACGTGGGGAATTTTGGTACGGTCAGCCGAGGTCATTTCCTCCTATTTTCTCGAAATTACGTACAGGTCCTTGGTTCTCGCAAAAAGGTCCCTAGAATTTTTTTTAGGTCCCTGGAAATTTTTTTGCCCCCTCCGTTTTGCAGGATGTCCCCCGTGTTTTCAGAAATTACGCACGGATCCCTGTTTTTTTACGTATAGGTCCTCGGTTTTTCCGAAAAAGCCCTCCGCCTTTCTCGAAAATGCGTTTTTGCCTCCCGTTTTTTTGAAAAAAACTCCTCGCGAATTATCGCCTCTTTTATTTTTGTACGTCCGGTGGCTGGCACGGCGTGCCGCCGCGCCTATGCTTCTAGTTACTATAGTTTGTAAGACAATACTAAAAAAATGTGAGTATTTTTCTTTCCTTTTTGTGTTTTTCATTTTTTGGGAGCATGGAACGCTGCTCGTTGTCAGGAAAGTTAAGTACTGCTATTATCGATCGCATCCGTCGTCCATCAGGTAAGGCCCCCTTCTCCGTTGATCACTCCTTTTTCCTTTTTTTTTTCCCACGGCGACGGTGACATCTCTGCACATGTTTTTTTGACTTGCCATTGATAATTTTTATCTATAATTTTTAAAATAGTCATAAATTATAAAAAAACACTGACATAAATAACATATGTAATTTTGAACTCGAATTAAACAACTTTAAAAGGTCGACTTAAGAAAACCATGAAAAAGCAACAAAAAGGACCTTTGATCGTAGTTGTGACTGGCGACTTGTTAGAGGGTGGCTGGATTTTTTAGGCTTGTTACTTGTGTTCTTTGGTATTTGCTATAGTGGGTGTGTTCTTTATGTTCTTTTTGACTAAGATTTATGGCTTTTGGTTATAGCTTATGGTTTTTGAACTGTTCGTACGAGAGATTACAAAGTAACAAAAATCCACGTGCGGTTTTTGCCGATATAAATAAAATCAGTACAGTATACACTACAATTAACTAGTAGATATCATCTTGAAAAGACACTTCATTTAAAAATTAGTTATTGTAAAAAAAAAGTAAAAAGCAGAAGCTAAAATCTGGAAAAAAAACAGGACCACTAACTAGATTTTAAACAATATATCTTTTAAAAATAAAATCTACAGATTAATTATAATAGGTACTATACTAATTTTAGCTATATCAACCAAAATATATAAAACTATTTCTTCTCATCCTCTCTGCCACCAACAGCCGAAAAAATCCACACCGCGAAATCCTCACATGCGCAAACAAAAAAAAGAGTGTCTATACAATATTCTACTATTTTTGGAGGCAAAAATAGTTAGATTTTAGGACATTAGATAGTGATCCAACGTTCCAGATCTTTTTTTTGGAAGAGGTGTTTATATGAGATTTTTTTAGATGGAGTATTTATATGAATAAATCTGTTAGATTGAGATCCAACGCTTTTACATCATCTAAATGTTACAAAAACAGTAATATTCTATAGCACTTCTCAAGAAAAATTCGCGAGTGGAGGGTGGCGTAGAAGAGAAGACAGCGGCAACCGCGACAGCGTCCAATGCCGCTTGGCGTCGCCGGAGCAGCACCATGGCTGGGGGAGGGGGAGCAGCGCTCGTTGACGGCGTCCGCAGATGGTTACGCCGCCGCAGCCGCGCCTCCCCGGTCTCCGAGCCCGGGGGGCGCTCATCGTCGTCGGCGGCGTCCTTTTCCCTGACCTCCGCCGGCCCCGACTGCGTCGAGGCCGTCGAGGACCCGGACCTCGTCGCCCTCCCCGCCATCCGCGTCCCCAAGCGCAATATGCTGCTGCCGCCGCCGCTCGACGGCCAGCTCGAGAAGGTGAGCCTCGCAACTACCTCGCGTCGATCTTAATAAGCACGCGTGTTTCTTGGGTTCTGAGCTGCTTCGTGCCCGTTTGGCTTCTCGACTGGCTGAATCTGGCGGTTGGGTTCGGAAAAATCACGTCCGTGTCGTGTTCGTTGATTCTTCAGCACGAGAATTTGATGCAACCGAGTGGTTGAAGAGTGTGAACTCGATCGAATTTGACTTGTCCGGTGTGCTCGTTTGGTCGCTCAGGGAGTTTACTTGGTCTAAAGCTCATTGCTTTTGATCGGAAAGTCCAGTAAAAATGACGGTCGCGTTGCTTGCTTTCCTCCTATAAATTTTGACTGCTTGGTTCCGTGCCATGTTTCTGTGGTTGGTCTAGGAGGTGGCGCATATCAAGCAACTTGTTCTGCGGTAATTAGTTTTTGCCTTTTGAAAATTTGATTCTACTACCCCTCTCGCTCTCCATGGATTATGAATGAGCGCTTCTTCTGTAAAGCTCGCGCAATTGGTAGCTTGATACGGTAGTGGCCTTGCATGATTTGACGGGTTCTTGTTTCAAACATCTGCAACTTGCGCGTTTCTTCGCGAAAAACCCGCACGGATTTTTTGTTTCTTTCCCACCAGGATCGTGCAGCTCTCCTCTTATCCAAAATTCCCTTTTTGTAACTCGTCCCCAAGTGGAATTTTGTGATGCCTAATTCCAATCTGGCTACGCGGTGGTGCTATTCCTTAAGTGGCTTCTGGTGTTGGTATTGTGAAACCATACGGCGTTGCTTCCCTCTCTGCTCGTGCCGGCCATGTGCTTGAATCTATTCTTGTCGTAGTCATGTGTGCCATGGGAATTATTCTATAGAGGTGTCCATTATTGTAGCTGTTCATTTCTGACTATGCAACCTCAGCCGGATTAGTTTTTGGCTGTTGCTTGCTTCAGGAAGGTGCACTTCTCCCATTTCTTTTGTAGAGCTCGTGCTTTATTATGTCTTCTCGTGGGGTCAGACTTATTTGATGCCGCGTAACTCCCCTCCGTACTAGTTTGATTTAGGTTTTGGCAATTGCTCGTATAGTCCTGCGAAAGCTCTGGTGTCCTTTGCTTTCTTTTCTTTCTGATATTGTTGGCAGGATCTAATTCTACCAGTAAGAGGTCTTGGGTTGGAGCCAGATCCTTTTTAAATCGATGAAGTCTGACCTTCAAAAAGAGATTGCATTTTTTGTTAGGCTGGAACCTGATGTTAGTTCCCTGGTCATGATAGTTATAGGGAAAAGTGCATAGCTATTGTTCTTCTGTTATTTTACTTGCTTCCATGTTGATTTTTCTGGCGATTCCATGAGCAATGAGTAGGCCCTCTTTTAAACAAGGTACTATGGTTCAACTGCTTCCTGCAAAGAGCTTGTGCAATTTTGTGACTTTTCTGTTGTAATCTATATCTTTATGACGACATTTTGCTCTATGGGTACTTGATTGATGCAGTCCAAAACTCTAAACGCATCTTTCACTAGTCGTCCTTTGTGTGGGACTCATTTGTTCTTGAGCAGGTTTTATATTTGGTACTTCTTGATTCTTCTTGCCTTCATTCTATTTTGACAGGTTATTTTGTTCTTTTTGTCAACACTTGGATCTCCATTTCCTTCAGTTCTGTGCATAATTCGACTACGCTTGAATTGTTTATTCAAGTGTTTTTGGATTCTTATGTTCAAAATCTTCTCTTTTGAGCTGTGGAGATTTACATAATGGGCAGTGGGGAGTGGGGATTCAAATCCTCCACCTTTCGGTGAAAGAGGAATGCTTTTCCTTTCACTTTATCCTAGCCATGTATTTTAAATGAATTGAGAGTGCGATTAAATCTTGATCCACAAGTCACAACAGCTTAGGTGACCATTTAGAGATGACATTGAATCTCACAGAAAATAGGTAAGATTTTGGACAGCTTCCGAACTCTTACAGCATGGAACTGCAAAATAACATGACCAGAGCATCTTGGTGCACAGGTGCTATTGCAACAGATCACATGCTCTATGTCAGCAAAGACAAGGAGGTGGTGACTGCTGCAACTTGACCGGGTGACCCTTGCTTAGTTGGCGTCTTGGCCATCACGGTGCAGTGATCTCTGTAACCAACATTTGCTGCATTGTCTCCACGTAACGTGATAGGTGTTAGGATGTTGATGAAAGGGGGGAGCGCTAAGATAGGTGAGATGTGTACAGCTGGAAATGGCAGATGATTGCAGAGTTGGATGTTAATGAGGAAAGAATGAGAATTTGGAAATAAGGAGCCTTTGAGGGTACTTTGAGAAGTTTATCTGAGATGATCCCTGCCATCGTGGATGAGACCAGGACTTGGCAACAAGCGGAGGCGTTGGGGTTGCCTATTTCTTGGGAGACATAGGCTTCATAGTGTGTTGCTTCCTTCTGTGTTGCTTCGGCTGTTCTGCCGGGTAGTCCAGGAGCTCCCTCCAGTCCAGTGCTTTTCTGTAGTTTTGTAGTGTTGTTTCCTTCTGTGTTCTAGCACTTGCGGTTGGCATGAGCAAGTTTGTAGTCTTTCTTGTACGCCATTTGTTTCTTGCTTAATACAAAGATGTGCAAAGCTTATGCGTGTTCTATAAAAAAAAATAGTAAGGCGTAGCATAGTACCTTGTTGATTTGGGAAGGGAACACATACCATCACTGCATCGCCTATGTTGCTTTGTACCAAGAATGAATCTTGGCCCGTAGTTCATAATGGATATCTAAGATAAATGGAAAGGCAGAACATGCATATTCTATCTAGAGGTAGATGCTACAATAGTCGGTAGCGAAAAGCCTATTGAGTGCAAGTAACTAGATAGTAAAATGTTGCACTTGCCTAAAATGAACCATGTGATTTTTATGATTCATCAGTGATAAAGTGAATTTTAGAAAAATAAACAACACTCCCTCTATTCAGAAATATATAACGTTTTAGAAAACGTGCAGTCAAACTTCTCTAACTTTGACTAGTAATATATGAAGAAAAAAACTATTTCGATCGGTAATGTGAGAATGGTATCATTAGATTTTTCATGATAAATAATTTCATAATGTAATTGTTTTGTAATTTTTTAGTAATATATTCAAATGAAAATTAATGGTTAAAATTGGATATTGGAGACCTTGCTGATGTCTAAAAAGTCATATATTCTTGAACACAGGGAGTATTTATTTTGGGTTATAATTGGCTTAGTGAAATTTTCTATGCTCTCATTTGCAAATAAAAAAATAATTCAGGTAATGTTTGGATTAGCAAAATTCTCTATACTCTAATTTTAGGACTGAAGAAATCACATAAAATCCTTGGTATTTTTAAAATTTAGAAAACCCTGGTTTTTATGGCTTGTGGCACATAGCCCTAAATTTTTTGGTCATATGCTTTCAGAAAACCACACTCTAACCAATTCCCACTTGAGTTGGCATGCTGGTCCCACCTACAACACTACTCTGTACCGCTGGTCCGTCCACCTTGGCACGTCGACAATAAGAACACTGCTTATCCACCAACTCTGTAGGTGGAACCGATAGCACATCAGCTCGGGCGGAAATTAGTTAGGGTGGGGTTTTCTGAAACCGTATGACCATAAAATCAGGGTTATCTATCACAAAGCTATAAACATGTGGTTTTCTGCAACTACAACCATAAAACATGGGGTTTTCTAAAATTTACTTTGTGTTAAAGAACCCAGATTAAAAAGATAATTTCAATTTAGCCAAGGTGCTCTTTGAAGTTTTGAATGTGTCTCCATATATTAATTATCTGCCAATTTTTTATGGCTTTGTTGCACAATGGCCATGTAGGGCATTTGATCATTTGCCACATAAGTTGAGATGAGATGCAATTGATGATTTGCCCTCAATGTGTTACTGACATGTAGACTCAGGATCCACATGTCAGTGAGATATCATAAGGCACATCATCCATTGCACCTCAAATTTGGGGCAAATCACCAATTATCCCTTAAAACTATAGGCTGCATAAGCACCCCTTAAGCATTATTTGGATGCTGAATCAATGCCATGTAGTCTCTATGTATATGTCATGTGAAAAAAAAACTTTGATGGTCACAAACTGAGGTACTTTGCAAAAGCATGTAGTGTAAAGTAAATGTAATTAAGTATGGAATTTCCCTTCCATTAATGTCAAAATATTTAGAATTTTATGTAATTTCTTGTTTATGATGTGAATCTTACCCGGAGGCTGAACATCATATGAACTAGCTTCAAACCCATGCAATTGCCCAATTAATAGGGTTCCTTGCACCAATATGCGTCAGGCAAATCTTGATGTTGCATATTTCCTTCCCACAAAAGATGTGTTTCCCATTTGTTACATTTATTTCTTTTTTCATTATCTAAGGTACAAGTTGCATTTAATTAGTGTTGCATCTAATATGGTGTGGGGAGCTAGAGCTCTGAACTAGAGCTACTCTCGATATTACAAATTAATGGCCCATAATTTTTGACAACTTTACCCCTCTCCTTTCTTCCCCCTTTCCCTACCCCTACCCCCCACTCTCCCAATCCCTAGACCAACTTCGTTATTCTTCTATACTCTTCACATCCCCTATTGCCCACCGCCGCAGCTCCCCTGTTGTACCTAATCAACACAAACCCCCCTCTTGCTATCACCTGTTTTGCTTCCCAGTGGTGGTGGGCAACACCTATTGACCTTGGTGTGCTGACTTTCGACTTGATCCTAATTAGCTTATCGCATTCTCGTTCATTGGTGTGAACTCGTTCGTTTCCAAGCAAACATGTGCTGTAAGGTAATTTTGTTATGTAATTCAATAGATCTTCTCTAAATAGTCTTGAATCTAGTATTGCCCATACTTCTATATCTAGATCTAGTTAGCTTTGACTTAACAAGGCTTCATTCCGGTCTAGTTATTTTGTGTTGATGTTTGCTAGGTGGCTTTGGGATTTGACATCAATCAACAGTATCTTTCCTTTCCCTCCCTTTTTTGCACAATGATTATTATGATGGCCATTTGCTTGAAACTATTTTTTCCATATAGTTGTGTGTGATGTTAATTTTCCAAAATAGGTATCAATTCATTCGGTTGTTCCGCTTTCTATTACTTCAACTGTATTTAGTTTTTCTGTGAACTTCAACTTTATTTAGTTTTGCTGTGCTGCTTGCTTCATTGTGGTATTTCTTTGTAGATCTCATGCTTTTCCATGTTCTGTTAAATTTATCAATTATCGTAGGCAATCAAATTTCTCTGTGACCTTAACAGTTTCTTGTTGTAGTTTGATTTAGTTATTGGTGATTGCTTAAGTTCTATTTAAAAGTTCTTCTTGATCTGTTCTTCTCCAGTAGTTGGCAGGGCAGGGGATGTTCGTCATGATATCATGTATTGGTTTAATGTTCCTATACTTGTTTTCTGGTCAATTTGTTTCTTGGTTAGATTATCATTTGGTAATCTTTCTTAGGTACATTGTCCCTGCAACTCTTGTACTGCTGTTATGATGCACCTGGGATGTATCTGTAGTGCTATTTCTCTGCTTTCCAATTTGTGGATTGGTTTGTTTTATTTTTGGTTCATTGGATCATCTTTTTCTGTGCGTAGTTGTCACCTTTGAGATGTTTCCTCACATATGCTCTATATATTCTTTGTGCTTCGGAGGTTTATATGATTCAAGATTCTTCCTTGGTAGTTATTCTTCTGTCTGGTATGTTTTGTGCATAAATTTTCAATTTAGTGCAAATTGTGATCTTTTAGAAAACGTTGGGCATGGAGTTCTTCACGGAATATGGGGAGGCAAGCCAGTATCAGATCCAAGAGGTCATTGGCAAGGGAAGCTATGGAGTAGTCGCTGCTGCAGTAGATACTCACACTGGGGAGCGGGTTGCTATCAAGAAGATAAATGATGTGTTTGAGCATGTCTCGGATGCCACCCGCATTCTGCGGGAAATCAAGCTTCTTCGGCTGCTCCGCCACCCAGATATAGTTGAGATCAAACACATCATGCTTCCCCCTGCCCGAAGGGAGTTCAGAGATATTTATGTTGTTTTTGAGCTCATGGAGTCAGACCTACATCAAGTGATCAGAGCAAATGATGACCTCACTCCAGAGCATCACCAGTTTTTCTTGTACCAACTTCTTCGTGCTCTCAAGTACATCCATGCAGGTTATTAGGGAAACCATTAGTGTATTCTTTGTAGAAGCTATATTTTGAGCTCTCATGCACCCCGATCTGACTTTCCTATATATGGTTTATCTTGTTGCGCACCCCTATCTGACTTTCCTATATATGGTTTATCTTGTTGCAGCTAATGTATTTCATCGTGACTTAAAGCCCAAGAACATACTGGCCAATTCAGACTGCAAATTGAAGATTTGTGACTTTGGACTTGCACGTGCATCATTTGATGACGCTCCTTCGGCTATCTTTTGGACTGTAAGATGTTTGTCACTGAATAAAATAATTATCTTTGATTTTTTTACTTAATTTACTTACCTATCGTGCTTTGTGATTTGAAGGATTATGTGGCTACAAGGTGGTACCGTGCTCCTGAATTATGTGGTTCCTTTTTCTCCAAAGTAAGTTGGTTTTCAACTTCTGAGCTCACTGTAGTAAAAAATGCTTCTGCACTGCTAAATCTGTGGTGTGTTATTGTTATTTCTAATGCCCGAAGTGTGCCAATGCTTTAGGTGTGTATTGATGTTATTTTTCTTAAAAAGAAAACATCTATATAAATTCTACAAATGCAGCAGCTTGTTCTGAATGACAAAGATGCAGTTAAGCTTTTAACAGTACAGTGCCACCCATTTTCCTTTCTGAAAAATGCTGAAGTTACCTTCTTGCACTGTACGCTGTTGTAAAATCTTTTTTGCAAAGCTCTTGAGAATATTTGGATTATATGTATGCATTCGTTCCATCTTCATGAAGACTTGATTTTGTCTGTACAGTACACCCCTGCAATTGATATTTGGAGTATAGGGTGCATATTTGCTGAAGTTCTCACTGGAAGACCATTATTTCCTGGGAGGAATGTCGTGCACCAAGTAGAGCTAATAACAGATCTCCTGGGAACTCCGTCATCTGAAACTTTATCCCGGGTATGTCTACTACATATTACCCATTCACAAATGGAGAAAGACATGTATGCATGAGTTCACTATTTTCCCTTTATTCTCTTACCATACTTGTAGTTTTCTTGCAAAACATATTATCTTCTGTGCTATTTGTTGGCGACGAAATGCAGTTCCTGGTGCTCGGTTGTTTCTTTAAAATTAGATGACATACTTAAACTTGACCATAGATATAAATTCGGCTCTTTTTGGATGTGTACTATAATATGTTACAGAATTACTTGTTCCTCAAACTTTGCATGCAAATATGTCAATATTGTCTGGTTGGACCTCTTAAGTATATTGTTTCCTGGATAATAATCTCTTTGTGATTTCTGCTCTTTCTACCACATGTCTTCCATTGGCATTTGGCACAGATGATCTTCTTAATATTTTCTATAACATCCGCAGATTCGTAATGACAAGGCCAGAGGATATATAATTGGCATGCGAAGGAAACAGCCTATCCCCTTTTCTCGTAAGTTTCATAATGCTGATCCTATGGCTCTCCGCCTGCTAGAGCGTTTACTTGCATTTGACCCAAAAGATCGACCTACTGCCGAAGAGGTATATTTTTTTTGGAAAAAAGGTTCTTGCTTATGTCCAACTGATTTCAGAAGTGATAAGTACATAAGCATAATCTTTTTTTACTTCTTCCAGGCTTTAGCTGATCCATATTTTAGAGGGCTTGCTAAGTTGAAACGTGAGCCTGCAGCACAGCCGATTTCGAAGCTTGAGTTTGAATTTGAGAGAAGGAAGCTGACAAAGGATGATGTAAGAGAATTGATATATCGAGAGGTAGAAAACCACCACTTCAGTTTATGTTCTCGGCTTACTATATTCATCTCACTTAAAATTGGAATTTTCTTTTATTGAAAGCAAACAGATTTTGGAGTACCATCCGCAGATGCTTCAGGAGTATATCAAAGGTGGAGAACAGATTAGTTTCCTGTATCCAAGGTTAGATTTGTTTCGCCATCTGCTGCCAGCCCACCAGCATGAGTGGAGGAAATGCTTATCATACATATCATAACAACTTAACAATGAGATAGTATGATTTGTATAGCCGTATCACATTTTATTTTCATATCGAAATTGTTGGAAGGCGATAACCTGGTTTAATACCCCTTATCAGTGTACTGTTTGCTAATACTACCTCATTGCAGTGGGGTTGATCGTTTCAGACGGCAGTTTGCGCATCTTGAGGAGAACTACAGCAGAGGAGAAAGAAGTACCCCACTGCGGAGACAACATGCATCTTTGCCAAGGTGTGTTAATCACTAGCAGCTAGAATTTATAACTGCAGAAAATCTTCGTTGGTTCTGATTCTGCTTGCTTCTGTATTTATTTCTATGTGACAGGGAAAGAGTCTGTACATCAAAATATACCAATAATCAAGCCTCTAACAATGAAGAGAGGAGAACGGCATCTTCTGTTGCCCGAAGTACCATAAGCCCCCCAAGATCACAAGAAGAGGGGCACAAGCATGCATCTGCTTATCAAAATGGCACAAATAATTCAAACTTCAGTCCAGAGAGCTATTTGAAGAGTGCTAGTATTAGTGCTTCCAAGTGTGTCGTTGAAGCGAATAAAGGCCCAAAGGTACTACCTACTGCCAATATGATGACACCACTTAAATTCCTCCCTGAATCTTATAAGTAACTTATCGGTGCACAGTGTTTTTCCCTCAAGTTCTGTTTATGCAAGGGTCTGACTAATGGTTGATCTGTTTTGCTTTGCTTTTTTTTTTCTCTCTTGAAGGAGAATGGTATCTCTGAGGAGAGGGAAGAGGAGGCGGTCTATGAATTGGTAGATAAGGTGGTCAGGATGGTCTCCTAGGGCAGCAACAACCAGCAGTCATCATCCTAATGCAATTCCAAATTCCAATGCAATATTTCTATCATCCCAGCAAAGATAGAGGTCGATCAAGATGAAGCAGCAAAAAAAAATGCCAGTTATCTACAATTGCGCTGCAAATTTCTCAGCATCTAGTTAGATTATCTGAGATGATGATGAGCCACCTTCTGGCTCTTTGTTTGTGCTGCGTTGTCCACAAGCATCTTGCCTGGAGAAATGAATTGTGTGGTTAATTACTTCTACCAATTCGAAGGCTAGATTTTGGCCTTAGTGCGCTACATTTTCTTAGAGGCTGTCGGTATGTGATAGCCAGCTCTAGGTGCCATATGAACAGTCTATCATTTACCATAGTACCATTTCAAAAAATTTAACAAATCTCAGTGGTGATGCCGCATCTGCCTCAGAAAATACCGTGTGCAAATTATGTGAATGCCATAAGAATTAAGAATTGCTTGTGCAATATTCAATGTCTTTTTTTTGAACGGGGGTGCAATATTCAATGTCATAGCAATTGTAACATTCAGTTTGGGAATTGGTCAATTGCACGCATAATACAGCATACTGGTGAAGTGGTGAGTGGGAGCAGGTAAATCTGTTGCAAGCTCTGGCCAGTGAGACCAACGCGATGTGCATGCAGAGTCTAATCCACAGCACTTTACTAATGCAACTGCACATGCAAGTATATTTATGCAACACTTACATCAGCATTAAGCACAAGCTCACCATCATCTATGCATATCTATCCATCTATCTAGTGCATCAAGCATACTGGTTTGCAGGATAGAATCATTTGCAAAGCATGACACTGCATCAAGCATGAGTGAGAGGCCCAGTCAGCTGCCGCTATCTAGCAAGTTGAATAGGACATAACTGAACAACCACTCCAAGTATTCAAGTACTACAGGTCTACAATGGACTTCCAACTTAACAGGACACATGCAAAAAAAAAAAAATTACTGCGTAGTTTGATGCAAACACGCACGATGAATTTAAATCAATCAAATGCTGCTTGGATCTGGCTCTGTTATAGGCGTGGGCCTTGGGCCCAGCCGGGTTATTATTAGGAATTAGGGATTGGTTTCTATTTGAGTTAGAGATTGGTTTACTTGTATTAGAGATATAATTAGAGATATGATATTAGTTACTATATCTGTTAGAGATAGGATTGGAATTAGACTCTATCTGTTAGGGGGAGCCCATCTATATAATGAGGGCTACTGCATGCTAATGAGGGGGAGAGAAATAACAAGTCTTTCTAGTCTTTAGTCTCCCTCTCCCTCTCCCTCTACGCCGACGCCACCCGGCTATCCTCTCGGTGGTGTTTATCTGTTATGAACGAAGGTTCATAACAGGCTCATACCAGAATTAGATAGATTTAATTGAAACCAAACATTCATTGCAAATTAAGTTATATATATCTTCTCAGAAAGCAACTGATAAATTAACATCCAACTTACTTTACGCAAGAATAAGTAGCATTTACACATAATTAATTCACATATCAAAACTAGCACTGAGATTAAAGAAGGTAGCAGCTTAGATATTAATCTTTATGCCCCAGACCGGCCGGATTCGATCAATTCTTGCGTGCGTCGTTAGGGACACGCCGGCGGCGGGCTCTGGCTGCGCTGGGCGTCGGAGTCGACCCGGGCGTTGTGGCGCTCCGACGGGCCGGACGGCGGGATGGAAGCCACACCGCTGCGCGGCAAGTAGTCGAACGCCCGGCGGTGCGCGACGCCGGCGCCCGTCCCCGTCACCGTGCTCCCCCGGTGGTCACCGAGATCCGGTGACAGCCGTGCCCGTGCGCTCCCCGCGTGCATGGGCCTGGCGCCGTCGCATAGTCCACAGATCAGCACAAGGAGGAAGACAAGAACAACGGCGAGTGGCAGTGCAGAAACACATGGAGTAGCACGAGGAGGAGCCATGGCGATCGATCGAGATAGAAGCTAGCCAAGAAGGAAGATGAACTTGCAGTTTAATTTTGTGATGCGTAGTAGTTTGCAAGAAGCATCTGTATGGGTATTATATATATAGCGGCAGCCAGCAGAGCAGTACGTAGGAGCTTGGGACGTCGTACTCGCTGGTTCGTGTGCATGGAGAGAAAGAAACAGCATATATATATATATATATATATATATATATATATATATATATATATATATATATATATATATATATATATATATATATATATATATATATACACTTAAAACTTTTTTTGAGTTGAATGGGTCCATTAAATGTAAAATTAAAAATGATAAGAAAGTCCGAACTGGGTATTGACTATGTCCGTGCAGAGACACACAAATCAATTGAAACCACCATTTTATGTAATCAATACGAAAAGATAAATATGAAGTATAGGAATTCAATTAGTTCAGAAAAACAGTAATTTTGTGTATGGATTCAACAATTTTAACACATTTTTGAGCGAGGAAATTACTAATTTCGAAGATAAACTAGCCAGTAGTAACACAAGTCGATGCGTAGTGTCCTGGTAACTTGCACTTCTGACACACCTTTTGTATTTTGGACTTGGAAGAGTTCTCCGGATTGTAAGGGCAGTGTCGGACCCGGATTTTACAATCCAGACCCTGCTGTGCCTTACCGCATTATTCCCTAGATCAGTAGATAATGCACACAGATACATTGCCGAATCATTTCATACACGTGGAAATTTCAACAAGCCATAATAATATTACATTGCAATAGTGTAGTTAGGCCTTCACAAAGGCGCAGAGGTACAATAGGGCCAAGCAGGCCAAATATTTACAATTCAAAAAGTCTAGCAGCGGAAGAGATACAAAATAGGCCTTTAAACCACAAGCAGAGACTGAGGGCAAAAGTGGTCATACAAACATTCTAGGGCTCTAGAACATCTGGATGAAACCACACCTTAGTCTAAATGCCTAAGGTTCTAAGCGCGCAATAAGCGTCCTAATTCCCGGCGCGGTCTTCTCCATCTGCAGCAGGTGCTTCCTCAAAGACATAAGGGTCTTGAGCTCCGGAATCTGGGTTTTTAGTATTGCGAGAGTGAGTACACTAACCACCGTGCTCAGCGAGTCAACACACCAAATGCAGTAGATAGTATGCAAGGCTTTTAATAAGGAATGGCTCAAGTTATTTTATTTGCGGAAATATGCCTTTTGAACTATAATACTTAAAATTTTCTAGGACCTAGCCATTTGAAAGTTTAAACATGATACTCACTGACATCTACATTTTCTTTATCGAATCAGAGACCATCCACCATTACATGATCTCGCTCATTATACCATGCCTTGATATAATCGCTTACATTACCACCGGGACGACACCGGGACAACTCAAATGAGGGCCTTACTCGCCTTCCCATAAAGGCCTTTCTCGCCCTTTTGTGCAGATTTTGAAGCGAGCTATATCTAGTTAAGTTCCATGTGCGCCCATAACCGTAGGCACGGCTATTCGAATATTTCATGACTCTGCAGAGTGTGTACACTTTACCCACACGAGATAGATCGCTCATTGCCCACATGATTCCTTAGTCATGCGGTTGAGGAGACTACCACAAGGCTTTTACGGTGCATTTTCCTAGCAGAGTTGCGACCGCTAAGGTTTCCACTTCCTCCGGGTACGACCACCCTTCCGAAGCCCCTCTTGCGCCATCACGTCGGAGGATGTGGCCATCCTCTACCCGCCCGTGTTCACACCGACGCAACTCATACTAAGTCCATGCAATTTAGTTGGCCCTGCCTACACTTTGCCAGCATGTGGTTGTATTGGTTATATCGTGGGAGATTGTCACCGGATTCAGTCCTTAAGTGTTATCTGGTCGGTTCTACCACAATCCCTTGTGCTATCACGGCACCACTTTACCACAAATCTGTGCTATCACGGCACCATTCTACACTCCGCCTCAACCATCCGCCCGATAATTAAGCATGTGAGGTTCTTTTGGATGAAACATACACTTATACTAACATAGACCATCATCGTCACAATGACGCCCAATACTACATCTTTAGTTTGCAAGATATGCTAGGGTACTCTCATACCCTTGTTTATCTATAACAACTCTAAGCATGCATTTATAATTATAGACTTAGTTTCAAAAGAGTCGTAGCAATATTACTTTTACTAGGGTGACAAGGATCACATAGCAAAAATTGTTGCAAAGGACATATACTAAATCAGGAGAATCATGGGTATATCTAAAAGCTGAAATTAACATGTATTGCCACATAGAATATAAGCATGCAATTTTATAACACTTGAACCAAATTACTTTATTGAAAACATAGGCTCAAAATGATCAAAGCATTGACTCGCCTTGGTTCTTTGAGGTCCGGGTTTTGAACGTTAGATTCTATAGCATTGCAGACTTCTTCCTCTTGAGTCTCGAAGCTACGTTTCAAATCTTGCGAAAATTTAGATAAAACATCACAACATTCAAATAACTCAAATGAAATTTAAACAAGCTTCAAAAGTATTGGTTCTGGTTTCATTAAGTAGCCCTTAATTTTAGATGAATTTAGAAATTGATTTCACTAAATTTGGAGCTAAAATGAACAAGTTATACATATTTGAATACTTTCAGTTTGAAATAATCCTAAAAATAACATAATCTGACGAGTGGGGCCCACTGGCAGAGACCGCACTCACGCGGTGTGACACGTGGGACCCAGTGGCGAGGCTCTGCCGCTCCCGCGGCCACGACAAAGTGGGGCCGGAGGCGGCCGCCGGTTGGCCTTGATCGGCAGTGGGACCCACTGTCGGCGACGTTTTTAAAAAATGGCTCAACCTCGGTGCTGCGTGGCGGGGGCTCGAACAGCGCCGAGGGCCGGGGAAAGAGGGTGGCGGTGACCAACCCGCTCGTTTTATCTCACCCCTTAAGGATGATTTTTCCCCAAAGAAGTGCGAGGGTGGATGGGCGGCCCGAGGCGGGAAGACGGTGGCCGTCGCCGGGAGGAAAGCTCACCGAGGCTCGGGAGCTTCGTGAAATCTGAGCCGGGCTCATGGCGATCTTGGTGGCGGTGACGGGAGGCGGGAGTCACCGGAGGTGGGTCGGCGACGAGCGGCGGCGGCTCGGGAGGGCTCACGGTGTTGCGGCGAGCTACTGGCCGTCGGCGAGCTCGGGAGGCCGGCAACAGCTCGGCGATGGTGCAGAGATGGTGTGGGAGCAAAGGATCGAGCTCCCACGGTGAGGATCGGCCGGTGCGGCGAGGCGGTCGGCCGGAGTTGAGGAAGAAGAAGGCATCGCCGCGATAGGAGGGATCTTAGGGCAATTGAGCGCCGGGAAAACGTTGAGGGTGTCACGGCGACTCGTTTGGGCGCGATTACGGCTCTTATAGCCGGCCGAGGAAGGCTGGCCACGGTGAACCCGCCGCGGGACAGGGGCGGCTGCCGCGCGGCAATGGGCAGCCTCGGCATTCTGAGAAAATTCTGTTGTCCTGAAAACGAAATTTAAGGATTAAAATCAATGATACCAAAACAGTAAAAAAAGTAAAAAAATAATAATTCAATCAAACATACCTAAGCAAAGACAATCACGCTAACATTTACAAGAATACTATAAATTAACTGATATACAGGAGACAATATACTATACAATCCACGGTTATACGAAACCATAATAACATTATGTAATAACATTACAAGAAAAAAAGAATGCTACACATTTGCAAAAAATATACTATACAATCCGTAATACATGAATGAATTCACTGATACACAGGAGACAATGACTAAAGCAACTCATTATGTAATACAACAAATAACAATGTGTACTATGAAAGGAGGACTTTCAGCATATCATTCTTATAACACACAATCAGGAGCCCATAAATCAAAAGCATATGAGTAGACTACCCCCTCTAGAAATCTTACAGAGTATATGCTCTGCAATATCAAGGTTACAACCTACAACCTACAACCCAGAGGATCACATATCATAGTATTTCATGGCCCTCGCCATAAAAAAAAGACCAGACCCTACAAGAACTTTGCAATCTCCACCGATGAACACATACTTCACCTCAATACCAATGAAAGAGAGGTTGTCATCGATGACATTTTGAAGCTAATCTTTACCCAATCACTCTAATACCTAACATACCTGGGATGATGAAGCAGAACCCAAGCAGATACCACCGATCGGCAAAACTTGATAGTAATCTATGAGCCAGAAACGACTATATCTGGAACGAGGAAGAGAGCATAGTAAAAAAAGGAAGAGAACACAGTGCATAGTAATATCAATAAAGAGGTATTAGAATCACACTTAAATGGAAAGAACATCACACGGTTTAATTTTTTTTAGACAGAAAAAAGGAATCTTCACAATGCTATAACCACGGCATGAATCATCATTCTGTATATATGGGAATAAAGCATCGATCGACCCCTAAATCAGGAAACAAAATGACAAAATCCCGAAATTCTAAAATAATTGAAATACAAACGATATGTGTGGCGGCGGTAGGAAACTGTGGTGGCTGAGGCGCCGCGGTGGTGTGAATCGAGTTGAGGCGAGACCGACGCCACCCTCCCGGATCTGGTTTCTCAGCCTGGATCGAGAGGCCGAGGTCTCCGCCGCTATCTCCTCGGGGCGACGCCTTCTCCAGCCGCAACCCTAGGGTCGACGCTACCCTCCCGGGCCGCCACTGCCGGCCGTCGCCTCCTCTTCATGGATTCGACGCGGTGATGGAAACGGCGGATATGGCCGGCGGAGAAATAACCGCGCGCGATTTGGGGAATGAGGCGAGATCGGAGGTGGGGAATGAGGCGATCCCGGATGTGGGGAATGCGCTGGCCGGCGAATATTGCGATTGGATTCCATACCTAAACTGCGGTCGGCTGAAGCAATGGGTCGAGCAGCCCCCACCAACCCGTTAATCGGGAATTCTGCGCTCACAGTGTGTGGACAAATCGAACGGCTGTTGATTTGGGTGTCCGGACACCCAATAGTCCTCAATATTTTTACTAAAGTGATAAATGAGTATTTCAAATTTATTTAGGTAGTATATTAGAGATAGGTGTAATTACACCTAGGTGTAAAAATATTTTCATATATATATATATATATATATATTTCGTGTAATTAGAGATAGGTGTAATTACACCCAAGTTTATTTCGTCGGGCGGAGACGACCAGGAGATGGTCGCCCGAGGCGAACACGGGGCGCCGACGCGGAAGGAGGTGGCCGCCGCCCGGACTTGGCGGCGCCGGATCCGAGCGGCGGTCGGATCCAACGCGAAAGTGACCAAATCCAGGCGGGACGAGGCTAGAGTCGGCGAGATTCGGGGGCCCGACGGGCGCCACGGGAGCAGCCACGGCGACGAGAAAGCTGACGGATCCGACGACGGCGGCAAGGGCCGGCTCCAGCAGGAGACGGCACCGGCCGGATCCAGGCGGCCTCTCGCGGATGACGATTCGGTGACGCAGCCCAACAAGGTGGCCGCCTTGGGAGAGTAGATCGATCCTCCCAGGGGCAGCAGATGCGGAAGTAGATGAGGTTAGGGTTTCAACCTAAGCTCTGATATCATGTTATGAATATTGTGTGTATATTGAAGAGGCCCAATTGGCAATATATATAGGGAGTACAAAGAGAATATGTTGATCATATTCTATCTCTAAGACCTTATCTCTAATACCCTTAACAATGCTAACGATGATCCCGCGTGCATCTAGGGCATGCATCTAGAGCGTGCTATCTCTAAGACCTTATCTCTAATGGTCAAGCTGCTCTAGTTGAAACGCTGCACAAACACCTTAATTTGGAGTGGATATAAAGCCATGCATGCAGGTAATTGATTGCAACCATTTGCAGGATCACGGTGGAGTTTATGGTAGGGAAAAGAAAAATCAATATTGCCACCACCATATGCATATGTCCATTTGCTCGCTGCAGTGGCCACTTATTTTACGCGAGAATATATAGCATCATGCATGCCGATCTATAGAACTAAAACTGGAAATAACATTATACTACTGCGTGGATATAACATTACAAACCAAAGCTATGACGGAAAATTAAACAGGATAGGTTTTAGATTCACTACTACAAAAAAAGACTTATTATAGATGGTTTAAAACTTTCATCACAGACGGTTTCTGAACCGTCTACGTTTATGTATCAGTGATAATAACTGGTTATCATAGACGGCTCTCACACTATCTATGATAACTTATAATACAGATGGTTTTTCAGAAAGAACATCTGTGATACTCGACTATCACAGACGATTTTTTATATTAACCGCCTGTGATACGAACGATATCACAGACGGTTCGGTGTTTGGAACTGTCTGGGATTATATATCATAGACGATTTGGAACACCGAAACGTCTGTGATACCTATTTCAACAGCTATTTTATTTGTTTTTTTCGGCTAGCCAGAGGATATGCTAGCCATGCCCTCTGAAAACAAGTAAGATCATGTATATATAGCATAGGACAACCATTACATAAATCACACAGATGAATGAAACAACATAAGCAGATCACATATATAGCATGATAATCGTTACATAGATCTCATAAATGAATTAATTTGAATGAATTGTTTTATTAAGCACAATTGAGTGATTACAATTGAATCCAATGTTTCAACATCTAATCACCATTGCCGGGTTGAAACTCTCCAGTCTTGTTTATGATCTTTGCTAGCAAGAATTGGGAGAGATTTTCTCGAATTTTGACGAGTTTACCGGGGCGAAAGTTCACAGACGGTTATTAACACGAACCGTCTGTGATATCTTAATTATCACAGTTCGTGTTAATAACCGTTTATGAAAATATCTAGAATATAAATAATCTGTGATAGTTTAAGTACAAACGGTTTTGTATGAACCATCTGTGATGTAGCCGTCTAGTATAATCTTTTTTATAGTAGTGATTATTAACTAATTTATTGAAGCTCCTCCAGAGCGCGCGGCCGGCCGGCTTCGTCAGGGCGAGCTCTGGCCGTGCTCGCTCGGCGGCGGAGTACGTCGACCCGAGAGTGCGTGCGCTAATTATGCTTCTTGGACGGGCCGGACGGCGGGATGGGAGGCCCTTGGCTGCTCGGGAAGTAGTTCGCCGTCCGGCGATGCAAGGTGCCGGCGCCGTTCGTGCTCGCCGACGACCCCGCGCTCCCCCGGTGGTCACCGATCTGCCCCGGCGACGACACCCGTGCCTCGCGCATGAGCCTTGCGCCGTCGCACGGACCACTACAGATGAGCACAAGAACAAGGACGACGACGGTAAGTCGCGGTGCGGCCGAAACATACGGAGAAGGAGAAGCCATGGCGCGATCGATCGCGAGACGGATCGGGAAGCCAATAAGAAGTAACTCACTAGCTAGGAAGAGTTTGTGGTTTAATTAAGTGATTCTGTGAGTGGTAGTGGTCACTAATTTGCATCGAGGATATATATATATATATATATATATATATATATATATATATATATATATATATATATATATATATATATATATATATATATATATATATAGCAGTAGAGTAGCAGCAGCTAGATCTCTCGAACGTTGGTGCGTTCGATGCGGAAGTTTTTGCATGCATGCATGGGAGGGCGGGAGACAAGTGAGGAGGGTAGTTTCTACGTGGATAAGGCTGGCTAGCTCTGGAAATTAGATACGTGCATGCATGCAGGAAATTTTCAACTTACGTCCGATTATTCAGAGTTCAGTTCCCGTAATATAGTTTCTGTAACATGAGCTTTTTGTAGACCGTTTCTCGAATCAAGCAACAATTAGCTAGATCGATCAAGACATGCAACGTGAGGCCAGTTGAATTATCTTGGCAACGTATGCCCGCGGTTCTTCGCAGGTATGCTCGTGGACGTAAATCGGTCATCGGGACCTCAGGTACGAGTATAGGCAAGCACTACTAGTACCCGCCACGCCCTATTGCCATCCCTACACACCACATACTAGTTCATCCTCCCTTACTACCATTTTCCACTTCGAAGGGGTACCAATTTGCGTAAAATTTCAGTCGCAGAAAGTGGTCTGCAATGCACTTCTGAGTCGGAACCTGGATCACGGCGTAGTCTCAACTGAAGGCTCCGATGATCTCCTGTAACATGTGACACAAAAGCCATTCAACAGCTAGGAAAACAGAACGACAATGAACGCCGGTGGGATCTAAGCAAAGCTAGAAGAACCTCCTCTTTCAGAGTCGGCAGAGAGAACAACACAACACACACATACAGGTTTTTCATGGAAGTTTCCATACAAGAAAGCGTCAGTATCTACGTCAAGGAAAAGTCGAGAAGAAGCCAGAGTGCAGAGAGAGGCATGTGTTCCGTCGCCAAGGAAGGAGATCCGTCACTCCAAGTCTGAAAGAAGAAAGCAGCGCAAAGCGATCGGGCGTGCACCAACGACAGGAGAAAAGAATCCGCGAAACGGTCCACCAGGTGGCAGTCACGCTAAGGACTAACGCAAAGCGATCAAGCACGCACTAAGGGCATCCACAGTGTATAAAAATAGAGGGTCTTAAGCCACCTTAAGATCGACCTTATACATTACAGGGGTGACCTTAAGCAGACCATAAGCAAAAAAACCTTAAGATCAGTCCTCAAGCTAAAGACCTGGCCATAAGCATTAAAATACATTTTTTCTTTATCTGACAAGTGGGACCATCTTAAGGTCTAGTGGGTTATATACATTACAGTATTGACCTTAATATTTAGATGGGACCCACCTTAAGACCTCTTGGATTATATACACTATGGATGCCCTAACAAAAACACAAAGAAAGCTGCAAAAAACAACAATTAGCACAGGAGATCTAGCATTCTGGTAATTCTTATAAAAGCCGACGCAGTTGATTTCTCCGGAAACCCTGCAAATTTTCCTCATTATACACGCACACGTAATGACCTGCTCGCTCCGACTTCTATAAACCGTTTTACTACACTAAATAGTTTTTGATAATACATAACTTTTAAACATGATGTTTTTTAGGTGTAGTCTACTAATTGATTATAGTATACATTATAATTATTTTATTAATATCAGTTAAAATCACACGTAAATATCTTTCTCTGTAAGTTTTCTATAACATATTACTATTTATAAGTTGAAAAAAACCAATGTAAACGCCCTCTCACACGAGACGAGAGTAACGGTAAAGGTAAGAGGGCACGGTGGGCAGGCACAAAGCCTTAAAGCAAAAGGAGCCATCTTGAGATGATCCTCCAATTAACCCGAGCCCTGAAAAGCTTCGTCGTCCTTGCCGAGGAGCACTAGCAGAGCGAAGCAGAGCGGAGAGGAAGGAAGGGAAAGCCCACCACATCACATGGCACCCGAGGTGCAGGCCTCCCCGTCGCCGTCGCCGTCGCCCCACCCTGACCCGGACCCACCCCTCACGCCCATGCAGCACGCGGGCGGCGACGACTGGTCGGAGAGGACCCCCACCGCGCACTCCGCTCCGCCGCCGCCCCACTCCGCCGCCGTCGTTGTCGCCTCCGAGCCCCATGCCGCAGCCGCCAGGTACGTGCCCCGTCAACCCGCGACCCACACCGCAGACGGCCGGTACTGGTACTCGTGGACCGGCGGCCGCACCGCCGACTCCCGTACGCCACGTCGGCAGCGGTCGCAGCCTCAGCCGCGCCCGCAGCCTGCGCCGACTCCGCCGTCTCCGCCGCGCACTCAGCCGCAGCCGCAGCCACCGGCGCGCCCGCAGCCGCAGCCGCAGCCGCCGGCGCGCCCGCAGCCTCAGCCGCAGCCTCAGCCGCCGGCCGCGACACCGCCGGCGCCGGCGCCGGCGCCGGCTATGCTCGATATCCTGTCGCGCAAATGCCGCCCGGCGGCGCTGCAGCGCACCGCGCTGGTGGCGCGGGCCGCGGCGGCCGCGCTCTGCCTGGCGGCGCTTGCGGTACTCGCCGCCGACAGCCGCAAGGGCTGGGCCCTCGACTCCTACAACCGCTACAGCCAGTTACGGTAAGCCAACAAAAAAAAAATCTCCCTTTTCTAAAGCAATCCCTTCACAATATCTCGCTGTGTTTGGTTAGGGTTCTTGGATTGGTGATTTCCATTACGCGCTTGTCTTCTGTTGCGGTGCAGGTACTCGGAGGCGGTGAACGTGATCGGGTTCTTGTACTCGGTGTTCCAGTTCTTCGCCCTTGTGGAGCTCATGAGGAGGAACAAGCATTTGATCCCCCGGCCCAAGGGCGATTACTTCGACTTGATCATGGATCAGGTTTGCATCTTAGAGCCCTTTGCTCCTTTTCATAGCTTTCTTTAGGATTGTGCAACTGCAAGTCATGTGATGTGATGTTAGAAAGGAACAAGAGAAGATGTGAAGTCATCTTGGTGAAGCAAAGTATAAGCTTTCTAAGCTCCTGGAGATTTCTTTCTTGTGATTACAGATGTGCTCCTTTACGCTGCATTTTGTGCTGCTACTGCGGTTAGCATGGTTTTGTTTTCATCGTCCTGATATGCATCCAAATGTGTACATTTAGATTGTCCTGACTTGCGCTACAATTAGAAAATTTTGTGTCCGATCAAAACGTATGTTCTGAAATCTGAACGAAGCCTTATGGTTGTCAAGTGCTTTTTATTGGAAGTTGGGTACAGTGTCTATATTTGAGATTTCAGGAGGGCACTGCAATGTTTTTTTTAAAAAAAATTCTAGTTGAGTAGTATGCAACATGAGTGTGGAATAGTAAACTAGCTGATTAGGTGTTGCATGCATATTACCTTGTGTCCTAGGGTAATATTCGTACTTCATTCTTCATATATGATGAACAACGAGTGAACTATTGATGAGTTGCAATTGTCGAGTTATTACTGTCTTCAAGGGAAAGGGATAAAATTTCACTTTGCTGTCAAAAACAATTATGTTCTGAAGTCCAAACGCTACAATTGGTCGTCGATCATGAAGCTTTAGTATTGGGTAAAAAGTTTCTATGGAGCTATTATTAGTTGGGTGCTTCCTGGTTTCGTGTATTACATTGTGTTATAATACTAGAGTATATGTGTGTAGCACCTTCATTATGATGTTACCGTATTAGCCATTAGGGCTATGCTTCTATATACTATTCCAGTTTAAGTTGCACATACTACCTCCATGTATTTTATACTTTTACATTTGTGGTGAGATACCTATACGATTTTGAGCGCATCATGTCCATTGCTTGAACAAGAGAAATCTATTTCTGTCAATTGTTAGGGAAATGGTTTAGATGGACAGGAAGAATATGGGAAGTAGGAGGAATACGCCATTTGAACTATGCATTGGAGTTGCCCCTCTCTCTTTTTTCCTTTGCCAACTATATGAATAGAAGTCTGCCCAAAACAAAATTCAACTTTGTCACTGTTAAACCATTTTCTTCGTCACCGTTTATTTTGTTTCCATGTTTCCTGTAGTAGCTTTTCAGATCTTTCATGTGTGCTTGTTTCGTACAGACTGCACACGAAATATTAGTTGTTAGTTTCCCATCGCTGAGATAACCTTGCTTTCCCAACATATTTCAACTTGTCAGTACAATCTCTGCAAGGAGAGACCAATGCTGAGTTATTTATTATTATTTTTGCAGGTGCTGGCATACCTTCTGATATCGTCGTCGTCGTCAGCAACTGTTAGAGTAGGCGACTGGATGGACAACTGGGGGAGCGATCCTTTCCCGAACATAGCGAACAGCTCCATCGTCATATCTTTCCTGGCATTCTTGGTTTTTGCTATCAGCTCCCTCATCTCTGCGAACAATCTCTTCCGCCGAGATCTGTAACTGCACGTACCCGACATCCTGTTACCTTCTCATTTCTGGACAAGTTTTCAGTGCAGACTTTTTTTTATGTTGTACATTTATATACCATAATCGAACGACAACGGGAATCCTAGTAATAACATCCCTCTACATGAACTGAAGTGTCTGCGTCCATAGCAGCTGCTGCATGCTTCTGTGACGAAGCAGCTCCAATAATACCTTACAAGTTACAACAGCTGAAACTGACAAGAATGGTAAAATAAGCAGGTACATGCTACATAGAACAGGCTACTTCAGCCTAATTGTAATTGACAAATCTCTCACAACTCCAGCTTGACTGGATGAGTAAGTATACTGTCGAATTATAATGCTACTTCAGCCTAAATTTAATAAATTAATGGATCTTCAAGCCCCAACTCCATTGTATGGGTGTGCCATCTATTTGCACTGCAGTTGCCTCTGCAACGGCTTTGAACTCCATGTCAGCTCTTGGATAGTAGTAGGGAAGATCACTGTGGGCTGCCTGTTACTCTCCTCCAGGTAAGGGAAGTCCACTGTGAAGTGCAAGCCGCGGCTCTCATGCCTCGCGAGTGCGCTCTTCACGACCAACTTTGCGCAGCAGAAAAGGTTCCTCATTTCGCAGGCCTCAATCCCCACCATTGTAGGCTTCCACCCCCTCCTGAACAAGAATTCCTCCCAATCTGACTCCAGATCACCAATCTTCCATTCTGCATTCTTCAACCGGTTTGTCGACCGCACTATACCGACACACTCCCACATTATGGACTGCAGCTCCATCCTGGTCTGCTTTGTCCTCTCAATGATGTCAGATATTATACTATCACTAAGGGAGACAGCAAGTATAGGGTGAGCCCATTTCGTCGCGAAAGAAGGGTAAACCTCAGCATCAACCATGTCATCTATTGAAGGCTGCACTGCTCTCTGAGCAAATACCAATGCTTCAAGCAATGAGTTGCTTGCAAGCCGATTAGCTCCATGCAATCCAGTGCATGCAACCTCACCAGCAACATACAAGCCTTTCACATTCGTCTCACCCTGCAACCCAGCCCGAACACCACCGCACATGTAATGAGCTGCAGGAACAACAGGTATGGGCTGTTGCGTGATGTCCAGACCGTGCTGCAGGCATTCAGCTGCAATGTTGGGAAAATGAGCAAGAACCTTTTCTTTTGGCTTGTGACTGATATCCAGGAGGACATATTTCTCTCCACGCTTCTTCAGTTGATCATCTATGCTTCTTGCAACCACATCCCTTGGTGCTAACTCTGCACGTTCATCATACAAAGGCATAAATCTCTCCATGGATTGATTATAGAGAATTCCTCCATCTCCTCTTACAGCTTCTGTTATGAGAAATGCATTCTCTCTTCTTTTAGTCGGCTTTATTGGGAGGCCTTCATCTGATAGTGCAGTTGGATGGAACTGCACAAACCTGTCATTGCAAAGTAAGGATGTTTTATTATATGAACTCCAGATACAAGTAAAAGTTGCAAATCTGAATAAGGAAAATTTGAAGGAATAAATATCAATAAGGGAGCTAGTGCTACTTATGCAACACTGATGTGTACATTTTAATTATGAAAGCACAGATGAGTAGATCTTTAATTTTCTTTTGAGAACAATGGATGAGTAGATCTGACATCTGAGAGCAAAGGGAAACTCACTCCATATTGGATATTACAGCCTGAGCACGATGAGACATCGCAATTCCATCCCCAGTAGCCACCTGGAGCATTGAGATTTAAGAACTCTTAGGAAGATTGTGAGCATTACATTAACAACTTATTTTCCAGTGAAGACAAATTAGATGATGTATCATAACAATCTGTTCATCTACCATATGGCATTCAAAAAGTATGTTGGAATATTAAACAGAAAGATAAAGATGGATGCATTAAAAAAATCCACTATAATCAAAAGGGTGCCTGGAATACCGGTGGATTGGTTGTTGTGGGATATATATGGCCAGCTCCTCCAGATGCAAGCAATGTTACTTTTGAGATGAAACGGACTACCTGGATATCAGATAAGACCCAAGTGATATAACTCGAAGTGATCTTAGATAAAGGTAAGAATTCCAGTCGATGTACCTTCTGAGTTTCGGTGTCCAATGAATCCATTCCATAACAATATATTTCACCATTGTTCTGCAATAGAACATTTTAGTCACGGTGGTTTCATTGGAAACTGTTTGGTGTTTGCTAATAGGAGGTGCAAATCGGGCATGGTGCGGAAAATATACATTTCCATTTATAGAACATGAATTGTTATTTGACTGTACTCACGGGATAACTCAAGTAAAAAGCCCATGAAAGTTGAATGTGATTGAAACTAAATAAATCCAAAGTGGAAAAGAGGAGAGAAAACAAGGGCTAATTTGTCAAAGCCTAGTGTACAGCATGCATCAAATGGGAAAAGGTAACTTGCAAGTTCAGCACTACCGAATGAAACATTTAAATGTTGCATTTAAGAGGTCACTATCGACAAGCGTTTGGAAGCCGACAATAACAGGACAGTTATTACCGGTACCTTATCGCTTCCTAGTTTCCTGAAAGCCAAGCAGTTTAACAACTAAACTCTAGGTCCTTTTTTCCCTTACTCCAAACTACTTTATTCCACAATTTTGTTGCCTAAGAAAAGGGGGAATGACTATTCAGCCTTGAGCAGAAAATTGCCAATCACCACTAATTTTCATACTGTCCAAGGCTAGCTGCCAGATAGCAACCTGTATACAACTGTAGGACCAAGTATCGCCACGTACTCGTACCAGTTACCAACCAATATCCAATTCGGTACTGGTTTTAGGAACCCTAATGTTGACCCCTGAGTTCTCGTAATTCATAAAGCTTATTTCTCTGAAGTATATCCAACTCGGTACTGGTTTTAGGAACCCTAATGCTGACCCCTGAGTTCTCGTAATTCATAAAGCTTATTTCTCTGAAGTATAACACCTAAATAACAGGCGACTTTCAAAAGTAATAGAAGGAAAACATGTGCATGTAAATAGAAGCAACAAATGCATGTTAACAAAAGGAACACCAGAAAAAGGTTAACAAAAAATATTATCCATCAAATAAACATGACTATTGTTACGCAGAAGGCTTGGCACTGAAACAAGAGGTAACATGACAATTAACAAATGATTGGCATAAGAACAACAAATACCAACCTGACAGGTCAATAAATCAATGGCAAAGTGGTGACTGAACAAAGATATGTTATCATCATTATCAACTGCTTGAAGCAGTGCTCTTTCAATCTCTCTTCCAGTCATATCAGCGGAATGAACAATTCTGTTGTGAGAATGTCCACCTTCCCTTGCAAGGTGCAGTCTACCATCTTCACCATGGTCAAACGAAGCACCCATGGCCATTAGCTCCTTGACACGCTCTGGACCTTCTGTGCATACTACCTGAAAGATAGCAGGAAGGTTATTAATCAAGAATAACTAATAATAACTGATAACAAGCAAGGATCCATTGGAACATGCATTCATGATGGATGTTAAACTTACCCTCACAGTCTCTTCATCACACAGATAAGCCCCTGCAACAATTGTATCATGCATGTGACTTTCTACAGAATCTGAGGGGCATAAAACGGCACTAACACCACCTTGTGCGTAGTTTGTGTTGCTCTCGTGAGGCTCTGCTTTGGTAATGACAGCAACAGAGCCGTGCTTAGAAACTTCTAGAGCATACCTTAGGCCGGCAACACCACTGCCAATGACCACAAAATCGAAATATTTTGTGGTATCATCTTGCAAGCATGAGTGAGTAGGAGCTCTGATGGAGCTGACCCTGTGCCTCATACGCAGTTGGGAAGCACTAACAGCCTTCACGCCCATGAAATGATGGATACTACAGAATCTGTAAGCATAACCAGCATGCTGCCATCAGCTTGAACAATGCAACACTGACATTTCAGGATTTGCCATCAAAGCTTGCAATTTGCAACAGGTAACTCATAGTTAAATTGACAATATCAACCAATTGAGAAACTTTCACATGCTTTCTCAATTTCTTAGCTGAATCCTGTACTTCCCATTTGGAAATTTTGGTATTTTTTTAAAACTCATTTAGAAAAAAACAAATCATGGAGAAAGAAAGATGGGGAGTTTAACAATAGTTCAAAAGGTAAAAACTTAAGCAACAAAATCAAAATGTCCTGCTGCCTACCTACTTGATTGAACATGGTAAACATGACTTCAAATCTTATATAACACGGCAGGCTGTAGAATTATAAGAAACGTTTGAAGTTGGCTTGAAAAATAAGTTGATGATCATTTGGATTTTTTTTGTTTGAAACAATGATCATTTGAAAGTTAGTACGATGAACAATTACGAGCTGCAACTTCACCTTGAGATATCAAGCCGGGCGCATCTTTTGAAAGACAGATAAGGTAGCCCAGAAGCTTGCATGTGCCCTTTCTCCACACGCATCATCCCGGCGCATTGGAGGCTTGCAAAGCCGTTCATTAGGTTCGCCATCGCAGCCTCAGCTCTGCACACACGAAACAAAAGCACAGGAAACAATATGGGGGGTGATATCCACGAGAATTTATCAGGAAGGAACAAAAGGAAGAATTCCGAGGAACAACAATTGCAAACCACAGACGGAGGCGACCAGATGCCAAGATCGAACACTGAAAATGGCAAGCTTAAAACAAGAACTCGGTAAAAGAAAATGAAAAAAAAGCCTCTGGTTATGGACCCATTCCGGAAGACAACAACGAGGAGGGGAAGATCTAAGGGAAGCGTTCCGGCCGAGAAAACGATACTAAAGATTGGATCAGGCGATACAAGAAAACAAGGCGCGGGGAGAAGAGCAGCAAAGTCTCACCTGTATGAAGAAACGCTCGTGGCTCTAATGGCAAGGAGATGGTGGCGAGGTTTCCGTCTCCGTTTTCCTCCCCCTGACGGTGAGGAAGAGAAGATCCACCGCGTGCCTCTTGCTTTCCGGGGACGGCGCACCTGCGGGCGGCGCGGCCAGCGAACGGGGGCTCTTATCTCTAGGAAAAGCGAAGGATTTCAATTCCCATGGGATTGAGTATTGGGAGATTGGAGCATTTGCCCCATACATAAACATGGAATTTGATGATCTGCCCCATTTATCTCATTGACATGTGGGCCTTAGACCCACATGTCATTGAGACATCACAGGGCAAATCATCAAATGCAATGAAAGGTGTGGCAAAAGATCAATTACCTCATTGAGTATTACCATTCATCCCTAAGGAATTTGGCCATAGGGAAAATGGAGAAATTTTTCCTTTCCTATCTAGGGGTGAAAATACAAATACGGATAACAGCTAATTCGTTTTATCCAATATTTATATTTGAGAAAATATAAATATAGTAAGCAAAATCCGTATTCGAAAATGTTCGTATTCGTATTCGAGAATATTCATATCCGTATTTGTATTCGAGACTATTCGATTCATATTCTATCTGTTTCTAGAACCCATGAAAAATGCGTACAAATTTTGTGATTCAAAATTTAAATTTAGGTGGTTTAAAACCGGTAACCTGTCAAAAACCAGTGAAAAATCGGCAAAGTCGTTAGGAATCCGTTTTATCCGATATTTGTATCCGAGAAAATCCGTATTCGTATTTAAGAATATTTATATCCGTATTTAAAAATATTTAAATTCGTATTTGTATTTAAGACTATTATATCGTATGCGCGCCACCCCTAGTCTACCAATCCCATAGAAAACCATTGGAAAATAAACATCTACTCATGACCTCTTTTTCCCCTTCGCGTATGACCGAGGCAAACGGCGAGCTCATGTTGCTGCTTCGAATCAGGCCACCACCGCTCGTCGTCGAATCGCAGGCCACTTGTCGTCGAATCTCGCCTCCCCAGCTGCTCGTCGCCGAATCGTGTAAACACTCTTTCCAGCGACTCGGCAAAATATACTTGATTCCCAAAATTTCCCTAAAAAATCCGTGTTTTTTTCCCTACGGTCTATCTATGTGATTTTTTTCTCTATTTTACAATTCTCTGTATTTGTGCCAGCGTTCCAATCCTATTTCCGCGCTTTTCATCCCTGTGTTACAAAGAGGCCCTTAAGGTGGGGCTGGTATTTGAGAACCTCTATCCGTACAAGTGCGCATGCCAGATCTAGGGCCTATTCTTTTCGATCGAAGCTAGCGGCTTTTGTCTTTTACTACAGTACTTAACTTTCAAAGGGGGTATTTTCTCAAGACGGTGTCTGCAAGTTAATTGTAATACACGTTAAAAGTCTAACATCTGTATTAACCAAAATCACAAGCGAGTATCTCTCTTCGTAATCTCTATCGTAAACAACTAAAATTCAAAAATTTCAGCCAAAAATCATAAACCGCAACCGCGCCAAACAAACCCCTAATTAGGTTATAGGTAGCCAATTGCACTGGCAGAACCAAACCCAAAACTTCAAAACTTTGAAATCCTATGAATTTTGTTTGAATTTGAGTTTCTTTGCCAATTCGGCAATTCCCAAGCTATTTCCGCTTTCCCCTTTTGTCCTTTTCGTTTTCCTCAGATCCAAAATATAAATTGAACTCCATATATAGTCAAACTTAAATATGTGCATATGTCATTAAGGTACATTCTTGTATGCACACATTTAGGAGAAGTTCATTCTATATTTTGATATTTCATTAATATTGATCCATGTTTATCTTTCCACATATTAAGGATCTTTACTTGAAACATATCTCTTAAGTATACATAGCTTGTGTAGTTCATATATACTCATAATCGGGTTGTCATCTAGTTCCTCCATTATGTGTTAATGGTTGAATGATCAATGGCAACCATATGTGTAAGCTTTGCTTTGAAAGCTTATTCTAGAGTATACAATTATTGTGTACATGTTGTATACTCACAATTCAATTTATATCTCATTATTTGTTGAGATTATCACGAATTAACAAAAATAGAAGATTGTAGAATCTAGTCCCTCCATTATGAGCTAATGGCGAAGTTTGATAATTAATGATAATTGATTTGTGAGCTAACGTTTTTCATAAGTTGGATGAATATGTTAAGTTCTACAAATGAGGATGATTTGGGATGATTTCTTGTGTTGAAGATCATTAAGTCAAGATACGGGATGGAAAATGGCTTCACGTGTTGAAAGCCATGAAGAACAAAAGATGCGTCATGAGTTGATGCGTGTCCAAGAGGAGATGATCATAAATTGATCATCAAATCAAGTGAAGACACATCATGTGTTGATGAAGTTCAAGCGAAGGATGTATCATGAGTTGATGTATATAAGACAATGATCTAGATTTGAAGTGAAAATATACGTCATCAAGCTTTAAGAGGTTGCTCACGGCAAAGGTATGACTAACTAGGACTAATAATGTGTTTCTAGTCTTTTACCGGTTTTGTTGTTTGGTTGAAATATCGGATTGCTAGTATAGGTTGTCATACTATTAAGAGGGGTCATGTCTAGTAGCTTGAGTCTCATCATGTGTTGATAGCAAAACCTGACTTGCTTTAACTCTCCTTAGCATGATACTTATATTTGCGAATGTGTTTTGTAAATAGTTGTGGCTCATGTGTTGAATCCTTATAACATGGACTATATATTACAAATGTGTTTTATAAATGTTTGAAGTCCATGTTTCCTATTCGTTGTGGTATGAGGCTTATATTTGCAAAATGATTGAAGCTCATATAATCTTTGTGTCATGATTCTAAAAGTGTGCAAATGTGTTTGCAAAATCTGTTGAAGTATCTGCAATTCTCAAGAAAATTGAAACTACTACAATGTATTCTAAGTACAACATGGTCGAAGATCAACGTAGAGGTCGGAGATCTGTGTGATCGATGATTGATGTTATCGAAGATAGACATGGTCGACGTGGTCGAAACATTTATGGTCGAAGCCGACGTGGTCAGAGATTAGCGTAGTCGGACACTTATGTGATCGAACTGGACAACGTGATCGAAAACTAGCGTGGTCGGAGACCAGCATAGTCGGAGACATGTGTGGTCAAAGCGGACAACGTGGTCAGAGACCTAAGGGTCGAATCATCAGACGTGGTCATGGACCAGTGTAGTCGACGAGTGATACTTCCAGCTCTGTGTGAGCACCTGACCAGCGAGCGGTACTACTGGCTCTGTGTGAGCGATACTTTCGACTTGCAGAACGACCGACTTATGTAGCGGTACATTTTTCTAGAGAGACACTTTCATGGAGTCTTTTTGTTTCCATTGTAATCGGTAGTTCCGCATGAGTATAGCGGTACTTCCAATGATCGGTAATACCGGACTTTAGCTGGCAGAACTATTGACAGCCTGCTGTAATGGCTAGTTTTTTTATCGTTGCAAAGGGGAGCAGAACTACCGGCCGTATAGCGGCGGTACTTTTGACAATCCTGTTTTTTCAGATGTTTTGTTTCCTACAACTAGTTTTTGTGGTGTGAGTATATACCTCTTTATGGACTGTTGGGGAAGAACATTTGGCACTCTATTTCACTCCTTTGAGCTAGTGTGAGGTCCTTCGCTCAATTGTTCATGTATTGCACTTTGTGAGCAAGGAGGAATGCTTTAGATTGCATGTGTTGCATCTAGAGGTGGATTTAGTAGCCACTCGATCTTGTGCATTTGTTGCACGTGGTGAAAGTCAAGCGATGAGCTTGACTTATTACTTTCGGATGTTGCTGACTCCTAGACGGCGTTCAAGGCGTCGTGCGCGGTGATCTTCTCAAAGAAGGTTGTGAGAAGACCCGGCGAAGTATGAAGGTTGGAGCTCACCTACCCGGAGCGAGAAAGAGCTACAACTAGTGGATTTGAGGTGATCGGCTTAATTTGTGGAGCCGGTCTAATTTGTTTGTGCTTACCTCAATGTAGACTAGGGGAGACTGGCAAATCTCCGAACACTATGGTAGAAAACAATGGTGCCTTTTGTGGTTTGTTTCCTTGTGCTCAATTTACATTTAAGCAATTTACATTTATAGAATTAAATCGATTGTTTGTCTTCCTAGGATTGCAAATTTTGTCATAGTCTTAATTTGTTGGTGCACTTAGGTGAACATGATTGTTTTAGGCGTTGTTTGTGCTGAACCAATTTAAGTTAAGATTCTACATTATATACTTATTTTAGACAAATAAAATTTGACAATAATTGGAAGAGATTTTTTTAGACCGTCTATTCACTCCCTTCTAGTTGGTCTCTTCGATCTTACACTTCTGACATCAGCTAAATACATGAGTGGCTCAATAATTTGTGAATATCTCAATTGATCTTTTCGTAGCCCTTGTTTCTCAATTGATCTTTTTCTGGCCCTTGTTTCTTTCACAGTTTAATACTCACATCATAGAGCGTTAAAGAAATTTTACAATTTAGCCAAACCAACTCAAGATTTTCTCAATATAATGAGATTGGTTCTAGTCTGTCATCTATGAAAGTTCTGACTAGAAAATCTCTCAGGTTTCATTGCAACCAAAGCACCAATCATTACTAAATTGCAACAAAGTGCACAATAAGGTTTTTGAATGTTGGAAATGTGGGAAATATTTTAATTATATATTTTACTAGGAGGCAAACATCACAAATAACTAGTGATTTATAACACATAACTAACAACAATATGCAAACAATAATGTATTTCAAATATACATAATAACATGATTATATCAGAGTCAATCGGTTATACGAACGACTTAACAATATAGTCTAGTGAAGAACTAGAAGTATCACAGGCTCGATGTAGTGCATAACATAGATGGAGCAATGAAACGAGCGGTTGCGCAGATGTGTGCTGCCTAGAAACATTATTGTCGTCCCTGTACAGATTTTCATGGTAGCAAGGCTCGAAGATATCACTCCCCTCCTTCACGGTGCACGTCAGATAGAAAAGTTGATGAGGTTCAGGTGGCGCAACACCAACACATGTTTGTAGAGGAAGGAAAATGATGGAGGCAGTGATTTTATGCCTCGCTGCTCTGTACGTCTACATGTACATAGGAAAATGATTTTATACTCATGGGAGTACGTACAACCACTTCTTATATACCGCTTAAATAATGTTGTTATACATCTTTATCCTTTTGAGTATACTCTAATAATGATTATAAGATACTCCAAAGCGAGTTCCATAAATTTTTTTTATCAAAGTCTACTTTTTATAACATAATTTGTGTATATACTTCTTTTATATATAGAAAAGTATATAGCAAAAATAAAAGACCCCGCTGAATTTTATTTCAACCAAATTGTATTGGAGTATCTTAGAATTAATATTTAAGTATATCAAAAGTGATAAATAAGTATAAAATATTTTGTTTAAGTGATATATTAGAAGTAGGAGTATATACTCCCATGATTACGAAAAAGACTTTATACATACACATACATACATATAATACACACACATATACACATATACACATATACATACATACACACACACACACACACACACACACACACACATATATATATATATATATATATATATATATATATATATATATATATATATATATATATATATATATATATATACACATATAACCTGTAACTCTTTTAGCATCTCAACATTGGCATGTGAACTCTCAAAGAGAAGAAACCAATTTTTAGGCATCTCCTCCCCTCGGTGCATATTTTTCTTGCTAATTTGTCATTCTGATCGCTACTCCATGAGAGAAGGTGGGTGCGAACTCATCCCCTTTCTTTGATCCCGGATTCCATTCTATTCCCTGACAGAAGTGCGGGACGTTTTTAGATAGCGTTGCGTTCGTGCCTCTTTGCTTAAGAAAGGGTTTTCGCTTTGGGTAGGTCCTGTTTCCCCCGAGTCGATCTTCCTGTTCCGATTTCCTTTCAACCGATTCCAAGCATTTTCTAAACCTGAAACGAAAAGTGTGCATCTTTATAGCCAAAATCATACGCTTGTCAATTCCTTGTATTCAAATCATAAGCTTGTCAATTCCCTGTGTGAAATGGGCTTCCCTCCAAAGAGGGTTTTCCCATCAAGTGGCACGGTTAGCAAAAATAAGATAGACTTAGTCTGTCAAGTGACACGCCAAGTTACAGGACGGTCGCGTATCATCAGCCACGTGATTTTCCACGTGAATATATGCGCGTGCGTGCACACATGTATGTTTAGCCAAAATCCTCGTCATAACATCTGTATTTACGTATCACATGTTTACAAGAAAGGCAACGACTCCACCTTATAAATTTTCCCTCTCCATTTGGCGAGAGTAATATGATACTAAACTATGTCTCCTTTAAAGTTTATAAGAAATATGTCTAATTTCTAACAATTTCAAAGGACGGGAGACTCGTCGTGCCTCCAAAGAGGACCCTGCAGGCTGCGTGGCATTGCTCCTTGGCGCGCACGCACGAGCCGCAAAAAAGGAGCTGACCGATGGTAATTGAATTGCAGCACACGGGATTTCTGTTTGGATTGCTGTAAGCCACCACAAACGCATGCGCGTCCAAGCGAATACCGTTAGGAAGAGGACGAGCCTTGGAGACGAAGCAGCAGACGAGCCTAAAGCAACCGCGTGGCTTGTCTCTCTGTGTGCGTGTCTCCGTCGCATCTTGTCCTCCGCGTCCGCGCGCGCCTTGCCTCCCCTTATAAACGCCGCGCCGCTCTCCCCTCACTTGCAGACCACCCGTCCCGCAACAAAGATTGCCAGCAATGGCGCAGTCGCCGCGCCTCGATTCCGTCCTCAGCTTCAGCCGCGAACACCCGGACCAACCCACCCGCGAGGACCACAGACAAGACGCCGATGCCGCGTCCGACAGCGGCGACGACGCCGGCACCAGCTTCGAGTTCGCCTTCGCGCCGCCCCTCGCGGCGGCCCACTCCGGAGGCGGCGGCGACATCGCGCTCGCCGATGACCTCTTCGCCTCCGGTCGCATCCTCCCGGCATACCCCGTCTTCGACCGCCACCTCCTCCTGACCGCCTCGGCCTCCACGGCGCCGCCCTCCCCCGACACCTGCTGCCCCTGGGTGCCGCGCTCCGCGCGGGACCCGGCCATCCCCAAGAGCGCCTCCACGGGGGAGGCGCGACGCTGGCGCCTGCGCGACCTCGTCGGCGCCGGCGGCCGCTCCCACAGCGACGGCAAGGAGAAGTTCGTCTTCCTGCAGCCCGCCGCGGCGGCGCCGTCCAAGATGTCCCAGGGCAGCAAGGCAACCACAACGGCGGCTGCGGAAGATAAGCAGAGCAATAAGCCTCCGCAGACGCAGCAGCGGAAGCAGGGCAAGAAGAAGGACGCGCTGACGGAGATGGACATGGCCACCGCGCACAAGCTCTTCTACGGAAAGGCCGGGGCCGGCACCGGCGGGAGAAAGCAGCGGCAGCAGCAGGCGTCGTACCTGCCGTACCGGCCGGGGATCGTCGGCTTCTTCGCCAACGTGCACGCGCTCGGCCGATCGCACCACCACCCCCATTAGAGAGACCATTTCTTCTGTCGCGTTACTTGAGAGCGATTTCATGGTGATTAATTATTCTTTTTCGTTCCTTCTTCACTTTTCCTCCCCGGATAATTCCGGTCAAATGGCTCGCTGTAATTCTTTCGTGCGCACGCGTGCATCTAACAAAAAAAAAATCGCGCGATTCTTTGACCATGAACCTGTCAATCAGTTGCGACTGCATATGCGCGATTCTTTCATGCGAGTTGATTTGTCTCCTTGTGACCAGAAATCGTTCAGGGTCAAACGGGCGCTTTAGATTAGACAAGGTTCGTTCCGTTGTAAGTTGGTGGACCATCTGAAGTTCATGAGTCCAATCTTTTCTCTTATATAAAAAAGATAATCAAATATAAATAATAGAAATAACAGATTGAACACATAAAAAATAGAAGTAAATATAAGTTTATAAATATTGAGACCCTCTACTTACAGACTAAGTGAAGAGATGTCCATAATAGGCTAGCATTATAGATGTAGCACCAAAAAAACATATCCCTAGTATATCCAACTCTCTCTCTCTCCCCGTGTTTACAACTTTTCCATCCAATCTTTCTCTTCTCCCTAATATAAATAACATATTGAATTTGATGTTTTATTCACCGTTTGATAACACTCTGATGGTAGCTAGCATAATACTCTCTGGAGTTTTGTTGTTTGAAAGTGAAGGTTTTGCTTCAATTTTAGTTTGAGATAAAGAATTTAAGTGCAAGAAGGAGTTTTATTTTTGCGGGGATACTACAACGTCTTCCAGTTGTCGCAACTCGATATGAGGGGTCTACTGCAGTTTATTTTTCATTGACGGCACAAGAGCTCCTTTCATGTAGACAGTTTTACAGGAGCTGTTTCAACCATGTCATAGAATTCAATTACTTTTAAAGTCGGCAGTTTGACGTACGTGATGACTACACGTGCAATAAGACTATTCCAGTCTTTCTTATTGAAGAGTTGCTCTTTCAATGAGCATTATTTGTCGAGTTTTGTGTTCCAGGTGGAGCATATCAAATTCCATGATATGAGTTCTTTGCTATCTATCTAGCGCCACAGGTGATGTTTTGGCTTATGTCGTTTGATGATTGAGCATTTATTTCAGGAGGTCAGTTGCACAGACTTAGACTTTGCTGGGGTTATGACTTGTTGAAGACCCAGATTTGTTCGCCTGCTTTGTTAAAAGCTATGTGTTCATATCTGCTGTTGATTTGCTTAATTTTGTTTCGTAAGAAACGTTTAAACAAGACTGTTCCAGTCTTTCTACTTGAAGATTAGTCTGATGGACTTTCGGCGTACAAGGTGTTTATGATAATTTTAATTGGAGGAGTTTGTCATATTCTTCGACTACTGGAGGGAATTCGGCTCAAGGTAGAGGTTGTTAAAGTTAATCCGAATTTGTACTGTATCCGTGTAGGATACTTCATCACCTCATGCTAGACGTGGTATGTTAGGTACATGCACAATTGTATTAGACGTGGTGTCAATTTATAGCAACCGACTCTGATCCGGTTTCCTCTCCATGTGAGATTCTTTTCTCTCGCACTATATATGTATATCAGTAGTTCATAGGAAGAGGTGTGCTCAAGAGAAAGCGCTTCATTGTAAACTCTCTTCGTTACAGTAATTTGCTTTTGAGCCCCCGTGGTTTTTTTTCATAAGGGTTTTTCACGTAAAAAATCGTATCTCTTATCTTTATTTTTTCTGTACGTTATTTGCAAAAGTATATGAGGTGTTACAACAGACTCAGATCAGGTTTTCCAACAGAGCACACGAATTTTCGTAGCCTTTATGTCATCCTGCTGCGAAACTTCGATGGAGTATCCACAATTTTAGGGTACTCTTTCGGCTGCTGGTTTCCGGAAGCTACAAGTCCAAACTCTTTTTAACGCGTATTTTTTCCTCTTGTATTGTCCGTGCACAAAAAACAGGTTTTTGCAAGTATGTAAGCGCGTTACTTGTTTTGGACAGGTCCGTGCATGGAGATGCGTGCTACAAACTGATTAGTAGGTATACATGCGTTCTACCGTGTTGACGGAGGTTAATTGGCTAGTGCTAAGTTATGGCCTGTTATTAAGCAGTTTTTGGTTTCAGTTTTTTATTTTTCTACAGTAACTAGATTTTAAACGGAACATCTTTTTAGGATAGGATCAAATAGTTAATTGTAGTATATACTGTACCGACTTTATTTATATCGACAAAAGCCATACATGAATTTCAGTTACTTTGTAATATTTTAAACGAACAACTAAAAGTCACAAATCATAATAAAAAACCACAAATCACAGCCATAAAAGAAGAGACCCTATATTAAGAGAGGTTGATCTCGAAACAGTCGTTGTGTAGAGGTCTCTGAAATATAACTACTACTAGTAGTATTTGATCGAGCCCTTTCTCTTCCAGAAGCCGCCGTTCTTACCCAGTTGGGACCGGGATTAGTATTAGGTTTGTAGTTGAACTTTTAACAATAGAATGGAATGGATCTGGGGTCTTTTTTTTGGGCTCCAAAAATCAAAATAAATGACAGTTTATTAAAACATATTCTTCAAACTCCTTCTCGGTTTTAACCGCGTATATCACCTACACTAGAATTTTTGTTGTCCACTGTTATCTTAAAATATAGATAAAAATTATCAGTGACAGCTCAAAACAACCGACGGTCCAAACGAAAAAGAAAAGGGCCTTGCTCTCATATTAGAGACGTTGCTGCGGAGAGAATTTAGGGCATGTTATTTCTACCTCGGTTTATGACTTTTGGCTATGGCTTTTAGTTTTAAGGTTATCTATACGAGAGATTACAGAGTAATAGAAACTTACGTGTATTTTTTACCGGTATAAATGAAGTTGGTATAATATATACTATAATTAACTAATAGATCTCATCTTGAAAATACATTCTGTTTAAAAGCTAACTACCGTAGAAAAATTAAAAATAAAAATTAAAAGCTGAAAAAAAACATGGCCTAAAATAGGACATGATCAGGAAATGCATTCAATCATCTCGGCTACATGGCTGGGCTGACAACACAAGCAGGCCGGCTTAATGCAAGGCCCGGGCCACCCGCAATTGACCCAATTCGTCAGTGCTTCGCCTCGCTAGGGTTTAAGGCTATTTAAGCCGCCGCCAACGCCACCACCTCCCATCTCCACGGCCGCTCATGGCGCGGCGGTGGCACCGTCCCCTGTTCCCCCGCCCTCTCGCCACCTTCCTCTTGCCCTCCACCGCAACGCACGTGTAGTCATCGGTGCATCGGGTGTGTGAGAAACGGGGGAGGGAGAGAGCTCGCCGGCGGCCTCGTCTCTCGGCGCGCCATGTGAAAGGTTGTAGCTTTCTAGCTCACGCGCTGCTGTTTACTTGCTTCTTTCGTGTCATCAAACGTATCGTTAGCAGTAACAGTAGGATTCTTCATCTTTTTCTTGAATCGTGCCGTGCCGTGATGAATGCCTGCTTCCTTCTGACACCTCTTGTATGAGAAGTGTGCCTCTCTGTATTGAGGAGCCCTTCGCTGAGCAGAGTACGGCAACCCTCTGAGCACACACTTGACGAGTTCTTTTCGTTCAGTCTCGATTCTTTGCTGTGTTTATACTATGTTTGTGCTGTGATGAGTACTTGCTAATTTCTGACACCTCTTGTATGAGAAGGGATTTCCCTTCGCTGAGCAGATTAGCAACTCTCTGAGCTCCTGCTTTGCATGAGTCTATTCTGATCGTCTGGCGTTCTTTGCTGCTACTGGTCCATTTTTACCAGCATTTTTCTCTGAAATAACCTGACCTTATCCATATGATGTGCTGTAAATTTCTGCTCTCTTGCCCAACCTAGTGGGTAACAGAACATCATTAGTGATCTTCTACTTGGTAATGGTTTGTTGTGATGAGCATTGCTTTCTTCTGACACCTCTTGTATGAGAAGTGCGCCTCTCTCTCGAGAAGCCCTTCGTTGAGCAGAGTACAGCAACCCTCTGAGCACTCCTTACATACAAGCCCCTCATGGCTCATACTAGTTCCTGTCATCTTTCATTGTACCCTTTGAGTACTTGATCAGCGGTGTCTTTTCAATCTTCGATACATTCTGGCTCTGTACATCCTATGATGCATAACCTGTCCTACTCTGTGCCCTTGTAAATTATTCAAACTGTGTCATACGGGATATTCTGACACTTGAGTTCCTTGTTGTGTGATCAGGTATGCCTTGCAACGAGCTGGGTGCTGTGTATCGTAGGCATCCAACAAAGGGTGAGAGAAGGTGCAAAGAGGTTGCTCCAAGTGCAAAGAGGTGTAAGCTGAAACTGCATGACGGTCTGTCTCTTTGTTGCAGTCTTCCATGGCAGCTTGGCAAGCACTCCGCAGGAGGCTTGGAGTGCTTTTTTCTTCCCGATTGTAATTTGTATTCCTGTTTGTACAATTGGATGTCTACCTTTACCCTTTCTCTGATGTGAGATCATTGCTGTAGCATGAAATTGGTATATATGTTAGTATATACCCCTTGTGCATAGTATATGGGGAACAATTCGGAATTCGAAATCAGAGGCTTGTTGTGTTGTACATTCAAATTTCCAGTAGAAACTTCTTCAGGTAGTGGTTGATTTGCTGTGTGCACTTCAAATGATTCCTCGTTAAATTGGTATTTTACTTGCATGAATCTCCATTCTCTCACACTCAGCTTCCATCTTTCTGAATGGCAACTTTGAATACAAAGGAGTATTTCTCCTGGACCAGATCATGTGATCAGGTATGTATTTACCCATGAACTGTCGACGTTTAGGAGGGAGGGAGCTGGCTACTGTGTGTAGATCATTCTCACATGTGCAGGCATCGGAGAAACAGATCAGTGCAAAGCTTTTAGTTTCGTTTTAGAGTCCATTTTTACAAGAGTGGTTGTATGTAAGGTAGGAAAGAAATCTTGGCATTGTAGGCCAAAGGCTCATATACGCTAATTTGCAATGCATTATTCTGCTCGCTGAACTTGGAATGCCCATACGACGAATGGCTATGTTCTGCACTCCAGTTGTACTGCTTGTTGCTGCGTCTCCTGCTGCTGATTCTGCTGTTGCTGCTGCTGCAATTCCTTCTCAGCTTCCATCTTTCTGAACGCTGTAGAGCTTATCTTGTTCCCTGTAGTCTTCTCTGGCACCAGTTCCACCACTTCAATCTTCAAGATTGAAAACAAAACAAAAGATACAGGCTTATTTGTGAATAGTCAACAGAGAGAGAGAGAGAGAGAGAGAGAAGAGTTGCGACCAAACCTCCAGTTGTGTAAGGCCTCTCTCTGCCCTCTTCCTGTTGACAGCTAGCCCTCCTGGCAATGTCTCCTTGCTGCCCCAAGAATTGCATACAAACAACATCGGATTAAAGACTTCGTCGCATTCACTTGGACGCAAAGCTTTGTTTGTACGCAAAGCTTTGTTCAGTCCTATTAAGGAAACTGTCTTCAAAACAAGACAGCCTACAGGAGTACTGTAGCACAGAGAAGCCTAACCTTACAATGATTGCCTCCAAAGCTCCATCAACAATGGAGGGGCCGTAAGGGTCCACGATTGGCTCGACATGAACCTCGAGTTCAGGTTTGATGGACTGCAAATGGAAAGAGAGAGTGAACGGAAGCAACCATCGCCTTGTAGTATCAGGTATATGGAGAGATTTCAAGAACCTCAAGATCAGGCATGCTAATTGTAAATGGTCCAAGTAGCTGTGCATAAGTAACTGTCACCTTCTAGTACAGATTACCACTTGCACGGACCAGTTTGCCATGCCAAAATGAATAAGTTGATACAATCCCCAAGTGTAATAGGCTTGCTAAGCTGTTTACGTGGAGGGCCGATGATATTTAGAAGCAACTTCTGTAAGTGTGGTCATATTACTGGAAGGGATCTGTTTCTAACAATTTATATTGTTGAAAGGTTGCATATGTGCCTGAATCCTTGACCATGTAAGATGTTACAGATTGTAGATGCTAACAATGAAATTGTTTGTAATTGGGTTGTGCTATTCGCAGCTTCAGGGTGTGTCTACTGATTTATGTATAATCAGGGGGTTACATCAAGAAACTTCCTTTGCAAAATGCCTGAACCAACGTACGTAAGAAATGTTTATTTGGATCGTGTGGATACCTTAATATAATCCTTGACATTTTCCATTCGCTTCTCGATTGGTTGTATCAGGTAAGCATACTGCAACCAAGCAGTCCAAAGCAAAAGATGCCCATCAGATATATATAATCATAACAAAAGTTTAGATTCTTAAGCTACATGCCATGACCATAGGCAGCTCACAAGCGTGCTTTGAAGGGGATAAGCAGTTCAACTAAGTGATTAACCCCTACAAAAGATGTGTCAGGTGCCCATGGAATCTGAACCCGTCCACATTCAATGAACTTGTACGATTGTGATGAAGAGTGCCTGTCAACAGAATTGCTCACCTACTTATTAATTTCTGTCTTTATTTGATAATGACATGCTTAAGTATTCGACACAGACATCTCCCTACAGTGTCTCGGTGTCTCGGTGCGCTGGAGTGCTAGACAGCCCACCTTGAGTTTTATTTTATATTGATCTTTCCATCAAAAGACACTGTGCTTATTGGCAATTTGGCATAGACATTACATTGGGAGATTTGATGATTTGTCCTATCCTTCTTTGCCACTTGATAAAATGCCCCGTAATATCTCACTGACATACGAGACCAGGATCCGTACGTGAGTGATACATCATTTGCCATTTTAATGAAAGATGAGGCAAATCATCAATTCTTCCAATAAAGGGAGAATGGCAGGTAGCAAGAACAGCCTAATATATATTCGAGGAATCATTGGCAAGGAGAAAGTGCGCGCCTGACGATAAAAGTTTCATGTAAACTAGTTTCCATAATTTTTCTAAGAAGACATCATCTGGTCGTAGAGCAGTTGGTATGAGGTGGGACGTCTCATGTCTCAAACTTTAAAGTTGACGTCACTGTGGCAACAGCTGCAGCAGCAGTACACTAGTATTGAGTTTTATTGGAGTAGAAGAAAGGTTTATGAGGAAAGAAAATCGCGGGCCCTAAATTGCAACGAAAATGTCTCAAGACAGAAAAGCCTAGCTCCCAAACAACGGATAGACTAGTGACGAGACAGACGGATCAGAAAGAGGAGGCAGGAGGCGATGGATGAAAAAAAAAGAAAAGAAAAAACAGAGTAGGTAGATGACCTGCTTCTTGGTGAGCATCGGGCCGTCGCAGATGCCGATCACGATCCTCTCCCTCGCGAACTCCGCCGCCGCCTGTCACAATAAAACGAAAATATTTTGTCCCGTCAAGGCGAAAACAAGATCGAAACAACAGGTTTAATTACTGTAGTGACGCAGCAAGGAAGGAAGCCAAAGTATAGAACTTTTGAGCATGGTGAATCAATGGAATATTCATGGTGTGTACTTACCAGATGGATTGGATGGTGAAAGTTAACACGAGAGGCAGGCAGAGGAAGACAAGATCAGAGGGCGCCACATGAGGTGTACCTTCAAGAAGAGATGGTGGCCCTGGTGCAGCCGATCAAAGGTGCCCCCGACGACGACGGCCGCGTAGGCGGCCGGTTTCCTCCCCTTGAGCTCGCCGGGATCGCCATCTTCCAAGCCTGGCACGGTGGTGCTCCCATTAGAAGCAGCAACCGTGCCCATGGCGGCGATGGCCTCTTCTCCTGCCCCATTAGACGCTGCTTCCATGGCGACCACAACACGCACGACCTCGGCGCGCGAGGCGCGAAGGCAACACAACAGCTAGCTGCGCAGGGAAGGGGTTGGTGTGTGTGTGCGGCGTGGGAGGGAGCAGCTCAAGTCTCACTTCATAGGAAAAATTGCTCCCTTGTCCCAAAGTTTAATGGCGTTTGCTCAAATGCTCCATGATGTCTCACTGACATACGGGTCCAAGGTCTACATGTCAGTGAGACATCATGGGGTATTTGAGCAAACGTCATTAAACTTTGAGGCATATGAGCAAATCCCCCCACTTCATAGCACTCTCCTCCGCTTGCTTTGCCGAAGCGAGCGGCAGGTTTGACCTGACCACCACCCACCGCGACTGGACGCCAAAAACCACCTTGTGTTTGGTGGTGCAGCCAGGCTCACCGCTTTGTCATATACCATACGGCCAGAAGCGCTAGGATATGCATACATGCAGCAGAGCACATGACAAGAAGTAGTATCGAGATTGCAGATGAGATCAACAACGACCGACCACTACAGGCTGTTCCCGTTCTGTCGACAGACATAAAGACAGGATGGGATGCCCATGGTCATCTCATGCTTCCCACGAGAGGCCCAGCCAGCCAGAGGCGGACCAGGCGCTGACCAGGGTAGGCTTTAACTTGACACATGGAAAAATAGCTAATGTATAGTTTAGGTAAATTTAGCTTACCCTAGAGTAATATTCTCATGATTTAGCCCGGATAACCTAGACCATTCCACCATTGAGCCTGCGGCGTAGATAAATTCTGGTTCCGCCGAAGCAGCCAGCCAGTCACCAAACAAGTGAAGTGCATTTGCCTAAGCTTCAGGCGATCTGAAGAAATCCGGCAACAGAATACAATGCAATTCAACCTAGGCTGCAAGGTTCTACTCCCTCTCTTGGGGTCTATCTAAAGTTGGACGGGAGAAATAATTATCTGTTGTTTCAACAAAGAGGTAAGAGGTGTTCGTGACTCCTGTAGGCAGCTGAGAGGACCAAAAGTTTCACAGCCACCTTTCTTCAACGCCTCTTTTTTTCCGCCGTGTAGTAAGTACGTCCTTCAGGCTTCAGAAAGTTATAAATGAGCAAACATTCCATCGATCGAACCTCCCAGGGGAATATAACAGCACTGTAGCACCTAGTACCCACGGCTCGAAAACACAAAATCAAATAAAAAAAATTGTTCAACCGCCCTCTTAGTCGAAGGCTGGTCATACTCTAACTGGGGAGCAAATCTTCAGAAACTCGTCAATCTTGGCCGAGTACACATGAGGGAAGCTCCTGTAGTGGTCCACATGTGGTGATGAGACAAAATCGTGGGCGAATACACTCCGCCCTAATGATTTCTGCATGTCCATGAAGCTCTCTACACATTCGGCAGGTATTACTTTATCGGCTGAGCTGTACAGATAAAACTGGGGACAAGAAGGCTGCTTCTCTGAGAGAACCGAGAGAACATTGTGCAGTCTCCTGAACATGATTAACAAGGGGCAGAAAACATATCAGGTGACAAAGAACCATCAGATGCATTTCTATGGCAAATGTATTGGGCAATGAAAACTGATCATTTTGAAATCTACAGGAAAAGGATTTAAGCTGAATCAACAATGCTTGGATGAAAATGGAAAAATAACACCATGAGTCTGACTAAAACGAACCATAGTCACTCACAGTAATCATGAGCTAGTTTACCATGTAATTATGATGGCATGGAGAACTATAGTGTTATGGTAATATTCCATGTCAATGTAATTTGCACATGAGATATATACCGGTATGGTGAGCCATCATAGTTTCCTTTGTCAAAAGAATCCATAACTAATTAACGACTCCATTGTAAACATGAGACAAGATTCAAGATTTATTTGAAACGGAAATCTAGAACTAAAAGTAGAATATCATTTCTTTGGGCTTTGCTAGTATTAGATCAATACCATTAAATGCATACAATGAAAATACAAAATATTGCATTTATGCACCTTGCCCTCCAGATAACCTAAGTTTCAGGACGTATGAAGAAATACTTGGTAAGCAGCAATCATATAGCCTTACTTTCGTTACATTATTATGCTACTGCCTTTCATTTATGAATTTTAAATAGCACTACGAATGGAGTACTTAAAGTACATAACGCCACGGCTAAACAGAATAGCCATGGTAATTTCAATGTATACACTTTCATTGATTTTACTAGGTACAAAGATGTGTGTCCTGGGTGTGGGCCTTGGGCCCAGCCAGTTCATTATTAGAAAGTAGAAATTAGTTTCTATTTGAGTTAGAGATTAGTTTTCTTTTGTTAGAGATATAATTAGAGATATGATATTAGTTTCTATATTTGTTAGAGATATGATTGGAATTAGATTCTATCTGTTAGGGGGAACCCATTTATATAAGAGGGCTACCACATACTATTGGAATCAACTAGAGAAATAACAAAGTCTTCCCCGTCTATAGTCTCTCTCCCTCTATGCCGACGCCATCCGGCCATCCTCTTGGTGGTGTTTACCCCCTATGAACTAAGATTCATGACAACTTGGTATCAGAGCAGTCGATCCCTTCCCACGACTTCTGCGACTCGTCCTGCTGCCGAGTCGTTGGCTATAATAAAATCTAACGCTAATAAGATGACGGACATCTTCCTCGACATGCATGCTATCTTGGAGAATATCTTGAATCTGAGGAAGGAGCAACAAGAGATAAAGAGCCAGGCACTTGGTGAAATAAACACGCAACCTTCTGACGATCACATCGCCAGACGAGCAACACGCGCTGCTCCCACAACATCTTTTCCCTCGTCCATTGCCCCAGACCCAGCGCATGAGAGCACGACAAGGGGTGGGGGGAAATCACAGAAAAAGAAGAGCAAGAAGCATCGCCAGATCCTGACGACCACATCGCCGCAACGTCTTCTCCGGCGTCTCCGTCCATTGCCGCAACGTCTTCTCCGGCGTCTCCATCCGTCGCCATTCGCCCGCTGAAAGGCCTCGTCGGAATCCTTCTCGGCCGCTGTCGGCGGCAGCCCTGCTCCTGGCAGCCTCGACGCCGTGCGGCCCGAGGTCGCCGTCTGCCTCCAACCGTCTTCGTCGTCGTCGCGGTCCTCGGTCAACGGTCGTCATCACCGCGGAATTCTGTCGCCGTTGATGGGAACCGCAGCCGAAGACCATCCTGTGGCGGCCGCCATCGGATCTGGCGTCTACGTCGCCGATTCGTCGCTTCCCGTACCGTCGTCTCTGTGGCTGTGCCTCGAGTCAGCGAGATCGGGATCCGGCCGGCCGTCTCCGTCCGTCTTGCCCGCCGCCGCTCGATCCGCCTGTCTGCCGCCCGGCCGTCTTCGCCGTGTTGCGCCTGCATTGCAGCCGGTCCACCTCCGCCCGAGCCGCTGCCGTAGCCGCTCCGCCGCCGTTGCTCCTCGCCGCCGCTCACGGCCGTGCCCGCTCCGCCGGTCGCCTTGGCGTCGCCATCCCCCGCGTGATCGGTTCGCGTGGGGAGAAGTATTCTCTCAGTGGTTTTTGTAAACGGGTGGCTGACCCAAAATAAAAAAAAAGAAAAAACAAAACAAATTGTTTTTCTTTTGCAAGCATCGTATGGCCGAAAGCGCTACACTTCGTCGACGGGAACTGCAACCCTGGCGGCCGCCTAGCAGCTCGAGGACGAGCTGCATGTCCGGGAGGGGTGTAGTGTCATGGGTGTGAGACTTGGGCCCAGCCGGTTCATTATTAAAAAGTAGATATTAGTTTCTATTTGAGTTAGAGATTAGTTTCTTTTGTTAGAGATATAATTAGAGATATGATATTAGTTTCTATATTTGTTAGAGATATGATTGGAATTAGATTCTATCTGTTAGGGGGAGCCCATCTATATAAGAGGACTACCGCATGCTATTGGAATCAACCAGGGAAATAACAAAGTCTTCCCTGTCTATAATCTCTCTCTCCCTCTACGCCGACGTCATCCGGCCATCCTCTTGGTGGTGTTTACCCCCTATGAACTAAGGTTCATGACAATGTGAGCTGTCAAAACCATGTAACTAGAGCAATAATTAACAGTGGTGAATGGACTTACTGGTTGACGTTAGGTAGGTGGAGGACAATCTCAAAAAATTTCTGTAGAGTTGACAAAAGAAACGTTTCACCCCATGATGGTCTCGTAACATCAGAGCTAGTAGATCCATCAGGACATTCAGCTGAAGGTCCTGTCATGGAACTGCTTTTCTTCAACATGGCAGCAGAGAACCCAGCAGCCCAGACCTGAGTTTAGCGTATATATGAGAAAATCTCAAGTATACAAGTTTGTTTGCATGGAAGACGAAGTACAAACAATTATAGGTATGATGATAGGTTAGGATACTGAGTGTCCCAGATAAAAATTTCCCACAAGCTAAAATGGAAGGAGGACATTGCAGCATTAATCTTACCGCTACCAGTTAAAAGCTTAATTCAAGCGTACGCGATTCAGTAAAAAAAAGGTCAAGACATACAAACCTCAGGTCTTATCTCTAGAACTGGTGCAGAGTCTACAATACACCCCCTTATCCTCTCAATTAAATCAGCCCTTGTATGTAGATTCTCAAGTACAGCACCATAACTGGAAAGAAATTAAAAGCAACGGTCTCATACACAGTTAAGTCAAAGGCAAGAACATCAGATTAAAGATATTGAAGAATCAAAGAAGAGCTCCACTTCTTCCACTGAGGTTTCGACTTTTGAGTAAGATGGAAATGAAAAACTATCCTTAATTACATGCAACGAATTTTCGCTTGAAACAATTGGACATGAAGCTAGATTGACAAGATACCCAAAAAATGAACTAAATTGCCAAAGCATTTTCTCAATTAGGTGGCACCAAACAAAACAACAAAAATCAAAGCAACCATGAATATAGTGCAGAACCATATGTCACCAAGATAGAGGTAACTCAACACAACACCAAGATCATGCTGTTCTCTGTTCTTCGCTCTCCTTATGCAACCCACTCGTCCACGGATCCACGAATGGCATATCTGATATGTTCTTCAAAAGGTTACCTGAATTCAATTATTTCTGGTCATTCTCTCCATTTCTCCTAAATCCTGACCACTGGAAGGTGGAAATAAATTCCATGGTTACCCCAACCTATACACCAAACAGGCAATGAAGAGTTTCTCCAAAGCAAGAAGACACGACAACTATTTGGTTTCCTCATCCCATACCGCTGTACGAACAAATGATTCTCCTTTCCTAATTCGTGATCTCTTCGTATAATGGCACGCCTGCTCAATCAATCAAGAACGTTGTATCCACCAACCCCATGTAACAAACCAAAATGTCACAACGAAAACTTGCGGCACCAAATGCAAGCGTCCCCCATGTCAGCGTGGAATCTAAGGACCAACCCATGCGTACGTAACTACACGGTGTCATCAACTTTTTATCCGGTTTTAAACACTCCAATTTCTACCGGGAGAAAAGTAGTACACAAGGAACTGAATTGAATTGCTTAGATAAAAGCGAGGAAGGAATGGGAAGAATGAGGATTTGGTTTCCGTACGCGAGCCATCCGGTGTTGCTGAACGTGTGGAAAAGGAGCGTGCGGCGGCAATCGGCGTCGCACCAGGCGGCGATCTCGGCGGCAAGGTCGGCGACCCTGCGCTCCACGCGGCGGCCGAGGTCGAGCCCCACGAGCTCGCGCACGGGCACCACGAACCGCACCGACCCGACCCCGCGCTCGCGGTAGAGGTCCGCGTACCTCCGCAGGTGCTTCTGCCGCGCGCCGAGCCAGCCGAGCAGCACCACCAGCGTGGGCCCCTCGTCGGCCCCACGGCCGCCGCCGGCGCCGAGCGGCGAGGCGGAGTCCGGAGGGGGCGGGTCCCACTGGATGAATGGCTCGGAGTCGGGCGGGAAGAGGTTGAACGGGACAGAGGCGTGCGGGGAGGAGGGAGGGAGGGAGATGAAGGAGAAGGAGGCGCGGCCGCGAAGGGACGGGCCGTGGTGCGGGTTGCGGGGGAAGGAGAGTGAGCAGGCGATGGGCGCGTGGCGGAAGGCAACGCGTCGGTGCGCCGGGCCGGCGGCGGCGGCGAGGAGGCGGACGGAGGAGGCCGCCATGGGTGCGGGAGGAGGAGACGGTGGCGAAGTGATGGGGAGAAAGATGACGAGTTTGTAGATGGGTTATTTTGGGCTGCCCACGAAATTTTTATATTATGTGTCTGGGAGAGATAGTGTAGATTGAGATACTCATATGTAATTTTAATCGATATATATATATATAAATAAAGTTATTATAGTATGTACTATAATTAATTTTTACATCCGTCTTAAAAAACACAATACCGAAAAGAAGTGCTTACGATGGTGGACTCTACTTACGTGTGGGATCTGGACGTGTGATGGTGTGTCCGTGGTGTCAGGATCAGTGGCTCTCACGTGAAAATGGTCTAGGACTTGACATGTAGGGAACACACACGACTTCCTTACAGTTGATAATAAATCTCTACTCCTTAAAAATATAAGTTAGTGGTCGTCGATGTGTTCTTCATCATCTCTTTGTAGTCGTCTTATCTGACCACCGTGGATCTGAGCCACCCTTTGTACTCGCGCAGCCAGCTCCACTACTCACGATGGTAGTTTTCTTCGAAAACCAGGAACCATAATCGACTTTTCCCTGCCAATGACATGTAGCGATTTATAATGCAGTCATAATGCAATAGACTGGCGGTCTTCATGCAATCCCAAACATTTCTTCCTTGGATGGTTGTGTTTTATGATTTTTGTATGTCTTTGTCTGTGTTATTCCAACATTCATGGAAGGAATGTTCCTGAAAGAATTTTAGCATAGACTTCTATGTTGTCACTAATTAAAATTTTGCATGTTAGATTGGCACTGCTATAAATGATGGTCTGGATGTTTGATGTTGAGATGTCCTGATCCGTCATATGCTGCTGCCGTTGGACAAGATATGATCAATTTCTTTGACAGGCACGCAGTCACATGTTACACTGATAAATCTACTTTGCTTCGGAGCTCAATACAGGTGCCGCTTAGTTGGGCTGAAATAAATTGGTCTATGATTGAAATTGTACTGTAGTTGGGTGAAATTATATTGTAACTGATGGTGGTTTATTTGACGTAACTAAATTAAAAAAATTTAAAAATAGAAAAAAAATATGTTAGCCCATCACAGACATCGCAAACGAATACAGAAAAAAGAAAATGCAAATAAATCTAAAAAAAGCTAAAAAGTTAGAAAATGATAAAATTTAGAAATAATGAAAAATAACCAAAAAATCAGAAATTCAAGCTGAAATGAGCGAGAACATAGTATCTAATTCTATACTGCTATTTCTACCTGCCATTGGTTGTTCTTTTTATCTTTCCCCTGCAGTCGCGCTTAAGGTGTGCAGCGGAATAATGAAGTAGAGGCTCCTTCAAGACAAGTTTGGAATACTTTCTTATTGAACCGTACTTGAGCTGATCTGGGCATCGGATGTACGGTCCTCTTCTTTTTCACGTCTTAAAGTTATTTTTAATTTTTCTACAATAATCAGCTTTTCTATTACTCTATACTCAATCTCATAAAATCATCAAAAATTATAAACTATAACTATAAACCGACTATTACAAACCAGAGCTGTAGGTGGTGATCGGTTCACTGAAAATGAAAGCTTATGGTTTGGCTCATCAGTGGTGGTGAAAAAATCATTGTGGTGAGAGGCTTATTTAACATAATTAAATTTAAAAAATTGAAAATATAAAAATATGTTAGCCCATCACAGACAACGCAAACGAATACGAGAAAAAAAGAACCAACAAAAAAACTCAAAAAAATCAAAAATTCAGAAAAAAACAAAATTATAAATAGTATAAAAATAAACTTAAATTATAAGCTTAAGTCATAACGCTGCCGTAAACCGAAATAGCGGTAATCTAGCACGCGCAGTAGTGATGAGTGTAGCTGCCTGCCTTCGCCTCTCGGGCCAGCCCAGCCTAGCAGACTAGTACACTGGCACTGACACTACGGGATTCGAGCAGACGTAAACCGCTAGCGCAATGAATTACCACAGGACAGGCACAGCTGCATTCCTACTGCTACCACAGTGGATTGGAAACGACAGATCTGCTGTAACTAGCGGCTGCCAGCACACAACTCTCATATGCTGTGCGATTAAGACCCATGTGCCCATAAACACTAGTCCTAGGGGCAATCATATTATGAAAACTTAGGCCACACTCGGTTAGAGTAGACTGTAAAACTATGACCTATGGCTGCTGAAGCTAAAATTTCATTATAATTAAAGATAATTTATTTAACATAATTAAATTAAAAAAATTAAAAATAGAAATATATGCTAGACAACACAAACAAATATAAGAAAAAAAAAACTAGCAAAAAAACTCAAAAAAAGACAAAAGTTCAGAATTTTTTTTATAAATAGTAAAAAATAAACTAAAAGCTGAAACCAAAATGTGCGGGACATTAATCCGGTCCCGAGAACCAAAAGATTCTGTTCGCATCGCATGATAAACAATCGGTCCAAACGCAAGCAATGTTGGTCGAAGAGAGCATCGCAGCACGGCTGGCAGTGGTAGCGCAGAAGCGAGAGTACACAAGAGGTACAGCTTTCTACAACAGTCCAGTCTTTTGGAAACTCAGAACGCAGTGTAAGACTGTAAGGGGGGAGGTAACAAGTATTTTTGAGGCCTAGATGTCCATCGGCGCGGCGGCGTCCGAGCCCTTGTCCTCCTGCATCGAGCTTGACTCAGCCGGCACCTCTTCGGCGGCCTCCATGGAGTCGATTATTTCTTGGATTCTCTTCGAGTCAATCATCTCAAATGGCTCGACGGTGCCGTCGTCCTTTCTGCCAACAATAGCAACGGTGCAGTTGGAACTGGTCAGCTTCTCACCTTGAAGAGTTTCCTTTATGGCGGAGAGGGCGTCTTTGATGAGCTGGTCTGGGGTGTAGTCATTGTAGCCCTTGAATCTGCGTTCAAGCAAAGTCTTCGCCGCCTGAGAGCGAGAGCCTATAGCAAATGCCTGGTACTCAAAGTAGTTCCCACTGGGGCAGTTATAATAGAGATGGGCTCCAGACTCGTCCAGTCCAGCAACGAGGAGGCCAACACCATAAGGCCTCTTCCATGAACGCTGTGTGCAAATCTGCAACAGCATTAAAGAAACATAGTAAATACATTGCCCGCCTTAAAATGGAGGAGGGGGATTTGATCATTTGTCCCATCTTACATTGCGTTTGATAAAATGTCCTGCGATGTGTCATTTACATGTGGCCCTGGACCATATGTAAATGAGACATCACATGACATTTTATCAAGTGCACATGAAAGATGGGGCAAATGATCAAATTTTTCAAACTAGTAAGTTCAACAGTAAGGTAACCAGGATGCTGGGTTGAAAGTAATTATTTGACTATGCCTACAATTAGAATCAGAAAAACAAAAGCAACCACAACTGCATGACCCTGGGGAAAACAGGTGCAGCTTGCTCATCTGATAAACTGCTCCCCCAAATAGAAGCACGCACCATGCTCTGGAAATCAAGATGTGTCTACTCAACTATGAACGAAATCAAGGTGAAGGATGCACAATAGCACGAGCAATAGATATGCACACACCCTACTCTGGAAATGAAAATGTCTACAATGACAATCAAGGTGAACGATGCACAAGGCACAAGCAATAGTTCAAGTGATGGACTGACGTCCACATCTAGTAGATATGTTACTGGGCACAACTTGACGTCCCAGCAGTCAAAACAAATGTCGTAAGCAGACATACCCAACTCCACATCAATGCTATGTTGATGTACTCAGTATTAGCGTTCCCACATCATATGAAGACAATAGGAAAATGGAGGCAGAAGTACTTTTCAAAGAAAACACAAGAATGAAACTGCTAGTTGCACATCTAGATTCCAGGTAGCAATATCCAGGCAAGAAATCAGCCTTCACAGCTAGGCTTATGCAAATCTTTAATCCCTAACAAGTCAAAACCCTTTGAGATCGTTTATAAGCTGAAACGATTTCTATTTTACAATGCAGGAATCAACAGGGAAAAAAATAGATATTAAAAAGCAATGAGACTATCAAGGAACAGAGATCTTAGTCACAGATGATAAATCTAAGAAGCCGTTCCCCCAATACGGCTTGATTTTCCTATTGAAATCATACATGATACACCACACATTGTTTTTTACTGATGGGGACATATAACAAGCTAATAGTTACTAACAACTAGAAATGCAAATGTATAATGATATGAAATTGAGCAATGAACTACTAAATGTGACCATGTTCAACAAGGAAATATAAGCAAGATAAACTTTTCATAAAAATCAGTGTAGCTTATTATTTGTACCTATGGTCACTAAGGGAAAAGGAAAGTGAACATATGAAAAACAAAATAAAACATGTAATACATGGCTACCAAATTGCCAATTATGTGATAAAAAATTGGGACTTATTACTAAAAATGCTATGGCAAAGACATTAATGTCATCCTTACACATGTATTTAGTATAGCAAAACCTTATGTCAAGCCATGCCACACATAATTTAGGAATGAAGAGCAGCACACGATACATAACTCAAATGCTAAAGAACCTTAAAAAAATCAACCTTTTGAACTTACCAGACAAGCTTCTAGCTAAGTAGTGGCAATAGAGAAAGAAACCATAAGACTGGGAAAAAATGTCAGCCCTTACTTGTTCCCACTGAACAGAAATAACCCCACTCAAGATTGTACTGGATGAGTTCTTAAGGGCAGAAGGTCTAAACAATACATTCTTACTTTCCAAACCATCTTTTAGCAACCATATCTAGCTTCTTTTGTAATTTTTCTTTATCGAATTATGAAACTATGAATGTCTGTTGCAACATAGCTCAACTTCTATGTTTTATGTAAATTCAACTTTGCTGATTCCAGACTAAACTGGATCAGTGTTGCGTAATCAGAAAGAATTAACACAAAAGGTAGACAAAGAGAAATTTAGTCCAGTTGGTCTTCAATCATATCTTATCAGAACATGCATATCGAGTCTTCTTCTCAGCCTACCCAAATGTTCCTAATCACAAGTGGACCAGTTACTCCAATGGAATGAAGCAAATTCAACAAATTTCAGTTGCAAAGCCTAATACTATACACAAGATGATTCTAGTTGACACCTACAGTTAGATAAAAGCACTCAACAAACCTAAATACACACAAGTCTGTATTCAAACAATTTACACAACTGAAATTCACAACAGTTCAAACAATTTACACAACTGAAATTCACAACAGCATGTTAAGCATCAGGCAAAGATTGGGGAAAATTCCAAACCTTTAGACTGCGCCTTTCAGTAAAACTGTGAGGACTCATCAGAAGGAGACTCGGATACTGCTAAAATTTCTATACTGCTGCAAAACTCTACATCCCAACAGAAGTAACCCAGAAACAAAACTCACATACCTAAACTGTAATCGCAAATAAGCTCCAAACTGGAGGCCGGATACTGATTATGGTAATTTCCCATTTTGAGAAAAAAAAGGAAGAGGTGGGTCTCACCTGTCGGTGGGACAAGGGAAGAGATAAGGCTGGAGACTTCTATCCTGTGAGCGTGCGTGTGGTGGCTCTTGGGCTCAGGGGCGAAGCCAGCATATAAGCATTGAGGTCCAGTGACCTCAATGAAATTTAGCAAATCCTATAGAAAATTACTGTTTATTACTGTTCATTAGTGGAGGGGACATCATCGTGTAATGGAGATGACCTCAATGCTCCTGTCGTCTGGCTTCGCTGCGCTTGCTCGTCTCTTGCACTGACTGGTGCTTGCGCCTCGGCGACAACGGCGGCGGCGCAGGAGGCGCCAACGGCCCGTGCGCCTCAACTCCGACCGTTGGCTGCAGCCGCGCCAGCTGCCTCGCCGCTCGTCCTTTTAAGCTGGTCACCATCTCCTTTCTTGGCTGAAAATCGGTGAGTCCCACTTGTTCTCCATCCTCTTCTCTGATTGGATTTTGATTTGAGTGGTAGACCTGCTGTTGCGTCATGCTCTTCACCAGCGTGGATGGCAAGAAGGTCCGGGTTCTCCTCCCTTTGGGCATCTCCCGTGCGGTTTCTTGCACCATCTCTCTTTGAGGGGTGGCAGTGAGGAAGATTGGGAATTTTGCCCTTGAGTTTTGAATCCGGCCAACTTAGATCAATTTGGGAGAGAAAAGCTTGGCTCTTGGTGTTCTAAGGTGCTCTTGGCCAGAGCATCTCGGTTGGTCTTGTGTGGCATACCCCTGTACCTCGGCTTCGTTCTTCAGTGTGTCCTGATTTGCGAAGATTGGCATTGTATCTCCATCAACATTGTCTAGTATTCGCAGCACAGCGAGGTAATTGGTTTTCTGGGATAACACCATTAGGTGTGTCTTGTCTGTTCTTCTTAGTGGCTTCGACTGCCATCTGCTCTGTATCACAACTTTCATTTTTTTTTTTTGCATTACTAGCAGAGTGTGCTGTACTAGTCAATTACCTTCTTTTAATTATTCCAGTGCGGGAAGACACTGCATGTATTGTTTGAGCTCGGTTTTATTGCTCGAAGAGGATAATTGTCATATTATTAAATTAAAGTGATAACCATGTTAGGCTTGAGCTATTCGAATTGATTCTTATTGTCAATTGTTATTGGTAGCCAGTTCTTAATACTCCCTGTTTCAGTTGATCTTGAATAGTATTAGTGTTATAAATTTCTCTGGAGATTCATTGTTAGCTGATTGTGTCTACTAGGAATTGATAAGACTGTTCAGACAATTCTAATCTCTGTTTGCAATATGCTATTCTGCTGAAATAGTGAATCCCTTGCACTATTAATTTCTTGATTTTCTGTCAAAAGGAGGTATTAGGTTATTGTCAGTAGTATCGTTCTTGACTTCTGGGAGAGAATCTTCATATAAGCTCAAAATCTGATATTCTGATTCATAGTTATCATATTTAATTAGTGAAGAATATTAACAAGAAGTGGAAGGCCAAGATCTAATCTTGAGCAACTCCTCATCTGAGAGCAATACAAAATACTCTAAATCTGAGCACTATGCTGATTTTATTTGTTTTGTTGTCTCTTTATATGCATTGTTTGGGTTAATTGACATGGAAGATCTACATGTTCATATGTTTATTGTGTCAATTAAATGCTGCCTGAATTGTGCTTTAATTCTCATTACTGCTGGAATTAAATCTGAATATTTGCTAAAACTGCATATTCTACAACACCACTAACCAAGCTATCAGAAATCTGTTTTTGACCGGGCTCCCAGCGACCTCACCCACCAAAACCCTAATCACCAACCAAAATCCTAGCCGAGATTACCTCCGTAAGCACGAAACCCCAGCTCTCGCTTCAGATCTGATCCCTCTACCACGAAACCCTGGGCGCACGAGCAGATCGAACGTTCCAGCAGCAGAAATAGCCGGGAAAAAAAGGGATCACGGGGGGAGAGAAGCGGAGGGGGGAGATGGACATGGGGGCGTACCTGCGCCTTGTCTGCGAGGCGGAGCGCGAGCCTGGAGACGGGGAGCGGCGCGTCGTAGACGAAGGCGTGGTTGATGCACTCGGAGCGGAGGAATCGGGAGAGGACGCGGCCGTCGGCGGTGAGGCCGGCGAGCGCGACCCCGGCGTGGTCGGCGACGCGGAATACCTTGCGCTGGTGGGAGGAGAGCTCGGAGGCGGCCTTGTTGGCGGCGGCGAGGACGGCGTGGGTGCGGGAGCGGAGGCCGACGCAGGCGGAGCCCTGCTTGACGGCCTCCATGGCGTACTCGACCTGGAAGAGGCGCCCCGCCGGGCTCCACGTCGTCACGTCGGTGTCGTACTGGTTCCGGAACATTCTCGAAGCTTCCTCCTCTCCCGCGATGTGTGTAGGGTTTTGGGTTGCCGTGTGCTTTTTCTGTTGGTGTGGTGGTGAGGCCAGGCCTCCTTGGGCTCCAAGACGAAGAGGGGAGCGGCCACGTGGACGTGGGAGCTGCGAGGCGGCCTTCACGTGGCTTTTCCTGTTCCTTTTGCACCACGAAAATTGTTCTGGCTCGTCCGATGTGGAATCCGATTGGGCTTTTGGCCCCCCTACCCTCTGAATTTTTGTCTGAACAAGACAATCCAAAATCCATGCGACCACGCAGCCTAAATAGGGCATGCTCAAAAGTCATTCGCGAAAGAGTGTATGAAAAGAGATAGTTTCATACGATTTCAAATGATTTAGATAAAATCAGAGATAGTTTCATACGATTTTAATTGATTTACATAAATTATTATAACGAAAAGAGATACTTTCATACGATTTTGACTAATGTAGATAAAATCACTGTAGTGTCTATTATAATAGTTATATAAAATCAACTTTGAAAAGACACTTTATTTAAAAAAAAATAGCTACTGTAGAAAGGCTAAAAGCCAGAAGTTGAACAGAGCCATGTCTATACGACTATATCTCTTTTCTAGAGAAGAAGAAGAAGAAACTGGGTGAGAGGCACGAGGGTAGACGCGCGTAACACCCAGGAGGAAGGAGTAGGGTTCTTCTCTCTCCCTCGCACTTTGGGCTGAGTTGGGCCGAGAGGGTCCATTGGGATACCAAATGTCTCTTTTACTTTTTGGAAAAGGAAAATCTGTCTGGGCGTTTTTAGGGAAATCTTTCTAGGCCTTATTGGGACGTGGGCCTTGAGCGATGGCTGCCTTGCCTTGCGTGTCGGCGTTGGAGTTCAGAAAATATAATCCGGGCACTATCTGAATCCTGACCAGAAAAATCCACGCAACTAACAGTCCACGCAACTCAAGTCCACAAATCCATAATCTAAAAGAGATTAGAAAATCTCTATCTCCTTAATAAAAACAACTGATTAGAAAATCTGTAGCACCAGAGCGTCCAACTAATCTGGTACTTATAACCAGCTGCAACCTTTGCTCGTTGCATTTGGAGGTTCGAGGATCGAGCCATTTAATCTATGTGTCTGCATAGGATAAATTTCAGAAGCACGGTTTAAAAAAGAAGATAGATTTTGCAAGCCACACATATTAACTAACTTATCCCAAGTACCATACATTCTAGAAGCCACATGGGCCGTACCTGTATATATACGTACGTACGTATCAGATAAATCTTGCACAAGGAGATTCCTTGGGTCACATATATATGTATCGCAAAATCCAACAAGGAAACAGGCCATGTTAAATAGTTAGGAGCTCCGATCCTGACCTAGAATTGGAACTGTGCAGCTACCATTGCGCCTGAAATAGTGGGGGAGGAGCCAGCCAGGCAGGCAGGTCGCTGCTCGGTAGCCATGCATGCATGCATGAGCAAACCCTAGCGATCGATTAATCGCATCATCGTTCGTATCCGTTGCGAGATTGCTTAGGTTTGGTTTCTTATCACCTGTCGCAAATTAAGATGTATGGAGTGATCCTTGCATATATATATGTGCATTGCATGCATGCATGCATGTTTCCCCGTAATGTTCTTCCTCAGTACGTTCTTTACTTCAATCTCTCTGCTCTGGTATTAATTCCTTGGCCATCAGATTCTGCAGGTTGCAACAAAAGAAGAATTCTTTTGACGCAACGCAACGTTCTTGTTGTCCTCGTGAGGAGTCAATCTAATTACTACCCGACTAATTGATCGATGGATTAATCGGTGTTCATATCTAGTACTACTGCTGATCGATTCTTGGCTGCTTAATCGATCGCGCCACATATTAATTAATTGTTGATCGTTAGGTGCTGCAGGGCCGAGCGAATTAATAATTGTAAGGCGATCGACCGGCGATGTCCTCTGCCGCCGTGACGCCCAGGCCGAGCAGCGCCTCCGTCGCGGCGGAGGTCGGCGGCGAGGACGAGCGACGCGCCGGGCGTGCGACGAGCATCGCGTCCTCGTCTTCGCCGCGGCAGCGTGCGATGAGCGCGTCGTCGAAGCTGCTCCGGAGCTCGCTGAGCAAGAAGGAGGGGCGGCAGCGCAGCAGCAAGGTGGTGTCGGTGTCGATCGAGGACGTGCGCGACGCGGAGGAGATGCGGTCGGTGGACGCGTTCCGGCAGACGCTGATCCTGGAGGAGCTCCTCCCCTCCCGCCACGACGAGTACCACATGATGCTCCGCTTCCTCAGGGCCCGCAAGTTCGACCTCGACAAGAGCAAGCAGATGTGGACCGACATGCTCCAATGGCGCAAGGAGTTCGGCGCCGACACCATCCTGGACGACTTCCAGTTCGAGGAGATCGAGCAGGTGCTCGAGCACTACCCTCAGGGCCACCACGGCGTCGACAAGGACGGCCGCCCCGTGTACATCGAGAAGCTCGGCCAGATCGACACCAACAAGCTCATGCAGGTCACCAGCATGGACCGCTACGTCAGGTACCACGTCAGGGAGTTCGAGAGGGCCTTCGCCGTCAAGTTCCCCGCCTGCTCCATCGCCGCCAAGCGTCACATCGACCAGAGCACCACCATCCTCGACGTCTCCGGAGTGGTAATTAATAATTTGCCTAATTGCTTGATCCATATCATCCATGTTTCTTCAGTCTTAATCTCAATGATTCATTCATGCATGCATGCATGCATGCATCGCACACACTTCTTATTCTTCTTTTAATTCTTTTGAGAGAACACTGTCTTCTTTTATATCTTCAGGGTTACAAGAACTTCAGTAAGGTGGCAAGGGATCTCATCAGCCGCCTCCAGAAGATTGATGGGGACAACTACCCTGAGGTATGTATGTCCTATGCGCAATCGAGACATTTGAGGCAATTTCAATTTTCGCTAGTACCTTGCTGGTAGAAATGTTGTCTCATTGATTGTTTTTATGCATGCAGACGCTGTGCCGGATGTTCATCATCAACGCCGGCCAGGGATTCAGGCTTTTGTGGAACACAGTCAAGTCCTTCCTCGACCCCAAGACCACAGCCAAGATCCATGTAATTGATCTCTTCTTTATCCTGCATCAGCCATTGGCTAAGCTGCATTTGATCAGGGTTGTAATTACATATGTTAAACATTCTGTGCCTTGCTGTAGGTCCTTGGCAACAAGTACCAGAGCAAGCTGCTGGAAGTGATTGATGCCAGGTTTGTCCAAGAAACTTTATAACTCAAGTTTCTGCAATTCTGCCTCTGCATATTTCATACTGTCCATGCAAATGGCATTGCCTTGAATAATTAGACATAAGAATATATAGAACAAGCAGCGACATTTTGAACTCACCTCCTGTTCTTCTTTTACGGATTTCAACAGTGAGTTGCCTGAGTTCCTTGGTGGCACTTGCACCTGCGAAGGTGGCTGCATGCGCTCTGACAAAGGCCCATGGAAAGACCCTGAAATCATAAAGGTTACCGAATATATAGCTTACATACAAGATCTGTAACTTACCTGACAATTACAGTCTAGCTAGTGCAGATTTTCTGGTTTGGTGCTGATGCTTGATTTGACTCTTCAGATGGTCCAATGTGGAATGGGGAGATGCGGAATGAATAGCTCAGACCATAATGAGGCTGACGAGAAAATGATCACCGAGGACAACATAGTACCGATCCCCAAGGTTTTGTTAACTCTCTTATATGCAGGTTTTTCATGGTCATTTTCGCATTTTTCTTGTATCTCTGAACAATGCTTCAGTACTGTACAGAAGGGTGCGGAGTGTGCATTGATCTTTTCTTCTTCTTCTTGTGTTGTTTCATATACAGAAGCAAGAATCATTACGCCTGGACTCCGTTGATTCTCCCAAGATCCCACGGGAAAAGATCGAGCATCCGCAGATGTCTCCGCTCCATGAGATGGCAACTTCAGAGATGAAGGTAAATGAGTATGACCGCTACATAGTCCACCCTGTGACAAAAGACATCTAACATTTGTCGGATTTGCAGGCTCCTTCCGGCAAAGAGGGCAGCTCTTCTCGTTACGACGATCTATTCCCCATGGTGGACAAGAACATGGAATTCAACTGGAACGGCGAGGTCAGCGCCGAGAAGCTCGCGCTTGCAAGAGGTCAACTCACATCCTTCACCCAAATTCCGTACACCATAGGACTACACTAATAAATCACTGATGAATGAATGAAGTGAAGCATTAGTTCATGCGCGACGATCATCGAGTTCAGTGTCAGTGGTTTCTGAAGCAGTGTGTTCACTGACTCTGGCAGATATGTACGCCTCGCTGCCCGACGCCTACAAGCATGGTGACGCCGGCGACCGGCAGGCGGTGACGGGGTTCATGGCGTTCGTGATGGGGGTGATGGCCATGTTCCGCGTGGGCAAGATCGCGCCCAAGAGGGCCATGGACGCGGCGATGGGCATCGCCACCATGGAGGCTATGGCCAAGAACCGGAGGCTGCAGCAGCAGCACGAGCAGCTGCCCGGGCCCGACACAGTGACGTTGTCGGCGGCGCAGTACCAGGCGCTGGTGAAGCGGCTGGGCGACCTCGAGGAGAAGGTGGCCGCGCTCAGCGCGAGGCCACCCGAGGTGCCGGCGGACAAGGAGGAGATGCTCCGGGCCGCCGTCAGCCGCCTCGACGCCCTGGACACCGAGCTCGAATCCACCAAGAAGGTAATACATACTGCAGCACCCATGCACGCACATGGAGATGCGTCTCTAGCTAGACTCGTAGGGTATTCCAGATTAGTATGGAATGTTAGGGGATGAAGACCACCAAGTATCTTCTGACAATGGCTGATGTTTGCAGCTCTTGGAGACATCTTCTGGGCAGCAGGAGGAGGTGCTGGCTTACATCGAGAAGAAGAAGAAGAAGAAGAAGAGCAAGATGGTAAGGGCATGCTTTGATTTTATGCATGCATTGCTCTGGGGTTTCAGCTTTGTGAGTGTAGGTTCGTTTTTATGGTCTGATTTCATTGGAGTTTTGTCTTCAACAGCAGAATCCATTCCGTCGGTGAAGGCTCATGATGACCCCTGGAGCAGCAACAAGCGGTGCAAATATACAGCAAAAGAAATCTTGTGTCTGGGCACCAAACCTCTTTACCTTTATATTGTTTTTAAATGCGTGCTAGTGTTATTGAGACTTTCTATCTATGATTGATTTATATATATATTACAGCAAAAAAAACAAAAAAAAAGAGAAAAAATTTATGATACTTATCTGGTTTGGCAACGGCTGCTACCCTATCAAACTGGTATGCCAAAACTGAGTGTACCCCACTACTGTGCTGCTTGCATCTTATCAGAACATCTGTATGTAAAAATTGTGTAGCCTTGGTCTCCGAAACTCTGCTCAATGCGCTTGCAAAACCTCCTGTGTGATGTCATGATATATGATGATCATCATATGGTTGACACACTGCTGGCATAGTGTATAGATCAGCTGGACATGTAGCAGTCAGATCAATCAATCACCATGATAACCAAATCATAGCTGGAAGAAAGGATACACTCATACCTTGGCAGCCAACAAACTGCCCACACCTATCCTCAGCACATAATGCTGAAAACGCGGATAACCAACCAATAATTGTTTTAACGATAACACAAGCCAGGTCACAACGGAAATATGCTGAACTTTCTGTCTGCATTGTCGGAGGCAGAGATGAAAAGGGCAGAATTTAGGGCAAAAACGCATTTATTTATGTCAGAATCTTCTTCAATTTACAACCGATGTCTGTCGCTTCATATTTGTCAGGAAAATGAACGGGGCATCGATTACAACATCTCAAATGCAATCTCTTTGGCATCTCAGAAAGCAGAAACTGAACACGGGGGGTGGTGTCTCCTGATCCTAGTAGCAAAACATTGTCGTCTTCTTTTTCTGCCATAGGAAGGAAGACATTACACATTAGAAACTGATCAAGAAAAGAGAGAAGTAACGAAGGATCACAAATGTGCATTACAAACCTGAGCCTTGGCAACCTCCTTACCGTCGATGTACGCAAGTAGTTCCTCTTGCTTGATAAGAGCAGCGTGTAAAGCCTAGATAAATTTTGTAAATGTGCAGGGTAAGTGATGGTCAGTGAACTTGCTGAAACTAATAAAACTTACAAAAATTCTGGTGTGAACCTTATCTGCATGTGCAGTGGTGAATTTTGCATGCTCTGCTGAAGTAGTGAAAAGGAATATTATGTACCATTGTGCAGTTTGGAGTTACCTTCTTTGTTACAATGAGTTCGGCTTCCAGTGCATCCACACGGCGGACAGCAGCATTAAGCAACTCTTCTTTCTCGCAAGGCATTTCAGAAGGCTTTTCTTGAAGCATCTGAACCTTCTCTTCAAGCTCTCCCAGCCTTTGCAAGACCGATGAAAACAGGTCAGCTTCAGCGAACCCAGGACTTGGCGAAGGGGGACAGAATTCCCCTTTTGGCATGGAGTCTGGATATAATGCAGAGTACTGATCTTCTGACTTAATTTTATCTGGCAATCTCCTTGTGGCAAGATCTTTAACTGATCGAACCAGCGTTACAATCGCCATCACAAAAGAGAACAGAGCTGCAGCAATCTGATCCCAAGACCTGTTGGATGACCTTGCGGTGCTTGTCAAAGGAGAGTCTACATTAAAGAAAATTAGCAAATATCAGGTTTTGGCAGTAACCGAAGACATATTTCCCTGAAATTAAATTGATAATAACAAACCTTTCGACAGGAAGGGTGTCTTTCGAGGTACTTCTCTCTTCCATGTTGCATCCACAGCCTTGTCAACAACAGGAATGTCATATTCAGGCATATGGGTAGAAAAGCTAGTGGCCCTAACCATCTTGACCTGGAAGGGAAAAAGACAAGTTCAAATCTATGTAGCATAATTCATATCCATAACAGAGGGCAAAGGAAAAAGGGGGTTCTAAAGATTTTTTATAACACATGGAAATTTTAAGTGGTGCTCGCCAGGAAATTAGGATAGAAAGGAAGTGGTGATTGGTGTTACTTGTTAAGAACCCAATATCCTAGAAGGGTTGTTTATGGGATGGAGACATGCAGTTCCAGTTGTCTTGTTCGTTATAGAATTTAATCAATATACAAGTTCCTAATATCAACCGTCGCATATTACCATTGCTTGATTGTTCTGGAGCAAAGTGGCTTGAGTGTCATTACTCATTAGAATTTCACTTAAGTTACCTTGCTGAGCAAGCTGGCTGACATTCTGTTTGCAGTGCCAGATAGAAAACTGACTGGTTCATTGCTTAAAAATTACCACATCTTAGATACTGCTGCTACAAACACACGAAATAAAATTTTCCTAAGACTGTAGATAGCAATCTAGCATCTCATACAGAGACTTCTAACTAGTGTAACATCTGACATAGAAGATGCAGGCCAGCATCACCAGTTCACTACAATAATGCTTAGCACACATTTCCACAAGAAATCAGTTAAGCTATTCATGTAAAATAATTGAAAAATATCAATCATCATGTTGATACGGAAAAGAGATAAGGGGGGAGGAAATAACACCATCTGCTCATACTATGGAATACTCCATGCAAAGAACAATATAGGTTAATTAAACTCAACTACTGACCTCTTCGCGAACTGGGGTCAACTTAGGATGAGAGATGTAACTTCTCATAGCTTTGGGGGAAGTAACATCGTCAGCTTCAGATCCAGACTCAGCAGTTGATGTATCGCTCCCGCGTATCTAGCATTCCACATTAAAGCAAAATTAGGTTCCGACAAAAAGCACTTAGGCAAAGAAAGCAGTAGAATTGATCGTGAGACATACTGTTCGGTGTTTGGGCTTGGCATAAGAAATAATTTTTTCCTCTCCATTGGAAACAGTTACAATTTGCCGAGCACACTGGGCCTCGCCACTCAGGACTATCTGGTATTAGTATAAAGAAATATACATACGATAATGGAATATAGTAAGGAAACAACTGATAATAGATAGATGAATAGCAGGGATCCCATGAACCATACCTTAAGTATGTTTGGGTCCTTCCATGGTCCTTTTTCAGCTTTAAGGCACCCTCCATATTCAGGACAGGTACAAGTGCCACCAAGGAATTCCGGCAATTCACTGATTAATTTTCACAAGTGGACGGAATAATTAGAACTGAGGATTTAATAAAGCAAGTGTCCCAAGAAGAGTACATTGAATGTCACTTACCTAGCATCAATTATTTCAAGAAGCTTACTTTGATATTTGTTCCCAAATACCTGAAGAAAAATAAGAATAACCTTGGAAATCAAGTAACTTTTGCATGCAAAAGGTAATGTGTAGTCAGCAGAAAGACTTACATGTATCTTGGAAGTGGTTTTTGGGTCAAGGAAAGACTTCACAGTGTTCCATAACAGCCGAAAGCCCGGACCAGCATTGACAATAAACATTTGATATAAAGTCTGGAGACATGAAACAAAACAAGGGGGGATATTTAACCCAAGAAATCTGAGCAATAAAGTATACAGACAGCACTATGTTTATCACAAGAGTGGAGTAGAAATAGAAGTCCAGACCTCCGGGTAGTTATCATTGTCAATTTTCTGCAGTCGCACAATTAATTCACGTGCAGTTTTGCTGAAATTTTTCAAGCCCTGTAAAGCATGTTTCGAATTAGTGCTCACTAATCGCCAAGATTGTGACTGAAGGAACGCATTGTGGAGATGAAATATTCAGCAACATACCACACCCTGAACATCCAGAATTGTCGTGCTCGAATCAATGTGCCTTTTGGCAGCAAGAGAGCATGCTGGAAACTTGATCAAGAAGCTCCTCTCAAATTCCTTCACATGGTATCTTACATATCGGTCCATTGTTGTTACATGCATAAGCTTGTTAGGGTCAACCTTTCCAAGCCTTTCGATATAAACAGGCCTCCCCTCTTTGTCAACACCATGATAACCATGAGGATAATATTGCAGAACAGAGTCCAACTCGTTGTAATCGAAATCCTACAGAAAAATGTAGTTTTAGGTGTCACTTATAGCCAAACAAAATTTAAACTGTCTCCAGAATTAATCTCAGCTAACTAACCTCAACAATTGTATCAGTACCATACTCCTTCCTCCATTGAAGCATGTCAGTCCACATTTGCTTTGCTTTCTCAATGTCAAATTTCCTTGCTTTTAGAAATCTATGCAAAACCAATTTAAGTTAGGTTACAACAACATGCTTGCAATATGGAAAAGAAAATGAGACATGTCAAGCTCATGTAAAAGGGGCACCATAATTAATAGGATATATATACCTGAGCATCATATGATAGTCATCATGCTTTGCAGGCAACAACTCGTCCAAAAGTAGCGCTTGTCTAAATGCTTCGACTGCTTGCAGCTCCTCTAGATCACGCACATCTTCAATAGACACAGAGAGAACCCGACTACCACTCTTCCTCCTGTTCTTCTTCTTTAAGGAATGCCTAAGCTTAGATGATGCATCTATAGCTTTCTTCTTCAAAGAGCCCATTCTAGTCCTCTTTTCATCTTCTGAGTTTTCAACATCTGACTTATGGTCTCTCCGCTCATCATGACTTGAACACCCTTCAAAACCTGAAACATAGGAATGCAAAATGATTTCTTGGCAGTAAGCAGCCATATGAAACATCTACAGCTCAACATACTAAAAGCATAACATTGGGTTTGTCTAAAGCTCTAAGCTCATCCTAGCAAGAGAATTAGTAAACCACAACAGACAAGGCCATGCCAACTTTTCAACAAAATAAGCTTTGGGGATAGCTTTGTTCAGAACAATGAATCCACCTAACTAGCCAAGGTTCCCGACTAGATAATTCAATGTTTACAACCATATGTGGCCAAATGATTACAGCTACAATTATCAGAAACATTCAACGGTCCAACATCTATGTGAGCTTTATAAACAACGATCAAACGAATAAAATCATTAATCATCTCCCTCTATTCCGCCTAAACAAAAGATGGTGTGATATTTTGAAGTGATGATGAACAAAATGGTTCTAACCTGAGAGGATACATGTGCTCTTAATTGTGAGGTCCATTTCCAGTTTTCCACCAGTTGATACCAAACTACATTGGCAAGTGCTTATTGCAGTGAAATTTCCAGTGTTCTTGTCTACCATATTAGGGATCATAAATTTAACCTTGAACAGGTGACAGGTCAAGGCACTGTTTCATGTGGGACTCGGTCTGAAACCTTATTCTTACAGCAAAAAGATTTCCTCCCTTCTAGCCTAGCATATTGCCTGCCTCCAGACGAATCCCACACAAAGCCCTGAAGTTTATGCGCCGGCAAATCCAATCTAGACTAGCCGCTCCTTCATAGGAACCCACGTGTCCCTCTAATCAAAGATCAGAGCACCTTTGATGAGACCAAAACAACGCAATATTGAGCCGGTCAAACCACACATCACTTCGCAGCCAAACCATCCTATGACCCGGTGCATACGCCTCCAACGAGAAAAATATATAAAAAAAGCCCTAATCTATTCTAAATTAGAACCTGAAGAACTCGCAGCGGACTCAATGCAGCTAATCTAGTCTAATCGAATCAACCTTGTTCACGCGACAGTTCACGATAATCTCAGGAACACAGCGAGACAACCCAATGCGGCCAACCCAATCCAAACTCACAGACCAGACGCAAATCCCCCAGAAAAATCGAGAGGAAAAGGAGTTAACGAACAAGCGAGAGAGAGAGAGAGAGAGAGAGAGAGAGAGAGAGAGAGAGAGAGATCTCGAGCTCACATGGCCGCGCGAAGCGATCAAGATGGCCCGACATGGACGGGGGATGCTGGATCTTCTTCTCCACTGGCTCCTCCTCCTCCTTCCCCAACCTCCGAATCCTGAAACGGAACCCACATTCCCCTCAGAACACCCTAAAAATCACAAACAATCAGGAGAAAAAATAGAAACGAGCGGAGCCGCGGCCCGCCCGGGGACCTCATCTCCCACCCACCTCACCTCGGGACGTCGGCCGGCGCCGGCGAAGCGGGGTGTGCGTCGCCGCGTGGGAATCCGAGGTGACGGAGGGGAATTTTTTGGGGAGTGGCGTCGCAGAGGCTGGAGAGGAGTGGGTGGTGAGTGGTAAGTTCGTAACTTTAAAAGCAATGGAAAGGGAGGAGAGAGAAGAGACGATACGAAGACAGAAGGTAAGGCCTGTTCGTTTTGACTTCAGCTTCTGGTTTCTAGATTATTTTTTACTATTTATAATTTTGTTTTTTTTCTGATTTTTTGGTTTTTTTTGAGCTTTTTTGCTGGTTCTTTTTTTTTGCTATATTCGTTTGCGTTGTTTGTGATGGGCTAACATTTTTTTATATTTTTTAATTTTTTTAAATTTAATTATGTTAAACAAGCCTCTGTCAGCTACAGTGTTTTTTCAGCCAGCTATAGTGCTTTTCAGTCATAAGCCACCAAAAATAAGCCAAAATGATCACCACCTAAGTGTCCTTGCCGATTCCTCCGGCAATTCGGTACGACTCGGTTCTTGCTACGTGGCTTTTAGTTTTTTATTTAAATTTCTAAATTTTAACTGTATATAAAAGAGAGTATGAAGGGATACTTATGTATAATTTTAACTAACATGGATAAATTCGGTATAGTATCTATTATAGTTGACTTGTTAACCCCATCTTGAAAAGACACGCCGTTTGAAATCTAATTACTATATTATAAGCCAAATGCTATAAGACCAAAAGAACATAGCCAATCTTTGGCCCTATTTGTTTAGACTTAGACTTTTTGGTTTATAGCTTAAAATCAGCTTTTTGGTTTAAACAGCTTAAAAGCAGTTAGCTTTTAAGTCAACTCAGGCTGTTTGGCATCCTGACTTTTTTGATAGGCTAGATAGTGTTGGTTATTACAAGAAAGTCTGAAACATCCCTGTTATGTTGGTTGGCAACAAGTCTGATCTCTGTCATCTTGTAGCAAATAAATTTGATTAAATTGAATTTGATTACTCATCGTTTGATGAAGATAAATTACAAAATGTATGCGTACTCAATGGAGTGTTGTAACCTCCTTCACAGTTACAATTACAATTTCAACGTGAACAAGCAGGTGCTAAAAAATCTGACAAGTGAATATGATCATGCATCGAATTGGTCATGCTGCAATAAATTCTGAAGGTGCACGTAGTTTCTTGAAATACAAATGCAGGCCTAGGAAAGAACAAAAGAATGGATTGGTATGAAATATTGTTTCCAATTCAAGAAAAAGGGTAGATTGCATAATGCAATACTTTGTTCACGCGTTGCACATCCACATTATTACAACTTTCAGGAACAACAAATAATTGTTCCAGTATACAGCTGTTACATAGTTACGGCTTTCAGGAAAAACCAATCTATCTTTTATCTTGTACAGCCATATTTCCATAATCCAGGCCTTGTCAAACACTTTCATCAGCGTGTGCTGCAAATGACAAGCAATTAATTTACATCCAAAGAAACCTAAACACAACCGCTAGTCTCTCTGAGCAGTAGATCACACACGCACCATGTCCTTGTACCTCCTGCGTCGGGCGGGATCATCACGCGCTCCTGCCCGTGAGGGTGAATCTTTCACCATGTCCTTACGTATAAAATTTCTCTCTGAGCACTAGATCACACACGCATCATGGCATGCGAAAAAAGAGGGTGGATCTTTGAATTTGTCGCCGCAAAGTGATGCTTCCTACGTGCTTCTTGCCAGGACGGTGCTTTTTTTTATTTGGATATATTCTAGTGAGATTTGTCAACCAATAATCCCCGTAGGTTGTGCTGTCAGTGACTAGTGTTGTCGCTTTACATGCTTTGGGTAGATGGTTTCGATGCATGGCATGGTGGATATATGCTCTTACTGTGCGGAACGGCATCTTGGAAACAAAAAATGCTGTTAGCAATATGTGGTTTGTATACTTTTTAAATTATAAGGTTAACGTATACGCACATACATCATCTGCCACACTGACGTTGGCGGCGGCGGCACCACGACCAAATCCCAGCTCACATCGGCCCTGTTCGGCAGCCCAGACTTTTCGCAGCTGCTATAGTACCTAACTTTTAAATATAGTATTTTTTAAGATGGGGTCTACAAATTAAACATAGTACACGTTAAAAGCTTAACATCTGTACCAATCAAAATCGCAAATAAGTATCGATCTCTCCGTAATCTGTACCGTAAACAACTAAAATTCAAAAATTTCAACAAAAAACCATAAAACACAGTAAAAAAGAACAGAGCCACCAGACCCCAGCATGGGATCCCAATCCATGCGCCGTGTCTCCCTTCACAGAAGGGGTCGAGGGAGGAGATGAGGTTGGGTTAGCTTGTTGAGGAGTAGTTTTTATTTTCTAACAGAGTTGGACAGAATGGCAAAATCGGTAATGGAAGGATCTTTGAGTGGTATTAAAGTGAACTGGAGATTTTCAGTGGTATGTTGCTAAAGTGGGTATCCTTGAGTGGCATTGAACCAATTTTTCCTTCTTGTAATATGACTAACCAGCGATCTTAATAAACTTTTAGGGTATTCCTATGGCACGTACGTACGGACCGAATAGAAAAATCGTACACGTGGCCCGTCCATCCATTCACTGCTCTCTCCATCCATTCACCGCGCTCTTCACTGCTATTCCCCTCCTGGTCTCCTCCCCCAAACTCCCAACTCACAAAATCGCACGCTGGTTCTACGCCGCGAGAGCGCATCAGAGGGTGGAGGTGGAGCGGTGGATGCAGATCACGGGGAAGCTCCTCGCCGCGCACGACCTCGTCGACTGCAAGTGCTTCGCCGAGCACACGGTGGAGGCGCGGGGAGCGCCGGCTTCACGGCAGCGGCTGCCATATGGGATCCATACTGCACAAGCTCCACCGCCTTCTCCTCCCGGCGCCGGATCCAAACCGCGCACGCCACCTTCCCGTCGCACCCGAGGCCTCGCCGCCGTCTGCCATGGAGGTAGGTGTTTTGTTTTGTTGCAACATTTTGATTTCATGTGTAACATTTTGATTTTATGTATGTAACATTTTGATTTCATGTGTGTAACATTAAAATTTTTATCAAATTTTTTTTGTTATATACATGAGCGGCAAATATTGCATATATGGTTAAGAAATGTTGCAACCGACTGTACGGAGCTACCGCCCAGATCGGACGTCCGGTCGCTAGCAACTCCCATGCCACATTTGTCCCATCTGTTCTAGCTGTTAAAGCATAAAATTGATTGTTGAGAACACTGTGCTGCCTATCATAAGATAGATGAACTATTGGCAGTCGGACCGGTAGCAATTATATATTTTAAATCATTCTTGTACACGTTCTCAATTGATATATCACATCAGGAACAGTGTTATCATCTATATTTGTGCTAATTTTGCAGGTTCACCCATATATGATTTGACACGTCGCCACAAGTTGAAATTGAAAACTGAAACATTCAGAAGCATGATAAGTTTATGTGTAAAGATGAAAGATGTAAGTCATGATGCAGGTCACCTGCTATTTTTAGACATCATGGCACTGCTGTTTATTGATCCTTTTTTCTTTCCACTTTGAAGGTGCTTACAATATACTCAGATGCAGAAGACTGGGGAGATATCCAGCGTAAGCCTGTATAATGTTATTAATGCTGGATATTATAGGGAGATAAAATTCTCAGTGTTATTGTTCTTTCAGTTTGTTTTCCTACATACCAGACAGTGTATATATCCATTCTAATTCTTGAAAATACAGTGGCCCTCCTATCGACTATTGTCAGCATACTTGTTCAACTTTAGCTGACATCCATGTTATCTCATGCTTAGTCAGTATATCAATATTCAGTATGAAAATGTGACGCCCTGTGCATGATCGCAGATTGTAAGTGTGGGAAACTGGAGGCTTCGGCCTGATTGCTCTGGCCGGAGCTGTGCTGGAGATGAGAAGAGAGAGGACAGAGGTGCGCAGGAGATAGGGCGCAAGAAGACAGGCAGGAAGGAAGAACATAGGTAATTCTCTGCTTGCTCTTATTGCATTATCTCCTTTCCTTTAAATAGGAGAGTACTTCCTAACAATCATATCTAACTTAGACTCTTAATTCCGAATATAACTCTATCTCCTAACTCAACTCTAACTCACATAATTCTTTCTTCCTAACTTAACTCAAACTCATATAAAGCAAGCCGACTAGGACACCATTAATTGACAGGAGATGCAGCCGCAGCTGGCTGTCCTGGTTTAACACGTCTGGTATAATACTTCCCCATACTTTCTCCATTTGACATCTCTCCACTCCTCGACAAATGGCTCGTCCTCGAGCTGGAACAAGGGATATTGGCGACGGAACTGCTCCAAAGGCTCCCATGTGGTGTCAGAGGCTGGTAATACATCCCAATGAACTTATATCTCACAAACTCCCCTGCACAAGCGTGCATGAATGACGCGACGAGGTATAGGAGTAATACGACCATGCTGAAGCGCGGGTAAAGATGGGGGCGCCTCAGGAGGGTCTCTATGATATGGTTTCAGCAGACTAACATGAAAAACATCATGAATACGGGGCATCACCAATCTTCTCCAAAATCTAGTAAGGTCTGTAATAACGAGGAACCAATTTGCTATTAACATTGTCCGCCAAGGATAAGGCTTGCCGTTGATGAAGTCGAAGCCACACCCATTGCTCACCATTGAAGTGAAGGTCCTTGTGCTTGGCGTTGTAATGCTTCTTATGGTGCTGTTGGGCAAGGAGTCTTTCACGAACATCAGCAAGCAACTGATCACATTCCAGAAGAAGCTGATCGACAGCTTGTAAGCAAGTAGACATGGGTGAATGTGACTGAAGGGTGGGAGGATCTCGACCATATACCACTTTGAATGGCGTATCCTGAAGAGAAGTCTAAAAGGAAGTGTTGTAGCAATATTCGGCCCACGGTAGTCAGCGAATCCATTGACGCAGTCGGTCACCAGTAAGACAGCGGAGGTACATAGCAATAATCTTGTCTATTACCTCTGTTTGGCCATCTGACTGCGGGTGGAGTGCTGAGATCAAGTGAAGCTTGGTACCCGATAGTCGAAAAAGCTTTGACAAAAAATTACTTGTGAACACCAGATCACGATCACTAACAATAGAGCAGGGAATACCATGTAAACTACCACCTCGTTGAAGAATACCCGTGCCACTGAAATGGCAGTATAAGGATGGGCTAATGGTATAAAATGTGCGTATTTAGAAAAACGATCGATGATAGTGAGGATGACCGATTTCCCATTGACACGCAACAATCCTTCCACAAAATCCATAGCAACATTGTCCTAAATATACGAAGGTACCTCCAATGTCTGCAAGAGACCTGCTGGATGTAACTGAATAGACTTTTTACATTGACATACCAGGCAAGAACGCACAAAATCTTCCACTAACTTGCGATCCTGCGATACATGAAAATCAACACGAAGACGACGCAAGGTCTTCTGAACACCCTCATGGCCATTTGAATGAGCAGCAATCAAAACAGACTGGAGAGACGGTGAGGGGTGTGGCACATGTACTCCATGTTGTGTAACACCAAGCCGTTCGAAACTTGCCAAGGGGCTCCCAATGTACAGTCCTCAATTTGTTGACACAAGGCAGCCAAATCCGTAGCATCTGTAGTTTCCTGGCGCAGATCATCAAAGAGAGCGAAAGTTGGCATAGAAATAGCATAGGCCGTGCCCTTAATAGCATCACGGCGAGATAAGGCATTAGCCACTATGTTCAAATGACCCGGTTTGAATTCAACACGAAAATCATAGCCAAATAGCTTTCTAACCCAACAGTGTTGTGGAATTGTTGAAAGACGTTGATTGAGCAAGAATTTAAAGCTACAATGATCTGTCTGAACCTCAAATCTGCGTCCCCAAATATAAGGCCTCCAATGTTGGGCTGCTTGTACTAATCCGATGAGTTCACGATCATACGCCGCGAGGTGGGAATGTCGGGGCGCCAACACATGACTGAAGTATGCAATAAGGCCTTGTCCCTGATGGAGGACTGCTCCAATGCTGGTGCCTGATGCATTGCATTCGACAATAAATTCAACATCAAAGTTCGGAAGCTGTAACACCGGTGCCTTGGTTAAGGCGTCTTGCAGAGTTGTGAAAGCACGAACGACCTCCTCTGTCCATGAAAACACCTCCTTGAGTAGTCGTGTGAGCGGCTCAGCAACTGAACCAAATCTTTGAATAAATTTACGGTAATAGCCAACCAACCTGAGGAATCCATGAAGAGCTTGAACTGAATGTGGTTTTAGCCATGCTTGCATAGCCTGAATCTTCGTCTCATCCATGGCAACACCGTCCATAGAAATAACATGGTCAAGTAAGCCACTTTCGTCTCACTGAAGAGGCACTTGGACCTTTTGAGGAATAGTTGGTGTTGGCGAAGAAGACGAAGAACCACTTGGACATGTCGCAGATGCACCACCCAGGAGGTACTATAGATTAGAATATCATCAAAAAACACCAAGAAAAAGCGGCGTAAATATGGTCGAAGAATGCTATTCATCAATGCTTGATACATCGTCGGTGTGTTCGTTAGGCCAAAAGGCATGATGAGGAACTCGAATAGGCCTTCATGGGTGCGAAACACCGTCTTCGCAATGTCTGGAGGGTGCATGCGCACCTGATGATAGCCTGCCCAAAGATCTAGCTTCGTAAAGAATTTAGCACCGCGAAGCTCATCGAGAAGTTCATCCACGGTATGGAAAACTTGTCCTTGTCAGTCTTTTCATTGAGAGCACGATAATCAACATAAAAGCACCATGTGCCGTCACGCTTCTTGAAAGTAACACCGGTGAAAAGTAAACCAAAGTACTTGTCGAATAATACCTTGCTGTAACATCTCACCGCATTGGCTTTCTAGTTCATCCTTGAGGAGTTGTGGATATCGATAAGGGCTAATTGATATTGGAGCCGTCCCGAGCAAAAGATGGATGTGATGATTGCTCATGCGTGTTGTGGAAGCCCGTGAGGTGCAGCGAAAATATCATCAAATTCTTGCCAAAGCGTGTCCATCAAATTAGGCCTAGTGATAGAACAAGCCTTCTGTGATTCCTGGAAAGTCCCCAAACCATGCCATTGAACCTTACGATCAAGTCACCAAAAAGTCATGGATAACGTGTCAAAATCCCAAAGAATCATCCCTAGGGTGCGGAGCCACTAAACACCAAGTACCAAATCCAAGCCATCCAAGGGTAACGAGTACCAGTCCAAAGAAAATTTCTCTTGATCGATTTGCAGGGACAGTGCCTTGCAGATGCCAATGCTGGACACTCTATCACCATTTGCCACCATGACACGCAATCCGTGGTTTGGCTGGACTGTCACGCCGGCGCTTTGGGCTACTGCCGGTGTGATGAAGTTATGCATGGAACCCGAATCAAGAAGTGCCAGTAAGGGAGTCGCGCCAACCATTACTTGGAGCTGCATTGTTTGGTTGGCTTACGGTTTGATGCCAATCAAGGTGTATAAGGAGATGCCCGGCTCGCTATTGTCATCAGCAACGACGTAATCGGCTTCGTCGTCAGATCCCCCTCTGGGAGAGAACAGCAATAACAGCCGCTTGCAATGGTGATTCGACGTGAACTTCACTTCACAATTGAAACACAATTCGGCCACACGTCGCTGCTCCATCTCCTCAGGTGTGAGGTAACGACGTCACATAGTTCAGTGTGGGCGGGCTGCACCCTGGATTGCTTCGAAAGAAGTGTTGATCGCTGGTGCTGGTAGGGTGGGAGGGACGGGAGAAGCCGGCAGCTCAGGACAAGATGTAGCTGCCCCCATGCTGCTATTGTAGAAACTAAAGTCGTTGTAGCTGGACATGATGGTCATCTAGAGGCTAGCAGGGTTATGTAGCTCTACATTGGCTCGAACAGGTTCGTGAAGACCATGTGTGAACAATTGAACCTGCTGCCTCGGCTGGAGATGATCAGCCCGACAGAGGATCGCGAGGAACCTCTGTTGATATTCTTCCACAGTGCCGGTCTACGTGAGTTCCTTGAGCTCGCCCAGATGATTGTGACGAATTGACGACCCAAACCGCAAATTAACATACTCTTTGAAGTGACGCCAATTGGGCTCACCCTCGTCTCATTCCAATTGGAAATACCATTGTTGTGCCACAACGATGACATATGGAGCAAGCCACATCATCTCACTTTCCGGTGTCTTCTGCCCTCGAAAAAATTACTTGCATCTTTCCAGCCATCCGAGGGGATCTTCCTTTCCCTCATATGTCGGAAATTCCAGCTGATCAAAGCGAGGTGGCTTTTCAGTTGCTAGCCAGCCTCTGTTCCCATGATTGACCGCCACCAGAATTGACCCCGTAGGAGCTGGCAGCAGGCCGTCGCCTGTTGATTGTTTCTCTAAAGCAGCAAGTCGATCTCCTAGCTCTCTAGAATGAATTTGTTGTCGGTCGAAGCGCTCCTTTAGCTCATTCATTTGCGTCGTCATGTTTGCGATCAGCACTGCAATCTGCTCAAGGACCGCATCAATGGTAGCCCGATCGTCAGCCATGGGCTCTGATACCAAGATGTCATGCCCTGTGCCTGATCGCAGATTGTAAGTGTGGGAAACTGGAGGCTTTGGCCTGATTGCTCTGGCCGGAGCCATGCTGGAGATGAGAAGAGAAAGAGGACAGAGGTGCGCAGGAGATAGGGCACAAGAAGATAGGCCAGAAGGAAATTCTCTACTTGCTCTTATTGCATTATCTCCTCCCCTTTAAATAGGAGAGTACTTCCTAACAATCATATCTAACTCAGACTCTTAATTCCGAATATAACTCTATCTCCTAACTCAACTCCAACTCATATAATCCTATCTTCCTAACTTAAAACTCATATAAAGCAAGCCGACTAGGACACCATTAATTGACAGGAGATGCAGCCGCAGCTGGCTGTCCTGGTTTAACACGTCTGGTATAATACTTCCCATACTTTCTCCATCTGACAGAAGATGCACAAATTTGTGAATCCTGCTAGCACACATTGACATGCTGTAATACAGTTGGAACTTGTTTACGCCTTCATGGCTTCTTTTTCATAACTGCAAACTTGGTATGTTGCTGTGCAGAAAAACCACAACGGAGCACAAATGGTCATGGCACACATGCAGATTGATGGAGTAAAAAACCAGATTCTGAAACATTCAGCTATTTGATATTGAACTGTGAGTCTGAAGAGAAAATTTCTAAGGTTTGGCACGTACCTGATTATTTGCTGTTACCTCTGTGTTTTTATTGTGGTTCAAATAGAGAGGCAAAAGTCAGGTTCTGGAAAGCATGTCTAGTGAAAAAGACTAGTTTAAGTAAAATACTACTGGCTCCATGAGTGTACTGCCAATCATTGCTTCATTCAATGATCCATTCCTGCCTGCTGATGTCACCTAAATGTATCGCCAATTGATCATTTTCTATTTTTATTGGTAAGTTCTGTTGGATATCTCATCACGCAGCATGTCCCATCCTGCTAAATTACCTATGATTTTCTTTCATAGTTGCCACTGGAAATTATTGTGTAAAATTCATGTTGCAAATACCTTTCTATTTATAGTTTCTACTAAGATAACTGCTGGCTATTGAATTGTTGACAGTATCATGATGAATTACGCAAGATGGAATTCAGATAACGAAGCATACATATATGGCACTCATTAGTGCATATTCAAGACTTGGGAACTTTGACATGGGACAGGTAAATGATGCTTGCTGACCAGAATTTTCTTTGAATTTTGCTGCACCTTTAGGTTCCAATTCTCCTCACACATGATGTACTGCATATTTTCTGAATTAGATAGGCAATGGTTATTGCTACTAAAATGCTAATGTTAAGAAAAAAATCTGCTTGAGCACATAATATCTCTGTAACATAGAATGAGGCCTACGCTGTGCTTTGCTATATTCGATACTTAAAAACGATTCTTGTTTCCTTAGGTTCTCCTGGATAAGGGCATACCACCTTAGCACCTCAATGAAATTAAGAGCGTGCTTGTTGGAGCGCTTGCATCAATTGGGCGGGTATCGGATTGACCTAACATGCATGACGAAATCAAGCAAATCCGGATGGTGCCTTGAGCCAAAGGCTGCCATATCCCTGATTGTGAGTAAACCTGTGACGCATCTTCCCTATTGAAACGAGTTGTGCCTGCATGTTCCAGAACAATTTGCTCTCGTCTCCATTGCTTATAGGGCCTGTTCTTTAATGGGTTCTAAAAGCGGCTTTTGTCTTTTGCTACAGTACCTAACTTTTAAACGGAGTATTTTCTTAAAATGGGGTCTACAAGTTAATTGTAGTACAAGCTAAAAGCCCAACATCTGTATCAACCAAATCGCAAGCAAGTATCTCTCTCCGTAATCTCTGTCGTAAACAGCTAAATTTTAAAAATTTCAGCCAAAAGCTGTAAGCCGCAGCCATATCAAACAGACCTATAGTCAGACCCATAGTCTCGTATTTGCTTCTGCAGGAGCATATCCAAACAAAAGGTTAGCTGGATAGACTGTATCAAGTATGAACTTCTGGAGGAGCTGAGCAACTCAAGCAGCTGGTTTGATGAGTGCAGCCGAGTACTTTTGTACTGTGTTCAGCACAATCACTCTTAGTATGCTTAACTTTTCATTCACTATTTGTTTGCTACTTTTTTTGGTGCTAGTGCTCTATGTAGCACGGACACGGATACGTCGACACGACACGACACTGACATAGGAATTCGTCATTTTTCCAAAAATACCGATACGGTGACACGATTATATATATTTAAATAATAAATAAATTATATATATATATATATATATATATATATATATATTTTCTATGTTTCCACATGCTTATTAAACTGCAATGATGTAAATTGTAAACTTGTAATTTGTAAAGTGTATACTCGGGATATGTACCTCATGAATTGTTTTGTTAACCCTGACGACAATTGTTGATGTGAATACCATTTCCAGAAATAAGAATCCCATTGTCTTTGTGCATCTGACCATCCATCTGAACAAATGGTGACACCCTTTTCAGGCCATGTGCTCCGTGTATGCTCCAATAAGGTCTCAATGTGAGTCCTTTTTTGTTGAAGAAGTGTAGTCCTCAACTTGTTGTACCCAGGTGGGACATAACCAGAAAGGTTATTGTTTGCAGCAAAGTTATAAGATTGTTGAAAATGTGGATTTCTTGCTAAATTGAAAGACAATCCTATCAATTTCACATAATCAAAATTAGTTGAGTGCAAATTGAAACAGTGATTGAAGGTAGATTGCATTATTGCATACCTCCAGAATAAAACATCCTTGCAATTTGTGCATCCAATTGATTGCGCAAATCCTTAGCCCAAGCTTTCTCTAACGTTGAAGGAGGTCTCCTCCGCTTCTTATTCCCCAACATAGTCGAGTATATGCTTGATGAAGAAACACTAGCACTAGCAACACTACCAACAGTTGATGGTGGCAAAGGCACATATCTTGGCCTTGTTTTTGCATGTTCATCCTCGGCCTTTGCAACTTCACTTTTTAATTGAGCAAGAATAGGTATTGTTACCTTAGGACATATCTTGCATCCACCATTACTAATTTTCAGCAAGTGTGCTTTGACTCTAGAGTAGCTACTAGTGCCAACATATTTGCAATATTTACATCTCTATTTCACATTTCCTCCCCCTTGACCACCCTTGTCTAAAACATCAACATGATTCCACAATGGAAGCTTTGATCTATTGTTGCCTGTGTTTTCCTCCTCTCTAACATTAGAATTAGATGCTTCCATTTTTCTAGAATGATGAAACAAGCAATCAAGCATAAATGTTAAACAAGCAATTTATGGATTTAACATGCACGAGCAAAAGAAAAACTATTATATTAAAATTCAATAGTGTAACAATAGGGCTATTATTTGATCAGTCCATATATTTCTGCTGCATACCTGTGCCGCTGTGCCGACTGCAAGGCGACACGCGGGGTCGAGGCCGATGGCGCGCGGGGAGGAAGCGACGGCGGCGCGCGGGGAAGAAGGCGGGGAAGCGACGGTGGCTTTGCGCGGGGAGGAAGCCGGGGAAGCGACGGCGCCGCGGAGAGGGCGCGGAAGCGCAGTGAGGAAACCGGTGAAGCGGCGGGCGCGAGGAGAAGCGACGACGGCGCGCGGGGAAGAAGGCGGGGAAGCAACGGTGGCTTTGCGCGGGGAGGAAGGCGGCGACACGCGGGAAGGAAGGCGGCGACGCGCGGGGAGGAAGGCTCTGTCTCGCGGGAAGCGACAGCGGTGCAGGCGGGCGGCGGCGCGATCTTTGAGCAGCGGTGGCGACAGCGCTCAAGAAGACGCGGGTGGCGGCGAGGCGTGTGGGGGAATGGCCGAATGGGGTCTCAGGTAGGGTTAGGGTTAGGATGGCGCACGCCGCACGGGATGGGCCGGCTCTCTCCTGGGCCGGCTGTGTCCTGGGCCGTGTCCGATTCGTGTAATTACCGTGTCCGACACGTGTCGAGAATTTTAGCAATTAAAATTAATTCCAAAATTGCTCGATACGTCGCCGACACGTGTCCGCGACGTGTCCGTGTCGTATCCGTGTTGGACACGGTGTCGGACACGGATACAGCGGTTTAGACACGTGTCCATGCTACATAGCTAGTGCTTCTGTTGATTTACTTAAGCAGCACAAGAAGGATGAAATGAGTACATATATAGTTGTCCATCAGGTATTTATTTGATTTTTTTCCCTTTGCAATGGGACATCTGATGGCCTTCTGATTTCCTATTGTTTGACCAAAAGTTGTTTGACTGTTTTGTCTTATTCGTGTACATGACCTCTTTTGGAAGTGTGCTCTCCATCTTTAGTTTGTTGAAGAGTTATTGCATGATAACAAGGGATCTAGAGGATATCCATAAGTTATGGCTTGCAGATGCAATAGTTCTTTACTGCTTTGCATCCTTCCCATCTTTCTTTAGCCTACTACTGTTGTTGTAGTCGGTGGTTAGATACGGATTCGAGGATCGAGGGTACTTGAATGGCCGACTATGTCGCCGTTAAGACTCAAAGGCTTAGTCGAAGAAGAGGGAGAGAGACTAGGAGCTTTATTTATTCATTGTTTAATGATAATAGGTATAATATTGTTTTTTTATAGGGATGGTTAAACTTAGCCTCTAAAAAATCTATCCCTATATTAAAGAAACTAATCCATATTAGTAGAAAACTTATCTCTAATGCATGAAAATAATCTAAAAAACCCAAATAATAAGAAAACTAGCTAAATAGAGCCGATACGACATCCACGCGGTACTGTACCACATGTGGTATTGTTCATGTGTTGTGTGTTTACTAATCTTGGTCTGTAACATTACACCCCCTATGGTGAGACAGCTCTCCTCGAGTTGTTAGGTGGCGGTTGTGGACTAAGATCTTCGCGTCCTCATGTCGACGAAAGGGCACAATGACGATGTCGCGCGGCGTGGAAGATGAGCAAAGCCCCGATACACAACAACAAGAACAACACTCTAACGTTGGCTGACGTCGCGGGAGTCACCGACGGCAAGGGCAATCGACGCAGAGCAGCATCGACATCCTTCTTGCCTTGAGATGCAACAGTTGTGGGAGAGATGCGACGACATCGCTAACCCCCACAACTATTGTGCTCCACACTTGCGGAGGTACGGTGTCGGTTGGCCGAGTGGAGATGACCGTCACTAGACAACGACAACCTTTCTCGGCAAAGGCACCAAAGATGAAGCCTGAAGAGGAGTTATTATTATTGACGTGGCCAGTGCCAGCGTTGGGGAAGGTGGTGTTAGCACAGCCATTGTAATGGCACGCGATACCTCTTCCTGCTCCTTCAGCTTGTCCAACAACTTCATAGCCTTCTCTAATGTGTCCTTTTCTTGATTGTAGCCGAATTTTGTATTTTTGGATTTTTGGCAAAAATATTTTGAGGTTTGCCAAATTATCACAAAGTGTATCGAAATTTTCACAAGAGACTTCGGAGAAGAGATTACATGTTTGAGTGTGGCTGAATGACGGTTTGTTGCCTATTTGGAAAAATTTGAGATTTTTTGAATTTTTTCGTATTTTAAACTCCCAAATGGCTATAAAACAGGTAGAACATTAAAAAGTCCGGTTGTTATCGGGCTAAACATGCCAAACTTGTGCTAAACAGGCTGTGCCTACTGTGCCACGCTGAGCTAAGTGTGCCTAACGGTCGGATTTTCGTGCCTAGCGAGCTAACCATGTCTAACATGCTAAATGAGCTACTATGCCTAACAGGCCGTGCTGTGCCTATCATGCTCGTGCTAGGCTGTGTTTGGTCTGGCACTATTCATGTTGTGCCAGGCTGACACGCTGGGTCGGGGGGCTGGCCCAAGCATGGCCCGGCGCTTCATACCAGGTCGGCCTGGTACGATTCGCTTGTGGGCCATGTTGTGCCTGGGTCGGGCTTATAGTAGCGTGCTTTGGGCCGGCCTGGCAGGCACGACCCATTTGGCCACCTCTACAAGACTGTAAGCTTTCTGCTGCCTTTAGGTTCAATTAAAAAAAAGTGATGCTAATGAGATATAAGCAATGTATTACATTTGCCACTTCTGATACAGTAAAATACTGAAATGAAATGAAACTTATTCTTTTGATACAGGGTTGCCCGATGTTCTTAATGTAGAATCATGATACTCACGTGTAATCTCTCGAATCATAGTGATTTTCTGTTGCCAATGTAAGAGCTAGCACTCTTTAATTTGTAAGAACACATGTGCTCGACTTCGCGACCACCAAGTGAAGTCCTATCGTGTTTCCAATTCATAGCGGAAAGTGGAGACGATCATGGTCGGTGACGAGGAGGACCAGGACTAGAATGGAGAGATCTGAGATCCAAACAGTTGAGGATGTCACGTGAGATGGTCGGGCTAATGCTGGAGTACATGGAGATCAAATGTGGTGATGTGTGGAGAAGCTATGAGAGGTGCAGTCCTGGAGGTTTCTACACGGATGTTGATGATATGAGATGAAGCTACAGGAGGTGCGTTCTTGGAGGCTTCATCACGTGGTAAGATTGGAAACATTATGGACGGAGTCCATAACGGGAAGGGTTAGAGATTTGGTAAAACCCATGTTAGGAAGCGTTTTGGGTCTCTTGATTTGAGGAAGAGATAAGGTTTTGTGTTTGTATTTGAGTTGTATACGGTTTAGGGCTCTAGCATATAAAAGCAGAGGTAGGCCAAGTGTTTTGGTAGTGGCTTTGCGAGGCTTTTTGTGCGAGAGTTTTTAGGGGTGCCGTGAGGGCGCTGTGTAGCCACAAATATGATACAGAAATAATAAATCAGATCTATTCCAAGAAAAGTTCATATGTGGTGTTTTCTTGAGCATTGTTTTTCTGTGTTCTCGGTGGCGTGCTAACGCATCGTGATCCAGCATGCTACAAGCACGGTGTCGTCTTCGGCTTGTACTCGTTCGAGTGGTCGAAACGTTCGAGCGACGTAGCGTTCGAGCGGTCGAAGTATATCAAGCGGAGGGGGATTTCAATTACGTGCAAAAGCGATCGTAGTGAGTAGTCGAGCGAGCGGTCGAGCGGTTTGCGGTCGAAATCTATATTCAGTAATTTAGATTGATTTTCTTTTGGTTTGAGATTTGTTTTTAGGTATCAAAAAGCGGCGGCAATCATTCACTCCCTCTGATTGCGCCATACGAGAACCAAATAAATGTGAGGACAAATGTACATCATTATTTAAAAACTTGATGTGTACTTCGTACTCTTGCTACTAAATCTCTCATACTTGAGAATTGACGAGGGTGGGGTTGATAGTGAAGATACCTAGGGATATGAGGTTGAGACTGACTAGGAGTACGACAAGGTGGAGACCTTGTACGGCAGTTAGGAGGACTAGGCAACCTATAGCTCATCATATAGGGTTAGACGGGTATTATGATATATGCTTACTTCTATTTAAGTACCTTGTACGGTGACGGGCAGTAAATATTGTAATAACCCAGGACATCTGAGTGTACATACCGTAAGCTCTGCGTGGCTTGTAATTAATAAAGTATTTTTAGTCATTAATTATTGTTCTGCTGCAACTGCTCTGATAAGCTTGTTATTCGTTAAAGCAATGGTCTACCGAATAAACGAGTAATAATCTGTTGATTAGTGTTATTACCTCTCGGTAACGACATGGATCGCCACACCGCGCCACAGACCTTTGTGAACATGTGCTCTTGTTTGGTGTCCCGAAATCACCTGCACCGATTGTAGGGGCTACATGTGTTTCTGTTTCTAGCTTGAAACAAGCAAAGCATGCATGGGAGCCATGGCCAAAACATCATGAGGCCACTGGCTGTTGGTGATATGCCCTAGAGGCAACATGGAGATGTTGAATATATCACATACTATGTTTATGATACATTGCTTTGTTCCTTGAAATAGACATTATCATTATTGATCAATGAGTATGTGACTTATTCATGAGACTCTTAATGCCAAAATGTTGCTATTTCTAAATGATCCCTGATTATATTTCATATGAGGAACAAATATGATTCAAAGATCAGCATATGTATTGATTGATGATCATGTCTCATGGATCATGGTATGGAGATACCAAATCAATAATATGGACATGTGTTAGTGAACATATGTTGGATAGACCCGCCATGAGACACTGCAGAGATTCCATGTGTCATCAGTTGGTCTCAAGTAGTGTTTATGTGGAATCCTTAGACTTGAGATCATCATGGTTCCCAGCATACGTAGTAGCTTACTTTGGGACTACTAAACACTACTCCGTGGCGGGTAGTCATAAAAGTAGTCTTTGGGTTTGCCATGAAACATGTAGTGGGATGTGAATGATCAAGATAGAATTTGCCCTCCTTATGGGAGAGATATCTCGGGCCCCTCGATGTAATGGATTATGAAAGTGCATGGCCATGCCAAGGTGATTGAGGAGTCAATCACGAGTTTATAATCCATCACGGAATCGAGAGAGTGATTGAGCTATTAAGAGGATGACACAGTCTCGCCTTGAGCTTAATCTATATCGTGAGGCAAAGGGATTAGTACATGAGAACATTACGTGTTCACCGATATGATCTTTACGTATACTTTGGGGTTAATATGTCTTGCTAGAGGCCGCTATTAACGGGGTGACCGGAAGGTGTTTCGGTCTCGACCAAGTATCGTGAACCTCTGGTCGCACACTTAACGGGTTGGAACACTAATTCGAATGTGATTCGGATATGGGCTCAATTCGGATAGAGATCCGGATAGACTCCTATTGGGCCTCGGTCCACGAGGCCCAAGTGAGGAGGTCTATATATATGGAGGCGAGGGCCGGGAACGCACCGATAATCCCGAGCTAATCCGTAGCCGCCACCTCGAGCCAAACCCTAGCCGCTCGCGAGTCTTTGGTACACTCGCGATCGGCGTTCCACCCCGGACGTGTGGATACCGGTGGAGGCGCCGCTCGTTGCGGCGTTGATCGGCATCAACAACCTCTGATTGGATCCGCTCGTGGTGTGGTTGATCGCGTGGAGGAGACGATCGGTTCGGACGATCGACTACTTCCACTACTACTTGACGCGTGGTTGGATCGGCTTCTCCAACTCTTCTTCACGCTGCTGCTGCGCGTCTAGTGGTAACGATCCATGATCCTCCTTAAGCATGATGTTCTTGTGTGCGCGGTAGAAAAATTTTGTTTTCTGCTCTCGTAGCCTACTCGCGATCCATTACTGGCCACATTTGAGCCCTTTGGTCGGTGCGACCGCTGGCAACCACTTCTCCTGCAGTGCATTGCATGGCATGCCCCCCACTTGCCTTATAATGGCCAGGAGCTAGCCTAGCCTCCTTGCTCATACTGCCATCCACGTGTCCACGAGTTTGGTCACAGTGAAACAATCGCTGCCCCACAGCCACACCAACCAGAAAAAAAGATAATGGATTGAACACTATTGCTTAAAAACGTGCATATAAGTTTGGCTAGCTCAGAATCGAAAGAGCAAGAAAACAACCTTGCATTTTTCATTCTTTTTCTCCTTTTTTTTTTCTCTTTTCTTTTCATACCTTCTATGGCCTCTGACAGGAACCTAACATAGCAATGTTTAAGAAAAATGTACACTAGCCCTAGACAAAGCAAGAAAGGTACACCCCCACATACACTGATGTTGTCTGTGAGGGTCATTTTGGGGACTTTCCAATTTATTTTTCGGTTTTAAAGAAATCAGATGAGAGAGAAAGAGAGAGAGTGGGGCCTATCTTTCATTGGCAAAAGAAAGAAGATAAGGAGAGGGAGGTGGCCTTCGGTCGCTCTCGCGACGCTGAGGGCGGAATCATGGGGATCGTCTCGATCCCCACTTTCCCGGCGATCTCGGGCGACTGGTGGCAACACCTTCTCACCTCACCTCTTCTTATACCAGTTTAGGGTTCTTCTCTCTTACCCCTGAGCAGATCTAATTGAGCTTTCTCCTCTTCCACGGAGAGCAACCCCTAGGGTTTTGAGCTCCAGCGGCAGCGACCTTGTTCGGTACCCCTACTCCAGCAACCCAAGGCCGTGCTTCGTTGAGGGCGGAGCCAAGGGACTAGGTTTTCGGCGGCGGCGATGATCTGGCCTTGTGCAGGGTCAAGGCGGCAACGGCAGCTCCGACTGCTAGTGGCGTCCCAGTGGTGGCCCCGGCTAGCTGTGGCGGTTCTAGTGATGTGGTGCAGTGAGCACTCTCGTGCAGTGGTGCTTGTTGTTTGGCCATGACCTTTCTGGTTTTGGTTGTATGGCATCTGGTTGTCTAGCACTTGGCTGGTGCTAGTTTCTTGATTTTGTGCGGCATTATCTGACCTTTGACCTCACGACCATTGTGTCTGCCAGCTCGTGTGGGTGCTTTGTATCTCCAAGAATCACGCCGTGGTGCAAACAACGGCGATATTTTTCTGGGACAACACTGGCTTCAATGTGCCTAGCCTTCTATACTTATTGTTATTGTACAATTGTGAGCCGTTCTAGTGTATTGTAGTATTTGGCAATATTATTCACTAGTTGTGGGAGACAATTGCATGATAATCAGTAGGATTAACGATTGCTTGATGACAATTCATGGTTTATATGAGATGAAGATGATGTTTAGGATATTCACTTTGAGTAGTTCGTGGCCACTGTTGGTGCTATCCTTGTTCTTGCCGTATCCTTAATCATCATATATTGTGTTCTTGCTTGCTATTACCTTCGGTTAAGTTTCTGTTTTATATTCATGCTTGATCTCTTGACAATCTAATTATCATAGTAAAGCATTTGAAGTGCAGTTCATAGCTTGCTATTATTTCTAAAATTGCATTTGATTATTGTGGTAATGTAATTGGCTCAAAAACTAGCAAATTATCTAGAGATCATCATTTTAATTATTGATTTGATTTAGACCACCATGGCGAGGAGGTCTTGTTTAATACAAGAGTAGCATGACATCTGAGAGCACAAACTACAAATAACAATTTAAGTATTATGCTAATTGCTCATTTATTTTCAACAGCCATGTTAAGCACGATTTCATATTTAAATGACTTGAGATCGATTTATGAAATTGCAATTATTGTTGTAATGCTCTTGTCATTTAATCTATGTTGGGAACATGATTTATTACTTATTTATAATTCTAGAAATTTATTCAAAATTTTGCTAATACTACGGTTATTGCAACATTAGATAGGATGAATGGTCCAAACAAATACAAGTTTGTGATGATCCAAGTTATGCTTTATGAATGGCGCGCACACACACTGACTACTTGAAGATATGCAAAGCCGTGGAGGTTCAGATATGCCGAAAATGAGCCGCTCATTTATGTCCCCAAATAGAAGAATAAGGAAACAACAAGCTTAAGATACACGACGGTTTGGCATATACCCTAGACTAGTCATATTCTTGGTCTCCATCACAAAGGGCTTCAATATTCGTAGTCAAGCTTTATTTGCGCCCCTTTAAATTTTCTTTGGAGAGAAAAAATTGTGCACTTTGAAAGGTTCTCGACTAATGGATATTATTAAGGTATTTATGGCATTTTCTAGTTTCTAGAGTTTAGTTTTGTATCTTTTGAGTCTTGAACTATATATTTTCCTTTGGGCTGTGCAATACATTGAACTAACCTTTATTTATCTATTCATCTAATAGATCTAATATGGTATCAGAGTATAGGCTCAAACCCTAGCCTCCATCCTCTTCCACTGTCGCTGCCCCTGGAGGAGCAATCTCCACTCCCAGGGGCGGCCATCACTTAGTTGTAGTACCTGATCCAGTGTCCCGCGTTCGCGCCACCGCCTGCGCCGTCGTCGTCCATGCTGTCGCTCGGTGATCTTGGCCCGGAGCGCGTGACGCAAGCCACGACGACGAACCGCGCCTCTACCTCAGCCCACGCCAGATTCGGCCCTTAGCCACCGCTCCTCTCTGCCACCGGCCTTGCCCTGCTCATATCAGGCTGCCTCCACGCCAGATCCAGTTCTGGCTACCTCCATGACAGCGTATCCGGTTACGGCTACCTCCGTGGCAACAGATCTGGTGACGGCTACCTCTGTGACATGGGATCCGGCGGAGGTGACATCGGGGATGGCAGATCTGGCGGCGGGCTTGGGATGGCAGAACCGATAACGGTGTGCTTGGGATGCCGCCTTCTTCTCCGTCACTGATCACCAAGCGGGGGCCTCACTGGTGCTTCTCGCTTCACCGGATCTGAGGAAGAAGGTCAACCGCGTCACCACCTTGCCGATGGTGCATGATGGTGACACCTTCTCCACACGGGCACCACCTCCTCGTCGTTACCTGCTCCTCCCGTCGGCCGCTGCACCACCTCATCTGGTCGTTGGTGTGAGAGAAGAGAGAGAGACGCTGGATGGAGAGAGGGGGGGTGATCTTGACGGGTATTTGTGCTTGTTTTAGGGGAGTTTTAGGTGGACTTAAGGCTGTTGGATTTGCGATCCGAGGGCTGTGGTATCTCTATCTCGAGTCCTTTTCTTCTGAGTCTTCCGTTGCGTCTGTCTAAGTCCTTTGCACTATCTCTTTTAGTTCGTCAAAGCCGTGCGAGTCCACAAAATTCTTGTTAGTCAGCCAATTGCTTTGTTAGCCACGGTCTATCATTTTGGATCGAGTGTAGTCCTCTCCTTTTTTTCGCATGCCGCAGTCGCCGCTTTTCTCTTTGAGCTGCTGCAAATTGTAGAAGTCTTTTTGATGCCGTCGCTTCTCTCTGAGCCACCGTCCTGAGTTTCTAAGGACATCGCGCTTCTCTTCTGCGCCGCCATTTTCGGCTTCGATCTCTCTCTCTTTGGCTTGATTTGATAGCTCTCTATTTTATGTTAGCTTCCACATCCTCTTCATCGTATTGCCGTAGTCGACTTTGCTCTCGCTTTTCTAGCCCCTGCACTTTGTGCTTTATGGGCTGCCGTACAATTTCGGATGTGAGATTTTTTGGTACTTGACATAATTTTCCAAGAGTGCACGCTATGGTGACATATTCAAAACTTGGACTTTAGATTTTTCTTATTTTAATGTCGACTTTTCAAATATAATGTTATTACCTATGCTTTACATTTGAGAGGGGTTTGTGATATTTCTTAGTTTCTAGGGTACTATATATTGCCCCTTTGGGCTATGCAATACATTGAACTAACCTTTATTCATCTATTCATCCAATAGATCTAACTAGTTAAGCCGTCCTATCAACACGGTTCTATTCAACCTAAAACTTTAACCTCGTAAAATAATCCCAACGATTCTGTGGTGTTTGCTAAAAGATCTTTTACGATATGCTCACAATGTACTGGGGCGCAATATCTGGAAATAAAGTCGCTATACAATGCTGCACATTTTTATTTAATTTTATATGCAGTCAATACATTAATAGTTTGTACATACGCATGACCACATGTCTGAACTTTATTAGTGGGTGTACTGTTATAAGTAACTTTTTATATTATATATTTTTTTTTAAAAAAAGAGGAGGGGTAAAAGAGAGGAAGCACTTAGAAGGCGGTATATATGTTAGGTGCAAAACCAGCAAGCAGGATTGAAGCAAGCAATCATGCATGCTGTTAGTTAGTGGCCTGCATGCATGAATGATATGCCAGTATGCAATATGCCATGCCACTAATTCACTCTTTATACCCTCTTGAATCTTTTGGTATAGTAGGAGCAGAGGTGGAGATTCTCCCTTGGCCATGTGGTTGATGATGCCCTGCAGAAACACATGCATATGGATCTCTTGCAACTTGCAATTGCAGAAATGTATTCCCCACAAACACAGCCAAGTTGATGATCAGATAAAAAGGGATTCAGCACATTCTCACTCATGATCAACAGGGTCTGGAAAATGAATTCATCTTTCTTTTTCCTTTTTTTTTTCTCTTTCGCTTGTCTCGGGTTCTTGTACTTCAAAAACCGTCTATTTTGAGAACCAGCATATATAGAAACTTGCTGGTGAGGGCAAGAAAAATAAGTCCTGTAATAAGCCATCACAATTGTAATATTCACAGTAGAAACTTGCAGGGTTCATTAGGGTGGTAGGTCCATGCATGTAGTGCTGCTCAAGGGCGTGCGATTGTCATGTCGCTTGGGAGCACCAACACATGCAGCCACGGCTAAGCTGGGGTTCCTTCCTTCCCTGTGGTGCGATTATGCTTTGGGTACTGAGCAAGAAGAACATTGGTTAGCTAGAGTTTTTTTTAATTGTTCTATGATCAATAATAATTTAAGCAAGGTTACGTATATTGTGTACTCAGTAAGATTTATATCGTATCACAAAATTGTACATATATGCAAGGCTATTAAAGAATAACGCTCTATGCTAAGTTATTTTCAACATGTAGCAAATTTATTTGCAATATCGATAAGTAATAATTTGCAACGGAATTATAAAAGGCATTTGACATGTAATAAAATAACATTTATATAACTTTGATATCAGTAAATCACATCCAGTCGTAGCCCTCCTTGGCTGTGATTATCGCACAAAACCCACCCATGGGCATGGCACACGATTAGATATTCATGCCATCCCATTGTTCAGTTAAACAATTTTAAAAAGGAAAACTATACCCATTGTGGCTGCATCCAAGCATGCTCATGACCACGAGTACGACTATTTAAATAATTTTAATACTCTGCAGAGGTTGTATAACTTTACCCACACGAGATAATCAATTATACCGTCAGCCTTTACATGCTTCCTTGGGCGTGCGACGATAGTGACTATCATAAAGTATTTAGGTTATCTAGTCCTAACCTTGCACCAGCCCTGATGAACTTCGAACCTCTCTTAGGTCCATCCTCTAAGAGAGCATTCGAATCCTCGCTTAGGTCCATCCCCTAAGCGAAGACTCTCACTTAGGTCCGTCCCCCCATCCAAGTGGACATTTACCTTTGTATTAGCAAACTTTGCTCCCATCACCGTGGTGTGGGATCCCCTATGAGCAGACCTTCACTCGGAATGCCCTTAGTATATCTGCGCCTACCATAATGCAAGGCTAGACCTAGATAAATTAACCATCTAAATCCAGAACCCATATGACACATGTGGCTGTACGGTGTGACTTAGATGTGCGGCAACAACGTTCGGTCCTTAATTGACCCGGAAGAGAATCTCCCCCTATCTACATGTGAGGTTCCTACTCACATTTAACAGTTTATCATATAACTCACCCACGTCCAAAAACTAGGTTTTTCATTTTATTTTACACCAAACTAACAGAGGTTCTTCCTCTGGACTAACATTTTGAAACCATCGTGCCCATGTGTAAACTTGTTCTAAAATTCAAACTTAGTAGAAACTAGTGCTTGGATAAGCATCTAGAACATGTAATCAAGTTATATTACCCGAATTTTGACATTTTAGCTATGTCTAACCATATCCTAAGGGGTACAACAGTGGGGATATCAAATCTGCAAGGGAGGTTCAATGCACACGAATGGTCGTAACTACCATTACCAATAGTATAGCAGCTTTAATAGAACGTACACGTATGCATAATATATTTTACAAATAGTATACAATAATTGAAATACTAGGATCAACATGGTCAAAGAGGGTGCTTGCCTTTCTCTTATTTCCCAGAGAATGATTTGAATGAGTTCTCAGGGTTGTCCGGCGTGGAGTCATCTATTTGATAAAAATCCAGATAAATACAAATAAGAGCCAAATAAACAGAGACAAGACTTAAATATTTTTTTTGTATATTTATGAAGATCATGATTTTAGAAGAATTTAGAAATAAAGATCAATAAATTCGGAGTTCATATGCAAAAGTTATAAGAATTTGAGTTTCAGTTCATATGCCTCTTACGCTGCGCGCCGACGTAGTCACCTAGCCTGTGTGCCACTGCCAGCCCTTCGCCAGCTGAACCAATGCCTGATCTACTTGATCCGACGAAGGAGAGGAAGAATGTGCCTTGATCCAGTTATTCGTGGCTAGGGTAATGCCTCAAATCCTTTTTCCCTGCCTGTTTATAGATTTGTATAGAGGTCAAAGTATCGATTAGTAAGAGTGGTATGCATGGAATGGCTAGAACATGGCCATTAGGTGGATTTTATATGTTGTGCCCTCTACGGATGTTTTGGGCATGTTAAGGGGATAATTTGGGAATATGATATAATAGAAACTTGTAGTTAATGTTATTAATTTTCTATAGAATGCTGGTACGCTGAATTTGGTGGAATGGTTTGGAAGTTATGCTTCTGAGACAGCTATTGTCTGGTATGGGACAGAGCGGCCTTTGGGGCTGAAATCGAGGATTTAGTTGGCGTAGTCTTTAAATTATGATACTAGGATTACATGAGTAAGTTTGTGTAGATTCTAGGACTCGTATTGCTTGCTACGTTATGCTTTATGATTGAAAGTTATGGTCTTTTAAGCACCGGGACAAGAGGGAAGGCGTCTAGTTCAAGAGTATTGTATGTACTGGGTATGCGCATAGGAACGATGACGTTCGTATGTGTGCATGTATTAATATTGGTTGATGCTTGTTCAGATAGATGTTCGGGTTTGGTGCCATCCACACATCATCCACAAGTTTGAATAGGTAAGTGCATGGTAGAGCAGTAGACAGTAGATATTATGGAATATGCGATGTTTACATTATATGATGTTGCTTATCTGGTAATGATAATGATGATGGAACATGGTAAATAATAATAATTACTTGCTAATGAAGATAATGATGAATACATTTATGACAATGGACATATACATTTACATCATGTGCACTCTCATATTGTGATAAAGAGATCCATCGTGGCTGGATAAGTAAGATCTACTTCGGTAGACGTCCACAGGAGTGGAGAGACCTCCGTACCGACGAGGATGGGCTTATGATGGGTGAACATCGATGGGTGTTCGCTCGGCTATACCTGTATATGTAATGTGATGAGCATGTATAGTAGTTTTGCATTGCACTAATGGAAAGAGATGATGACAATGCATGAGAATGATGATACGATTATGTTAGGATATGTGGAGAGTGATATAGTTACGTTTATGATTATATTGAAACGTGTGGGAAATGATATAGTTAGTTTCATGCTTATGCTTATCGTAGTGTTTATCGTTCTATTATATACTTACTGAGTCTTGGGCTTATGCTTGTTTTGTTAATTTTTTAGGTGACCCTGGTTAAATAATAGTTTAGCTATTCCCTTAGTGCCCGTGTTTAAGTTCGTAGTAATCTATGTTGCTTAAGTTAAATCTTGGTTAGAGTTTACTTTGGAAATGGTAAAGGTATGCTTGAGACGTAGTCAATCCTCTTTCTGCTTAAAGTAGAGAACGAGTTTCTTCTGTCAGTGCTATTTTTATATGCATGTTTTAAGTTGTTCGTCGTTTTATATTACAGTATGTTCTCGAGCGTATGGTCTCAAACGTTCTTGGACGTGCCCAAGTTGTTATTGTGATGTGTCTGTTCTTGTTTATAATACAGTTGTTTAAATGTTCATTATTAATTATATGTTGTTTACCGTATTATTGAGATATAACTAGAGAAGATGTTGCTAAAATCTTGTATAGATGACAGTATGTTTAGAGTGTTAGCGAGTAGTGGTAGCATTTCGGACCAACATCTCCACTCAACAATGTTCTTATTGTCTTGCTTGCCCTGTCGGAGGACTGGAATTATCCATCCATACCACCATTCATATGTACATGCCTATCCTTCTGATTCTGCTGGCGCACGAAGTTACAAAACTGAACTCGCAAGCTGCAAATGGGTAATAAAACCAGAAAAGAAAAAAAAAGACAAGCAATGAAAAGGAGAGGATTAATATGAGGAAAAGTCAGAGGTGCAGCATTTAAGAGAAGGGTGTGTCTAGAAATTATTCGAATATTTTCTTCCTAACTATCATCTAAATCTGAGATCGTTTGATTAGATATCCAATGGCCTTTTTCTTTAGAGGGGATATATTTTTTTGGAGGAGAGAGATATTTTTTTGAGGGTGTGGGGGAGAATTCATGATCATTAGATCTATAATCTAATAATCACAAATTTAAATAATAGTTAAAAAGAAAACATCCAAATAATATTTATCAATACCGTTAAGAGAAATATAAAGATTGTTCTGTGGATGGAGCCATGGCAAATTGGCTGGCTGGGCGTTCCTCTATAAATCAGCGTGTGCTTGCAGCCCCAACACCCCCCTCTCCTCCCTCTTCTTCCTCCTCCTCGGCATCTTGTCCTGCAGGAAGAGAGAGAGAGGGAGAGAGAGAGCAGAGCTCCAGCCTCAAGCTACTGGTATTATTCTAGCTTAGTACTAGTAGTAGGCTTTTGCACCGACCCCTCCTCCGATCGAATCCGGTCCGGTGCTCCTCATCGCCAAACCTCCTCTTTATAAGCGAGCTTCCATCGCCGCCTTCTTTGCTCTGCTTTCTTCTTCCTCCTCTTGCTATATATGCTTTGAGACAGTCGGTTTCCTGGCTCGATCGTCGGAGGGAATCAAGAAACCAAGAAAGCACATGCTTCCGTTCGTCTTGGAGTTCCTCACTGATGTCGCCTGTGATCAGTGAGATCCTCCTCTCGGGGTTTATGATCAACTCCACACTCCGGCGCCGCACCCACCTCGTCCAGTCATTCTCCGTCGTCTTCCTCTACTGGTTCTATGTCTTCTCATAAACCACTCGCCCACCCGAATCTCCTCCCTCTCCTCCTCTCTCCACTACTCTAGCCACTACTACTCTCTCGATAATTTCTCTCCTTCTCCTCCTCGTCGTTGTCGTCGTGATCTCTCTTTTCGTTTCCTAAGCTAGTTTCTGTAGCTATTGCATCAATTTGCATGCACTTCCCTACTGCTTTCTTGTAGCTAGTAATCTTTAGTATTTCCAAAGAAGAAGAAAGAAGAAATCAAGGCAAAAAGAGAGCCTATATTTCTGTATTTTCTACTAAGAAAGAAGAAGGAAAGAAGAAACTGTTCTTGATTGCAAGGAGGAGCAGTTCTTGGAGGAAGAAACCAAGAGAGATATACATATATGGCTTCTTCCAGCGGCTGCGGGAGCACGGGCTCGCTCTCGGCGGGGGGCTCGTTCACGGAGAAGGAGCTGCGCGCGCTCATGGAACAGCGCCGGGCCAAGCGGATGCTGTCCAACCGGGAGTCGGCGCGGCGGTCCCGCATGCGCAAGCAGCGGCACCTCGACGACCTCTCAGCGCAGGTCGCGGACCTCCGCCGTGAGAACGCCCACGTCGCCACCGCGCTCGGCCTCACCACCCAGGGCCTCCTTGCCGTCGACGCAGAGAACGCCGTCCTCCGCACCCAGGCCGCCGAGCTTGCCGCCCGTCTCCACTCCCTCAGCGACATCCTCTCCTGCATGAGCAACAACGGCGCCGCCGTCGCGCTCACCGTCGCCGCCGACCCGCTCCTCCGCTTCGACGGCGCCGCCTTCGAGGACATCTTCAGATCCTTTCCTGAGAGGTTTCAGCCTTGCTAGCTGAAGCTACCATGGCAGAAAGCACAGGAAAAAAATCATCTTTTTTCTGATGCTTTTGGTGTGGTTTACTAGTGAGGGGGAGGTGGTAAAAAAAAAAGGAGATCCATGAAATTTTACTGTACTGAGTACTGTACTGGGGGGTAAGCAACTAAGCACTGTTCCTAACTAAGCTAGCTGCTGGGGGTTAATGACCTAATTATCATGTGTAATTCTGGGGTCTACTCTGGTAAATGGTGTATCAATCAGGTGATGGTTAAGTTTAGCCTGCATCATCATCATGTACTCCACTATGTAAGACGCAGTAAGCTTTCTCTTTCTGCGTTAAACAAAGGAAGTGCAATATATGTAATTACTCTACTGGTTGCCTCAAATTAATTCTGCTCTTGATTTAATTGGTGTTACTAATTTATCTGATTTTCTGCTGCATTGGAGCAAGATATTTTTTCTCTCTCTGAATTGTGGTGTACGGTGTTAATGTTTTATATTCCTCTACAACTGAATACTGTCTTGACTGCTTCCCATTTTTACAGCTGCCCAGTACATTTTTCTGATGCCAATGGACATGGTGGAGTAGGAAATCCTGTCTATCTGCAGAAAATTCCTCTTAATATTCCACAAGATAGTGGGAATAATCAGAGTGATAACAGCCAGTCTTTTATGACTGGAATAGAATGGAATAATTGGCTCAATTTTTTTTCTCTCTGTTTCTTTTTGGATTTTTTTTCAGAATGTGTTGAGTACAGTACTGATGGTTTTTGTGCACACAGAAAGGGATTCTCCAAATTACTCCCTTTGTTCTCTCCCCCTTCCTTTCCTTAACAATATCTGTTTGTTGGTTCTTGGGAATTTGATTGTACCAGAAGACTACTTTCTAGTTGTCATGGACCAACACTGTTGGTAGTACATCTCTGCAAACTAATGGCAGCAGCACTAGCAGTAGGCTAGTCCTAGTGCCATCTCTTGTAGCTCAGCTCAGCTCTCACAGGCAGCACACAGACATGAGATATTTCACCTCAATTCATTTTCATCTGACTCCAGCTCACATGACATCTTGGTTTGGTACCCACCAAAGCACATGCAGTCTGTTGATTCTGCTGTCACACACATGAATCTGATCTTCCAGTGGCTATGACTGGAGTAACAGATCACCAACGACTCCAAGTTGCAGTTAACAAGGAGTATAATGCATCATGTTCTTCTAGTATAGTTACTGTGCTAATACACACACATACATGCATAATTACATATGGAATGGACCACCGAAAAAAATGCAATTGCTGCAATGTACCTGGCTGGCTGCAAAAGTGGAGATTGCAGAAGCCATCCATGCTGCAAAAGCGAGGGAACCGCCAACGAAGTGGTCACCTCACCTCAGCCACCACCTTTCCTCTCCATCTCATCAACTCCACAGAGGAAAGAAATATCAACACCGAAATATTCTCCATCTCATCTCCGGCCGTTGTTCCGGTCGGGATGGTTGGCGGCGGTCGTCGCAATTTTTGGTATATAAGAAAAGGATTTGCCGGATTTAGTGTTTCAGAGTTGTCATCAACGTAGCTAGAAGATGATGTTCTAGATGTGAATTCACAGAGGGTTGCTTCTCCTTGGCCATGAGAAGATGCAACTAGAGCCATCCTGATGTATATGAGCATGATTGGTTTGGATTGCATTGCATTTTAAATGATGTATGTGTCAAGTTTTCTTTTCCTTGGTCAAGTGAATCACCCAACTAACCTTCTGCTTGATCTGGCTACTTGATGTGTACATATATATATATCTGAGCATTATATTTTAAAGAAGGTGATGTTGCTTGCAGCAGGAAAACTCAAGAGCATCTAGATATATCAGGAAAAGCCCCTAGAGAAGAAGAAAATGGAACCATGGACTTTGGTTTTCTTGGTGGTATCTCTCAAGATTCTTCAGGTACTCAATGGCACTAGAGCCACTGCATAATTTAGTACTTTAACATGACTTGGTGTGTCCAAGAAGTTCTTTGTTGCTCTATGTGTGTGGACAAGAGAGAGAAGATATTTTCTCCATCGGTTTTGCTATTGTCAAGGCAACTGAAATTTTTTTATCTCTCAGTCACTTGAAAGTTGCACTCTCAATCAACTAAAATTGCAGCCTCCTCCAAAAAAAAACAGCCCCCCTCCAAAAGTTGCACTCTCAGAACAACTGCAATTTTAGTTGATTGAGAGTGCAACTTCAAGTGACTGAGAGACAAAAATTTCAGTCGCCTTGGCAATAGTCACTCCCCATTACCTCTTAACCTTATGGGTTGGTTCTGCTCATATGCATCTGTCACTTGTTGATAATTTGTAAAGATGAAGATCTAACACAAGATAGAAGAAAAGAGCAAAAGGATCTCGGTGCAGTTGATTGTAGCTTTTGGATCATAGTGTCACTTGAGTCCAAATTATGCATTATACATGATACTAGTGAAGCAGTCGCCTGTATTGGTGGTTACGTAAGACATGGTTTTCTTTATGACTTGACAAGGCTTTGCTCCAAAAGCTATATTCAATGGCTAGGAAGCTAGGGGATTAAAGTTTTTTTTTGTTGAACTGACAGGTTTGCAGCTTATATGTTAGCCAATAATTAATTTATATAAAATGATTCTTTACCATAAACAAGACTACCAAAAGCCTAGAAATATCTTATCTGGAGATGCAAAGGCTATGCAGAATAAACACTTTTCAGAATATTAAAGACAATTAAGTAACCGAATAAGAATTGGAATAAAAGTTGCCCTTAACAATTCTCCAGAGAATAAAGAGCAGAATTATATTATTCCAATTGCGCTAAATGCGGGCTAAGACTATTTCTTATCAAAGATAAGAATTTCCTAATAGTAGAGATGTAATTCAGATCTTATCAAACATGTCGGGCACTGCAAACACGATCTATCACGCGGAGATACGGCTTGTGGAAAATAAACAATAATCTTTTGATTTCTTCTTGCAGAAACCAAGGCTAAGGCTTTGCCACTTTTTAATTACATCGGCAGAATTGTACAATTAAACACTAGTTATGATCAGCTGCAGATGGGTTATGCATGCACTAATTAACCTACTTCTGTGTTTCCTAAGCCCATGTGGCAGGCCAGTGATGCCTTATGCTTAGCACTCATATGGAGGGGCTGGAGACAAAGGCTGCTGTGCTCATGTTCAGTCACATTGCTCCATCAGCACTTGAACAGTGCAAGGTGTATGGAACCCCAGATTAGATTCAGACATTGTTAATTGGAGCTTTGGAAGAACTAGTAGTTTGATTTAGCATTTTGATAAGTGTGTAAGATGCGATGTACATTGAAAGACTAAATATGGCAACAGAGAGGATGAATGGTGCATCAAATTTTTTTCAAATATTCACCAACCCTTCACTTCAGTAGCTACAGAACTATGAAGATAAGGATGGAAAGTCACTACAAAAACTAACAAATTAGGACACTGAAAGCCCATAAAAAATTAGCAAAAACAGAACTACCACCGTTAAAATTGTGGTATTACCGCTTGCTACAGTACCCGTGGTACTACCGCTACAGTAATCGTTTTGGTGCTACAGTAAAATCATGGTGAATAGTATTTTCGACACGATTTTAAAAATCAAAATCGAGAAAACTTTTGATCCATAGATCTAAATGACATGAAAATTTGTAGAGATATATTCTAGGATGTTATGAACATATTCCAACAAATGATCATAAAAATTTTGGCGAACGATGAGATATTTTTCAGTTTGTTGGAAAGGTGCACTAAAACCGAGCTAAAACCCCAAACGGTGAATACAATTTGCTCGTGGGTAGATGATGGCTAAGATGGATTTAGATATGTTCCCACATATCCCAGCAAGCAAGAACACGAAAGAAATCACGTTAAAAATCCTCGGATCAAGAAATCACACCTTGAGGCCAAATCAAGAAAAACTGGATTTTCTCGTGAATTTTACTATCAAAGTGGATAGATGGGTAGAGATGTATTCTCAAATATTATCTTCATCTCTTACATATCCTTAGCATAGCAAGATTATAAGAAGAAAAGAAGAGATATCAAAACCAACCAAAAGTTAAGCACATCAATAAAAAACAAGACCTCAACTCCTCTATGAACCTAGCTCCGATCCTCGCCGTCGGCTACAGTTGACTCCAAGCGACCTTGCACATCTAAAGATAAAGAAATCATTTTCAGACACAAGTTCTTCGTAACTTGACATAAATTAGCCAAGATATGCATCATGCACCTTTAATCTAATGACTTAGGTTAATCCAACTTAATCCATAACTCAATTCCTTAAAACCCTGTTTTTCTAGGAAGATCGAAAATACCATACTTACCATGCTGGAGATTATAAAGGGCACTGATTAAAAATTCGAAATCTGGACCATCTGATTCTACCTAAGAATTGCATAGACAATTGGCAGAATCTGATTATATTTGTCTGCTTCCCTTGCATCTCCATGTTGCAGGTAGCCATCGGCCACAGGGAAATATGCGTGGTCGGCCTGCTTTATTGTTGTTTTTGGAATACCTTTTTCCCAAATGGAAAAGATAAAACCAAATAATGCGCACACACTGCTTCTTGCTTTTGTTGCATACATACTGCTCTGTAAAGCAGCCATACACCTCTCTACTTATACACATTGTTAGTTGTTACTCCCCTTTCTTCACATTAGCATATGGTTTTGACACGCTATGTGAAGGAAATGGAAGGCTAAAAGGCAGCATTATTGCTGCAATGCATCATGAAAGAGCATGTCATGATCACTGTGTGAAGGCTAGCATTTCTAGTGTTCAGGGGGGCAGTGAAGTGTCAAAAGGAGTCTCTTGCATTGCCACAAGCATGCTTGCAATGTGCATTCGTGGAAGGTGAAGGTTGGGATAGGAATTTACTTGGAAGAGTGGCTGCTCCTCACAGTCATTTGGAGACCAGCCAATGAGAATATGGTCACTGATTTGATGCAAAAAAAAAAGTTGCAAAATAAGTACAAAGTTCAAGTCCAGGATAGAAAGGCACTTCCACATTAGTGTTTGAGAAGCTACCGACCATCGACCACTGTAGTTACGACTATCGACCATCGACCATTGTAGCTACGATTATCGACCATCGACCACTGTATAGTTTGACTAACGGCTGCGACAGTACTCCTCCGAGTATTGACTGAGTCACTATGGCTTCGACCACGGCATCGACCACGACATCAACCAAGATATCGACCATGGCTTATAAACCACGCCTTCAACTATGACATCGACCACGGTTTGTCCACCATACCTTCGACTGGTCCGGAGTCTCCGACCGCTCTACGACTCCGAGTCTTCAACTCCTACACATACTCGGACACACTGACTATGTAGTACTCGGACACACCGAGTACTCGACTACGGCCACGCAGTACTCGGACACACAGACTACTCGACTACGACCACGTAGTACTCGGCTACAACCACGTAGTAATCGAACACACTAAATACTCGACTACGACCATGTAGTACTCGAATTCACTGAGACTACGCAGTACTCGAACACACCGAGTACTCGACTACGACCATGTAGTACTCGAACACACTGAGTACATTTGGCTACGACCGCGCAGTACTTGAACACATCGAGTACTCGACTACGACCACATAGAACTCGAACTCACCGAGTATTCGATACCGACAACACAGTACTCAAACACACAAGTACACGACACACGACCACTCAGTACTCGAACACACGAGTACTCGACACATGACCACACTCAACAACAAGATTATGTCCAACACACACTGGCTAGGCAACGAACGTGCATACATTGTGGATTTGTAAGCATACATTGTGGTCGTAGGTAGAACTCATCTCTATTATAGTTATAGCTGAAGAAATGTAGCAGGGAACGTTGCAATGTATCAGATGACTAGAAAGTGACTAACGCATGCTGCTGCTTGCACCTAAGTGAAATATAAATAGGGCAGTTCCCCCTGAAGTAGAGATGTAGCAAAACACTATTTACAGGTTGTGGGCACTGGCCAGGTTATGTGTGGGGGTTAGATCTCCAGCAAAGGTAACTTGGGGATTTAGGTTGGATTTGAATAATTAATAAAAAAATTGAATATTTATCAGCAAGCTTCAGCTATCCCTTTGTTTATCGTTAGTCCTAAACATAAGAGAGGTGAAGAAATGCAATGCTTCTTTGTGTTTTCACTTGCAACGTTGATATTATATGATACAAGTAGCCTACTGCTAATGAAACAAGCCTGCTCATGTCTGGATACTCCGGGCACGGGCCATTCATGGTAACCAAATACTCTTCCATGGAACCCCATCAAAAACTGCTCCGTGCACGCAGCTCCACACCCACAGCCATCCTAATCCATCCCCAAATCACAGTTGCTCAGCAAAGCACACCAAAAGTTAAAAATCGGCACAGATCACTCCCAAAGTCATCGACAAATCAGGAAAAATCTTAAAAGAGTGGGAGGGGAAGGGGGTTACTTGAGAGATGCGGAGCTTCCTTTGGTCGATTGGTCTGCTGAAGTGATAGATCCTTCCTTTTTGGTGTTTTGATATGAGATTTGGGTGGAAGGATGTGGTAGAGGACATGGCGGAGGTTCGAAATCTGGTAAGGATGGGAGGCAAGGAGAGAATGTTATGTTTTTAGGAGGGGCGGCGAGGCACGTGGCATGAAGGTGCGGGGAGGGAGGAGGAGGGCGCAACGGTGGAGGCAGCATAGAGTTGGGAGGGGCGGGAGTGGCGGTGAAGCACGAGGCGTGGAGGGGAGAGGAGGGAGAAGGTGATGGTAGCTATGGCCGGTGGGGTAGCGGGAGGTAGGGGAGCTCGGGCGAGAGGGAAAAGGGAGCGAGAGGTTATGGGAAGAAGAAGGAGGGCAGTTTGTCACACAAGGGGGAGGAGGAGCGTGCTGCGGGTGCGCTACGCGAAGAGGACGTCACGGTGGTTGCAGGGGGATTTTTGAACTATCTGAATTTATGCGTCAGTGATAATCAGAGGTTATCACAGATAGTTTGTGAGCCGTCTGTGATAAATACAACACAGACTGTTTGTAACTAGAACCATCTGTGAAGAACACTATCACAGACGGCTCAAACAAAAAACTGTCTGTGATACTCACACATCACAGACAGTTCTAGCTACCAACCGTCTGTAATGAGTGAGTATCACAGACGGTTGGTAAATAGAATCATATGTGATGTGCGAGTATCATAGACGGTTTTTGGTTTGAGTCGTCTGTATTAATCCTTAACAGATGGTTTATACCACAAAACTGTCCGTGATAGTTCATTCTATACCAATTTTTTTTTCTTTTTTTCGGTTAGCCTAAGGAAATGTTAACTATGCCATCTGAAAATAAGCAAATACAGCAATAAACACAGCAATACATTCTATTTCCATTAAGATTAGAATCCATCATTATAATATCACAACATAACGAGTAGGTTACCTATAGCACTGCATACACAAGAGGACAATTACAATTTTACAAATATAAGCTTCACGGTTATAGATTCAGAAAAATACCTACACTACAAGAAATTTTAGGCTAATACAAGTTAGACTTACATATCCTTCATTAAACAATACTATAAAACAAGTGGTGTGGGAAAATTTTCAAGCAACAGAAACAAAAGGCAACGAACATCATTTTCAGGTTCTATGCCAAAATCAACAGCTTCTATGCCGGCGACTTGGAATAGTACAGATTTGCCATTGCCTTTTTCCTTTCCATCTTGTTTCAAGCGAAATTTTAGCCGCCCTTGCCGAACCTCTTCTCACCCTTGCCGCGTACAAACAAGTTGTAGTAGTAGTGGTGTTGGTTCTTCGAGTATGGAGAGAGGTTAATAAGGGGCGAGAGGTGGGGAGGAGACTGGTGCCTGCCATTGGATGAGGAGAGAAAGGACGGGTGAGATCGGGATCTTGGGGGATATGCTACAGATCGGTGACATGGCGGGGCATCACAGACGGTTCGGAATAGAAACCTTCTATGATAGAGACATCACAGATGAATTGTAATAAAAACCATCTATGATAACAGAAAATATCACAGATGGTGCTTACTAAAAACCGTCAGTGATAATGGCCAAACGGTAAATCACAAGACAATATATCGGCGTAATTTAAATAGCTTTTTCTAAATTTAAGATCTATCTAATGGCAGTTAAATTGTCCAATTTGGAGTTCATTTAAATTTTTTGGTATTTATTTATTTTTGCTCACGTGTTTATTACTTTCCGATACGATCGTCCGAATAGAGTACGAGGATACGGAAGAGCCACAGTACGAGATAACTCAAGATTTTCAAGACTAACCCACTTGTGAGCCAGGTAAGTCAATACTTTGATCATATTGAACCTATATTTTATGCAAATTTATATTTATGTACATTATCAATTTGCATGGTATTATTTTTTATGTAAATATATGTTAAACTTAAGGTTAGATATATGCCTACTTGATATTTTAATATTATCACACTATCATTTAGATACTTGAATCACATAATTCTTGTCACCGTAGAAACTATAATAGTAACTTTACTAGCTATACGCCGTACTTAAGCGTCATGCTAGTCTTGTTTAAGTATTAGGGCATTAATTTGCCCTATCATTATCTTTTAATCATTAAACTTATTTTGAGTGGTCATTGGAGTAAAATGACTAGTATATTTGATATAACTTAGTTTTGTGCTTCTCAAACCCTAAAACTTGTTACCATATATGGGCGGATGGTATGATGGTTGGTACGGATATAGCATGAGAAATTATGGTATGTGGTTTACATCGCCCGAATAACTTAAGGACCGAATCCTATGATGACTCTCCAATATAAAATAGTACAACCATAAGTTTATAATGGGTACGAGCTAACTAACTAATTCGCATCACCAATGTAGGTTACACCATTGGAGTGACCCACGAGTCGTGTCGCTAGTTTTAAGTCATCGTGGACATGGGTCATGTTGCTGATGTAAGCCGCCGTGTGGCGCAAGAGGAGGTTTGGGTGTGGTGGACGTAACCTCACTCGGGTGAACCATTAACAGGTGTAACTTACATTGGGAGATGCATTGTAAAAACCTTGTGGTGATCTTCTTGATTCACATGTCTAAGAAATTATGTAAAACATAACAAGTTGATTATCTCTTATGAGTAAAATATACAATCTCTTCAAAGTATGAATTGTTCGAACAGTCATGCTCACGGTCAAGGGCGGGCATGAAACTTACTCAAGTTACTTTCTATTTCAAAAACCTTATGGGCGAAATGAAAACTCGTCGGGTGGATGTAACTCTGATTTTAGATTTTACTGGGTGGATGTAACCCAGTGTTGATAATCAGGTTGATGTAACCTTAGTAATAAAAAAACTAGCATATGGTGGATGAAACTATGTAACAGGTGGATGGAACCTACATCATTATAAATATTGCAAACTTTCACTCTCTTTAATAAAATATGGTTTAGTTAAAATACCAAGTTATAGGAATTTCTAGTTAATTGTAGTTTTAAAATGTTGCCTTTAACAAATAAAAGAAACCGAGCTTCCCTTTGTTGAACCATGTATGTGTAAATATTGCATCTTGTATATTGGCTCGCGATGCACTGTTGCTTGTGCTCACCCTCGCTCACAAAATCCCTTGGAACTTCTGGATCAAAGATGCTATGCATACTACAATGTCCCAAAAACTGATGGAGAAGATGGAGGAGATTAGAATAGTCTCTAGTATTTTAAGTTTTACCCTAGTCATGCTCACTAAGTTGGTATTTACGTGCACCAATATTATCCAGGTTCTTAGTTAATATCGGTCACGAACGTTCTTCCCCAGGCGCTTGCCTGTGACGAGATGTGCATTTCTTTTTTACTTTCGCTTCCGTAGTTATGTAATATATCCATTTGGTCTGATCGGCCCTATTGTAAACTTGACCCGATACTGTCTATTTAAATTCTGATAGATGTAATATTAATGTATGGTATGGTTTATATCATGTATGAAATGATTCAGTGATGTATTCTGTAAGTACTATCTACTGATCCAGAGAATAATATAGTGGTTTTACTGAGAATTCTTATTGACTTAATCCGAGTCCGACATCCTCCTGATAGTTGCTTCTGTCATTAAATAACATCACATGTGTACTCATGGCTTCTTGCAAGGTAAGTCTTAATTATGCAGCAAATATCATTGCATCCATGCACATTTATTAGTGAACTAATGAACACCCAAATCTAGTCATAACTACCCACCTAATCAAGGAGTTCGAGTCCCATTGGGACTCTCTGCCATAGAACGAACCGAACAAGTCTCCATCTGTAACTTCCATCCAGCATCATCATCATGCATCACCATCACAGTAGCATTCAGCAACTAGTGTGGTACATGCATGCACACTATGGAAAATAAACACCAGAGTTTATTTGCCAAATTAAGCACACATGGTTGCTTGCTTCTTGGCTCTTGCTACACTCATCTTTAGACTCCCCATTAGTGAGTGGCTCTTTTAACTTCCAACAAAAACTTGAACCTTGTCTTAGTTTTTTTTATTGCTCTGCACGTGTTGATGTTAGAAAACGTCTACTTTGTCAAGAGCACCGAAGTTAAGAAACTCTATGGCAAAGTTGTGTGTAGTTGACGTAACATAAGAAACTAGCTAGTAATATCATTGGATCTGTGCCGTCTGTTTTGTGGAAAGCAAGAGTCGGTTTATGTTGCTTCTTCGATCACACCACCAAGAGAAAACGAGAGTTTTTTTTTTGTTGAAAAGATTTTTTTTTACCCATAGTTAACACAGATTGTGAACCCAGGCTAGGTTAGAATAGACTCCTGAGTCCTCATTACCAAAAAAATCCATTTAAACCGGGTATTTACGCAGAATTTTTGGGTATTTCAGTTCAGCGATTCATGACTTGGCGATATTTAATGACCGGGTCCAGTTTCACTTGGTTTGAAAAAAGGTCCAGTTTCACTTGGCACAAAATAATAATAATAAAGAAACACTTGGCGATATTTAATCATAAAGCTAAAAATAAGGATTACTCCTGATAACTTCCAAAACCCAGCCCACTATTGCACATGAGATAGTTCCACTGGATTGTTAATGATCGCCACCTTCAGGTGTTCCTTGCATTATTAACAACGCAGGCAGAAAGGCAGGAGTGCTCTCCTACATGCGTGCCCTTGATTTCAGTAGCACATCCCAAGGTACTAACAACCATAGAAAATTGAAATGGAAGAAACAATTAAAAAGATCCCCCAGTACTAGAGCAGCATGTGCAGATCAAATCATGATGGCAGCAAGGTCAAGCAATCCAGCAGTCTCTATTTACTTCATTTTCCTGAGGGATGCTATGCGTACAAACTTTTTGTACAACTTCAGGGGATATCAATTGATTCGTCAATTTGATGAAAATAATCAAAGGATGAAGTGTTGCCAATTTGCCAAGTACAGTTTTGCAAGATATGTACAATTAACAACATATTTTGCATATTAACTGTTACATGTTTATTGTGAGCCTGAAGAAAGGAAAAATAGGAACATATCTAACAAAAAGTCCGTTCAGAACGACATCCTAGCAATTCTGTCACAACCTTCCTCGTCGGTTCAGAATGTGAGGCAACTCATTTTATTCTCCTTTTGTTTGAAAGAAAACTATTCTACATGGAGCAAAAAACTAAACAAGAATTCTATCAGATGGCTTCAAACGAATTCCGTGTTTTGCTTTTGAAAAATATATATACGCCGCAGAAAGGCATCTTGATAAGGTTGTGAATGATATTCATGAAACATCAACCATCCAAATTTGTGTCCGAATAGATCGCTTTTCCAATTTCATCATCGATGTTTATCTGAAAAAAGTACGAGAAGGTTAACTCATGGTATAATTTTGAAAACAATAATAAGCTTGATCTCTTGATAGTTCACTTTTTATGTAAATTAATTTTTGGTGCAATACAGATGAAGCAAACAGTAACGGGAAAAGTAATCCCCAGCAGTTGAAGGTGGTGAGGCAGTGTAAATGATGTTAGTGATTTCCCAACAACTTAATCATGAGAACAATTCAAGGTTTCTATAGATGAATTGGATGGTAACCAGGCATGACATGGAGCTGATTCTCAAACTATCACCCCAACACATTTTTGGTAACTTCACCAACTATGCCCATGCTTACACAGCTGTCCAGGCAGTAGCACCTTGTGTTGGATAACAGGGAAACAGTATGCTCATCATGACTTGTTGGTTCAGATGCATCAATACGGTATCCCAAGAACATTAAATGTCTTCTCTACACACAATCATTGCACCGACCGTGACACGGTATAACCGAAAATAGCTGCAAGTGATGAGGGACTCAGCAATGCACACCTTTTGGATGTGTTCTTCTATTCTAATTGTTCTTGAATTCCCAATTTGATGTGTTCCCATTTGTCAGATAGTGTTACTGCTGATAACTCGGATTACCAAGTTCTGTTCAGTAAAAAAAAAATCAAAAAGAGAAGATGACGAAGACGACTACGAAGAAGAGGAAAAGAAAAGAATCTGTAGGACCCTGAATTGTGGTCTCTGGAGGGACAAAATATATGATGCCATGTCTACTGCTATGAAGAGTACTCCTAGTTCAATGTCTGAGTTGTTGCAATCATGCTTTGTTTAGTATTGCAGGGCATTATTTCCTTCACAAATTAATGAGTAGAATAAAGAACACCTGTACATGATGTCTACCACTGGTAACATACATGACCTTCATATACAAGTCCTGATGTCAGAAGTTTGAGGACACTGTCAAAATGGCTTCTGTTAATGATTAGAATTTTACAAATGGTTAGTCAACCATTTATTGGTTATCATAGTGTGTAAATAGTGTCTTGTCGGATGAAGAGTGACCTTTGTACATGTATTTGCCATTTTTTCTAGTTTGTCCATGTATTTGCATTTTTTTTTCTTGAACAAAAGCAAGCAGGATAAAAGCGAGGTGAGTGAAATGGTGACAAGCATCGAGTGTCCTATGTGATAAAAAAATCTCTCAAAAGTTAAAGGGTAAGTTCTATAGGACAACGATCAGACCCACAATCCTATATAGAGCGGAATGCTAGGCGACTAAACGACTACATATATAGAAGAGTGTAGCGAAGATGAAGATGTTGTGGTTGTTATATCAAGGCCCATATACTATAGGCCCATGTGGCCCATGTAGTCATCTATATATTGGCATCTCAACTATTAGAGTAATCATCTTCTGAAATCCCAAAGTAGTCACATGGTATCAGGGCCATGGATTAGGGTTAGGTCAGGATTATTTTAGTCCTCCCACGATCCAAATCTAACTGGCCAGTCGGCCCTTCGTTCGTCCGCCCGTCGCAGCTCTCTCCGTCGCCCGCCCGTCGCCCCGTCGCTGCTCCTTCCTCCGTCCGCCCGTCGCCCCATCGCGGCGCCGTCGTCCCTGCAGCGCCTCGTCGGATCCACTCCATCCGGGCCACCGCCGCTCGTCCATCCGCCGCCGTCGCTACAGGAAGCCGCCGCTCTCGTGTCTTCCTCCTCGCCGGATCGACGCCGAGCCTAGGGTGACGCCTTGTCAGATCCGCTGTCGCTGCCTGGGAAGCCGCCTCGCCTCGTCAGATCCGCTCCATCTGGGCCGCCGCCGCCGCTCGTCCACCCGGGCCGCCGCCGCTCGGCCAGTTGGTCGCCATCTTTTCGGAAGCCGCCTATCACGGCTTCCTTCGGCCGTCCGCCGCCGTCGTGGTCCCTGCAGGCGCCCGTCGCGGATCTTCATCGTCGGGCCGAACTTCTTCGCGTTGGAGCCCATTTGCTCGGATCTCCATCGCCCGTGGCCGCCCGGATCTCCACTCCTCGCCTAGGAACCGTCGGTGGCTGCTGCTGGAGCTAGTGTGCGGCTGTCAACCGTGAGCCTCGCTCGCACATCAACACTCCACCGTGGTAATCGCTCTCGGCCTCGCTTACGCTTGTCGTTAGCTACTGCTGTTGATCAAGTTCTAGCACTTCTCAACATGTCTCAGATAAATGCAATAGTTATCAATCTCACCCTAGATGGTCAGAATTATCCAGAGTGGGCTTTCTATGTAGAGACTGCATTGAGGGGTTATGGTTTACTCTTTCATTTAACTGAAACTCCACCTGTGCTTAAGGATGATGGTAGTAATGCTGCTGCAGTAAAAGAATGGCATATTAATGATGGGAAAGTGATGGCTGCCATGGTCAATAGTACTAAGCAATCCATGATTATAAGTCTTTCTAAGTTCAAAACAACCAAGGGCATATGGAACAACTTGAAGGAGCGTTATGTTCAAGATAGTGGTGCTCTTTTGCATAATCTCATGCAGTAAACTCATGTGATTGAGCAGAATGATATGTCCATTGATGAGTACTACTCTGTTTTTGATCGTCTGATGGGATCATTGACTTCCATGATACCTGAGTGTACAGCTGCCTCCTGTCCAGCACATAAGTTTATTGAAAAGTTTTTCACTTACAGATTTGTCATGGGAATCCGAGCTGAGTATGATTCCATTCGTACACGATTGCTTCACAATTCTTCTGCTCTCACCATGGCACAGGTATTATCTGATTTACTTGCAGAAGAAACACGTCTCAAGTCTATGTCTTCTTCTGCATTTGTGTCTCATAGTGTGTTGGCAGCTTCTCAGAGGACTAGTGCACCAAAAAGTTCCTCTTCAGAGCACTGTAAGCATTGTGGCAAGACTGGCCATCTTCCAGAGAATTGTTTTTCTCATTATCCAGAGAAGTTGGCTGACTATCGTGCACGTCGTGCTGCTCGTGGTCGTGGTACTAGTTCCACTCCTAGAGGTTCAGTGTCCGTTGCTGCTGTTTCGCCTGTTAATGCTCCTTCATCGTCTTGGGTGCTTGATTCAGGTGCTTCTTTTCACGTGACATCTGATCAGTCCCGTTGGTCGCTTGCAAGCGGTCGATGATGGAGCTCTTGCTCGCATAACCGATGGTACATCTTGTCATATCACTCACCAGGGTTCACTTTGCAATCCTCATTTTTTTGTTCCTGATGTTTCTTTTGTACCTCAGTTGTCCATGAATCTTCTTTCGGTTGGTCAAGTTACCGACCAAAATTGCTTTGTTGGATTTGATGACTCATCTTGTTTTATTCAGGACCGTCGAAGCAGGAAAGTGATTGGGACTGGCCATCGCCGTAAAGGTGCTCCTAGCCTCTACATCCTAGACACCTTGCGTCTTCCTTCTTCCATTGAGTCTCCAGCTCGTGTGCCATCCGCTGCTTCGTCTTCCGTCTCTTCCTTCGCCTAGTGGCATCATCGTCTTGGTCATCTTTGTGGGTCCCGGTTGTCCACATTAATAAATAAAGGTTGTTTAGGTCATACACCTATTGAGTCTAGTTTTCATTGTAAGGGTTGCAAACTTGGAAAACAGATACAACTACCATATTCATGTAGTGTTTCTCATTAAGCTAGACCTTTTGATCTTATCCATTCAGATGTATGGGGTCCTGCACCTTTTGCTACAAAGGGTGGTCACAAGTATTATGTCATTTTTATTGATGATCATTCTCGATATACATGGATTTATTTAATGAAACATCGCTCTCAGTTGTGTTCCATTTACCAATCTATTGTTCGCATGGTTCACACACAGTTTTCTACTCCTATTAGAGTTTTTCGCTGACTCTGGTGGTGAGTATTTGTCTGATGTTTTTCGCCAGTTTTTGTCCTTAAGGGCACTCTTGCTCAGCTTTCTTGTCCTGGCGCTCATGCTCAAAATGGTGTTGTTGAACGCAAACATCGCCATCTTATAGAGACTGCTAGCACACTTTTGATTTCATCTTTTGTTCCTTCTCATTTTTGGGGTGAAGCTGTTTCTACTGCTGTCTATCTCATCAATAAACAACCCTCATCCAAACTGTCTGGCCAATGTCCTGGTGAAGTTCTTTTTGGTATCTCTCCCAGCTATGATCATCTCCGAGTTTTTGGATGTACTTGCTATGTTTTGCTTACACCTCGTGAGTGAACTAAGTTGACTGCACAATCTGTTGAGTGTCTTTCTGGGGTATAGTCCTGAGCATAAAGGATATCGGTGTTATGATCCTTCTTCTCGTCGCATACGTATCTCTCGTGATGTGACCTTTGTTGAGGACCGTCCTTTCTTTTATAACCCCTCTACTCAGCCCTCATATTCTCCCACAAAACCCACATCGTTCCTGTGTCTTCCTCCTATTTCACCCAATAATGATGTCACTACACCTTCCTCATATATTACACTCATTCCTACTCCTTCTATTTCCATCACGCCACCTTCACAGGAGACTACACATCCCGCCCCACCTCCATTTCATTCTAAACCACCTATCACACGTGTTTTCCATCGTCGTCCCACAAACCCCACAGCGCCTCCATCTAGCTCTACCACCACGGCCAGTCCTGATACGACCGCTGTTGATGCTCCTAATGATACTGTTCCTGATGAGTTACAGGTTGGTCCAAGATATAATCTACGAGATCGTACTGCTATTGGTCCGGTTGACAAGTATGGTTTTCCACGTGTGAATGCCATTGTTGATGAGCCATCTACTTACCAGGAAGCTTCTAATATTCCGGAATGGCAGCTTGCTATGTCTGAGGAGCTTGCTGCCCTTGATCGTACATGCACTTGGGATCTTGTTCCATTACCGTCACATGCAGTGCCTATTGCATCTAAATGGGTTTTCAAACTTAAGACCAAGTCTGATGGTTCTGTTGCGAGATATAAAGCTTGTCTTGTTGCTAGAGGCTTTCAGCAAACTCATGGTCGCGATTATGATGAGACCTTTGCACCAGTTACTCATATGACTACTGTTCGTACTCTCATTGCAGTGGCTGCTACTTCTTCTTGGACCATCTCTCAAATGGATATTAAAAATGTTTTTCTTCATGGTGATTTGCATGAAGAAGTTTATATGCAACCACCCCCAGGGGTTGATGCTCCTCCTGGTCATGTTTGTCGCCTTCGTCATGCTCTATATGGTCTTAAACAAACTCCTCGTGCTGGTTTGAGCGCTTTGTATCTGTGATACGGGCTGCTGGGTTTTCACCTAGTGATCATGACCCTGCTCTATTTATTCATCTCTCTCCACGTCGACGTATTTTGCTTCTTCTGTATGTTGATGATATGTTGATTACGGGAGATGATGTGGAACACATCTCTCATGTGAAGAAGCAACTTGGTGAGCAATTTCATATGTCTGATTTGGGTCCTCTCAGTTATTTCTTAGGAATTGAGGTGTTGCATTCTGCAAAGGGCTACTATCTCTCTCAGTCCAAATACATACAAGACCTTATTGCTCGTTCTGGCATTACAGATAGTCGAACGGCTGCGGCGCCTATGGATCTTCATTTACAACTTCGCCCTACCGATGGTACACCTCTTGAGGATCCCTCCCGATATCGGCATATTGTGGGCAGCCTTGTTTATCTCACTGTTACTAGACCTAATATTGCTCATGCGGTTCATATTCTGAATCAATTTGTGAGTGCTCCTACCATCGTTGTTACGGCGACCACGGCGAGTGAGAGTCGCCTGGATGCCTAGGCGACGTCCAGGCGACGCCAGGCGAGCGCCGTATCTCATATTCAGGTCATACACTCATACCCCCTCATACGGTCTCATATCCCCTCGGTCCCTCCGCCTCCTCATATGCCGCTCCCGACCTCTTCGCTCCCGTCTCTCTCTCCCGACCTCTCCGCCTCCCGCCTCCCCGCCGCCCGACCTCTCCGCCTCCCTGCCTCCCGTCGCCGCCTCCCGCGCGCCTCCTCCCCCGCCGCTTCCTGCGTCGCCTCCTCTCCCGCCGCCTCGCGCGTCGCCTCCTCTCCCCCCGCCGCCTCCCGCCCGCCTCCTCTCCCATGACCTCGGCCCTCTCCCCGCCGCCCGGCTCCCCGCGATCTCCAACCCTAGCCGAGTCAGCAGCGGGATCAGCGAGGCGAGCGACCATGGCGTCCTCCTCCGCCGCCAGGACGCCTAGGCGTCGCCTAGGCGACGCCGTGACAACCTTGGCTCCTATTTCCATTCATTTTGGACATTTGCTTCGTGTACTACGGTACTTAAGGGGAACATCTTCTCAGTGTTTGTTCTATGCTCGTGAGAGTCCGCTTCAGCTTCATGCTTACTCGGACTCCACCTGGACGAGTGATCCAACAGATCGTCGTTCTATCACAGGTTATTGCATTCTTCTTGGTTCTTCTCCTATTGCATAGAAGTCTAAGAAGCAGACGGTTGTATCTCGTTCTAGTACAGAGGCAGAACTTCGAGCACTTGCCACTACCACTTCAGAGTTTGTATGGCTTTGATGGTTGTTAGCAGATTTTGGTATTTCTTGTGATGCTCCTACACCTCTATAATGATGCACAGTTCACAGAAATGGAAATTATTAAAGTGGCGTGTTAACGCCACTGTTTTATCGTGTGCTTGCTGAGTCCCTAGAGTTACCTTTGCTTTGTTTTTTTAGGTAATCGATGAGGACGTCATGCACGGGCAGGAGTAGCAGATGAATAACTTCATATACTAGCGGCACTTCGCATATCAGCTTTTGGTAGCATGTTTAAACTCCTCTAGTATGCTAGAATAAATGCTTTAAATGATATGGTGTAAGTGGTCACTGCAGTATGAATAAAGTAGTGTTTGCTTAAAACGGTTAGCAGTTAAAAAAGGGTAATGCTATGCAATAGTGGCAGCACTCTAGGCCAAAGGGTGGGCGGGGTGTTACAGTATTCCTTCCGATTCCGGGTTTTGGAACCTTGGTTAGGTCCATCGGTCTCGGTCTCTCCTATAACTTCTTCCCGTTTCTTATGATCTGGTTGGTTCTCTTTATCTCTTCTTCTTTTCTTTGGTACTTTCTTCCGCCAAGTGAAATTGCATTTCAAATTATATAGAAAATATGAATCAGAAATTAGCTTGATTTATCCAAACAAGAATAGTTTGATTTGGTTATTTTTATGTAGGTATTATAGTTCTGGATCTGAATAAGAAGATGCAGTTGCACATATAGATTATCTGCAGCTTCCTCATTCAGAATTTATACGTTCACACCCATGGCCTGTTTGTATGTCAAGCAGATTTGTCTAATCTCTTTGGGGACTTGAACTAACCACATTCTCTATCTCGCGCATAAAGAAACCTGTAAGATTTCAAGGTACGTGTGAATCTTGGGCATCAGAAGCCTCATTGAGCATAGGCTGTGAAGGCACTGAATCCAATAGATTCTCAGCAAATGCAGAACCCTAACTGAATTCAATAGATTCTCAGCAAATGTGGAAACATGCCGGATGCTGCATTGTTTATCATGGAAACTAGGTCACTAAAATGTTTTTGGAATTCATTACTATTATTCTATTAAAGCAAATAGCTCTGCGTTCACGTTTCTGGATCAAGTTGGCTATATGGGCCACTTTAACAGGTGAAATTTCAGCTTTGATATTCTTCTCTATTTCTGCCTCTAATTCTTGGAACGAACAGTCCCATCTTCCATGCTGTCCTGCCTGCAACAGGTTGATCCTCAATATGTGGTTACTTTTTGGAAATCAAGAGTGTCGCATGATACTTTATGCGATAGTATCAAACTTCAAGGTAAAGTCGAATTTTGTAGCCCAAAAATGAGCTTCTTCTGTACAAGTTTACTTCATCTTTTTAAAAGGAAAGAACAACTGTTTGTGGCATTCAACTGACCACACGGTCAGCAGCAACACCTCATCAATCAATAGTCTCCCACAAACAAATTCTTGATCCTAGGGCATCCCACAGTTGGACTAGGTTCACAAACACATCACAACAAGCACGGAGGCCCATGAGCAGTAAGGGAACAAACAAAAAAGAAAAGGGCATTTGATCATTTGCCCCATCAGTTGAGATGCAATTAATGATTTGCCCTCAATATGTCACTGACATGTGGGCTTAGGACCACATGTCAGTACGACATCATAGAGCAAATCATCAAATGCATCTCAAGTTCAAGGCAAATCATCAATTATCCCAAAAAGAAAAGGCTGACCCCGTTTTTATTATTCACTCTCTTTCCATACAGACAGTAATGTAGTCATGGATATGCAAAGGGCTAGAAATACTTTAGATACTAGCTACGTAAGCGCGGCGGCACGCTGCACTAGCTACCGTGTGGACCGAAATAAAAGAGACGATAATTCGCGGGGATTTCTTAAAAAAATCGGGAACACATGCGTAATTTCGGGAAAATAAAGGGTTTTTTCGCAAAAAACCAAGGACATATAAGGATCTGTACGTAATTAAACAAGGACCTATGCGTAATTTTGGAAAACCGCGGGGTGCTATCTAACAAAGAATATGTAGTTTCGGTGAAGTGGAGGGTGCTTCCCGAAAAAAAACTTGGCAGGGATCTTTTTGCGAGAACAGAGGACCTTTACGTAATTTCGCAAACTACAGGGGCTTTTCTGCAAAATGGGTGACGTGGCACGCGTGCTGGCCGGGAATCCCCCCGGCTATAATAGAGGTATTATATGGAATCCCTGTAATTGCTTATGAATTATGAAGGAAAGCAACATTTTAGGTGTCATAACATATTGACCGCTATCAAACAAAACTGTGGAAGGTGACCAATTGCAGAGGCCTAAAGCAAAATCAATAAATGTGAGATGTTTGAGACCACATTTTAATTGACTAATTGCTATTTGGGAGCTCTTTCACATTTATAAGCTGCAGAGAGTGATTTTCTAGACAAGTAGAGAATACACCAAAAGTCGATAACAGCTAAGCAAATGTTGTAAAGCAACAAGAACTTAGTTGCCTACGGCCTACCTGATACTATATGCAGTTGTGCTCAATAGAGTCCCAGTATCCTCAACTCCGTAACATGGCTAGGATCAAGATCTGGCACTCGATCAGTTCCTTCAAGATCCTCTACAATATACTCCTGCCATAAGAGGAATATCAAATAGTGTGAGGCTGCGAGCAGAATGTTTAATATAAGTTTTATGGAGAAAATGAGATGTCAGTAAACCATAAGGGAAAGAAAATATGTTACAGTTTCAAAGCTGTATTGCTGAGAAGCTATGCTATGCCAGGATAAAGAACAAGGATACACATGTAACTCTGACAAGAAATATCAATTTTTTGTTCATTACATGGGGACATCATGCTCTACCGCTAACTGATCATGCCAGGATAAGAGAAGAAACCTAAAAAATGCTGCGGAAGGAATTGGAATCCTCTGTGCTTAATTTGCAGTTCAAATTTTCCAAATGCTGAATAGACATACTGGGCTGTTAATGACTTGATGGGCACAATTAACCATTTATCAATCAGAAAATGCACTTCTTGAAATGAAAAGATAAATCAATACAACTTGCTGCTTCAACTTTTCTTTCTTTCACCAACCTTTGTTAACTCTTGCTTGCCAAGAACATGGTAATGCCGTTCAGTGATCCTCTGTCCACATATTATAGCTATGAAGAATCCATACAGCAAACCAACCAAAACAATAGCCAATACTGCAATTTGAGTAATTGTTGAAAATATTTTTTTTCTCAACAAGTGCTTCATGTACAGTACAGGTAATATATGCAAATGTCATGTACACAGATAGCTGTACTGCAGTAAACAAGAATACAGCATGCATGTTAGTACTTGTACAATCACAAATGTTAAGTTAAATGCCAACAAAGGATAGACAAGTGATCTTACATACTCATCTGGTCTGCGGTCTGCCAACTTTGTGCTACATAAGTTTAGAGCCAAAGTGAAAATATGATTTATTCTGTAGCTCCCACTGAGCATGTAAACTTTTCCATCAATTATGTTGGTCTACAATTTGAAAGTCTTCTACAAGATCATCTGAAGATTCTGAGCTATGAAAACAAATCCATATGACAGGTTTTTCCGTGCTTGCCCAAACCACACTTAGATAACCATGACCCACTCAATATTAAATGTGTTACAGGCTATCTTTTACCTTAAAGGCCCAAAGCTATTACTGCTATCATACACTACACCATGATGCTCTATATTTTCACAGTAGATAAAGCAATACATAGATAGATCATACTGTACGATTATTTCCACACCACATTTCTATAAAAATAAAACTAATGATGCAAAGAATGAAGTGGCTTCTTTTAGAGAAGTATATGGCTATATGCCAGACCATATTGTCGGCACTGAAGAATTGAATACACAGGAACAGATCGAATACAATAAAGAACAAAAGTTTTCTAGTTCTCATTCAGTTTTTTAGATAAGTAGCAAATAGCAATTCATGAAATTTCCTGAATCATAAATGAAGATAATTTGCAATATGTACAAAAAAGACAATAGATATCACTATTAAATTGAACTTACTTGCCATTGCATAAAAAGCATATGGATGCTCTTCATAACCAAACATTTCTCGCAATTCATCCCCATAAAATCTGTACATCAGCATACCCAAGAAAGCAACAACCTATCAGACAAAAAGAAAAAAATCAAGTTGGTGAGATCAAACAAAAATATATATCTCAGTTTGGAGGATGCAAGATGCCTTATATTTTCCAATGCAGTAAACAAAAACACTGATATGTTTACTTTTATCTTTACCAAAATCAAATCTAACAGAACCAGGATCAAGAAAATGTTCTATATTGCAAATCTCAGCACCAGAAACTTATCCATGTAAGGTCACTGGAATTTGTAAAAAGAAACTAGACATGATTCAAGAAAATTAATTACTCCCACAGGAATGGCACTGACTTTGTCAGAAATCAGCAAACTAACTGCCACATCTCTCAGAAGAATGGCAATGATAATAAAGTTCAGCGTTAAATTGGTAGACTGACTGACACATTAACAAAATTAAATTCACAGGCCGTCCGCGCACGCGCCGATGCCAGGCTGCCAAGCCTGTGCCGCCGCCAACCCCGGATCCAGCTATCTCCGGGCCGGATCCGGCCCTCTCCACCGCACCCCCCTGCTTGGGCCACCAGATCCCGCCGCCCCCCTCGCCAAGATGTTGTCGTCTCCTCCGACCAGTGGTGGAGAGAGAGGAGGAATGGACACTTGCTCCTTTCCTGGCTTGGGAAGAGATAAGGTTGGGGAATGTGCTCGGTTCGGGAGAAACGAGAGATGACAGTGGGATTGAGTTAAGGACATGTTGGAGGGCTAGATCTTTGGTGGTGTTGTGCTGCTAGTATCCGCTTCGCTGCATTTGTCTTTTTCTTTAAGTCTTCTGTTGAGTGCATCCAAGCTTGTTGCCCTCTCTCTTTCAATTTGTTAAAACCATGTGAGTCCACAAAATTTTTGTCAGTTAGCCGCTTGCTTTGCTAGCCACGGTCTATCCTCTTGGATGAGTGTGATCATCTTCTTTCTTTCGCATGTAGCAGCTGCCACTCTTCTCCTTGAGCCACTGTAGATCGTAGAAGTCTTATGATTCCGCCGCTTCTCCCTAAGCCACCGCGCGTCTCTTCCGAGCCGCCGTCATCTCGGGCTTCGATCTGCGCCGTTATGCTTCTATCTCTCTTTGTCTTTGATTTGACAACTCTCTATTTGTGTCACCTTCCACATCCTCTTCATCGTGTTGCCGCGGTCGACTTTGCTCCCGCTTACCTCTACTTTCCCAACCCGCACTTTGTGCTTTATGGGCTGCCACATGATTTTAGATCTTTTGGTACTCGATACAATATTCCAAGGGCCGCACGCTATGACACCTTCAAGACTCGGACTTTATATTTTCCCTATTTTAGTGTCAACCCTTCTAAATATAATGCTATTGCATATACCTTGTATTTGAGAGGGGTGCTAAGGGTATTAGTGTTTTTCCCTATTTTAGGGTTGTGTCTCTTGTATGTACTAGATATATTGCCCCTTTAGGGCTGTGCAATAAAACTAGAGAACTATTCATCCATTCCAACTTACAGAAGAAAAGTAGTCCATTGCACTAGACTATTAAAGGTGTGAACACCCATTGCACTAGACTAGTAAACGTGTGAACATCTTACCAGTTGTACAATTAAAAAGATCAACGTGTGATCTCTGACAACCAGAAGCTGAAACTTCAACCGTAACCACCACCGATCTGGAGGAACATTTGCACGTAGTAAGAATGCAGACCGACACTCAGTACAATGTGAAAATGCAAAACCTTCCTGGGTGATGTGCAAGAAACAAACTGGGTCAGGGCCAGACTAGATTAATGATTAAAAGTGTGAGCATTTCTGCTGTCTTGGTTGGAGTTGAGCATGGTTGAGGGTCTACAAGTATGTTCAGTATAAAGAACAAATGCTCATGAATCCATACCTTTGTTGATCTCCAGTTATCAAGACAGGACCTATGAACATACTTCTGTGTGCCCTTGCATTGGCAGGGTGCGATCAAGTCATCACCTGCTTACAGTGGGTGTCCAACAAAACAAACACAAACTGAATATAGAATATAACAAGAAATTTCAAAGCTCTTAAGACACTATCTAAGAATATACTTCAAATCACAGTGTGGACCTTCGTTATCAAGGCAAATCCGGCACTGTGGAAGGTCTTGAATGACAAGGTGGGTTTCTTCATCAGCATCAATATTTTCATTGTCGTCCTCAACACTCACTGGCTTGATTTCACACGAGACAAGATACTCTGTGGAGCTTCCTGCTATGTTTGATTGTGAAAGCACTGGCTGTGGATCCGGCACTTCTGCATTATCAGAATGGAACACCAACTGTGTCTCTTCTTCTGCTTGAGTGCCATGAGAACCCAACTGCATTATGAACAATACCCAAATCATATCCAGACATCACCAAGCAAGTATTTTGCCAGTCATTTGATAAAAGCAAGTCCTGCAGGATAATTAAAGACCGTGACCTATCAATAAGTAATATGTAACTGAGAGTGTAGAACAGGTGAACAGGTTAGCTACTGGATATACTAACACAATGCCACATAAAAAACAAGCCATTTAGAGAAACTGCATAGAATTTATCATGATGATTTGAAGTTGGAGGTTAGGGATACAGGAGTGGTAAGCTATATAAGATTGGTTGATCACCAAGCGACTATTTTTCCTGTCATTTGATCGGTCTGTTATTTTTAGCTTCGGCTTAGGGCTTTTAGCTGTACCTTATGACTTTTGGGCTATTCGTGAAAGAGAGTACGAAGTAACAAAAAATCGTGTGTGGTTTTGACCGATATAAATGAAGTCGCTACAATATATACTACAATCAATTTGTAGACGCCGTTTTAAAAAGACACTTCGTTTGAAAGCTAGTTAATGTAGAAAAGCCGAAAAACAGCTTTTAGAAGCTAAAAAGTACAGGCCCGATAAAAGGTGGTAAGCTATATAAGATTGGCTGATCACAAGTCATTTGATAAAAGCAAGTCCTGCAGGATAATAAAGGACCGTGACCTATCAATAAGTAACATGTAACCGAAAGTGTAGAACAGTTAAACAGGTTACCTACTGGATATACTAATGCAATGCCACATAAAAAAAAACATTTAGAGAAAGTGCATAGAATTTATCATGATGATTTGAAGTTGGAGGTTAGGGATGCAGGAGTGGTAAGCTGTATTAAGATTGGTTTATCCGAGCATGTGCATTTGTTAGCTAGCATTATGGCAATTTTTGAAGCAAACTCGCTAAGATTCGTTATGAAATCCTTTTAAGTTGGAATGGAAGAAATTTGTGTCAGCTGGGTTGTCACTTGGATGTCCTTAGAGTTGCTGGTTCTATTAACAGCCATAGAGTTGACTATAAAAGCATCTATGGTCCCAAGTTGGGGGAACTATTACTATTGGTTTAATTAGAATTTACCAATTCCAACAAACTCAGTGCACCAAATTTTGAAATATTTGATAATCCAACAATGAACATAAAATGGGAAACTACAAATTCCGCTGCCGTGACGGCTACATGGGGACTGACAACTGATGCAACTCTCCTCTGACCCAGCAGCAACCAAACCAAAAGGCAGGAATTGAATCCCAACAGTATCTCTGCTTGAACCGAGTATATATCTGGTATCACCCCATGCAAGCCCTAAAAAAACTCCATTCCGACTCCGGCTACGGTCTCGAACCAAATCACCACCCAAGTGTACGGCAACTATGACGCAGCGTGCATTTGGTGCCCTCCAATGATCGGTCGGACGCGCAAGGCTCTACGGGCTCTCAATAAAAGATGGCAATCCTACATATCTCACATATTAAGGCGAGGCAGATTAAGGCCACTTACCCATGCACCCAAGCATAACGGATCTCCAATAGGGGATCGAGCGAAGCGGCGGCGAGATCTAAGGGAGGCGAGGGTGGTAGGCGGTGGAAGGAGATTGGCCGGAGGTACGGATGCATGCGGCCGGCGCTCGGCGGCGATGGCTGTCTTCTCGAAGAGTGGAGATTGGAGAGGAGAGGGAGGGCGGACGTGAGAAATGAGGTGGTTGATTTGTGCCTTCCTCTACATTAACCTTCTTAGTTACAGCAAATTGAGGCTCCACTTAGCTTGTGCGGAGTTCTTTTCCACTAAATTTCGTTAGTTATGTAGTTTATGATTTATACTATCGTAACTAGCTTTTAAATAATATTTTTATAAAACAAAATTAATAGAAAGATTATAGTAAAAAATATACTAAGTTCAGTTATATCGACCAAAATTATATCTATACAAACTATCTCTCATAAATAGACAGAATTCAAAATTTTAATTATGATTATTAACCAGCCTATTAGTCTAACCTAATACTAGTCGGCGAATTAATGTTTAACCGTCATATGTAGTGTATGCGGAGAGCACTTAGATCTTAAACGATTAATTGGCCCTTTTCAAATTAATCGGCCATTTTCTCTTATTAATCAGTGTTTCCCTTGTTTAATTGTCAAAATAGTTTATTTTTCTTGTCAATTACAATTTAGTTTATAACATTGTGCAATGGTGTATGTAATGTATTATGTAGATCTAGTGTAAATTGTATATTAAAAACTATGCTTTTGTATAGTGATTGGTTATAACTAGGGATGGCAATTGTGCCCGTTTACCCGTGTACCCGTGGGTAAATACCCTAATGGAGCCGGGTATGGGATACATTCTTTGCCCACGGGTATGAAAATGGGGGAAAATATCTCGCTCGACGGTAAACGGCACGGTATGGGTTAGCTCACCTGCACTGCCTCGCCTGCTTACCCGTGAAATAGATCGACAAGTGGGCCCACATTAAAACAGTGAACCCTAAAATATCGGGCACTCCATGATCCATGCAATTAACCGACTGGCCGACGACTCGGCCTCCAAAATCCAAATATCGGGCGGTCGGGACTCGGGCACTCGGGCCAAAACCTCGCACCGCCGCCTCCGAACGATCAAACCCAGCTCGCCTGCCTGCTTCGCCTCCTTCCGCCGCCTGCGTTCGCCCTCCTTCCGCCGCCTCCTTCCGCCTCCTCCGCCGCCTCCTCGGCCCGCCGCCTCTTGGCCCTCATCTCGCGCCTCGCCGCCTTCTCGGCCCGCCGCCCAATCGCCGCCTCCTCTTGGCCCCTCATCCTCGCCGCCTCTCTTGGCCCCTCATCCTCGCCGCTCCTCGGTCCGATCCTCGCCTGTTCTCCACCGACCGGATCCGTAGCCTTTTTCTCCACCGACCAAATCCGCCGCCGTCGTCCGGATCCGTGGGAGGAGGACCGGAGGAGGCTCACCGACCGATCCGGACGGAGGAGGACCGGAGGAGGCTCACCGACCAGATCCGGCCGCTGTCGTCCGCACTGCCGCCTCATCGCTGTCGCCTCTCTCCGCCGCGGTTGCTACCCTCTCCGTCAAGAAACTCGGTGAGCTTGCCATGTGGTGGATCATATACTACTTCTCTATTTCTAGATAGATGAGTAATTTTATCCTTGTAGTAAATTGATCAGGTCTAGTTCCCATGCCATTTTTGTTTTAGTAGTCTTATACATGCAAGTTCTTTTTTTGTTCTTGACAGAAATATGAGTACATTATATTGCGATGTTTTAGACATGGAAAGTTAACCAACATTAGTCGCGTTCTTGTTTTTAGATTCCATGGCACGCTTGATTTTAAGATTATTCACGATGTAATGGTCTTGCTTGGCCACTTCTCTGTTGAAGCAGGAGATGGAACTATCCCTGGTTGGGCTACAGAATGCTGGGAAGACATCTCTAGTCAATGCAATTGCTGTATGCATCAACTTACACAACTTAAGCTATATTATTATGTTTCCTGTTGTTTTGATTTTAATTCCATTGTAGTTGTATTTCCATTGTAGTTGTTGAATGTGTGAATTTGTGATGCATTGGTGATGTTTGAATGTGATGTACTATATTCGCGGGTAAACGGGTATGCTCATGGGCGACGGTACCATGGCGACGGGTATGGGTGAGGTTTTTACCGTGGTCCTTCATGGGTATACCATGGTGTAATCGGGGTCGCGGTGCGGGTATGGGCGAGCATTACCTGCACTCGCCGCACCCGATTGCCATCCCTAGTTATAACACTGATAATTAAATTATTTTCCATCAATTCTAAATACAAACGGATAAACTACCATGAACTTATAACCATCAGTTTAATTTAGATTAATTGGATGCATAACAATTAATCGTTTGGTGGTACTCATTTGCCCGACGAGTATATACTATTTTTCTTAATGTTTCATGTAAAAGTCCGTTGAAATTCCTACATTCTAACCATGTCATAATATTAATATCATAGGAATTTTATAATATTCTAAAAATAACTAATCTTAAAGTGATTTAAAAATGTTTGTCATGTTATTTATGGATTAGAGGATGGATTGTGTTACCTTTTTTCCCAAACACATACAATAAGGGTTAATTAAAATGTGGAGCCCATGAGCGTGTTGAGTGTGAATCATCTATGTAGTGTGAGAAATGAATTATTTATCGAGAAATTCTTGAGTTCCAAACATGCACCAAAGGAATAGGATGAAAGTTGGGAAGAATATCGAAGAAATGTTCTATAAATATGTAGAATATGGAAATCTGAATCGGCTTACAGTAAAGGAAGAGAGACGAATTGGGAATAATTTTACTATCCAATCTCAATTTATGAAGTGATTTTTTTAGATTTCTGGATGTTAATACCAATGAATATCCCACGCTTAGGCATGCCTTCCTATACGTAATTAGATGATAATCAATTTGAATAATACTTTCACATTTGAAAATAAAATAGCACTGAGGCCCCATTTGAAACGAAGGATTTTTTTCCTGATTCCTACATAAATTGAACTATATCTTATGAAATTTCCGCATTCCAAACCGGCGCTAATGGTATTTAGGCAATATCTTGGTCTAGATGGATAGAAAAAAATAAACAACATACACGTTTAACCAAGCATATCTACAGAAATGTAGCAACTGCATTTGTTACTAGTTAGTAACACGCAACTGTAGCAAATGATACTATTCCTATGCGTGGTTACTGTGTGCTGTTACTGTAGCACACGGTGTCGGATGTTTTTTTACGCTGGTTCCGAGGAGTTCAAAACCAACAAATTTTAGGGTTCTAAATTGGACACAACGATTAAACGGCGCAAAGGGACACAATGATCATCATTTAAATAAAAATTTTAATGGGTCAAAACTTAATAAAACTCATGAAGAATAACAGATTGAAACGAGGGCTTGGAATTTTTGTGTTGCAATTTTCGGTTTTCTTGGACTTTAGGAAATAAAAACAGCAAGGAAATTAATCTAAAAGTTAGGGTAAATACGAAATCGTGCTCTGATACCTAGATGATACGGGGTAACCCGATCTTCTCGATGTGACATCAAGATACTCACGTGCAGCCTCTCAAATCATAATGATCTTCCGTTGCCAATGCAAGAACGAATACTCTTTAATTCGCAAGAATATATGTACCGGACTTCACAACCACTGAGCGAAGTCCTATCGTACTCCTAATTCCTAGCGGAAAGATTGAATAATCTTGATTAGTAAAACACTCAAATCTTCTATGACTGATTCGATTATTATAGGGAAGTAAAATAAATCAACCTATTATCTCATATCTGATCCAGTGTTACAAGATAGTCATGATGATTTATTGTGACATGAAAAGTTGCGAATCCATGAGAGTGTTTGCATCCCTCTTTTTTATTTGTCACAAGTATCATGCCAATGTCCTCTCTTAAAACACCGTTTTATTCAATCTTGGCGCATACTCACCAGCAGCTGGATAAAATGGAAGCTTCCGACGCTGTTCAATTTGTTCAAACTTTTAGTCCCTGCTCGCATCATTGCAATGCTGCTGTGCACTGTCGGGTTTCTCCTGATTGAATTTGCTGATGGAAACCTCCCGTGGTTGTTTTATACGTGTGATAATTTTACTCTGTACCTTAATCCCACTTATGCTTATTGCTTCTATTCTATCCTGTAGATCTGAGAGTGGAAATTTTGGAATCTTCAGCTCAAGTAAGAGCATGTTTACATCCATGTAACAAGGAGGATGCACCTCAAGTTACCGCTGAAGGTGCCAAAAAATGTGAAGATGGAGTGTCTTCATTGCCTCAGGCTAGTGCATTTCTTCAGTGAGAAGCTGCTTGTCTGACCTTGGGCATCGGGGGTAGGTGGGTTGCAGCAGTGATGATTTGGACCGAAATTTTGGTGAGGTCGTAATGGCGCCAAATTCCCTTCACGTGGCTATGAAATAACCAAATTGCCCATGGGCATCTACAAATTGAGATGTTCCTTTCCAGAAATCTTTACTGTTTTGGTCACTCGGTGCCATCTTTTTACAGTTCTAGCTACGGTACCGCGGAAATAGCATTTCCACCCTTTCCTGGCGTGGAATTTGCCATGTGTCGATCTCGCATAAATTTCACGCTCGGGAGGGGACTATTTGGCAAAAAAAAAACTACTCAGGGGTCTAGGACTGCAAAAAAAAAAATCGCACGGGAGGCCAAAACAGTAAAGGATTATTCTTTCCTTTCCCATCCATCTATAATTCTTCTCATTTATCAAGTTAGTTATTTTCAGCTTATAGTTTATGGTTTATGACTTCTTCTGAATAAACAAACAAACAAACAGGACGATTTTTCTACTGCTGTTTTGAATCGGTTTACCGCGCCCCAAGGCAGTACTTCCGTACTATCGCTCATCGCATAGGACCTCTCTGTAAAAATGTTCCGCTGCCCAGATCGAAACTACCGCGCTCAGAACGTCGGTACTACCGCTCAACGGTACTAACGTACAAACACATGCGGTACTTCCGATTTTTCTGATAGTTCCAGAAAACAGTTCAAATCAAATGCAATCTTTGCAAAACTAATTGACCACTCCACAAACATTATAATGGTTCATCAGAACAATACCATAGACCTTCTCACATAGTCCTTTAGGCACCGAAAGACAGGTTAGATGGGAATAGAGACAACAGAGGAAGGGGTAAAAGACTAACTCATTGCATAACCCTTCATATTTATAGCTATCTAATGAATCACAATCCGACTCAGATATAGAATACGTAACCGAATCTGTGAGGCAGACTCGGCAACCCAGACTCCAAACTGACATAGATAACCTGACCTGACACAATCCAATCCTTCCTAACTTACTTGCCGCTTTGGACTGCAGTCTTCACTGTAGAATCCTGTAGCATTTTGCCGATGACACTAGCTCAACACCGGCTGCTCCTCTGAAGACCCGGTAGGTTCCTTCCTTGCCTTGCGTCGCGTATAAGTAAGACATTGATCACATATTTCTGATGGTACACTTCAAACTCCTTTTTTTCTTAATGCATTTCATCGTTGCATACATAGATGACCCAAACCAGCCTGTGAGATGACTGTACATGTGCTATATATGCTGCTCAATAATCATGGATCTGTACCTGTGTACATAGTGCTATGGCCATGCTGTGTCCACGTCACTGTGTTTTGGCACTTGTGCATCATGCACATGATTTCATGGACCCCTGTTTCCAAAACCATGAGAGTGACATGGAAAGGACTCGTGATTTATCAAGTGCTGCTACACAAATGGTAAAGCACGATAGGTCCATGCATGGAGGGGTGAACAATGACCCAGCCTACCTATCTAGAGACATGTCATATTCTCTTACATTACGTACGTAGCTGGGAAGAAAAGAATACACTGGATCTTGCTTTGCTTGGAGATGAATGGACCCTCTTAATGATGTTGGATGCAAAGGTATGATTACACATGAACTGCCCCGCTCGTTTCGGTTTGAGCTTCTGGCTTCTGATTTATTTTGCACTATTCATAAATTTTATATTTTTCTATACTTTTGGCTTTTTTGAGCTTTTTAATTGGTTTTTTCTTGTATTTGTTTGCATTATACGTGATGGGCTAACATGTTTTTTTCTCTATTTTTATTTTTTTAAATTTAATTATGCTAAATAAGGCTCTATCACCATGATTTTTTAACCAATTCTGATTTTTTCACCATAAACCACCCAAAAAAAGTTCTTTTGAGCGGGGCTAGTTAGGCATGTTACTTGTATGTTGAATTATTATATGTTAAGTGTAATGATCAAAGTGAATTTAGGCATAAATACAAAACAAAGAGACAACTACTACTTGTAGTACTAGTGAAATAGTGATAGAGCAAGCAATATATCTAGAGCCTTAATGTCATTTTGTAATGCACACATATTACGGGGATTAATCCTAATTTTATTTTTTTTCTAGTACCCATCACATTTGGCCAAGTCATGCATGCATTTCAACAATGCTTGGCTTTCGTTTTTTTGTCGTTCTCATTCAACATCTTACTAATTAAAATACAACGATCGAGATAAAAAATTAAGCATTTTAATTTGGTGCTCTAGAAAATCAGGCATAACACCCATCAAGCCCTCCCGGTCCCTCTCATTTTTCACATCCAATCCAATAATTGGATCACCATTTTTTTCTTATATCAATCACGACAAACATTGGAGTCTTGTTACATCAATATACACATACACTAAATATATAGTGCTGTTCTTATTGTCTAGCTAAAGAAAAGACACCATGGGCCAATAGATTATACATGTATGCCTATAATGGCAGACATAGTAAAGTGGAGCTAGTCTCTCTAATCATCCCCAGCCCTGGGCTTAGCTATAATGCAGGTGGATCAACCAAGCCTAGCTTTCTCTGGCAAGAGGATCTGTACTATGGATCCTAGCATTAAAATTCCTAGTTGTTTTTCACCTTCAAAAGCTGATCGAGTACCACTTTCCTCAGGAGTACCGAGGACTCAGGAATCATCTATCTCCCTTTTATTTTTGGCTTGTTGCTCTTGTAAATGTACTTAATCAAGAGTGTGTATTGATCCTTGTACTTGGAAATTAATAAATGTACTTAGGTCGATAAGAGTATGTACTGATCCTTGTATAAGAGTAATCTAGGGTTTAATTGATATGCAATGAACAGTCCATCAGTGACCACATGTAAAGTGACTTTTTCACAGGGTGAACAATTTTCTTCATCCATCATACAAAGAAGATCAGACAAAAAATACACGAGTAGTAGAATCTAGTAAATAGTAACGCCTTTTCACTGCTCAGGTCAAACCAGTAGAAGAAGCGGGAAGCTAGAGCTTGCAAGGGCGGCGCTTTCGAGCAATGTAGGGGCCCACGTGTAGAGGGATCCAAGGGAGAAAAAGGAGAGCACTATGGCCTAGTGGGAGCCGTTACGCTAGCATCCAAAATTTATATGGACAGGTTAATTATCTGCTTAGTTAATCATCAGGCTGTGGCGCATGCATGCGGCAGTATCTGAACCCTAGTATTTAAAGGATTAGAACATTCTATTATACCAGCATTGGGATATATATATACCTAATGAAGCTAGCCGCGTTGATCTTTAATGCATAAATGGGTTGTTGACTACTGCACTTCTTGTTCTTCTTCGTTGTTAGGGATCTAGTATATGTTTGTATCTACTTGATTTATTCAAATAGGTATTGGATGGCCTTCTAGTCGAAATCGAATGGCCATATCTGCTTGGAGAACTTAATTGTAAATTATTGAAACATTTTATGATCATTTTGTTTTGGAATTAGCTAGCATGAACGTACCATCATTGATTCGCTTATTCAATTATTAAATTCTGTAAGTACAAATGAGTAGATAACTTTTTTTTGTAAAAAATGCAAAGGAATTGACAACTTGCCAAAGTTCTCATTTAGATTATTCAGTGATTCAAATTGGGATCCTAACTTAACATTTTTCCCTCTCGAAGCTCAAGAAAGTGATTCACTTTAGAGCAAACCTACTGATTACCCCCTCCGTACTTAACGTTTTTTATTTTTTATGGTCTCTGAGATGCAACTTTCATCGCTATTTTTTATAACTTTACACTAAGATATAATAATAAAATTATAATATTATGAAAGTATTTTTTAATGATAAATCTAATAATATAACTTTCGTATAGCCAGTCTAGATAGTTTTGTGTCTATTAACGATCAAACTTAAAATGTTTCATGGTACGGATTCTAAGATGTCAAGTAAAAATGAATGGAGGGAATATATCAACTCTAAAAGTGGCTCGCAGTTTTCAGAGATTTAATAGATTTCTGTTTAGAACTCAGTTTTTCGAAATTTGGCGGGTTAGAGCTTGCTATGTTGAATTATGGACTGTCCTGTGCAAATAAATGCTAGTAGTTCACAGCATTTTTTATCTTTAAAAAACATAAGGATATCTGTGAATCTCCCATGTTTTTCATATAACTGTTCAATTAAAGCGTGAAAACATTTGACCAAGTTTAGTTTAGTTCAGATCGAGGTTAAGGTTAGGGCGCGCTTGTTTAAGGCTTTTTAGTTGTTACCATCACTAATAGTTGAAAACTTTAAATAACATTGATGCAAATAGCATCAAAACTCATCTGTTATTTCTATCTTAATTATACAATATTAGGGGAAATGTCCGGTACAGACCCTTTTCTCAGTGTTAACTTATGTGAATTTTGTGCGAAAATTTCTAAAATTCTCAAAAAAAAAAAAAGTAGATGGAGGGATGTTCTATAAATGACCCTACAAACTTTCAAAATTAAACTCAATTGAACTTGAAAGATATGGCATTTGCCAAAGAACAGGAAACATTCACTTCCCTCGAAATGAAATGTGGAAAAAGAAAACAGCAGCCAAATAGCCAATCATTCAGCAAATACTAATCAAGAGAGAACAAATGCCTCTTGATTAATTCTCGAAGAGAAGATCAAGCCAAGAATAATGTCACACTAACATGTGCGTGATGCAAGGGAATTTTTTACAGCTGCATTCACTCACCGATGCACCATGCACTCTTCAGCTAGCCTTAATTCGATCACTCAAGCATTACATACACAAACCAATCTATGTCGTAGCTAGTTAATTTGCCTTTGCAGCTCGGATGACAAAGATGGCCTCCAAATCCGCCGGCACGCGGAAGAACTCCAGCAGCTCGCCGTCGCAGTTGCACCGGCGGCTGGCGCTGATCGACACCGCCGTTCTCGGCTTCTTGGGAGCCGGCGGGCACGTCGCTGCCTCGGCCGGTATCCTGCACCCTTCCCCCCTCGGCGTCGTCACCGCCTCCTCTCCTTTCTCCTCCTCCTCCTCGTCGGCTCGTCGCCGGCCGACCTTGACGGGCTTGAGCGGCAGCGGCAGGGCGATCCCGCCGGTCAGAAGCCATACAGCTGCCTTCTTGCCGTCTTGGCCTTCGTCCAGTCGCATGCTGTCATGATGATGCGGCTTCTTCATCTCTTGGAACCCCATGTATGCAATGATTCAGCTGGTTAGCTATAAGCTAGGATGAACCTTGCCTTGTGTAAGAAAGCTAATTAAGCATGCAGCTGATCTGAGAAACAAAGGGAAGAGCAATATATATATATATATATATATATATATATATATATATATATATATATATATATGTAGATGGCAACAGAAGAAAGGGTGGCTAAGGGCTTGTTCTTTTTGGCTGCGGTTTGTGGTTTTTTGGCTGTTTGTACAAGAGATTACGAGTAATAGAAACTCACATGTGGTTTTTGTCAATATGAATGAAGTCAATAAAGTATGTACTACAATTAACTAGTATACCCTATCTTGAAAAATACTCCGTTTAAAAGTTAGTTACTGTAGAAAAGCCAAAAAACAGCTTTTAGAAGCTGAAAAGAATAGAACCTAAGTAAGTGAGCCTTTGGGCTTTAATTTTTTTGTTGCTCCTCTCTTTTGTCAGAGCTAAGGGGTTACTATATATAATGGAGCTAGGGAAAGTCAGGGTAAAGGTGAGGGGTGGTTGAGAGGGAAAGGAGGGAGAAGCAGAGTTGTAATTAGCCTCTACATTGCGAGTGTGTGTAAGTGTGCATAGATGTACACTTGCAAAAGGCACTGGTTTAGCAATGGCAGACGGCCCATCTTTCATGGACTATAAGGCCCATTATATTGAGTAAATAGGCATGTTACTCTTAGTTCCATATCACTAATGGCACAGGCCCCAAATGGAAGATTACGGACGTGAGTGTAGGTGCACCGATAATCACCGGTACAAAAGAGCCTATACTGAATGCTCATATCGCAGATGATTCTCAGGAATCGTTTGTTCTGTAATTACACATACGATTCATACAAATAACCGTCTGTGGTTTTTTCACAGATGGTTATTCATACGAACCGTCTATGATAATCAAGACATCACAGATGGTTCTTACTAATACTCGTTTGTGATAATTCACAGACGGTTATTGATAAAAACTGTCTGCGATAATGGCAGACATCACAGACGGTTTGTATTAAAAATCCGTCTGTGATAAATGACCACAGACGGTTATTCGTATGAACCGTATGTGATAAAAACTGTTTGCGATAATCTCCTGCTTGAGTCTGAGTAGGATTTCGTTCCGAGATACCTTTAGTAAGACGGGCATAATTTTTGCATACGGTGTCTGTTTTCGACGTTTTTGTACTCGTTGAAAAGTTAATGACGAGTCCGATCCAAAAAATGAACTGCTTGCGTTAGTCGCCCTCTAAGACCCCAAAATTGGCCATCTTTGGCTCTAAATTTGCGTCACAAATTTTGTTTCTATTTTTGCCCTTTTTTCTTAGTCTTCCCTTCGAAATTTAGGTTTCTCCTCAACTACAAATTTGTAGATCTCGTCGAAACCTTTCAAATAAGCATATATAAACCATATAAAACTTTGTTATTTTATCTTTTTGAGATTAGCTATTTACATTGCACTGATATATTATCTTTGTCATCTACCGTTTGGCCATTATCACCGATGGTTTTTAATAAGAATCGTCTGTAATATTTTCCGTTATCATAGACGGTTTTTGTTATAAACCATCTGTTATGTCTCTATCATAGACGGTTTATAATCCGAACCATCTGTGATACCCCGCCACGTCACCGATCCGCGGCATATCCCTAGGATCCCGATAACACATGTCCATGCTCTCCGCATCAAACGGTAGGCACCAGTTTCCTCCCCACCCCTCACCCCTTATTAACCCGCTCTCTATACTCGAAGAACCAACACCACCAGTACTACTCCAACTCGTTTATGTGCGGTAAGGGTGAGAAGTGGTTCGGTAAAGGTGGCTAAAATTTCGCTTGAAAAAAGATGGAAATGAAGAAAGTAATGGCAAATATGCACTATTCCAAGTCGACGGCATAGAAACTATTGATTTTGGCATAGAAGCTGAAAATGGTGTTCGTTGCCTTTTTGTTTCTGCTACTTGAAAATTTTTCCCACACCACTTGTTTTAGATTATAGTTTAATGAAGGATGTGTAAGTTTAGCTTGTATTAGCCTATAGTTTCTTGTAGTGTAAGCATCTTTCTGAATTTGTAACCGTGAAGTTTATATTTGTAAAATTGTAAGTGTCCTCTTGTGTATGCAGTGCTATAGGTAATCTACTCGTTATGTTGTGATGTTGTAATGGTAGATTCTAATATTAATAGAAATAGAATGTGCTGCTGTGTTTATTACTGTATTTGCTTTTTTCAGATGACATAGTTAACATTTCCTGAGGCTAGCCGAAAAATAGAAAAAAAAATTAGATATAAAATGAACTATTACAGACAGTTTTGTGGTATAAATCATCTGTTAAAAATTATCATAGACGGCTCGAACCAAAAACCGTCTGTGACACTCGCACATCACAGACGGTTCTAGCTACTAACCATCTGTGATGGGGAAGTATCATAGACGGTTGATATAAACCGTCTATGATACTTTCATATCACAGATGATTGGTAGTTAGAATCGTCTGTGATGTGCGAGTGTCGCAAACGGTTTTTGATTCGAGCCGTCTGTGATAGTGTTCTTTACAGACGGATTTAGTTACAAACCGTCTATGTTGTATTTATCACACACGGCTCACAAACCGTCTATGATAACCTCCGATTATCACTAGCGCATAAATTCAGACGGGTTCAAAAACTGTCTGTAATAACAGTTTTGAATCGTTTGTGATAAACTTTTTTGTAGCAGTGAATCCTTTCCGTTCGTTTGGTTACTAGTGCCAAAGTCAGCGTAATTCATGATAAAATCGATTTAGGGAGCACATTCATCACAAATAATTGTCAAATCGAACAGTAGCCCTAAGTAAATCCACTCGTTAACTCTGTATCTATCTTTTTTGGATTAAACAATAGCACTGGTGACATTAGTCTTCCTGAGAATATTGTCTTATTCTTATTCTGAAGTGATATGGCTTTTTTTGGAATGATCCTGTAGTGTCTAAGTTTTTCTGAGATATTCAATTAAAGAAAAATAAAAAAATTATTATATCTCTATAGATAATACAAAGAAAAAGGAAAAAAAAAGAGTATGTTAAGAAGCTTACATGGTTTAAATAGTTTTTGGTTTCTAGAAGTTAGAAATCATGGTTGTTTGAAGCAAAGCTGAAACCATCTTGTCCATGAGAAGCAAGCAGGACAGAGACGAACCTATGGTGTTGCCTGCCTGCCACAATTGCCTCAGTCAATTAACCAGCCTCACTCTCATCTCAGTGCTAGCTAATCTGCAGTTATTTGTTGTCACGGTCACTGAAACCTCAGCACCTGATCATGCCAGAGGATCAACATCCACCATTGCAGCCAGCATCTTAATTATTCTGTCTAGCTGCCAGAGAGTACCATCGTACGAGTGTTACTTCTTTAATTCTGATTCCTTGCTGATGTCTCAAGGCAAAGCAACCATGCATATTTGTTGGTGGACCCTGTGAGCGATGACGTGGACGCCAGCTCAGCTCGATCGATTAGCAGCATATGTACACCGTGTCACTCACTGCTACGGCGCACCTACCGTTTGGCCTTGGCAATATACTAGTATAGCTCCCAGATCATAATCCATCTATTAATCGTCGCCTCAAAAATCGAAAAAAATTCTAGGTAAATGTAGTGGTGGTGGGCCCACGTGACGTAGCTGAACCACCAGAGAGCCGTGACAGCCGCGAGCCTCCCTTTCAGTAGTCGGCGATCACTCACTCCGACCCGCACATATGCCTATCAATCTGTCGTTCCCGCAAAAAAAAAAAACACACACACACACACAATTATTTCTATCCAGTAAGGTAACTCATATCTCTGGGCACCGCTCCAAAAAGATTTCTACTTCTGTCTTTTAAAATATGTTAGTTTTTTAATTTCATCTTTTTTTAATTTTTTTTGCTTTTTGTTTTTTCTTTATTCATTTGCATTATCCGTGATGGTATAACTTTTTCTATTTTTTAAATTTAATTCTGTAGAAAAAACTAACAGTCGTTACAATGTATTTTTAGGCGCTACAGTACATTTTAAGCTAGAAGCCTACAGCTGGACGTCATTTGGAGTACTACCTTAATATATCAGAACTTAGAGATATGTGCTACAAAAAAATCTCAGATGGATTATAATTAGACTAGAATTTCTATTTCCTCTTTAGAGTAGAACAATGAGGGACTATATAAAATCATTAGGCGTGCGTGGCCATATGAATCTAAGTCATAAACCAATTCAACTAAAGAAAAAGACGCACGAGAGGATTAGATGCTATATTATTGTTTAACACTAGATTCTTGTATACGACAAAGATCCAAGGTCTCAAAAGGTTCAGAAGGGTTGTGAGGGAGTAACAAACCATTGTACTCTTTTTGAGGTCTTGCCTAAAAATTTGCAGCCGGCTTTGGCAAATCTCTCGCTCGTCGTGATTGTTTCGATGTTGCTATTTGGTTCTCTGCAAGATCCATTTGCTTCGTTCTTAATATTGTGCACACTTATACCGTATCTTGCAACTCTGATATAATCTGGTAGGCTGCTGCGCATAACCAGGAGTATAATAGTATAACACTTTCTTATTTCAACAATTTTTGTTTATTTATCTGCATATGTATCGAGCAATCGATTGTTCCCTGTAGCTTTTAATTTGTGGATGAAATGGATAGTTAAAGAGGCATTTTCTTCGCTGGATTTGCTCTGCTTTGTGAATCCCATTTTACCCTGGTAAAAGGTTGTTCCTTATGTGTCCACATGACCACTAGCCTGCAGTGCAGAAACTTTTTTTTATCAAAAAAGCTTTCCTTTTTCGCCTTTTCCATCCTGGGTGCTGCTTGGGGTCCAATTCTTAGCATGTATGATGCATGTCTGATCTGGAAATGCAAGCAAGCTAATTTGACCAGTAAGTCCAGTATCTTCAAGACACTGTTCACTTCACTCAAATTAAGATAAAAGCAAATGCAATGCCTTTTTTTTTATGATGTCTACAAGTTCTAAACCATGAAATGTACTCAAAAAGGTAGGATGCCCTCTATCTATTCCCCAATTTTTTTGAACTAGTTTTTTTTCATCAACCTACCAAGTACCAATCCATGTAGCCACTGCTCGATCATTCAGCAGCTAGTGAGTGAAGTGACAAGTATACATGAGTTGCATGCGTATACGGTACAGACATCGGTCAAATCAATCTCTGGGAAACAAATCAATCTCAGGTCGCAGAGCTGCAGCTGCGTTGCTTGGCCAATCGTGTAGAAGCAGGCAGTACTGTTGGCCTGTTCTTTTTGGTTTCGGCTTATGACTTTTGACTGCGACTTGTGTCTTTTAGATTATTTGTATGAAAGATTACAGAGCAACAGAAACTTATGTGCGATTTTTGCCAATATAAATGAAGTTAGTAAAGTATGTAGTACAATTAACTAGTAGACTCTATCTTGAAAAAATATTTTGTTTAAAAGTTAGTTACTGTAAAAAAATCGAAAAATAATTTTTAGAAACTGGAAAGAACAGGATCACATGTGTCAAGAGGCTTCTCGTTTTGTGCGTATCCGCATCCGTCTGACGTGACACTTGAGAAAAAAATGACCGTCCTTCTCCTTCCAGCCACAACGGAGTTGGTTGGCTACGGAAGAAGATGATGCGCTCAAGTTAAGAGAGTCTAGAGGGCAGGTAGACTAATTTATGCTGCCTTTAACATATCGTTACCAAATATCCCGGCCAGGCTCAAATTGCTCGATGGATCATGATCGAGATGACGAGATGAACTGAGAAATCTACGCTCCCCTAAAAAAACCGAGAAATCTTTAGGTGGTTATGGCTATGGCGGTATAGGGTCTGTTCTTTTTCAGTTTTAGCTTCAACTTTTAATTTTTCTATAGTAAGTAATTTTTAAACGGAGTGTCTTTTTAAGATAGTGTCTACTAGTTAACTATAGTATATATTGTACCGACTTCATTTATATCGGTAAAAACCGCACGTGAATTTTAGTTACTCTCTAATCTCTTACACGAACAGCACAAATCATAATCAAAAACCATAAGTGTAGCAAAAAAAAAAAAGGCTAACATGACTATGGCTTTTGCACGGCCGGTGACATGATTGCTGCTGCTGGATGTGTTCTTCTCCAGTCACAAGCCAATATTCGCTTCTCCTGTTCCGTTCATCCATCCAAGCAAAAATAGATCCCTACTCTCTTTTCCGATCTAGCCTTTCCTTTTTCTTTTTCAGATGATGTGTAAAAGTTATGCAGCAAGAAAACTGGCTAACACTTTGACGTATGCTTAGCTTGCAGGACCAAAAGTGACGGCTACTATATTCCAATGAGCAAGAGCAAACAGTCCCAGGAAACAAAACATCGACTTCTGAAAATTTTCCAAGCAATGATATAATCCACGTACGATGCTGACTTAGATCTGATGGCGGCACTAGCGGCTGGAAACTCCGATGATAAGTATTTCCAAACATCCATGTCATCCTCCTATGGCTCCATTGATTTCTGTCTTTCGGCGCGGCGATATGTTGGAATAATAGTTCGTCAGCTTAACACTACCTGCCTCAGGTTTTCATAAAAACTTCTGGTTTTCTTAAAGCGTTGCGGATGACGGATCGGATCGGGCGGTTGATTTGTTTTTCTGAAAGAAGAATTTGGATTGTGAGAGGGATCCAGCATGGCACTTTGGATTTGCCAACTTGGTATTTTCCTTCTCCAAAGCAGTTGATCATGTGGAATTCTTTTGCTGCAGATCACTGTCATCAGCAGCGACTTGACTGGGTTGAATATTCAGGGAGCATGCACCTGCTTTCTTGGCCCCCTGTTCCTCTGCAATCTTCAGAAATTAGTCCCCACTGAGCAATTTCAGAAATTAACTTCCATAATTCTGGATGCTGGAACAATGTGCTGAAAAAAAAACTTGATTGGGTTAAGACTTAAGAAGTGCTGGTCTTATAGTTGATCAAAACCACATCAGTTCAATCGCTTCATTTAGGATTCAATAGGAAGGTTGCAGAAAGAAAAATGACACTTGAACTAACATAATATCCTGGTAAGTGTTAATAACGTACACCATTACACCAAATGTGAATTCTTTTCTTCTTCCTATCCTGATCTGGAGCAATGGAGACAGAAGAGGAAGCACGCGAAGCAACAGATGGGCAGGTAAGCAATGGCTCCTCTTAGTCTCTGAACTTCTGCAGCACTTGCTTGCTTCTCCTTCCATGCATGTATACTTTGTGTAGATGCAACGCTACGTAGAGAGCTTCAGTGTTGCAGAAGTCAGATACATGGTGGGGGAGGATATCTGTAACAGCTCAGTAGACTTTGGCCAGTTTGCAAGGAAAATTATCATTGTGTTTCTTGTTCCTTGATCTCATCGTGTTAATCTCCCTCGTACTATCTATGGAAGGTTCTTCATGTAGTAAGTTGGCGCTGCATACATTCTTTGTGTTCGTAAACAAACAATCTTCAGAAACAAAGCATGAGGTCTTAAATAATGCAAGAAGTGCATGCAAACTGAAGAGTCATAAAGTTCCACTTTCGTTCTCGAAAAAAATCAAGTTCCCCTTTGATTTATAACAAACTGAATTAAGATGTCTACCTTTTCAAATATTATCATCTTCTTGATTTGATTACAAAAAAAATTAGCATGCAAAATAGGTTAGTATTTGTTTAGAAGGATCCTATTTCAGGGATCAAGAAAGTAACTTGGTGGGGAAAACAAATAAAAAATAGACTTTCATAGGCTATTTACTCATGGTATCAGTCTGTCATGCTCTGCTCTGTTAGTCAAAATAAACACTAGATATTGTCTTCTACAGTTCTAACTATCTAGAGGGTACAATTTGTTAACAATAAGAACTACAGTATAGGTGGTGAGGAGGTTAGCATTTATAAGAAATGAAGGTTGCACTGGGTGTGAACCATCAAGTGTTACAGTGAGTGTGAACCGTCAAGTGTGTTGATGTAAGACAAAGGCATGAAGTGAGCAAAGGTTACTTAAAGCATGCAGAAGCATATAATTGCAGCACTAACCCACTAAATAGAATCATTCTATAATCCACTAAATAGAATCACTCTATATTCCTGAGGATTTCTGCTTCATGTAAGAATTAATCAAAAGGCTCTTAAAGAGATCTTCTATGGAAAATATAATAACCTCACAAATATTGGTAGTCCCTATTAATGTTAACCTGCGGATAAGCAATATTAACGTAAATATGACAACCCAGTGTCACATGCAGTGTACTTGATTTTAAGTGTGGGATTTACCTGTACATGTTCCAGGAAGTTCGAATGAAAGCTGTGGATCTAGGAACAGACCATTTGCAAACGCACCTAGATGGAAAGTTTTCATCTAATAAAGAGACCAAGGACGAGGCAAGAATCATGGACTCAACTGAAGGAATGTTGAAGATTCCAGAGGATCAAAATTTAGCAGAGGCACCCTCTGAAGTCGAAATTCCTCCAGAGCTTAATCCAAATGGCACCACATCTTCTTTGAATGGCCACATGGTCAAAGAGGAGAAGATTTCAAATGAGCAGCCACATGAAAATGATAAAGATGATAAAGAGAAAGTAGAAGTTTCACCAGATGGAACAAGCACTGATCAGAGCAACAAGAGTAACGATGAAGAGGTAATTGATTCTTTAGGCCACGGAGAGAGCACAACAGAAGATACCAGCCTTCCGAAACATGAGAATGAAGAGCACAAGGAGCATGGTCAACAAGATTTAGAAGGAGATGTAATGGACGACAAAATGGTGCACAAAGACACACTGAAAACTGACAATGCTATTGAGCCAACAGTTGATCCTCAGCAAGACCAGAATCTGGAATCAGCAAAACCAACCGAGGACACAAAACCTGCAAGCATGTCAAATATTCTTGATGATGAGGTTGTAGCTGAAGCACCTGTTGGAGTCCGAACTCTGGAGCCTAATGTGGATGATTCTGATGCCCTTCCAGATACTATTGATGGAAACACAGAAACAGTTGAACCAGCTAAAGCGGATGATGTCGCTCATCTTGACCATAAAGAGAGCTCTCCAGAAGATAAAGGTAGTGCAGAACATACAGATGAGGTGGCCGAAGTAGATGATCAACACAGTAAGCAAACTGATGCTGTGGATGCAGACGTGGTGCAGGAAGAGACATCTAAAAGCAAGGAAACTGAGGATCCTAATGTGGATGATTCTGATGCCCTTCCAGATACTATTGATGGAGACACACAAACAGTTGAACCAGCTAGAGCGGATGATGTCGCTCATCTTGACCGTAAAGAGAGCTCTTCAGAAGATGAAGATATTGAAGAACATACAGGTGAGGTGACCGAAGTAGAAGATCAACACAGTAAGCAAACTGATGCTGTGGATGCAGACGTGGTGCAGGAAGAGATACCTAAAAGCAAGAAAACTGAGGTGACTAAAACTGAGCAAGCTGATGACTCAACAATTGATGCTCATGTGCTGGATCAAGAATTGCCTGAAGAAACCAATGACCCTGTGTACGAAAAAACTGAAGAAACTTTCCACCGGAGCAGTCTGGCCGCTTCTAAGGAGACAACTCCAGAACATGTTGCAATGAGGGAGCCAGCTGTCAATATTCAAGAAGAGCAGAACCAGGGATCAGTAGAAGAAATGATAGATGCTGAAGCACTTGATACTGAGAAAACAATGCAACAAAGTAGTGCTGCTTTTGAGGAGGAAATTCCAGAAGATAATGTAGCAACCACCGCACCAAGTTCTGATATCCAACATGTACATAATGTGGAATCAGAAGAAATCAAGGCACTTGATGATGCCAAAGCTGAAGAATCCTCCAATGGAAGCAATGTGACTTCTGCTGAAGATGCAGTTCAAGATAAGGTACTACCAAGTGAGCCAACACTAGATATACAACCAGTACAGGGGTCGGAACAAGAAGAAACTGAGAACACTGGAACTGTTGAAATGGATGAAGCTTCCAATCAAACGCACGGTGCAGTCCAAAATAACCTAGCTCAAGAAGATGGTATAGCAGCAAGTGAACCACATGTGACAGAATTAGCAGAAGAGGTGAAAGACATTGAAGCCACTGAAACTAAAGAAATCACCCACCAATGCCATGCTGTTACTTCCAAGGAACTATCAACAGAAGATAATTCAACAGCAAGTGAGCCACATAATGATGATATCCAGCAAGCCCTGGAGCAAGATTCAGTTGAAGTTAAGGACACTGAAGATGCTGAGGCTCAAGGAATCTGCCATGAAAGAACTATTTCTACTTCCGAGGAGGACACTGTGGAACATAATGCAACAGCAGAAGGACCAACCTGTGATACTCAAGAAGTACAGAGTGTAGAATCACCAGAAGAAATCAAGGACGACATAGCTGATAATATTGTAGAAGCCTCTAATGCGACAACTGTTGACGAGGCAGATCAAGTGAACAATGTACTAATAAGTGAGGCAATTGCTGAACAGCAAACACAGGGGCTTGAACCGGAAGAAATCAAGAACACTGAACCTGTTGAAATAGAAGCTTCCTATCAAAGGCATGCTGCTCTCTTCAGTGATCTAGCTCAAGAAGATAATACAACAGTTAATGAGATGCAGAAGACAGAGCCGGCAGTAGAAACAAAGGAAAATGAAGCCACTAAAAACGAAGCAATCCCCCAGGAAAGCAATGCTTTTATTTCTGAGGAGCCTACCCCAGAAGATAATATAACAGCAAGTGAAACAACTTCTGATACTCAAGAAGGAAATGATGTTGGATCACTAGTAGCAATTGAACGCAACAAAGACGCAAAAATTGAAGAAATTTCTGACCACAGCAATGAATCTTTTGCTGTAGAGGCAGCTCAAGGAAACAATGCACTTGAACGTGAGGCAAATACTGATATACAGCCAGTGCAGGAGCTGGAGTCGGAAGGAATGACGAACACCAAATTTGTCGCAGTGAGTGAAACATCCCATCAAATGGATGATGCTGTCTTTCAGAAGCCAACTCAAGAAGATAATACAACCGCAAGTGAGTTGCATGTGATGGAATCAGAAGGAGAAGTCAGCAACATTGAAGCCACTGAAGCTCAAGCAACCCCCCACCAAACTGAGCAAGCAACAGAAGAAAATACAACAGCAAGTGAACCGCAAATCTCGGAACCAGAATCAGTTGAAGAAATGAAGGACATTGATCCCATTGAACCTCAAGGTATCTCCCAGCAAAGCATTATTTCTACTTCTGAGGAGTCTGTTCCAGAAGAAAATGTAACAGCAAAAGAGCCAGCTTATGATAACAAAGTACAAAATGAAGAACCAGAACTCATAAAGGAACACGATGATGTGAAAGCTGAAGAAATATCCAATCAAAGCAGTGGGCCTATTGTCGGGGAGGCAGCTCAAGAAAACAATTTACTAGCAAGTGAGACAACCAATGATGTACAAGTAAAGGGGCTTGAATCAGAAGAAATCAGGAACACTGAAGATGTTGGAACGGAAGAAGGTTCCCATCAAACAAATGTTGCTGCTGTTGAAGAGAACTTAACAGCAAGTGAGCCACAGACGATAGAATCATCAGAACAGATGAATGACATTCGACCTGAGCCAACACTCCACGAAAGCAACATTGCTAGTATAGAGGAAATGGCAACAGAAGATAACGCCACAATTGGACCAGATGTTGGTATTCAACAACTTCAGGAGCAAGAATCAGTTCAATTCAAGGAGATTGAAGCTACTGAACCTCAAGGAATCTCCCCATCTCACATTGTTTCTACATCTGAAGAGTCCACAAAAGAGGATAATGTAACAGCAACAGAACCAAGTCCTGACACTCAAGCAGAAAATTTAGAATCAGCAGAAGTAATCAAGGACACTAAAGATGTGAAAAGCAATGTTGATCTTGCTGAGGAGGCAACTCCAGAAGAACATGTATTAGCAACTGAGACAATTATTGATGTACCACCAGTGCAAGAGACAGAACTAGAAGAGACCAAGAACACTGAGCCCGTTGAAACACAAGATAATATAACAGCAAGTGACCTGCCAGCAGAAGAGGTGAAGGACACTGAAGCCATGGAGACTGAAGCAATCCCTCGTGAGAGCACTGTTGCAAGCATCAGCGAGCTCACTGAAGATGTGAAAAGCAATGTTGCTCTTCCAGACGAGGCAGCTCCCAAAGAACATGTACTAGCAACTGAGGCAATTGTTGATACACCACAAGTGCAGGAGCCAGAACTAGAAGAGGTCAAGAATACTGAACCAGTTGAAGTGAAAGATATTATAACAGCAAGTGACCTGCCAGCAGAAGAGATGAAGGACACTGAAACCATGGAGACTGAAGCAATTCCTCATGAGAGCACTGTTGCAAGCATCAAGGAACTCACCGAAGATGGTATTTTAACAGCAAGTCCACCACATGGTGATATTCAACAAGTCCTGGAGCAAGAATCAGTTGAAGACATGAAGTGCACTGACACCACAGAATATCAAGGAGAACCCCAACAAAGCACTGTTTCTACTTCTGACGAGCATACACCAACAGAAGAAAAAACAACAGTAACAGAACCTACTAGAAACATTCAAGTACAGAATGTCGTAGCTCAAGAAATCAAGGACAGTGAAGATGTCAAAACTGAGGAATTTTCTGATCACAGCACCTTTTCTACTCCTGAAGTGGTGGCTCAAGAAAGTGCTGTACTAAGAAGTGAGCCGACTTCTGATGCTCAACAAGTGCAAGAACAGGATTCGACAGAAGAAACCAGAGGCATTGAAGCTGTGCAAACTGACGATCGCCAGCAACATGGAGTTTCTACCCTTGAGAAGCCGGTGCCAGAAAATAATGTGACAGAGAGTGAGCCAAAAGTTGATGCTCAACAAGTGCAGGAGGAGAAATCAGTGGTAGAAGTCAAAGACATTGAATCTATGGAAACTGAAGAAATCTCCGACCAAAGTAATATCACCACTTCTGAAAATGCAGCTCAAGAAAGCAGTGAACTGGGAAGTGACCCAGATTTTTATGTCCAACCAGCACAGCTGTTAGAATTAGCTGAAGGCAGCAAGGGCAGTCAACTTGTGAAGGCAGAACAAACAGGAGAAAGCAACTTTGCCACCCTTGAAGAACCAACTGCAGAAGATAATGCTACAAATGAAATTGGCCCACCTGCTGATATTAAACAGGAGCATGAACTAGAATCAGTGGAAGAAATCAAGCATATTGCTGCCACCGAAGCTGAAGAAGCCTCCCATACAAGCCAAGTTGCTGCTTTAGAGGAGCCACCTTCAGAAAGTAATATAGCAACAACTGAGCCGACTTATGATATTCAGCAAGTGAATGACTTGGAAGCAACGAAAGAAATGAAGGCCACTGAAGCCATCAATGATGAAGAAATCTCCTGTCAACAAACAGAGATTGCTGTTTTTGAGGATCAATCTTCAACAGATAATGGAACAGCGCCAGAAAAACTTCCTGTAGAGTCAAACAAAGAAAACTTTGGAAATGAAATGGACAATGTAATGTTGGTGCATGAAAAGATCAAAGATGAAATACAGGAGTCAACGGAACTAAAGGTATGTCAGTATGTGCACATTAACCAATACTTTCTTTCATCTATCTGACACGTTTAGCATTTACCTCCTTTAGGATACATGTTAGACTAATACAAGGTGTAGGTAGTTCTAAACTTGTTGAGGACTTAAAAATATTTGGAAAAATGAGATTAAAGTAAGTGCATCACCAGTGGTGTTTTTTCTTAGCTCACTAAAGACATTGAATTGAATAACCTTGATATATCTAACTTCACCGCAACATTGCATCCAGTAAGAGACGCATACCAACAACTATCATCCAATGTAATATTCAAGTAAATATATTATCGAATTGTAGGTTGACTACCATCATCGGCTTGCACGAAGGCCTATATCAAACAATACCAAGTTTTAAATTAGTGATGTCAAACTGTTCGGTTGAATCAATACCTTAAGTTTGAGAACACATGAGCTCTACATCATAATTGGAAAGCTGCAAAGTAAACTGTAAAGTAAATTGAGAAACAAATGCATACACATTTCTTGCCAAATTAAGGAAAGATAGCACTACATCAAAGTTGTAAACTGCAAACTAGATTGAAGCAAAAAATCATATTAGTACTTTAAGAGCACTCCATTTGATTGTGCAATCAGTACCAACAGTCTGAAATATGCCACTAGTCCTTTAAATTTGGGCTTAGTCGCAGGACAACTCACTAGTGTATTTTACACAGGATGAAGCATCTAACTTGGGTGAGAAAACTGTTTTTACAACTCAGAAAGGTGAGAACATAACTGAGGTAGATGCTGTCCAAATTTCTGGTGAAGATACTATAGAGACTTCACATAATATCGATAAAATCAAAGAAAAGCCAAAAGCTGTAACTGAACATGACTCAAGCCAAATGTCAAGTGACCAGCGTGAAGAGAACGTAACTCATGTTCAAGACAGAGATATCAAAGGAGAACTTCTCACAGAAAGTGACACTGAAGAAATATCGCAAGCTTCATTTGAAAATGATCCCCAGGCAGCACAAGATGTTGCAGAGAACGATGATACAATAAAAAGTGGTGAGCAAACCGATGATCAAGATAATGAGCAACATCATGATCTGGTACTTCAAATGCAAGTTTGTGAGAGATCAATGGATGCTTTATCCATTGGTCAACAAGATGAGGATGTGCAAAAGGTTAACTTGCATCAGCAGCAGAAGGAAGGTGAGGAGATTGAAGCGCAAATGGAACAAATTCAGACAGACGAACAGAAACATGATGACAAGAGGGCTGATTTCACCACAGATCCACTAGTGGAGCCCCAGAGTATTGAAGTTGTCACCAACAGGACAGAAGACACTGATGTTTTTGAGGTGAAGATCACTAAGACTCCTTGCATGTTGTACCTTTTCCAATGTTCTTTTAATAAGAAACACACAGAAAGTGAGTTCCTATTCAATGAAACCTTGCAGGGTGAACGAACAGAGACGGTGGTTACTGAAATGCTCAAGAATGAACACACCCTACATGTACCCCAGGAATCCATCACAAGAATTACAGATATGAAGGTTGAAAACATTACGGAAAGAAAAGAAGGGACTGAAGGAGAAAACGAACCCAACAATGCTGGCCCCTTAGATGCTGATGCAGAAAATTATAATGAAGATGAGCAGGAGAATACAGCAAAGGATGCAGTAGCAGCAAAAGCTTCTACTGATGAGCAGTATGAAACAACTGATGAAATTAGAAATGAAGAGGTCAGCTCAGAATTTCCATTAATGCAGTGTGAGAAATTTAGACATGTTCTTGTTTTGTTAATCAGTCTATATTGGACCGCATAAGTTCAAATTGCTAACTTTCCAGGTTAGAAATGTACAGAAACATATTGAAATAATTGATGAGCAAGAACCTTTAGTTTATCCAGGTACCTGATGTCACCATGAGTGTAATGTAACATTGATTAGCAACTAGCAAGCATTCTTTTTTAGCACTATCATCATTCTTTTGATAATAATGCAAAGCACTACCAACTACTACTCCTAGCACACTGAATTATTGCATGGGCTCACTATTAAGTAGAATTATATTAAGAAAGAAGTAAATATATCAGAATAACCTATACGGAGATCACAAGGTCATACGGCTAAACCTAAGTTGAATTTTACTGTAAAGAACAGAAGACACAGTAGTGATTATTTGGTGAAAATTTCTCATTGCTCATACTAAAAACACTTCTATGTTTTACTCATCTTGCAGGTTGAAGCTGGTTTGTCATCATCTGTGGAGAAAGATCTTCAAGAAATATCTGACCCAGCTCCTTCAAATGATGAAATACAAGAGAATGTAAGGTTTATTGAAGTGAATATTACCCATGATTTCATATACTTTGAAAAGAATAATCATCCCTTTCAATCTTTAAGATAACTATTTCAAAGGTGAATTAGTACTGACCTTGTGATGAATGCTTAAATCCTGCTCAACTTTATTCTGTTTGGAATGCATGATGTTGAGCAGGGCTTAACATTAATCACAAGGTCAGTACTAATACTCTTAACAAGTTATATGCTTCAAAGTTCATGTGAACAAATTTTCTTGCTAAATCTGCTCCTAGTAAAATTTTAAGCCAGTTTTTTTTAAAATATTAAACTGTTTTTTCCCGCCATTCAGGTTTCAGGTGAGAATTTGGCAACAACAGAGCACAGCGGTGTAGAAGCTGAAGCTATGCAACAAAAAGTTGATTCACCAAATGCTGAAACAAATAATGATGATATTTTGTCAATAAGCAATCCCTTACCTGAGCATGAAACTGGAACTGCCTCAGATATAAATCAAAACAGACGATATCAGGAAGCAATTAATGCTGATGATGTCCTGCAGCTTGAACCAGAAGAAAATGCATTTGACAAGATTGCTGAAACTGACTCGAATGAGAAAATGGAGACAAGCCATACAGCAGCCACCGAAACGGTCACATTCGATGAAGATATCTGTCATAAGGTCGGAAGTCAGAACTCCTTCTGTATTATTCTTTGAGTTATATTTAGTCTTCCTAAGCTATTTTTCACTTTTACCATTTAGGCTAGCGGAGCTGATGGAGCACTATCTGATGAAAGTCTCAAGACCTTTGAGGACACCAGAAGGAATCTTGATGTTTCATCTGTATTTACAGCATCAAAGGGAGAAAGTATAAACAATGAAATGGAAGATCATAAGCTTGCTCTTCCTGCACAGCCTACACTAGACAAAAACACAACTGAAGAGGCATCTAGCTTAGAGGAGACAGAAAGAGAGTTGTTGTTGCCAGAGAAGCCACTCCCCGCTGAACCAGAAGAGCAAGAAGAGAATCAAATAGCCAAAGAACAAGATGAAGAGGACATGCATGAGCCAGAAAGTGGCGACACACAGAAAGAAGATGAAGAAAGTGATTTGCCTGTCTCAAATTTTCTGATGAACCTGATATTGGGAAAAGAGAGCAATGATCCAAACAGAAATTCAGAATCTGAGGCTGAAAAGAAGCAAGAAGAAACCATGAAGGATGACAGTTGTTCGATCAGTTCTCAACAAGAAGAAAGCTCGGTATCATTTCCTGCAGAAAATAAGGTAGATGACAAACTCATCTTCGAACAAGAAAAACAGAATGTAGAAGGCTCTGAAGAAACACATGAAACGGTCAAAGAACAAAGTCATGATTTCAAGCTGGGCACTGAAAGGTCATTGGAAACTGATGAAGAGCTCAATTGGAACACTCATGATTCGGATGCACCAGTATACCAAGACAATGCCCAGGATGAAATTTCAAGTGAATTGGTACCAGGTGAGGCAACTGGCCTGGTTACAGAAACGGAAACTAGAGACTTCGAGCTGGATGAAAAGGTAGTTGATACTATCTGTCAGGAAGATGTGGAAGCAACATCACAAATTGAAGAAGGAAGCTTGAAGAGCAACCTAGATGACTCAACAAGCCCAAAGGCTTCTAAAGAGGATACATTAGAGGAAGGACGAACAGAACTTTTGCATGAATCTTTACCTGAAGATAGAAGTTCTGGTGCAGTGGCTGAGCAAACACTCTCGTTGACAGAACCAGATATGGGTGATGCAGAGAAATTGCCTAACGACACTTATGATCTTCAAAGTCCTCTGTGCACAGAACAAGAAGAGTCCATTGAATCTTCCAATGTTGAGGCCAAAAGTACTATTGAGGTTCAACTGGAAAGTGAAGAAGTAGATAAGAAAGAAGAGAACCAGCATTCAGCCACAGGTGGATCTACTGAAGAACAGATAGAAAATTTGCATGATAATTCGCAGAAAGGCACAGGTTCTGAAGCAATATCTGATGAGCAGGCACGTGAAATTACTGAACCAGTTAGTAGCACTGATAAAAATTTGGCTCATGAAAAGGACATTTCTGCGGGCTCAACATGCATGGACGAGAAAGAAAGCTATAATTTCTCAAACAATGAAAAAGCTCTTGAAATTCAGTCAGATGGTCCGAACTTGCATATAAACCAAGATAAGCGAGATGAGTCTGCTGACAGCCAAATTGTGATTGAGAAGAACTTGCTAGAAAAGCCAGCAGAATCTAATTTGCAAGAGCAGCAGGAAACTGATACTGCACGAAAATCACCTAAAGAAACTGATGAAGGTTACCAGAAAATTTTGGTCATAAAAGAGACTGTGATCAAAGAAGAGAATGTACATGAAACAGTTAAAAGCCATGTGCAAACAGTGAACATAAAACCCAATGAAGAGCAAGAACCTGATTCACAGGTTCAGGAACGTGCTCTCGATGTGGTTTCACCCAAAGAAGGGAATGAAGTTGAAGAAAGTTTTGTGGAGATAACAAAACAAGGATTCAGCACATATGAAGAACAAAGTCCAAAGGCAGATGAATCAAATATGGCAGAAGAGAAGACTTATGATGAGAAGACAAAGGATGAAGAGGAAGCTAAGAATTTCACCAATGAAGCAACAATGAGAATTGAAGAACGGGGAGCAGGACAGAAGGCATCACATAAAAAACATAACATCTTGTCCAGTGTTGGATCAAAGGTAAAGCACCAAATAGCAAAAGTAAAGAAAGCCATCATAGGTAAGCCTGGGCACACAAAATCTGAATCACCAAAATCCTAAAACTGCATTCACCTTAGAGCATGTATATTCTTGTATATTTGTACTAGAGCATGTATATTCTTGTACTGTTTGTACGTTTGTAAGCTGTTTATTTGAGGTGTAGAATGTCGCAATGGGGATAGTGAACTTCAAGGTTTCTCTATGGCCATCGAAGTGAAATGTTGTGATATTCAAGACGCTTGTAAATAGCTAGTGTGTAAATCCAGGTTTCCATGAAATTTGGTAATTGTTTCTCCAACTTCAGATTTGAGGTAGAACCGAGGACAACATGGACATGGAAGATTGATTTTTCTCTTCATATTGTCATATATATATATATATATATATATATATATATATATATATATATATATATGTATGTGCCTTTTATGGTCATCATGCAACATAGTTTGCCTTTCCTCTTGAAACCATGTGCTGTTACTCTGTGTTTTGCTCTGGTTCTGAACAGTGTGAGCTTATCTGTTTTAAAGAAACTACTGGAAGTAACATGCAATGCCAATCAGCCGATGATAAAACTGCTATGAATAGTGCTTGTTGTTAAGGGTATTTAGGTCTTTTCCTAGTTTTTAGGGTTTGGTTTCATGTACACTATATATTGTACTTTGGGCTATGCAATACATTGAACCAACAATTTATCATTTCATCCTCCTTTGTAACATGGTATCGAGCTTAGGTTTTGAGCCTAGCCCCGATCCGGCGTACGGCCATCTCCGGCGGCCTTGCCGCCGCCGGAGGAGTGCTCACTCCGGGCGGCCACCTCTTCCGATCGCCGCTCGACTCCACCGCCCGCCACCAAGACGCTGCGAATCCGCCGCCTCCCGGCACCATGCCCGCCGTCGCCCGAAACTCGCGTCGGGTCATCCGGCCGAGCCGCCGGCCGCGCGCGATCCGGCGGACTCGGATCCGTGGCCGTCGGAACCAAGTTGGATCTGGGGTCCTCTACGGATCCGTCATCCGCACAAGACGCCGCCAGTCGCGCCGCCGCGCCCAGCGCGTCTCTGCGCCGTGCCACCCCTAGGCTCCCTTCCGACCTTCACCAAGCCCGGATTCAACGGTCCCCGGGCCGGATCCGCCGCCGTTGCTCTTGGATTTGACCAGATCAGGGCGCATCCAGCTCGCCTCCGACCGCCTCGCTCGCCCACACTGGATCCAGCTCGCCTCACCAGCTCTCCGACCGACACAGATCGCCACCGCCGCCATTGCCTCGCCGCCGCCGCCGCCGGATCGCCGCCGCCGCCACGGATCCGATCGCCACCGCCGGATCCGGCGACCGCCACCACGGTTGGCTCCTCCCGGTCGCATGAGCGGCCCCTGCTGCGGACTGGCGGCCCGGCCATTGTCCGGCTAGATCTGGCGCCTTCTTCCGCCTCGGGCCTCCCACCTCCTCCCGGCCGCTGCAGCCTTTTGGTCAGCGTCACGGATCCCGCCTCGCCTGGCCCAGGGCTACCTCCGGCTTGCCCGGCTTACTCCAGCCATACTCGCCTCGGCCAGTTCTCGGCTCGCCTCGGCCGAGAGCAACCTCGGCGTCGGCCCCGCGTGGGCTCTTCGCCTTCGCCGCCCACACACAGATTCACGGCACCACGTCGGCCGGCCTTCTCCCCTAGTAGTAGAGAAAAGGAAGAGGAAGAAAGAAATGACACGAAGAAGAAAAGAGAGGTGTTGGAGAGAGGGGTTTGGGTGGGCTGATGGTGTAGCTTGCTTGAATGCGTAGCCTTTTGAGTTTAAGTCCTTTTTTATTTATTTAGTCTTCCATTGCGTCCATTCATATCCATAGCATCTAATTTGTCAGTTCGTCAATACCGTGCGAGTCCACAAATTTCTTGTCAGTCAGCCGACTACTTTGCTCGCCACGGTTCATCCTCTCAGATGGGTGTGGTTCTTTACTTCCTTTCGATTAGCCGTAGCCGTCGCTCTTCTCCTTGAGCCGCTGCAGATCGTAGAAGTATTTATGATGCTGTCACTTTTCTTTGAGCCGTCGCCCCGAGCTTCTAAGGCCGTCGAGCTTCTTCTACACTGCGCCTTCGTTGCGCTTCTTGTGGACAGCGCCGCCACCGTCTTGGGCTTCAATCTGTGCCGCTATGCTTCTATCTACCTCTTCGGCTTGATTTGACAGCTCTCTCAACTTGTGTCACCTTCCACATCATCTTCGTCATGTTACTGCGGTCGACTTTTGTTCCTGCTTACCTCTACTTTCTCAGCCCTTGCACTTTCTGCTTTCTGGGTTGTTAGACGATTTCGGATGGTTGATAGTCGACACAATTTTCCAAGAGCTGCACGCTATGATGATAACTTCAAGACTCGAACTTTGGATTTTCCCTATTTTAGTGTCAACCCTTTTCAAATATAACGCTATTGCATACGCCTTACATTTGAGGGGGGTGTTAAGGGTATTTAGGTTTTTTCCTAGTATCTAGGGTTTGGTCTCATGTACACCATATATTGCCCTTTGGGCTATACAATACATTGAACCAGCATTTTATCATTTCATCCTCCTCTTGTAACACTTGTATATATATAGTATAAATAACAGGGGTACCATGGTGTCTGCGTACCAAGCCTCTCTACCTTTGGATTGCTTTTAGATGCGTACTAGTGTGATTGAGACTTTCCATCTATGATTGATTTAGCATGCATGATATATTATATACCATTGCACTAGCATATATCTAAAAGCAATCCAAAGGCAGAGAAGCTTGGTTCTTAGACACCATGGTGCCCTATTTCATATATATATATATATATATATATATATATATATATATATATATATATATATATATATATATATATATATATATATATATATATATATATATATATATATATATATATATATATATATATATATATATATATATATAAGTACATGTATGGCATATATGCAGATAACCCTTTATATAGTAGGAAAAAATACAAATAATAATACACATCTAACACCTCCTCAAACTTATAGTGGATCAACATTCAACAATATGAAGTTTGGAGAGATAGAAACTATGTTGGGCTCAGGTCTGTGATTTGGTGAGGAAGTGTGCCAACTGAAGCTCTGAAGGCACATATTGAAGAGTAACAACTTGGTCCTGCACCTGTGTCCACATATAGGACGTATCAACACCAATATACTTTGTAAGCTCATACTTCATCGGATCTTTAGCAATAGTAATAGCACATGTACTATCAGACAAAAAAGGAGTCAGTGCAGAAACAGAAACACCAAAATCCTCAAGTAACCACCGTAGCCAAGTAACCTCCGTAGTCAACAAAGCTATAGCTCGCAACTTAGCCTCAGCACTCGAACGAGAAATTGCTTCTGCTTTTTAGTCTTCCAAGCGACGAGAAAACCAGCAAGAAAAATACAATAGGCCGAGAGAGACTGGCGATCAGAGTAATTACTAGCCCATGTGGCACCAGAATATGCCTGGAGTTGTAAAGAGCTGGAGCCAGGGAAAACAAGACGACAAGAGATAGTTCCACAAAGATATCATAGAATACGGGAAGAAAATGACTATAGTGGAGCTAAGTGGGAGCAGAAACAAACTGACTCAGGATATGCACAGAGTACGAAATATCAGGCCAAGTGACACCAAGCTAAACAAGACTCCCAACAAGGTGACGATAGCGAGTAGGATTAGTAAGAGTCTCACCATCAGTGGGCCTAAGACGAACATTAGGCTCCATGGGAGTCTAAGCTGTGCGCTGATCAGTAAGAGAAGCACAATCAAGAAAATCCTAGATATACTTTTCATGAGACAGATAGAAGCCCTCATGCGTAGAAATAACCTTAATCCTAAGAAAATAGCGAAGACCGAAGAAGACTCAGATCAAACATGAGAAACTGCTCACTAAAACACTCCTTGACAAAAGTGATGTACTGAGAATCATCTCCAGTAATGATCATATCATCAACATATAAAATAAGAAGCATCCGACCACGAGGCGATGTGTGAATAAAAAGAGCAGGATCATGAGCACTGGCAGAGAAACCAGTTGCAGTAACAACAGAAGAGAAGCGATCAAACCAGGCATGAGGAGCTTGCTTAAGGCCGTAAAGAGATCGACGAAGGTGACAAACCATACCTTCAGTAATAGAATATCCTGATGGTGGCTGCATATAAACTGTTAAGGGTATTAGAGATAGAATAGGAATTGTATTATTCATTTCCTTATATGTCCCGCTTTCCTTATCTACATATGACATATTCCCCTATAATATCCCCTTGTACTCCATATATATATATATATATATATATATATATATATATATTGCCCATTAAGCCTCTTCAATATACATACAATATTCATAACATGGTATCGAGCTTAGGTTAAAACCCTAACCTCGATCTACTGCCTGCTGCCCCAAGGAGGATCATCTCTCTCTCGGGCGGCCATCTCAGGACCACCTCCAGTAGTCTTTGCCACTGCGCCTCGACACCTCCTCCGTGATCGTCGCCCCTGCCAGATCCCGCCAGCCCGCGCCAGATCCAAACAGCGATGACCTCCTCGAGGCACCGGAGACTGCCGCCTAAGGTCGTCGCCGCCGTCACCCGCGCCCCTGTCGTCCAAGATCCGGGCCGCTGCCACCGCTCGCCTCTTCTTGGTCGCCATCGCGCAGATCCTCGTTCTCTGGCCACCTCTGGCCACTCCGCCGTCGGATCCGGAAACCCCGCGCCAGATCCGGCCACCTCTGCTCTAGATCCTAGCCACCGCGCTCCTTCACCCCTAGATCCGGCCGCCTCTGGGCCAGATCAGGTCGTCTCCGGCACGCCTCGCCAGGAGCCGCCACGAGCCGTCTTCGATCGTCCTCACCTCGGCCGCCGAGGTCCAGATCCGATCTGGATTGGGCCGTCGCCATCTCGGGGGACTCCGCTGCGCCCCACTCGGATTCACCGCCGTCTTGGCGCCTCCGGAGGTCGCCGCTGTCCGATCGCCGCCCACCGAATCCGACGACGGGGAGCCCGGTTCGGGCACCGACGCCGCCTCCTTCGGCCGCCGCCTCCGGCCGTCGTGCTCGTGCCTCCGCGCCGGGCCGCCGCTTTCGGACGGCGCCTCCGGCCACGCACCAAGACGAGACGGATGGGAGTGAGAAGCTGGAGGGCGGGAGTGAGGGAGGGTGTGGCGATGGATGGAGGGGAGTGAGAGATCGGGGAGGGGAGTGAGACTGTGAAGATATAAGGAAAGCGACGGCTGGGTGGGAAGAGAGAGGGGAGGGTTTTGAGGGAGTGGGATTTTTCCCGCCGCTAGTATCGTGTTTTTGAGTCGATCTTGAGTTATTTTTCTTTTGAGTCTTCCGTTATGTCCATCTAAGTTCGTAGTTTTTTTAGTTCGTCCAAGCCGTGCGAGTCCATAAATTTATTGTCAGTCATAGAAGTATAGGAATTTTCTTTTGTATGTCAACAACCGTCACTCTACTCTCTGAGCCGCGTGCAGATCGTAGAAGTCGTTATGATGCCGCCGCTTCTCTAACTGCCGCCCCGAGCTTCTAAGGCCGTCGCGCGTCTTCTGCACCTTATGCACTGCGTCGCCGCCGTCTTGGGCTTCGATCTGCACCGCCATGCTTCTATCTATTCCTCTTTGGCTTAGTGCACTCACAAGGTGCAAGAAGAACATAGCACACACACCCAAAGTGGTGAAGGTTAGAATAATCAGTAGTCTTGCAACAGAGACGCTCAACTGGGATCCCACCCTGAAGAGCAGAAGAATGCTAAATATTAATCAGGAAAGTGGCAATAGAAACAGCCTTAGCCCAGAAGTGTGGTGGAACAGCAAAAGCAAGCATAAGAGCACGGGCTGTCTCAAGAAGATGACGATTCTTTCGTTCAGCCACCCATTCTGAGCATGAGCACCAGGACAAGAAAACTGAGAGAGAGTGCCCTGCTTGGCAAGAAAACCACAAAGGGCTCTAGACATGTACTCCCCAGCGGAATCAGCACGAAAAACACGAATAAAAGAGTCAAACTGAGTAAGGATTATGGTGGCTAAATTCTTGTAGATGGATAGAACCTCACTACAAGATGACATAAAGTATATCCAAGTGTGCCAAGAAAAATCATCAACAAAAATTATATAATATCGATGACCTCCTTTCGAAACAAAAGGAGTCGGACCCCATACATCAAAATGAACAAGATCAAAAGGACGTTGTGACACTGACTTACTGGAAGGATAGGGATGTTGAAGCTATTTGGTAAGCTTACAACCCTAACAATTGAGAGAAGCATCACTAGACACAGACCCTAAAAGACCACGACAAACTAAAGAAGACGGACGCAACCCACAAAGATGTCCAAAACGATGATGCTACTGAGCAAAAAACGCAGTAGAGAATGCAGCAGATGTTGAGGCGGTGGTGAAGACGGCAAGACTAGCAGGGGCAACTGAAGGAAGATGAAGCCAGGCAAGCTCCTAATGACGCCGTGAGTCATAATGACGAGGGATAACACCAACCAGAGTCCACATGCGATGATCCTAAACACAACAAGAATCAGAATCAAGAATAACATCACAACCATGATCAGTGAGCTGACCGGCAAATGAGTTGCATGGTTAGTGTAGGAACATGAAAAACAACATGAACATGAAAAGAAGAATTGGAAAGAGTGTCTCGTCCTGTGATAGAAAGAGAGGTACTATCTGTCATGCGAATAGCGATAGGAGTAGCTAGAGGACTAATGAAAGTGAGAATGGTGGAATCAGATGTCATATGAAAAGAAGCACAGAGTCAAGAATTCAAGGTGATATACCTGAGAAAGGATAAGTAAAAGGTGGTCTCTCACTAGAAGATTATGCAACAGAACCAGTATAACCAGTCGATGCAAAAGCAGCCATATGATGCAACAGTGTGAGAAGCTCCTAAGTATTAGAAGCACCAGAGTTCCTCTGAGAGGAAGGACCTCCAGTGCCCTTCGGAGGACAGCCACCACAACGTAAATCCATCTTCTTCCTTTAGCAGAACTGCTCTACATGTACATCCTTGTTGCAGCGGAGCCCCCTACCAACAGTAGCTATCACTAGTGGAGGCGCCACTGGTGAAGGAGTAACTGGAAGCGTAGAAGGTGTAGAAGCTGGAGGAGCTATCAAAACCAAAAAAAAACAACAGTGACAACAGCAGACCCACACCACAAAGGTGAATCTCCTCAATACGAACAGCTGCAAGGGCCTCCAACAGAGTCACATGAGGGTGGTGAGCCATCAACTGAGCACGAGTCTGCTCGTACTCAGCCCGGAGACATGTCAAGAAGTTGTAATGCGACGAAGCTTCAGGTGAGATTGCTGACGCTGACAGCACTGACAAGTGTGGCAAACATCTAGTCCCAAAAAGTCAATCTGACGCCGTACCTCGGACAACTAGATATAGAACTCGTCCACAGTGGCATCTCCCTGCTGAACGCCTGCTCCTGATGCACAACAGCAAGATACAAGGAATCACCAGAAGGCTCATAGCGGTTGTGCAAATGCGCCCACATCAATTGTGCTAAAGCCAAGCCAACCACATCCCCAGTGAGATGCATCTCCATGCTAGCAACCAAAATAGCGAAGGCACGGGTATCCTCATCAATACATGTCTTATAGGTAGCATACTGAGTCTGAAAAGTCTCCATGGTATCCTCAAAAGTATCAGATGTCTCCTTACGAGCATCTTCAGAAGTATTCTTCAGAAGCATAGGGTCAACAAGTGGAGCAGGGTAAGACGGACAAAGCAACTCACCGGCAAGAAACTCCCATAGTCGCTGACTATGCATGTGAAGGGGCATATAATGAAACCAGTCCCAATAATTGATACTATCGAAGATTACTGGGCAGTAAGAAACGGAAATAGTACTGAAGAAAACGATATTTTTTCCTTTTTCCTGTTCTTTTTTACTTACTTAAATAAACCAGTAAGAAAACTTTATCAGTTTCGGCGGAAATCACGCCAGCAAAAAAGGCGTCAGGCGTCGTGGCTGAATGGAGCGTGACCGGCGGTCTAGCGGCTGGACGGGCGTCGTCGGCGGGTGGCCAGGCGGCGTGTTCCCCCTGTGCGGCCGGCGGTCGGACGCTGCCGAAGACGACGACGGGTGGCCGGGCAGCGTCCCCTGTGCGACGGTCGGGCGACAGCCTCACGGGACCCCCCTACGACAGCTGCCGGATGCGACGAAGATAGTCGGTGGAGGCATCTAGAGCTCGGCGGTGCAGATCGGTAGAAGACTCGGCGGCGGCTCACTGGCGTCGGCAGATAGGCGGTGGCCTCACAGGCGGGCGGGCAGCGTAAAGCCTGCCACACGGTAAGGAGAAGACAAGCGGCGGCAGCAGGCAGCAGATGGAGAGCGCCGGCGGCTGAGGAAGAACAGCAGCGGCCACGGGCAAAATCAGGTGACGGCTACGGCTGGAGAAGAGAACCAGCGGTGGCGATGGCTCGACGAAAATCCTTGTATGTGCTCAGATACCATATTATGAGTAACATTTGTATTTATTATGAGATCAATAGAGCAATACATATAGAAGTACAGCTATGACATATATACAAGTAGCATCTTATACAATAAGAAAAATATAATGATAATAATACACATCTAACAAAAACATGGCAGAAAACTAAATCAGGCATACGAGAAATGAGTCCTACCTTTTGCAGCAATTATAAGTCGATCAGAATGAATAGAACGAATACAAGAAAGCACGACTCCAGACACCTCAGAACAAGAAGCATCTACTTATGTTGTTTAACTACGTCCCCAACGGGATGAGCAAAATTAAGGCTGAGGAGACCAAAATCAGATATGGCCGAACCTGATGTGATACGATGGTGAAGCTCTCCGCGTGTCTAACATCCCAATGGTGTCAAACAATTTCCCTTCGTAATGCTCTGTCATGGCCCCCCACTCCGAGAAATCACCATTTCAAAGCAAGTTCGATGAGCATGCACCGTATTGCAGACAAAACAACCCGTCGCGCATTCTGCAGGATCCCCGGCCATCGCGTCGTGCACCTGCAACACTCCGTCCCCGTCGCGGTGACCACGCTCAGTGGTTTCCTGAGCGGGAGGGAGCCGGACATGAGTGCGCGGCGGAGGTGGACGAGCGTCGAGCAGGTGGTGGGTATACCGTGGAGCCGCGGAGGACCGAAGGCACACGCGAAGTGGCGCTTGAAAGTTGAAACACGGCGCTGCGCTGGCCGCCGCCATCGCCCGCTCTTCACCCGGGGTGCCCTCCTCGTTAACTCCCGTTTCCCGTCCTCCTCCTCTCTCGATCTCCGCGGCGGCGGAAATGGCGGTGGTGGAGACACAGTATTGGAGGCGCGCGAAGTATAGGAGATCAATAATCAAACTTATCCTTAGTCCTCCCACGTAGGGTGGGAAAAAAAACTCCTCATCTGATCGGTTCAAATTTACTTTAATTACACTTGTTAATAATTAAATATTAAATAAGTTGATTTTAAATAAAATTAAATTTTACTTTAGCTCAGCTCGTTAGTTTAATTTGTACGTTTGAGAATGCGTGCAGTGCATATTTCATGCTTGTTCTTTTCCTCCGAATCTGGTGACTTTTGACTTTTGCTATAGTACCTAACTTTTAAACGGAGTATTTTTTTAAGTCGGGGTCTACAAGTTAAACGATGTACACGTTAAAAGTTCAACGTCTGTACCATCCAAAATCGCAAGTATCTCTCTCCATAATCTGTACCGTAAACAGCCAAAATTCAAAAATTTCAACCAAAAGCCGCAGCCGTTGCCAAACATGCCCTATGTCATGTTTAGGACATGTTCGAATTTATATATTGACTTTTTCTATATTTTTTTCTTGATGCAATGTTTTTGTTAGACATGTGAGCATCTTTGGAATTAGACCGAATTTCAAGATGGGAGGGGAAAGGTCGGATTGCATCAGTCCAGATATACATTAGCCTAGGCTAGCCATATAAGTGTGGTCAAAGTTGATGAGGGTTAATTAGGCTAGGAGGTTTTTGAGTATTTTTTGCATTAAAAAATAAAGAAGGCGGGTTTGAGTATTTTTTGCATTAAAGAAATAAAGATGGATCTCGATTGGGGTTTTTAAAAATTGGGTGCTTCAAAATGTTGGATGTTCGATGGAAGAGGGTGGCATACGAAGATTCAATTGAATGTTGGGTTTACAAGGATAATGGTGATGGAACATGTCTTCATACGGTCCTCGTTAATGGAATTTCTACCAAGGCACATATTAAAATGACTCGCATTTTTAACCACTTCTTAAATAACAATCACATGGTAGATCATCATTAAGCAACCTGTTAACTACAAATAACACTTGGAATATACCACAGATTTCAGAGTAATAAAACTAAAAATTTCAATATCCACAATGCCCAAATTATGTAAACAAATACATAGTGCATTGTCCAGCGACAGTACAAAATTACGAAGAGAAGAAAATGTTACAACGATGATTGAATATATACAACCAATAGTACATATGTGAGTACACCATTATTTGATTTACAACATTAAAGTTTACGAGAGAGTAATCATATATCTTCTTAACCTGCAGCAAAAAAAAAATAACGAAACAAGCAAAACAAATGGTATATAATTTAGTGTTGACGTTGGACCCATATATCATGTAGTACATGTTCACTTAATCACTCGGCTCACCAAGATACTAGGACCAGCTAGAATCGATCGACAGCTCTGGCTTGTAGTTGGCTATCATCGCTCGGCTAATTAACCCTTAGTTCATATTAAACCGTCATTAGGCACCCAAAACCAACTAAAGGCTCTCTAAAACATCCAAGGCAAACTTGAAAGCCAACCAACCACAAGTAGCCACACAAGAGCCCCTAAAGGCATCATCCACAACATCCCACCATCCTCAAGTGGCAAGAGGCAGCCAATGGCCAGCCTTCTTGCACATCCAAACAAGGAGAGGTGGACACCTGGCTTGGTCAAGGCATCAACAGAGAGGGTACAGGAAGAGGAGAAGCAGAGCAGCAACAACAATTGTAGGGAGGAACAACGGGTCTGTTTGGCAATGGCTGTGGCTTATGGTTTTTGGCTGAAATTTTTGAATTTTGACTGTTTACGATACAGATTATGAAAAGAGAGATACTCACTTGCGAATTTGGATAGTACAAATGTTGGACTTTTAACGTGTACATCATTTAACTTGTAGACCCTATCTTAAGAAAATACTCCGTCTGAAAGTTAGGTACTATAGCAAAAACTAAAAATCACCAGCTTGGGAGGAAAAGAATAGGCCCAACAACATCCATTGTCTTCCACCCCACAGCAAAGACATGGGCAATAGGGTAGGAGGGGAGGGAGCAATGGTAAACAAAAGAGGAAGAAGCCAAACCAACGGAAGAAACCAAAATAGATGCTTTGAGAGCAGCCAAAGTAGCATTGTTTGCCGCACTCTCAATCTGTAAACTCGACGTTGTATGGAGTGGCTATCACATTTAGCAAATTAAATATTTGATTGATTGCTTACATTTCTGCACTTTAATTGTCATGTTTGTGGTTTCATTGTGAATCTTAGAATTGTATACATGATTTTGCTATTTTATGTGCGTTGCACATCACTATTAATAATTGAGTCCTAATTGGCATCTTATTCAGAAGGTACAAGGACTTTAGATTAGCCATCTACCCCTACAATACACGAACAGTTCTATGTTACTTCGCAAACATGCTTTAAGAGTAGTGGGTTCGTCAAACTGGTCAAATAACGTCTGGCTAATTTCCTACTGTAAGCTGGATACTCTTAGCAGACAATCCACATCATGTCCAAGGATAAAACAAACCGGATTTTGATAATTTACCAGAGCTAGGCCGGTAGTGTTAACCAGCTGGTTTCTAGTCTATTCCAGTGATTTCGTTTTTATATATTTTTCATCAAATTGTTGTGTTTGTTTGGTCTTCCATAAGCCTTAACATCAAATTTTCATTAGAATTAGTATGAAAGTACCTCTTTCCCAGTCTGTATCCTGACCAAACCGGTAGGACCGTTTATTTTTAATCCTTGATCATGTCCTATGCCATTCAAATAATGTTCTACCGTTGTCAAGCTATTATTGGCCGAATAATATATACATAACACTCTTCCAAGCATGCTATGGAAATGTAGTAGCATTTAGTATGTCATCTCAAAAGTGATAGGGCAAATTTGAAACAAATAGTCAAAAGACTTACCAAACGAGCATCGAATTTCAGAGTAACCTATTACAGAAAGAACTTTACATTTGTTTCACGAACAGAATCAAGATAATTCATCCCTTGAGTCTTGATGTAAGTATTCAGTATTCTCAAACACTGGTTTGGATCAGACATCTCAAGAACAGAATTTGCATGTGTCACACACTTCACCTTCTCTCAGGACATGCCTAAAAAAAGATCGTCATCAAGTATTTCTTATCGCTAAAATTTTCAGCAAGCTATTGTTCGTTTCAATTAATTTATTGACAAGGCCTTGCAAAGTTGCAATGGAGTATTCACGCACCAGCTGTTCTCCATGTTAAGTGAGCAACTTGAAGGCACTCATGTAAGAGAATATTCGGCCGTGAATCGGAAACCAAAACTGTACAGTCGGCACTTGGTCACGGCTAGCTAGAACACTTTGTGTGAGATTTTTATGTAATTCATGAGCCTTTTCAGAGCTTTACCACTGTCAATGGCTTCTCTTGCCCGGTCCAGCGCAGAGTTGATATCCTCAGCTCCGCTGCAGCCTAACAAGTGGTCAACCATAGCTGCATTAAGAACTATTCGGTCATAGGCTGGCCCTTTCTCCCCACCCAGTGCTGCCAAACCCAGCTCCAAGTTTTTCAGGACCTGATTCAGTTTGGAGATACAGTAAGTAAAAATAATAACTACGCTAAAAGAAAATACATCTCCTGCCAACAATTCTGGGTGACACACTTCTAACACACAGCATTAACAGAGTTGAATGGATAATGCCATTCTTGATTGGAAATAAATGGGGTATAGAAATATGAAATGAAGATAGCATCAACCACAGCCATGGACAAAAAGACTTACTGATCTATCAGTTCTTGGAGTTTCAGTAGATTCAAAACCAAGCTCCTGAGCATTCACAATGACCCTGAAGCTCTCTCTAGAAATACCTGAAAGATAAATGAGATAAGCTCGGACTGAAATAATTTCATAACCAAGTTCTTGGGCATTCACAACAAGGTATCTAGATAGTAGTGCCCTTTGTGCTTATCAATGCCATGAGAAAAGGCATCTTCTTTTATATGAATGGACTGCCAAGGTGTTGTAGAAATCTCAAATCTGAGAACATTTAACATATCCCTAACTTCAGTAGCACAATTCCTGGCCACATAAGTGGTAAAGTGTAACAAATGCCCTATCATCTCGACAACACCTAGTGATCACTGTGAATATGAGGAGCACCTATAATCAATAAAAAGAGTAAAAGGTATTCATTTTTGTACCGTCAGTCTCAGAGAAATTTATGCTGTTTGGTGTCCGGAACCCTGAGCAATGGTTCACTGGAAGCCCTTTTGATGCATGAGCCGATCTTTCCTTGGTTGTCATAGAAAGTGCCCCCTCCTCACCCTAGTGTGTACCATAAATTTGTCTTAGCAGGGGTAACAACCAATAGATTTGAGAAAACAACAGTATTTAATGATCGGATTTGCATTCTGACAAAAACAACAAGGGAAATAAACTGTATTGGTTCCAAACATGAGGAATGACACTCAAAATGATTTTAATGCAAGAAGGCCAACTTTTCTACAAATGAGTTCTTAAGAAAATGCACACAAATAAAACCATATGTTTTAGTTAGAAAGGGGAAAACGACCCAACAGTAACATGAAGTTCAAACCCTCAATATCACACAAGAAAAAAATGAACTTACCTTTACAACTAATCCAGCATGAACTGTTCTCCTTCTCATAAGCATAAGCAATGGGTCTTCATAGCCCTCGTGATAAAATCCAGCAACCATTGATTCTCTTCCCCGCGCCTAGGGACAAAAATAAAGACCAATAAGCCTTTTAACAATGAACTAGTAGCATTTAAGTGAAGCAGCATTTGCGAATTTTACAACAGAAACACACATGAACAAGGTTATGGGCCTGTTCTTTTTACGGCTTATGGCCAAGGCTTATAGTTTATGGCTGAATTTTTTGAATTTTCGCTATTCGTGAGAGAGAATACGGAGAGAGACAGTCGTGTGTGGTTTTGGCCTAAATGAAGTCAGTATAATGTGTACTACAATAAACTATTAGACCTCATTTGAAAAGACACTCCGTTTGAAAGAATAGTTACTGTAGAAAAGCCGAAGCCGCAGAAGCCGTTCCGCCGAATAGGCCCTATATAACAATAATGCATTTGTCATCCAATTTACAAAAAATTAATAGGCACTCTCATAAGTAGTTGGTGATACAGATTAGCTGTGTCTAATACCTTCAACGACATGGAATTGGATTATTACAATAAATAGCTCAATCATCTTGACTTGTTGTAGCCAAGATAATCCTTTAACAATTTTGTAAAAAAATATCCTCTCGAGGAAACACTTTGAAAACCTAAGTTACTAAACTGCCAAGCATTGTACTATCGAAGAGATACAGTAGATTGTACTAAATCGTTAAGCTCATAGTTCATCGAAGATCTGGCAGCTGTGAATTGCGATCAATATCTGTGCGGGGTATTAATAAGTGTTAAGGGTATTAGAGATAAGGGTATTAGAGATAGAATAGGAACACCCTTATCTCTAATACCTTTAACAATAAGCACAAAGGGTGCTATAATGTAAATATAGTATGCTACAAAAAATAGAACAATTATATCATAGAAATGCCCTCAGGCTATCTGTTCTTACAATAAAATACCACAGGTGGATGATAAAAGTTACTCACTCTCACAAATTGTTGAACCTTCTCAGAGGTAGCCAAGGGTGGTCGTTTCTTAATATGCTCCCTGAGCCCAATAACTGAATATCTGCAAGAATACTGAGTCAAAAAAAACTCTACATGCAATATGTCTTTCTTACCTGAGTTATTTATTTATTTATTTATTTTGTGATGAAATAGTTTATTTTAGCATGAAGTCGGATCAAAAGAGATAATTTTAAAATTGAAAAGTATATATGTTTCTTGCATTTTCAAATATGCAAAGCTAGTATCCCATCCTGAAAGCAATATCTGCACGAATATTAAGTCAACCATGCCTTAGGTCATTTGAGCACACAAAGTTACCCCGAAATTACAAACTTACAATGGTGGGCAAGCTTCCTGGAGATTCAAATATGCAAAACCAGCATTCTCATCCTGAAAGCAACCACACAGTTGATGTAATCAGATGCGGTCAGCAGTGCAAAAAAAAGGGGGTTGCAGGAAAAGTAGCCAGAACTGAACACACACCTCCAATAGTGTTTTGGCCTGTGTTGGAGACAGGTGTGTGTTTGCACCCATGAATTTAAGCATCTGTCCTTCTGTTATGCCACCCTGAAAACCTTGGTCGTTAATTAATACAGAGGGTTTTCAAAAATTAAATGACAGATAAGTTTGTCAACAAACCACAAGATCGATACAACTAAAATACTCGCATGTACGATGACTGTTGCTGGATATGCTCTGTACTAACCTTGGGTGGCATCCATTCAACGCCGTGTAGGAGGCAAGATTCACCATAGCAGGCTCTAACAGCTGCAACAAATAGAGTACTCCTAAAAAAGCGTGCATTTCCATCATACGGCTCACCATAGTGTGTCAAGGAATTGACATCAGCAACTGGAGGAGGGCCTGATAAAAAGTGGTGTTAATGACATGATTGATTTTTATATCCAGTTTAAGAAAGAGAAACCCACTTGGCACTACCTAGTTCATCATCGAAGGTTAGACAATATGCTTTGAGCTCACGATCAGTTTCCCTATTCATTCGCTGTCCAATCAAAAATGCTGCCAGCAGTGCTTCACTCACAGTTGTTGAATTTGCACTCATCAATCCAACTGGTAGAACATCCTTTAGTACACACTGAACTTCCTCATAACCTAAATGGCCACCAGCAAGCACTTCCCTCAAAGCACCAACAAGTCTCATCTCTGCAGTGCCTTGACCAACATACCGAGGTCCTGTTAAACCATTTGCTCCCATGATCGTTCCTTCAGGGTCTGCTATAAACTTCACCTCAGGATGAAGAACTTGGTCAAGGCGTGGCCAAAATATGCTCATGGCACGTCGCTCACCCTCGCTCCATTGAGTGGCCTCTGGAAAAGAATTAGCTCTGATTGTCATGCCAGCAAAGAATGCACCCAACTGTGCACTGGACACTGGCTCATCTTTGAGTTCTCCCATTGCTACGCATGAGTTCACAAAGAAAATACAGCATAAGCCTTTTATGGAAAGCGAGGAAAACAGATAAAATTCAAAGCAGACCTAATGTAAGAATGCCGCCTAAATCAAAATTTACCGGAAAATTGTACAAACCAGCAATCTCATATCCATCTACCAAATAATAAATATGTTGCCTAAACAAGAAACTTACATGTAATGTATTACACCGTGACTAACCACAAATTAAGCATCAGATACATATTCTTGATTCATGAGCTAAATATTCCATAAAAGAGCTGAACTTTAGCAGGCTCCATATCAAGCAAAATTCGCATGCGTAGATAAAGGAGTGGTCACCCTATTGTTCGCGTGAGGCTGCATTGTATGCAGGGTAAGAACTACCATCTACATTATAGTGTCATGCTATGGTGCTCGTATAATCTAGAAAATTATCACACAACTCGAATTCTACTATGCGTCTAAGGGGCTGTTCGTGTTGGACTTTTATTGATAACTTTAGATGTGGCTTATAGTTTTTGGCTTATAGTAGTGATCAAAAAAAGTGACCTTTAGAAGGAGTAGGTAAGCGGTGTAAAAAGTAAGGAAAAGATGCATGCGAGTGAAGGAAACGAGAGGAGTGGGGTGGATAATATATCCCTGATCTCCTGTCTTATCCCTGAGTGAGAAGCCAGATGTTCGTATTAGCTTTAGACTTTTCTAAACTGAAGCAAGCAGAAGCCAATACGAAACAGGGCCTAAGACACACAATAAACATCAGGCTTGCAGCAAGCCTCTAAATTCCAATCACCCACAATCAATCGCCAGAAATGCCACTGAAAGCAGCGACATTTCTAAACAAAATAAGCTCATTTACAAGCAGCAAGCATCATTTCTCGAGTTATGCCCTAACAAGCACAGCATCTGTATCGTCAAAATCACTCGACTATGCTCGCTTCCCGCACAAATGGTGGCTACAGCGCAGAATCGAAGCTAGAGATCACCAAATCGAAGCGGCAAACGTGAGGGGAGGACTCACCGGAGCGGAGGATGGTGTCGAGGACGCGCATAGCCTGCTCCTCCCCGAGCGGGCGCGTCTGCTCGGGCCCTGTGCACACCCGCGCCTGCGCCTCCAGCACCGTGGCGTTCGGCCGGGGCAGCCCCGCCGGCCGGTACGAGTCCGACACCGCCGGGTTCCGCCGCCCGCCCTCGTCCAGCACCGCCACCCCGCCTCCTCCATCCACGACGCCGCCGCCGCCGCCGCCACCACCCCGCGCCGGCATCGCCGCCAGCCGACCGAGGCCACCGAGCCGAGCCGCCTCGGCGCGGGCGAGACCCGATGGCTCAGGCCCCGACTCGGGCTCGGAAGCGGCCTGAGGAGGAGAGAGTTCATGATGAGCCAAGGTCAAAGGAGCCGAGGTCAAAGGCGAGGAGGGAGACGACGACGGGAAGGAAGAACCGAGGCGGGGTGGATCGAGCCTAGTGGATGGACTCGGCCCACTGTGCACCGAGGTGGTGGGCCCGCGCATCCAACGAAGCTGGGGCCCACGGCTCCGAACGCTTTAAGATTCGTGCGTCGCGCCACGCGCGGGGTCCGTGCCGATCGGACGGCGGGGAGCCCTCACAAAGCGTAGCGCCGCCTCCATCTCTCCTCCCATCCCCATCTCGCGTCGCGGAGTTTGAAGCTTGGAGAGATCGAAGAAACGGAGGCTTCTGCCCTAGTGCCGCACCACCACAGCATCCATGGCGTTGGCTGCTCGCCTCGTCTCCCGCTCCCGTCAGGTTCGTCCGCTCGCTCGCCTTCCTCCCTGTCGTCACGCCCCGGAAAACCCTAGTTTTTGGTAGATCTGATCCGGTGCCGTGTGCCTAGGCGTGTGCACACCTGCTTGGTCCTGCTTGGTTCGGCTTACGTGGGATCTGTAGTTGCGCTGTAGATTTTCTTTGCTGAGCATCGATCGCAATGGTGGACGTTGCATGCGGCGGGTGGCGTTGGGTGTTCCGAGTCCGATGCATCTCGTTTTGGTTTGCTTTGATTGGAGTGAGCGATTAGGAGGGACAGTATTCCAACTTGTAGGCAGGGCTGGAGGGGACAAACAAGGGGATAACTTGTTTCTAACCGCTCCAGATCCTTTCAATCCAAATTCGATTTCGCAGTTCGACATTCTCCTAGATCTGGTGTCATATGAAACCATGTTTGGTACCAATTGACAAGCTAGCTCTGGATATTGCTGAAGCCCGAAGCCCTCTGGACAGAATGTTTTGCCTTAAAATAGAAATGTTAATGATCCTGCGAATGCCTTCTTAGTACTTATTGCCTTTGAGCTCTGTATGTGTTGTGTTGACATGTGGTCAGCGGCTTATTGTTGAAATTGACATGAGAACATGGTGGCCGATTTAAATTTGCATAGGTTTGAATGCCAACGATAAGACTTACGGTTATTAGTTTATTTTATGTGAAGGTGTACGTGACGGTGAGGTTTCAATATGGAGTTGTTCAGTGTCAGAATGTTTTTTCCTGATGCTTCATCTATCATATTTTCCACTATGTTTATGCTGCTCAGTTCGTTGATTAATGTTCTTGCAGCTATATTCTGCTCAAGCTGCTTTGGCAAATGGAGGTGCCACTCAAGTCCGCTTGTATGCCAAGGATGCAGCTCCGGCTGACCGTCCTCCTGTCAGCGGAGATGGTAAGCCTCTTAGTTTTTTGCTCTGTTCTTATATAATTAAGATCTTTATCAGGTATAAGTGAATTCTTCTATTATGCATGTTTTGTAGTAATCTGAGTTCTGAAAAAAGTTGCAAATTATAACTGACCCAGTTTGAACCTCTTTTGATGTGAGATGATCATACAAAGCTGCAGAAAAAAATTGTTGTTGGTACTGTATCCTGGGTTGTTGGCTTGTTGCAGTGTCACAGGTAGTGTTTAATGTGCTGCTGCATCATTAAAAAATTCCTAGTCAAGACTATGAAGAGGGTATATCATGGGAAGTTGAACCTGATAACTATTTGGAATTTACTTCAATGTATTGAATATTTCTCCCACAATTAAGTTGTGCCCCTAATGATGAGTCCATTGATGTGTGCCTTTTCCCTGAAGATGCAGCTTATGCTTTCATTTCGAATATATATTGGATTTTGTTAGGTTAAAGTCTACTTGGATAATCAATACGGCAATAACATGTTGTTTGTTAGTTTTATAAAACTATGTCTTGAGTACCACTTTTTTTTTGTAGCACTTTCTGAGATTTATTTTAGTTTTGATAGCCCTAATTTCTTCTTTTTTATGTTGTCAAGACCTATTGAAGGGCATATTTTTTGAGGTAAAGAAGAAATTTGAGACAGCGCTTGGGGTCCTTAAGAAGGAAAAGATCACAATTGATCCGGATGACCCAGCAGCAGTTGCTCGTTATGCCCAAGTCATGAAGACTGTAAGAGAAAAGTAAGATGAATTATAGGCTTTTGCATGTATTCATAGCCATTAGCTTATTGCTTTCCTTTTATTTTTGTCTTTGTTTTTGTGTTTTGTTTAACAAAAAATTTTTTTGTGGTGATTGTTTCTAATGCAAAACTTGATGTGCTCTATTGTTCTTAAGTTTCTACACCTTTGTTTCATCAAACACTATAGTGTTGTGTTTCAATAGCAGTATGGAAACAATATATTTAAATTCGGGATTACTTACTGCCGAATAGAATTTATTAGCCTGCAAAGTACTTCAGGGTATAGATGCATCCCTCAGAAATTAAAGAGGTTTTACCTGTACATGTATTGTGGCTTTGGCCTCAGAAATTAAAGAGGGAATGAACTGTTTGGACATAACATTTGCAAAAGGAATTCCGGCATAAATCCACTACCCCAAATAAGCACCCACGATCGATTGCTTTTGTTTTGTGTAAGCTCATTTAATCTTGATGTTATTTACCTGATCACCTAATTATGCTGACATTGTCTAAATGCAGGGCAGATCTTCTTTCTGACTCTCAGAGAATTAAATATACTATTGAGACTTTTACGAAGGGCATCCCTGATGCACGGACTTACTTGAATACCCTTCAGGAGATCAGAATAAAGTACATCCATTACCCTTTTTTATAGTCTTTTTTCCTTGTGCTTTCCAAAATGCTTAATATTACCGCTTGACCAAAATCACACTTCTAATCAAATTGACACAATGTTTGCCCATATTATAAATTTATGGCGTTAATTGCTTGTATAAAGTTTCTTTTGTGTGATACAGGAGTGGCCTTGTAGATGATCTTGGTGCTGAGGCTATGATGATGGAAGCTCTTGAGAAAGTTGAGAAGGAAATTAAGAAGCCACTCCTGAGGAGTGACAAGAAGAATATGGGTCTCCTCTTGGCAGAGTTTGAGAAGATAAACAAAAAGTATGAAAAGATATGTGTCTTCATCTTACTATTGTCAATACGTGTCTTCATCTTAATATTGTCAACTAAGTTTTGAGATAGAGCTGGTTAAGTACCGGATATATCACGCTAATGTTCTCTAGAGATGCATCTTTTGCTGATTATTGAAGCATCGGGATCGTTTGCAGTTGGGCACTTGACCGCAGGGCATGCTATTACCTGAATAGCACTCCTTTGACAGCTCTTAACCAAGACTTCGGATGAGATTGAAATTTCTCATGAGAAAAGGAATGCATAAATCCCTATGGTTGACTTGCATCAGGATTGTCTGATATATTGCAAGACAATTCAGATGATGGCATGGCCAACTGCAGCATGTTTTGAACTGTAGGCTATCCACATATTGTTGGGATGCTGATTTGCAGGGAAATATTGATTATACATCCTGATGTGCATCCTAGACATAGTCAATCTTATTTTATGGTTTTTAGACTAACTTGTATTTTACAAGTTTTTCTTTTGCCTTTTGAAAATTAAAATAGGCTTGGCATTCGGAAGGAGGATCTTCCCAAGATAGAGGAAGAGCTTGAACTGCAAATTGCTAAAAGTGAGCTGACGGAACTTAAGAAGGATTGTGTTGAAGCAATGGAGACTCAACTAAAGAGGTTTTTTTTTAAAATTACCAGTTCATTATTTGCTTGAGTGGTACCTCTAAGCTAGTTGGTAGGAACATCTTGAGGCAAATTTCATCATAAAATTGTCAATTACTATTATCACTAGCTAGCTAGTTCTTAGTTTCTGTGCATCTCTTGTCTAGCAACACACTGATGCGCTGTGTTACCAGGGACGAGTTTAAAGATGAGGAGATGCCTGATGTCAGGAAATTGGACATCAGAAACTTCCTGTAGGGCCTGATCGACCATAATCCTTATGGCATTCTGAAATGCCCGATCAATCCGTAATTTTTCATGGGTTTTCTTTTCAGTGACCCCCGGTGCTGTAAGCTGCATCTATGAATGTTATTCTTACTTTTTGTAATAAAACTGCACCGAAGAACAAAGATAGTCAACCGTCGAGTTGGATTGCTTTTTTACCTTCCTACATGGAGAATTTTGTTTTTAGACTGGCAATGCGAACGTCAAGCATTGCTTAATATATGCCGGCCTGCTGCTGCTGTTGTAGCCACAGCTCATCTGGGATGTTCTAATGTTATACATGAACAAGGTTTACGTAAGGCAATGGTTATACTACTTGTTTCACTTTTTTATTTCATTCCGTTGAAATGGCACTTAGCTAGAGAGTAGCATTTCATTTTCATGTTGGACCTCGATGTTGCATACCGCTTATCATTGATTTTCGGGTTTAATACGACAACTGCATGCACCATATAGTTTGTGCTGCACTGTGGCAAATTTCTCGTTTTTGTCGTGTTGTAAAAAATGCTAGAGGTTCATGTGCACCTGGGCAAAAATTACATACTGTTTTTCTTTTTATACTATCTCTCGTAAACGTGAACAATCAGAATTTAAAAGGTATAAACCATAAGACAGACTAAAAGAACCCACCCAATAACTCTTACCGAATAGCTAGCGCTAGCATAATCAAATGGTTACGTGCAAGCCAATACAGTAAATGACAACTTTTTAGCGGATTTGACATTGTTTGCGACGGTATTTACAAAACTAGCCGTATGCACAGCGTATTAGCAAAAATGACGTTTTTGCCGTCTGGTGGGCGGGCGGTAGCGCAGGGAAAACGACGCGTGGGCACATCTTGCCTCGTGAGCAGATGGCAGGCGTCTGCCGCCCGCCCACGGGACGGCAGTCTAAATTCGTAATTTTACATCATATTTGTTCAAATTTTTAAATATAGCAAATGAGGTTGAAAAATTACGAAATTTTATGCACAAACTCCTGACACAACGTATTTGCGTAAGGTTTTTAAGAAGTCAATAATATTGTATTTTTAAAATATCAAAAAAAATTATTTTTTCTCGAAATATTTGCATCATTACGTGCCTAGTTTTGCTGCCATGTTCTTGCTTCAATTGTCCCTGGATTTTTCTTGCATCCTCATTTTCAGGGCCCCATTTTTAATTCATATCATCCTATGTTATATAGCCACATGACCAATCAGCTCTACAAAAGAAGTTAAACCAATATCTCCATTTGACCGACCAATCAGTCAAGCTATACATAATCTCTTTTTTTCACAGTTTCCATTACTGCAAAAACTCGTACTTAATCTGTGAGCTTCGATTTACATGAAACTATACGGTGTAAACGCATGTGCCCCTCCTCTCTTCTTCTTGGAGAGGCACCTGCATAAGAATCCACCACGCTGCCATTATTCTGTATCTGTTCCCATTGCCTTTTTCTCTGTATAAACTGTTCGCAATGGAGGAGAAAGACGGCTTGGTTTGTGCGCTAGGCTCCTAGAACTGTACCCCGAACCACTTCGAGAGCAGGTGGTGTTTCAATTTGATCACCAGCCTGAAGACCACGTAGCATGGCAACTGCATGAACGCGACGGCGAAGTACCTGCACAAACCAAAACGCTGTTGGTGTTACGAATTTTTGTTCAGTCTGTGATCACAAGTTCAGTTAATAAATTTCACGCGAAATGTAGGAGAAGACGCTGCTGTAGGGAGGTAGATGGCATTACCACAAAGGTGATAGATTAGCCGACAGGTCGAGGAATGGGTACGGCCACCTGCCAAAATCCACACGACATACATTTAGTGACAGAAAAATGCAAGCACCCCTCTTACTCCAGGAAGGGGATGGAGGCTGGAAATTTTACCAAATTGGAGTTGATGCATGGACAATCCATTGAAAAAGCCCTTCGACACCGCCCACCACCCTCATACCCCACCCGTCTCCCCCACCACCGCCCATCGTCGGGTCATCGTCCCCCGGCTTCCATCTATACCCGGGGGAAACGGTAAACCCTAGGCGTGGAGGGTGGAATTTCCCCTTGGGCTCGCCGGCGAGGAGGAAGACCCCGACAAACCTCGCTGGAGAAGACGTCGCCTGAGCCCTAACCTCGCTGGAGAAGATGAACTCGCTGGAGAGGACACCGCAGCCAAAGCCGGAGCACGAAACCACGAGGTGAATGAAAAGGTCAGAAATTTGGATGGTTTTTTGATTAGTTCTGTCTAGATGATGATTATCAAAACCCTTAAAAGAATAAGCATATGGTAAGCCATCAACATTAAGGGAAAGCCAAACCAAAAGGTCCCCCTGTTCTTTGCCAAAAGGACCATGGATCCGTCTAAGTTCTTGCAAGATATTATTAGTACGTAGTACATCGAGACGGTAACAAGAATAAAAGTTGTCTGGCAAATAGCCTGTACTTTTCTTCTCAGAATCATGACCTAGCTAATGAACGATTCTAATTGCAACTGGAAAGTAATTTCAGGAGGCATGTTATTGCCATGCGTGTTCTGCAAAGTTGCAGTCATGTGGTACTAATGTACGGTACGAACAAAATATGATATTAAATTGGATGTGTCTAGGTATAATCTGAATATTTTCTTTCTAATAAACATCCAGATTTGAGACCGTTGGATTAGAGATCCAATGATCCTTTTTTGAAGAGAGAGGGAGATATTTTTTTAGAGAGGGTAGGAGAGAATTCATAGCTGTTGGATCTCTAATCTAACAATTTCTTTCTTTCTTTGCGTGTGATGCATTATCCAGCTAATGAGTATTATCTTGCTAGCTAGAAACAAATCAAAAGGACGGCGTAAAATGATGCAGCGATGGGACAATGCCAAGGGAAAGAAATGGATGGGTCTCCCTTTCTAGAGGATTGAGTAAAGCATAAACCACACCTTGCTCTGTCGCACACACTGCTGTTCACTTGCACTTCAAGTCCCAAAAGCCATAAAACCACAACACATCCTCGTCCTCCTCTCCTACTCGATCGATTGCACACCCTGCTCATCATCATCTCCCTCTCCGTCTCCGTCTGTACAGTGAAATGGAGGCAGGAAGAAGGAGAGACGTGAGAACAATGCTGTTCTTGGTGCTGGTGCTGATGTTCATGGCCGTGGCGAGGGCGGCAAGAGGCGATGTCGGTGGCGGCGACGAGCCGGGGGAGCGGTTCTTGAAGCTATGGACGGACGGAGGTGGAGATCAGGCCGAGGAAGATCACCTGAAATGGGAGGATGACGACGAGGAGGAAGAGGATCACATCATGATGTTGGGGAAGAGCCGCCGGCCGCCGACGGGGAGGAACGTCGTGAACGTCGACAGCTTCGGCGCTGCGGGGGACGGCAACGCCGACGACACGGAGGTACGTACGTGCGTGCGATTGGTATGAATCGATCATGCCGATACGGTGATGGTTATGCATGCATGGGAATCGAGAACCGGCACGAACTTTCAGAGACGTTTCTTGCCGATTTCACCTTTGTTTCGACCTTTTTGACTCCAAAAGTTGAACGCGCAAAGATTTTTGGGTGTCCTTTCTCGCGAACACGAGCAACTCGTTAGAGCAGAGCGAGCCGGGGTTAGTCAGCTTGACATGTCTAGTTAGTAGTATTCAACAAAAATAGCTTGTATTACATCACGAAATAAGAGGGTGAGACTAGCGCTTATAAACTTTTTCAGAAGGCTAATACTTCGTTTAGGGAATCAGGAGTGTATAAAGTCGCAATGAGTTTTAAGATGGATTTCACCTAATTGTTAAGGGCAACTCGTTATGTTTGAGGCCACCGCTCGGCTGTAACAAGGGTCTCACTCGGTAGTAAAAAATATATATTTTAATGTTTGTGGTTATTGGTAGTTGGCTGGTAGGGGAAAAGAGAATAATAGGATTAAAAGAAAATTGTATTTTAATGCTTGTGGTCAGGTCTTTAGCTTAAAGACCGGCCTTAAGTCTTTTTTGTTTATGATCTGCTTAAGATCAAACCTGTAATGTATAAGATCGACTTTAAGGTGGCTTATAAACTTCTATTTTCATACACTACGGATACCCTTAGAAACGAGAGGAACAATTTGTCTATTTATGTAATATATCTATTCCAATATCGAGCTAGGCCTGGATAGGTCTGTTCGTCTTTAGTATTTTTGTTTCTATGTCAGTGGTACTTCGAAAATGTAAAAATGATCGTTTCATCAAAGTCACCTATAAGCGTATCCAATAATGCTAAATGTTGCAAAATTTCCTTAATCCTTTGGCTCTCGGATCGCACGGTATCGTGGACGCCTCGGTTGTACCCGGCGGTACAACTCCAACTCGACTCTCTTCTTCTATCTCTCTGCTGCTAACTCTGATCACCCTGATGGCTTCTCTACCCTCTAAACATTACAAGGCTGCTGCTTCTTATAAAGGCTACGGCACAACTGACTTTCTATCCGATACGGACTCTCCCCAATTCTTCCAACGGACTATGGACTCATATATGGAAACACAAACTCGACTCATACACGGCAAGTACAACTGACTCGGCTTCTACTGTAACTCTACGTATACAGACTTGTATTCGTACACGGTACGACTTGTAAACCGAAAACAAGATTACTAACTCTAACACTAAAGTTGAGAGTTGACACCAAGAATCAACACTCGCTAAGAAATATAGAAACACAAAAAGAGTATCCGTGCACATGCCATGGATCTTAGATACGACACACCAATGTTTCTTTCTTTCTGAATATTATTGCGAACCTGCTATCTTTTAGTCACAAAAAGAAGACAGAGCAAATATGCAATTGCTTTACTTTCAAACAGTGGGTAGCATCTTGACGCTGGGAAGAAAAATAGAGATCCAGACCTTACAAATCCAGGAAGCCAGTTCTAGTTCCATTTAGCCGCAAATAGCATATGTATTATTTCCTATTTTTTGAATAATGCGTGAAAAGTGCGGGGTGAATATCGGGCCAGCTTCTCATCTTATCGAGCTTTTTTTTAAAATTAACACAGTTTGATTTAATATCATTGTATTGATAGTTTGAAAGTATTTTTAGAATCGAGCTAACGAGCCAAGCTAAAATAAAATTTAATTTCATCCAAAATCGACTCATTCAATATTTAACCAATTAACTAGTATAATTAAAACAATTTTGAACCGAATCAACGAGCTCCATTAACAAGCTTTTTTTTTAGTAACAAATGAAATTGTGAAGCCTGCTGTACTGATGTTGGCAAGATGTTGTGTCACTTATCAGGCGTTCTTGAATGCTTGGAAGAAAGCATGCTCTCTGAACAACGCAGTGTTCTTGGTTCCCGGGGGGCGGCGTTACAAGGTCGGCGCAAGCAAGTTCATAGGACCATGCAAGGACAAGATGATCATTCAGGTGAAGCAATAATATACATGTTAGTGCAGATGCATGTTAGTGTACTGACATTGGAGAGCGTAGTGCAGATCCAGGGGGCGATCGTGGCGCCGGACGAGCCGTCGGAGTGGGACTCGAAGAGCCCGCGTCTGTGGCTGCTCTTCTCGGGGCTCGCCGGCGCCCGTATCCAGGGCGGCGGCGTCATCGACGGCTCCGGCTCCAAGTGGTGGGCCAACTCGTGCAAGATCGACAAGTCCAAGGTACGTGCGTCATCGATTCTTCAGAGCTTCGTATCACTTCATCTGACTGCCCGACTGACCGTTGATTTGCTCATTGTTCCTGCCTTTCGATTTGCAGCCATGCAAAGCTGCTCCAACGGTAAGCACAGAACGAATCGATCGATCAAGACTCGTTGCAACTACAGGAAAAGCTGGAAGAAATGGGCAAGGTTTAATATTGGATTGGAGGATTATTTGCAGGCCTTGACGATCGACTCGTGCAGAGGTGTGCGGGTGAAGAGCCTGCGGATCCAGAACGCGCAGCAGATGCACTTCACGGTGTCGCGGTCGCGGAACGTGCGCGTCGCCGGGGTGCGCATCGAGGCGCCGGAGGACAGCCCCAACACGGACGGCATCCACGTCGCCGAGTCCACCGCCGTCACCATCCAGGGCTGCCGCATCGGCACCGGCGATGACTGCATCTCCATCTCCAACGCGAGCTTCTACGTCAAGATGAAGGACATCGACTGCGGGCCTGGCCACGGCATCAGCATCGGGAGCCTCGGGCAGGGCGGCTCGTTCGCCGCCGTGGAGAGCGTCGCGCTCGACGGCGCCCGCATCAGCCGCGCGCAGAACGGCGTCCGGATCAAGACGTGGCAGGGCGGCTCCGGCTACGTGCGCAACGTCCGCTTCTCCAACGTCCGCGTCGACGACGTCGACCACCCCATCATCATCGACCAGTTCTACTGCGACTCCAAGAACCCCTGCCACAACCAGGTAACAACACTCACTCACTTCGCCTGTGAGTCACACGGAGCCTAAAAGTTAACATTTTGTTTTGTTTGTGCAGACGTCGAATGTGCAGGTGAGCAATGTGATGTACCGGAACATCAGCGGTACGTCGAGGCGGGCGGAGGCTATCAAGTTCGCGTGCAGCGACGCCGTGCCCTGCAGCGGCATCGTGCTCAACAACATCGACCTGCTCCGGGAGGACGGCGCCGGCGAGGTGCAGACCGTCTGCAACTGCGCAATGGGGTTCGACTACGGCCTCGTCCGCCCCGCCGCCGACTGCCTCAGGACCGGCGCATGTGGTGGCGGCAGCGGCGCAGATGACCACGACCACGCCGACGATGATGGCGACGACGAGGTCGAGGAGGAGGAGCCTCCTGTCCTTCTGCATACCGAGCTGTGAGGTCGTAAGATCGGTGCAGGTGTTAAGGCCAGGCCCTTTTGACCCAGCTGCTGCTAAGTGTGAGCTTGTAGTATTGTACTAGATTAATTCTCTGATTTTTTTTCTTTCTTTTTATCGTGTGTTCGTTGTATAAGTTATTGTTAAGTTTGATTTGACATGCCTCCGTTTGGATGTTGGAATTGAGGCTGGAATTGGTAAATTAGAATCACAATTTCAATTCTAAGACTGTTTGGATACATTGCAATTGAATCTCGGATTTTGACCCGAATTCCACGAGTATTGGTTACCACTAGAAGTTGAGCCACCACAGTTCAGAGTATTGGTTACCCGAATTCTCATTTGGCTGGAAATTGGCCTGTTCGTGTGTGAACCGTCGACTGTACACACCCATGGGCCACGGTCACAAAAGGCACCAACTCTTCCTCGTGTCTCCAGCGAGCTCTCATCGCCGCCATCGCCGCCAGGACGACACCATCACCACCGTCGGCGAAAACCCTGCTCCACCTCCGCCGACAGCGGCAAGCTCCCTATGATTGCCATTAGGGGCAAACAGATAATTTTCATCTGGCCAATCAATCGAAGGCTCGCAGAGCAAATACGAAATAGGTAAACGGGTATTCGACACTATCTGTGTTCGACTCTAACTTTGAGAAAAAATATATAATACGATACATGATGAGTGATATTCATCTGTATATGTGCGTATGTCAGGTGATATGAGAAGCTTGTTGTGACTTTATTTAGGAATAAGATAACAAATAGACGGATTGTCGTATTTAAGCAAACGGGGAATGCTGAGTACTCTTCCTTTAACATCTTGACATTAATCTCACCCTGTTCTCTCTTATTGCACCTCTACTGTCTAATGCCCTATATAGAGGTACAAAAAAGGTGGATAATTTTCGTCCGACTGACCGATCGAAGACTTGTGCAGTGAAAACAGAATAGAGCAATGGGTATCCGGCACTATTCGTATCCGACTCCGACTCCGAAAAAAAAATGAAATATGATACAGGACGAGCAATTCGTATCCGCTTCAATTGCACCCCTGATTATCGTTGGTGCTGGATCCATGCTCGTGAAGCATTGGCAGTAACGATCCGATCCATGCTCGTGAAGCACCGCACGAGCCCTGGTCGTCGCCCGCGATCTCGTCGGCCCAAACTGCCATATATCCACTCGGGTGATGCAGATATATCACCTGGTATGTCACCGTCAGCCTCCTACCTGACTTATTCCTCCTCTCCTTCATGCGGTCGCAGCCTTCTTCCTCAAGTCCCGCCGTCACAACTCTCTTCCTCCTCATTGTCGTCTCCTGTCGACGTCCTAGCATGGTTCCTGTCCTTGTCGCCGGTGCCACCATCGCTTCTTCATCATCACTGCCTGTGGTAGCAGCACCAGTGGGGCGACGGTGATGGGGGCGCAACCACCGCATAGGGAGGAGCATGGGGGATGCTGAGGTTGCTGCGTATAGCTGCTGAACAATTCCTTAGGTTGGCAACCAAACGATATTTATATTTGAATTTGTTTTCAATTCCAATTTGCAAATTCATAAGTCATCCAAACACTTGAATTCAAATTCATAGGCTAATTCCATTTCAACATGAAGTTGAATTGGACCTCCAATTATGTCGACCCAATTCAGTCCAGAGAACTAAACGGATCCCTAGTCCTTGGTTTTCGCATTAGCAATTCAACATTGACTCCTTGCCAAAGAAAAAAAAAATCAACATTGACTACTTGCATACTAATTGCATTTGTGCAACTAATCTAGTGGTACCTTTTGCTTCATTAACTCTCGTGAGTTTTGCTGTCCTGCTAGGTGTTGGAATTAATCTTAGCTCATGCTAATTGTGTTAGATGTGATCGAAACTGCAATCGAAGGTGTGGTCGAAACTGCAGTCGAAGGAGTGGTCGAAGCGGCAGTTGCAGGCGTGATCGAAGCTGCAGTCGTGACTGTGGTCGAAGTATAAGTGGTCATAGGAGTCATTTTGTTTAATGGTCGTGGGTCTGAGTCATGGTCGAAGCCACAGTCGGATTAGCATGTTCAAGTCATACTCGTAAGAGTACTGCAGCAGGGAGTAGTCGTAAGTCGTAGGGGGACTCGTAGTCATAGGCGTAGTCGGGAAGCCGTGATCGAAGCAGGGCGTTCGAGTAACGGTTGAGTCAATGAGTTGGCTAAGTCTTTTGGGTAGTGTGTGATGTGCGCAAGTCATAGAGTCGTGGTGCGTAGTGTGCACAAGTCGTGGAGTGATGTCCGGTCAAACCGGATCACGAAGCGTCTATTTATATTCTTATAATCTGTCTGTTGAAAAAAGCGGTGAATAATAAAGAAAAGTGAAAAACGACGTAAATCGACTTTACATTGGAAAATTACTTTACTGTTCATCATTTTTTTCGTGTAGTCTATATTCACAGGTAAATTGAGTGTAATTTCTGAATTGAGTTCTAACACGGGAGTAGTAGGCTGCAGGGTAGTAATAACTATCGTCCTGGTAATCTCACGGCCGAGTAAACAACCCACAAATGACCAGTTGGAGAGCCAGCCCAGATGCTTCCACACAGCCCAGTTTGGCCCTCGTCCGGCCCATGTCAGTAACTACGGACGGCGGCGATTGTTCCACCGACGTGGACGCACTGCTATCCGACGATCGGACGGCGCAGCTCCCACCTCCCGTAAACTTTCTGTGGCGCTATCTCCGTCTGTCACCGCGTGTGGCGGCCGCCGCCACGGCGACGTGCGCCTTCTTCCTCCCTTCCATTCCATGACGTCACCCTAGACGCCAGCCTCTGCCCCTACCTATTCAGACCAAACCACACATCCCAAGGGGGGAGAGGGAGAGAGAGAGAGAGCCTGGGAGCAATGGCGCTGGTGGGCGTTCTTGCGCTGCAGGGCTCCTACAACGAGCACATGTCCGGTATGTACGGCATCCGCGCCGCGCGGTGCTGTTTCTTCTTCCTTTTTCTTTTCTCGCCTTTCTTGCGTGTGTGTTCGAGTTCTTGATTTGGTTGGGTGTCTGGGCAGCGCTGAGGAGGATCGGGGTGAGGGGGGTGGAGGTGCGCAAGCCGGAGCAGCTCCAGGGCCTCGACTCCCTCATCATCCCCGGCGGCGAGAGCACCACCATGGCCAAGCTCGCCAACTACCACAACCTGGTAGGTGCTTCTGTTGTCTTCGTTTCTCCGTGGATAATCAGTCCTCTTTGTTCGTTTCTGTCATGGCATAATAACGACTTGCTTGGGTTACCTGATAAAAATCGAAATTGGTTGGTGAACTGAGTATGTGTTGATAAAAAAGGCTTGGCTGAAGATGTCTGAAATGGATTCATCAATCTTGATACGATACAGTATTCACTGGAGGATGAGAAATTGGATTCAAGTGATGAGGTTCTTTCTTAACTAGATTTTGTCATAGCCAAAAAATGAATCAAATGGGCTAGTACAATGAACAAATATTTGGCTGCACAACCTTGTTACGTGCAAAGTGATTAGTATGCGCATTCTGAATAACTCACTTTTGATCAGACTAAAGAAACACTGTCTTCTCCCAATTGATGTATATTCTTCCCTATTTCTAGAAAAGGTTATCTAAGTGCTTCCTTGCATTGGTCAAAACAAAATGAACTAGTCCAAAATGGGTGCATTTTTTCCTATTATCTACTAGTAGTGGTTTTTGTTTCTATTTGTATTGTTCAGCCAGTTAAGAAACTGCTCTAGCCGGCCTAGATGGTGTTCAACACAAAAGCAACCAATTATCCATATCTGATTTTGATGTATCAACTCCAACCTATTAATGCTGTATGGGCAGTCTCAATTGTTTCTATTGGTATTGAGGGTGTGGGTAGTACCGTAGTAGAAAGAAAGAATCAACCAAAGTTACATGGAAGGCAAATTGGACTACTCTTCTGCGTGTAGTGTTGACTGCTGAGTATAGGATTCTAAAAAGGGCACTGTAAATTGGACTACGAGTTTACAATTCAAATTTACATTCTCATAGTTTTGTGTATTTCTTCCACAAAGTTATGACATTGTAGCCTGTACCTCCATCAGAGTAACTTGTCACGAATAGTATAAATTGCCATTATTTTGCTGCCTTACTTTATAAGGCTAACTAGAAACTGTGAATGTACTTTTGCCTCCACCTCTATATATTGAAGAGGGTTTGTAGGCTTGTAGCCAAGTTGGCCAATTCTGGCAGGCCGTAAGGAAGGATTTTTTCCCTGCCCTTGGCTTTTTGCTAAGTAGCAGGGGTGTGTGACGAGTCACAATACTCTTTGTCTTAATTTGATATGCAACTATGCAAGTGACTATAAATAGTTTCACATGCAGATAACAACTACATTTCCCCCTGTAGCTAGAAAGATCACTAATGAAGCGGGACTGTTGCTGGTAAATTTGGCACAGAGCTAGATTCAGACCCATTACATTTGACTATATGTCTTTTTCATGGGAGTGCACTTTCCTGTATTGCATTTGTACTATTTCAACTTTTTTGTACCTGAGATAGTGTACTCCTTCCTTGTTACCTTTTTATTCATTTACGCCGTAAAGTGTTGCAACATTTCACTTCATCTGCTTTGCAGTTTCCTGCACTTCGAGAGTTTGTCGGTACAGGAAAGCCTGTGTGGGGAACTTGTGCTGGACTCATCTTCCTTGCAAACAAGGCAGTAGGTATGTGGATCACCAATCAGTAATGGCTTTAATTTTTTTTGGAGTTGGTATGGAATCAATTGATGAAACACCATGATTGTTAAGTAATGTCGACCGCAGGGCAAAAATCGGGTGGCCAGGAACTTATTGGTGGACTAGATTGTACTGTCCACCGGAACTTTTTTGGTAGTCAGGTAACTCTGAGGACCATGTTGTCTAGTTGATGGCTGAATTAGTTGGTTATATCATTTGAATTGTGTATCTTCAAAAGTTTTTGAGATAAATATACAAGAATGTGAAGCCATGTTTGATTGCAAACTATTTCTCTTGCAGCTTCAAAGTTTTGAAACGGAACTGTCAGTCCCAATGCTTGCAGAGAAGGAAGGAGGCAGTCATACAAGCCGTGGTGTATTTATACGAGCACCTGCTATCTTGGAAGTTGGATCGGATGTTGAAATATTGGCTGATTGCCCTGTTCCTGCTGATAGACCCAGCATTACGGTATCATCTGGCGAGGATGTTGAGGTCTGCTTGTTGCTCTCTTAAGTTTGATCATGATATTCCAGTATTCTGCAAATGATTGTATTCTGGTCTCTTTCAAACAAAATTGATTTGTAGGGTCCAAATTAGATGGATTTATAGGATGAGCTTGATGAGCACTTGTTCTTTCTTCTCATGTTCATAGTTGCTCAGGCTGCACTAGCTAGCTGCTATTTGCTGCTAGTCCTGCTAAAATGAGTAGTAAATATGGAGTCTGGCAGTAATTTTTGGGAAAACATTTCCAAGACAAACTCTCATTATGCGTGGACATATTTACTTCTATTGTCCTGCAATGGCTTCTCCCTTCTGGTATTGTCATTCTAAACATGTGGGTTGGTTTTGACATCTGACATGCTGGTTCTCGGTCATTGCAAATCAAATATTCACAGGAGCAGAGTAAATGAATATGCTGAATACATTGGTCTTTTAATTCTTGAAATCCTATGACTGACTCCTATTTGGACAAATTGTGAAGCTAAATAGTATATTGTATTTTATTGTTAAGGACATTTTCTTTGCTAAAGCATCTATATATTCACTTCCTTGCTACTGTGATATGCATCCTGTTTATTTGCTGCATCAGATGTTTTTATCTGATTGTACCTTTTTGACTATACTAGAAGTGGGCACTGATATGATTCCTTTTATCACATTGAGTTTCAAGGTATTTTGCTGACAAAATGTGTTGAAAATACTACATGAGTAGCACCTACCGTTATGAATTCCTTGTTGAAACATACTCAAGTCGCCATTCTTGCATGACATATTTAGAGTTAGTTCTGTATCTCTTCTGTGCACGGCACTGACGTGCAATGCAATACTCTGGCAGGAAGAAGTGTATTCCAAGGATCGGGTAATTGTTGCAGTAAGGCAAGGGAACATCCTCGCCACCGCTTTTCACCCAGAATTGACATCAGACTCTAGATGGTAAGCGCTGTTCTCTCATACCATATCATGCATTTGCTTAGTGGCTTGGCGCTCTTGATGCTGACTCTCATGACCATGCTTGCGTCTGCCCCTTCAATAGGCATCGCTTCTTCTTGCACATGGATGAAGAATCTCATACAAAGGCCTTCTCTGCGCTATCGCTATCGACATCTTCAAGAGATGCAGAAGACGGGTCAAAGAATAAGCCTCTTGATCTGCCCATTTTTGAGTAGCACTAGAAAGAAGACTGCCAAACACCGAATAAAAGAAGATGAAGAAGCTAACTAAATTTTGATCATTCAGTTGGTGACAACAAAGCAGTTGATCATCTGTTATTGCTCAGTCCAAATGTGTTACTGGCGTCAAAACTGTACCAATCAAGAAATATTGACAATGATGTTACTTTTATTTTCACCTCAAAATATGATTTGATTACACACTCTTCCTAATGACCACTTTGTGCGATTTATTTCAAGAAATTGTTGCTCTTAGCACTCAATCAAGGTGTTTGGCACAATTGACTTTGGGCGAGCATAAGAGAAAACCCAACTGAAGGAATATTAGGCGGCAAAGAACGTTTCTGCTACTTTCTACAAAAAAAAAAAAACTCCAAAATTTCCAGTTCTCTTGCCCATCATCGCTCAATGGCAAATCTGGTCAAACAGCCGGAGAACTTCAAAATACCACTACTATCAGTTTACAAGCAGTAAATGCAGGGCTCATCTGGTATTAAGGAGGAAACGCAAGGTCCTAGATGCAAAAGCGCTTGTCCTTCAATATTCCAAATGCAGAAGGGGAAGCTCTAACCCTAAACCCCCAAAACCCTCGTCGCCTCCCACGCCCACTACTCCCCGAAGCGAGAGCGGAAATGTCGACGGCGGGGGCTAGGCTTTTCCGCGGGTGCCGAGCCCTCATGTCCCCGGCCGCGGCGAGGGGCCAGAAGCCGGCGGCGGCGCAGGTGACCAAGGCGGAGGCGGCTGTGGCGAAGGAGAAACGCGGGATCATGCGGCCGATGCCGGTCTCGGAGGCCCTCCGCCGGTTTGCTGGCGGCGCCCCCGAGATCTCCCGCGCCAACGCCGTCAGGCTCGTCTGGGCCCACATCAAGGCCAACGGCCTCCAGGTGACCACATCACTACCACCAGCTACTACTCTTGTCAGCTGCTATCACTTGCCGCTATTCACTTCGTAGTAACTGCTGCTCTAGTTGTTCTTGCTGCTACTTGTGTGATCTTGCTTGTACCAGTTGTGTGATTGGGGGTTTGGAAGGAGGACAACCCATTTTGGTAGGGTTTGCTTAGAGTTTCGTCTGTAGCTAGCGATTATATTGGTTGGCTTTGGTTTGGGAGAGGGAAACCCCATTTTGGCGGGTTTGGCTAGAGCTTCTTTTGAGCTAACGATGAGGGATTTTCTGCTGTTCTGTGCCATTTTCTTTTGGATCTAAGTGGTATATGAAATTTGACAAAAGTCTCAGGCCAGGGTTTCTATAGAAGTTTTTTGGCAACCCGGTAATTCCTGTGTTCTATTTAAGAAGTAAGTCTTTGATTTGTTTGTGTTGCCATAATCTAGTTTATTGCAGTTAGACCTGGGGAAAAAAACTTACAATGTGTAGTTCGTTCCCCATTTCTGGGTTTTTTGAGATATACAATGTAAAATGTTACCCAATAAAGGTATTTCCTAGCATTTTGCTTATGTGCTGACTTTTTTTTAGTTGTACCATTAGTACAACAAAGTCTTGCATTGTTAACAAGCCGGGCACTTACTGTTCAAAAATTCATCTGTAGTTTCAATTCCTTTTGGAAATGTACACCTTTAGCGATCAGCATTACGGTCCTAGCTCTTTGCTTCGCAGGGTCCTTCTGTAGTATGCCCAATGTTTCATGTGTTCAGAGGGATCCTTGTAATTACCCCATTTATGGTTGTTTGATGACTGAATGTGCTCTTATGTGATTATTTCATTGTACATTTTTAATTGCAAGATGGAACTTATATGACCTAGTTCTCTGTATCTGAAGTAGTTTCTACCAGAAGTCTGCTGTGCACTTGCAATGGTATAAAACCATAGCAGTGTAAATTGTATTAGATATGCTCTGTTGACTGCTTTACTGGTTTGCCATGATTCTTTTTTAGAAGCTCAATTACACTGATGTTGCTTACTATATTGCTTGATTAGATTATAACGTGCCATAGACATTTACAGCAAACAGTTTGTTTCCCCTGATAAGAATTTCCTGTTCATGACTTGCAGAACACAGCCAACAAGACGGAGATTAATTGTGATGAGAAGCTCAAAAGCATATTTGCTGGGAGGGACAAGGTCGGGATGATGGAGATCGCCAAGCTGTTGTCCCCTCATTTCCTGAAAACTAACTAAAGCTGTCTAGTGGAGCCAACAGTGGTGCTTTCTGCAGACTTGTTGGAAGCTTCTTTTGTGATCCATGTTAAGTCAAAGGTTCCACTAGGTAATGAAGTCGATGTGATCGTGTTAAGACTTCAGACTTTGTTCAACATTTAGGTTGGGGGTTCAGTGATGCATGTAAAAAGGATTCCCAGTGTTTTGTTGCGTGTTGCTCCTGTGATTGTGCGAGGTTCAATGTTTAGTCTGCTAATGGCACCTCGTCCTAGTCATATATCCATGCCGGCCTGGTTTCAGGGAATTGTGCTCAAGCTAGCTATTGTCAATGCGTGCCATTGCATTCCGGATAGTTTGCATGTTGAGTATGGTGATATTATCCAGATTTAATGGTCATTCTCTCCGAAAAAAGGGTGATCAGATGGTTACTTGCTTGGATATGTTCTGTGGCTGTGTTGACCTGTTTCATGTGTTGACTAGAGCAACAGGCCAGCTCTCTGAGAATGTGAATGGATGGTTTTCGTTCTCCGTGTGTTGCAATATGGGTGGGTTCGTTTTTGCTTATTAACTTATGTTTATGTATTATAGTTACAGTAGATTTTTTTTTTTAAAAACGGTGTGTTTTATAGTTCCCGTTTGACATGTGGTTGCTGTGTAATGTCATGTATGTTGAATAGGGGTGAAAAGTGGATACATATTATCCATATTATTTGGTTACCATATTCTATAGAAACGAATATGATATATGTTTTTCTATCCGATTAACAATTTCTATCCTATCCGTATTCGAATCCGCATAAACATATAGATAAGGATATAGTATAAATTTTTACCATCCAAAATGTTATTTTATCCTGACTATTTGTATTTGTATTTGTATTCGACAAATCAATATGTATATTTTATTACAATAAGACTAATTAGTTAGATAAGTTTTTTAATTGAACGTGAATTCGTATTTATTTAGGTGAAGTAAATGAATTAGAATGATTAAACGCGATTGTACGAGGATAAAATGTTATTAATATTTTTATACTATATAAGTTACGAGGATATCCAGATCTGATCAATTGAATAGATATTCAAATTAAATTCATATTCGTTATAATATTCGATTCATATTCGAGAATATTTAGATTCATATTTGTATTCATTTACAAATACGAATACAAATATGGTTTGGACACTATTCGATCCGTATTCAATCCTTTTTCACCCCTAATGTTGAATTATGTCCTGTACAATGAGCAATGTTGTACCTTGTAACAAATAAAAAACCCCATTACGCCCGGGGGGATTCCGGTCTCCATGCGAGCCACGTCCCCGGCGCGGCGTGCGCTGAGCGCTGCGACGCGATGGCGAGAAAAAGCGTCTGGTCGGTGGCGCTTTCCCGTTTTTCCGAAATTACGTCTGGTCCCCGGTTCTAGCAAAAGTCCTAAAGTTTTTTAACCCTCCACTTTGCGGGATGGCCCCGCGTTTTGGAAGTGCGCACGGGTCCCGTTTTCCACGTACAGGTCCTCGGTTTCTTTTCCCGAGTTTTTTCAAAATTACGTACAGGTCCCTGTTTCTCGCAAAAAAAATCTGGTATTTTTTTGGCCCCTCCACTTTGCAGTATGGCCCCGTTTTTTCACTTACAGGTCCTCGGTTTTTTCAAAAAAATCCTTTGCTTTTTTCGAAAATGCGTTTTTACCCCTGGTTTTTTTTAACAGGTCCTCGTTTTTTGCGAATAACCCCTTTACCTTTTCCGCAAATACGTTTTTCCCCCGATTTTTTGAAAACTCCTAACGAATTATCTTCTCATTTATTTTTTTACATACGATGACTGGTGCGGCGTGTCGCCGCGCCTATACTTCTAGTTGACCAAAAAATCATAGTTAAGTTGTGTACAGAAAACCAACAAACACCCTCTCTGTACAGGATCACGTCGCTACTGTGCCAACGAGTGACCCTTCACCCTACACAACAATACCACATGGCATGACTCTCAAAGTAACTGAAGAGATAAGTAGCATCTATTCACGATTCATCATACTTTAAAAATTATACAAATCACTATTGAGAAAGACATACAAGCATCTCCGAAAAAGTATTTGCCTACGGCCAGTCGGTACAAGATTCACCTGACGGCATGTCAATACATGTTTTTGTCGACGAACTTTCAGAATTGGTATCTTCTGTGCGTCAGCTTAGGAGATGATGCACCCACTGCTTGAGAATTTGTGATTTCTGTTTGCAGTGTTCTTCTGTCGTGAGATGATGTGTCCCATTGCTTACATGCTGTGTATTCAGTTTAACCAAAACTGTGCTGCAGTGCCAATGCAAGGACTGTCGACATTTTGGCCATGTGCTGATGTGCTATTGTTACATAGAATCGTGGCTAGAACGCATTGACTTTTTGGCTAAGTGCATTGTTGTAGCTTCAAGTACCAGCTTATGTTCGGCCGGGGAATCCTAAAGTGAAAGTAGGGTGCTTCTCGAGATGCAACTACCTTTGTTTGAAAAAAGATAGAAGAAAATATAGTACACGAGGTTAAGAAAATCAAGTATGCTAGTAGAAGATACCCCCGTTTTGAAGTCCGAATACGTATGCTAGTGGAAGAGTATTAATCTATATATTGAGAAGACTTGTAACCATTTTTGTAAAGAAAAAGATGGAGAGAAAAAAAAGATAATAGAGAAATTTAGAAATTTTTATGTATTCTCTCAATTTATTTGCGATGCGTGTATTTTCTCCTGCAATAATGTTAACAGCTTTCGAATGGAATGGGCCTGACCTTCTCGCAAAAAATGGTAAATAGGCCTGGCCCATTACTGCCTTAAGTCCTGCTACTTCCCATGCTCCACCGAACACCACTTTCCAGCCTTCCAACTGAATATGGACCCACTATTGTCCAGCTATATCTCAACTACTTAAAAGAGCAGATGATAGTTATAGTTCATCTACCCCTCCTAACTTCTCATTATACCTCTCTAAAAATTTTCTAAAAAACACAAAAAAAAAACAATCTACTAAAAAAAAATAAATTCGATCGTCCTACAAATTTTCTAAAAAAACAGAGTTCTACTGGGTATGCGACAAAGTCGAGGGCATGGAGGCGGAGCCGACGGTATGGGTCGGACAAGCCAATCATGATTGTCGATTGATGGCTTTTTGGCTACGGTTGATACATTTTAGCTAAAAATGAATAATAGTGAATGAAAAAAGTGGATTTTATAATGAGTGGACGAGCGATGGGGAAAGCGAAAAAGATGTGTGTATGAGACGGGAGCAAGAGGAGTGTGTACATGATGTGCCCGTGACCACCTGCCTTATCTCCGAAGCGAAACGGGAGTGAGAGTAGTAGAAAACCGCTTCGAGAAGCCAAGTGTTCATATTTATAGCTTCACTAAGTAGAAGGCAGAAGTATAAACCAATATGAACACGCCTATATATACGATGACAAGTGATTTTAAAGCCGCTTCAGTTCTAATTGATTTTTTAAAAGTATATATGAGTTAATTGAATCAAGTTTTGTTGGTAACAAATTTTTTTTAAAAAAATAACTTTTGTTGGTAACAATCTTCGTTAGACAAAGCTTAGAGTTGTAACAGCTGTTTTCATGCTTGGACGACTAGACACGTTTGCGGTTTGCTTACACATGAACAGTTTGTCTTTGACACGAAATCACTCAACCTTATTCTTAGTATGTGTTCCACAAGGGAAACGGGGGAAGGAGAAAAAAGAAAAGGCAGGATGACATAGCTGGAACAAAGGCAACTCTTTACACTAGGTTATAAAATTACAGGGTTTTCACGTGTCTTCCAATACTCATTGATGGATAAGAACAAACAATTACCTATCTTTCTTATGCATTTTAGTCGAAAAGCATATCTTAGATATCACCTTTTTTTTTGTTGCTATATACGAATTTTGGACGTTTCTAGCACTGTAGGTTCTAAAAATTTCAATTCTAGCCCCGGTAGCACATAAATTTCATTTCTGGCTCCCGTTTCGACAGCAGGACTGTCTGGTGGCGACACGTGGCTGGCCGTGCGGTCGGGGACCGCACGACTCCCCTGTAGCACGATCCGTTGTGCATGCAATTGCGAATTTTCAGATCGGAGATTGGAGATGTGCGGTCGGCAGATGGATCGTGCGCTCGGCCCGCGGTGAACAGTAGAGTCGTGCGGTCCCAGACCGCACGACCCAGCTACAATGCGGTCGTGCGGTCCCGAACCGCACGACCGGCCACGTGTCGCCACGGCACAGTCCCGCGGTCAGAAAGGGGGCTACATGTGGAATTTTTTTGCTTCGGAGGCCAGATTTGAAATTTTTGGTTGCCACAGTGTTAGATGTGTTCAAAATTCGCTATACACAAAAAGGAGTTCCTTTTCTTCCAACTCGACTGTGCCGGCGAACCTCGAACACATCCATCAATATTGTCACAAATCACGCAAAGTCACAAGTGTGCTCTTTAAAAGAAAGTCACAGCAAATTTTTTCTTGCTAAATGTGCCCAAACCATTCAGTTTAAGCTACACATGCTTTTCTTTTTGTCCATTCATGTGAGCGCCAGATGAGTCCACAAATGGCGGAAAGCAAGCAAGGCAAGCAGGTGTAAGCATCACACTTTCATCTTTATTCTTGGTCCAATGTGATCGTGCCCACAAGGAATTCCTGTATCTCCCATGTGAACAAGATTCTCCTCACAAGATTCTCCCAAACATTTCTCTCCACAAAAAAAAAATATTCTGTGCAGCTAGATTACTGTTCTATTGATGGACCGATTCTAGAACATTTTAGTTTTTTTTTTCTTTTTTGCAATGAATATTTTAGATTTTTTTTGTTACTAGCATGTCCTAGAGATGGAGTTATAGAGCTCTGGTTGTTAGATGAAATTTTGCACCGAGTCCGCTGTAAATCGGAAATTTATTCGGCTCATTTGATCTTGAGCTTCTGGCTTATTTTTTATTATTTATAAATTTCGTCTTTTCTGTTTTTTAGTTTTTTTGCTGGTTTTTTTGTATTTTTTTACGTTGTCCGTGATAGGCTAACATATTTTTTATTTTTAAAAATTTTTAAATTTTGTTACGCCAAATAAACCACTATCAGTTACAGTGTAATTTTTAAATTTTAAAAATTGCCCATGGTCCAACACGGTCAAACTCGGCATGTATGCTTGCTGATAGGTACAAAATCCTTTTCAAGTTAGGCCAAACACGACTTCAAAAGTTAAGGCGCTGCTTGTTTTGTTTTTCAGGAAACAATATATAGCTCTTTAAAATCTAAGTCTAACACTTTGTTAGACTTAGACGTGTTCATGGTCCTATTCTTTTTCAACTTTTTTATTTCTGTTTTTGACTTTTGTGTCATGATAAGGGCTAGTCATGGTCTTTAAACAGTAGTACGACCATTCACAGCGCCAAAACCACACAACTCTTCTGCCTTTGCTGAACTATTATTGTTCACTGTTGCTTCAACCTTGCTTGCATCCTCTGGCCTCAATCGACTATCAGTCAAGTGATCAACGATGCTTGTCCATTCCTTCACATCTCCCGGCTTCCATCTAATGCAGCCTAGCTGGAATAATAAACATATACATCATTTCCTCTCCCTTCAAATCGGATTTAATAAACAAGCAGCCAATTTGACAAGAGAATACAGATAGCATGTACATTCACCATTCTAGATCAAGAGCTAGAGTCCAAACAAGGAACGTATCCTATGCACACAGACAAGTCCATGCACTCATGCACTCAACGCATGTCGGCCGTTCGATCTTCATCGAACGTCCCAGATGGATGTGCGGGTTTTTTCACAAAAAAACTGCCTACCACGCAAGTTATCTTCGCAAATTAGCCCCCGAGCCACCCCCATTTCCCCTCCTCTCTCAAGACGAGCCCGCCTCCTCCCTCATCGCCCGCCCCAGCCCCTCTCCTCCCTAGAGCCGCCTCTGCCCGCCCCGCCCCTCTCCTCCCCGAGCACCCCCTCTCTACTCCCAAGTCGCCTGCGCCCCTGTCCTTGTAGTGCACATGAGTGTTGTTTGTATAATGATATTCCATATTTGAGGTATATTATGTTGATATACTGTGGAAATTTTATGTTAAACATCAATTTTGTCTTATAGAAAACTTTGGTGATGTACTTGAACATCTGTTGAAACTTATAGAATTGGAATTTGCATGTGTTGTACATCAATCAAACAGGAAACGCATCTGTGTTGGTCTGCTTGTTTAATCAGATGGCCATCATGCTTTGTTTTTGTCACCAATCTTTGTAAACAGGTATCAGTAGAATTGGAAATGAAGTACTGTATGCAGTTTGACATACGATTTCATCAGGAATTGTACCGCAGATTTCATTCCAATATGTACCTGTATGTGCAACGCATTACAGTTCACATAACAGGCAACAATGTTCTTCAGTGCAATTCTCCTGCTTAGCTTAGGCACCTTAGCACAGAAAACCCAAAAGTCGAAAGTATCTCACAGTTGAGGGCTCCTTCAGGAATTTCCCTATTGACATTGTGATCCCTTTACTCAAAAATTCCAAAGTTCCAAACAGGGATGAGCTAAAGGAAAAAAGGCTGATATTTCTCAACAGGCAGTACAAGCGGCGGTCTGGAAATTATCATAACAGAATATAAGAAGCTGATGCATTTTGTCATGTTCACTTCGATGCAAATTGTCTCAAACAGAGCAATTCCACAATGGCATTTTTCCAGAAACATCTTGTCTTTCGGCTCAATCCATGCGAGTCTATTTAACATTTAGCTAGGCAACAACCTCACTAGTAGAATGGACAAACTGTACAGAAGCATGCATGTGGTACTCACAAAATATGACTACTATTTCCCTAAGATTTTTCTCACAAAATATGTAGCTAGGATACTGTTGTGGACTTCTGTAATGCTTGGGAAATTGAAAATATCCATCTTCCAACACCCAATTAGAGCATCCTCCCCTGGAGATGACCATCTCTTATCTGTGCAGCGATGTCAAAGTACTGAGTCACAAGAATCAAATATCACAGTATGTTAATTGGATGGCTAATATGCATATTTGCATCAGTAAAAGAACAGTACATAACATTGTGTGCAGTTTGTGAGGTACAAGCAGAATTTTTTTGGGGATGTTGTTATGCAGTTTTAGTACAAGACAAATGAAAAGGCCACGGTTTCTCTCGAAATGGGAGATAGATTTTGTCGTAATTAGATGGTGCTTGAAAACTAAACTTATTTCTAATAAGAAGGTATAAATTAGAGAAAAGTACTAACAGGTTACTGACCTCCTCAGCCATCTCTGAATACATCTTGCAGCTGCATGCATACAGACAATCAAAATCATCAGAACCAAATTTCCTATTAGGAAGCTAACAGGTCACTTACCCTTTACCTTCACTTCTCCACTATATACCTGATCATTCAGCCACATTGAAACCTATGAATAGAATGGTATAACTGATCACCTCAATCTAAATATGTGAAAGATCACACAAATTTGATGGGGGTTCTTTTGTGCCCCACAGAAATGCAAATGGTGTACACATAACAGAAGCTTGGTTCCGAAGTTTTAGAACCATCTTGGTGGGATATTGAGAGATATCATTGCTGCTTCAACCAACGAATGGTGGAGGAGGAGGCGAGGGGAGGCGGAGAAGGGGTGCAAAGTTGTCCGCGCTGGAGAAAAGAGGGAAGAGGAGCGGAGCGGCAGTGGGGAATGACGAGAAGGGAGATAGGAAAGATGAGAGGGAGGGGAGTGACAAGGCTATCCGTTGGATTGAGGTCCAACGGGATAGCGGGTAGTTGCTCTCTTTCCTGAAGCCAGGGAAGAGGCCGTTGCCTACCGCTTTCTCTCTCTTAATAGGGTGTTCGTATTGCCTTCTGACCCAATATGAACACTTGACTTTCTGAAATAGCTTTCTCACTTTTCTCGCTCTCGTCTTATTCCGAAGATAAGACAATAGATCACAGACGTATCACGCACGTTACCCCCCTCCCCCGCTCTTGTCTCATACATACATCTCTCTTATTTTATCCATCGCGTATATTCTTATTCTAAAAATTACTTCTTTTAGCCGTTACTTATTTATGTTTAGCTAAGAATTCATCCACCGTAACTAGTGCGAACGCCCTCGGATCTCGGGTCACGTGCTTTTCCTGCAGGCGCAGGCCCACCTCCCCGCCCTATTATATGCTCTCCCGAATCCCCACTCCCCAACTATAAAACCCCCTGCTCCTCTGCCTCCCTCCTCCCATCGCAACACCACCACCACCACCCAAACGAGCAGTCGCCGTAGCCGCCACGCCTCCTCCCCCTCCACCTCTCCTCCCATATCTATCATCCCAACCCAAACCGAGTACGCGTACGAGATGGCTCACTCGTCTCTCCCCGCTGCCGCCGTCTCGGGCTCGCTTGGTGCAGATCGGGACCCGCCACCCGCGCCGCCGGGCCGGATCCCGCCTTGCACCAAGTGAATCGGAGCCGGCGCAGCGACTGCCGCCGCCGTGTGTACGGGTGCCGCCGCTTGCTATTTTTGCCTTGAAATAATCGTCTGTTGTTGTTGCTTGACTTCGTTGGATTAGACTGGGGCTGGTGATTAGTTAATTCCTGCGATTTTTTTTCAATTGCTACGATGTTGCTGTAGGTATGAAGGTGGCGTGTGGATCTCTGCGTAGGTTTAGAATTTTACATCTAGATCTGGTTCCTAATTTTGTTGGTAGTTTGTTCTGACGGATTGGATGCCTTGTTTCTAGTCAAGCAAGATCTCTCCTTTTGTTAGGATACATGTCGGCTTAAGAAGGCAATTTTCCCCAAAAAAATTACACCTTTCGTAGGGTATGGTATCAGGGGAGGCCGCGGGATGCTGCGGAATTGGTAGAATTAGTTTGTCATGGTGCAAATCTGGTTTTGGGTCATAGGCAGGTCATGTGTAGATGCATTCTAAGGTATCATTGAACTGTGGAAAACATTTATTGATCTAGCTGTTATCAAACTGCTACTAGTAGTAGGGGTATATCAGCTCTGCAAGGTACTAGGAAACTAGAAATTATGGTGAACTCATTTGGGGAGGATCTATGAGCTGCAGGTGAGAGTTAAATGCCTGCATATGATTTATTTGGCTCATTTGCTGTAGTCTGCTGAATGGTCTTCAGGGCAGATGCTAATTTTAGAAATGTTGAAACCAATAAGCTTCTGTTCTTTTGTCAAAATTTAGCCAGATGATTCTAAGATGTGTCTTCTTTGTTAGAGGCCGTGTGCGCAAGAGATCACTGTAAGGCCTGTTTTGGGGTAACTTAGGCATGTGCTTATCACCAAAATAAACATAAGCTGGGGTCAAACAGGATACTGGTTTTTATCCTTTTAGGTTTGCTTTTTCAAAAGCGTTAGACCTTATTCCACAAGAATGAAGCTGATAGACAGGTGATAATTGGGGGTGGGCAAAAAGATCAAAGTTCACAACAGGTTGGCTAAACTATTTTAAGATTTAAGCCAAAAAGGAGGCAGGGAGCTAATATCTAGCCCAGCTGCTATAGGAAGAAGTGAGTGATTTATTTATTTTTCTTTTCAAAAGATGGGTGGGAACCAGTCAAAGATTTTAACCTTTTTCTGTTGCTTCCTGGATGTTTCATTGCCAACTAATGTTCCACAAACTTGTTTGATAACTTTGGTGGTATCCATATAGTATTTGTAATCAGTATGTTATCAAGTCGCGCGATTAGTTGTGAATAATCGACGATTAGTCGCAAAGTCGGCCTGGTAGCACAATTGGAGGACCTCGACTCGACTGCTTGCCTAGTCGAGCGACTTGGAATCCAAGTCGACTACTAACTGCGATTAGTCGGGCGACTTATCCTGTTGACTTGGTGCCATGGAGAAGGGGTGAAGGGAGGGAAGGGGAGGAGGGAGGGAGGGAGGAAGAGGCTGCGCGGCATGCATGAAGCAGAGGGCACATGTGGCATCATAACTCTGCGTCTCTGCCCTATGTTCTTCGTAGGCAGCTGACGTGCTTGGCTGCTGGGCCGGGCCTTGTTGGCCCAGATGGTGCTCTCAAAGTGAGGGGCTTTTAGGTTTTCATTCCCCTCCTATAGAGCCATCACACCAGATGTGCTCAACCAGCGATGGATGGGGCGATGCCTTCCTAGCTCTTAGGCAACCTCGCCGTCTCAGCCCCGGAGAGGGAGTTGTCGCAGACAGTGCATCCCGCCACCCCTCGCAAGAAGTAGATCGAGCCAGGTGCTGCTCCATTTCGCTTCTCCATTCTTCATCCGTTTGCTACTCTGTTCTTCCAACTGGTTACTCTCCCATCTTTCTTCCTCCACTTTTCTGCTCTGTTCCAAATCTTGGTCCTAGTGTTTTTTGTTTTGTTTTGCTGCTCTATTCTCTCCATCCTCTCCTATCAGACTTATTTGGGTATTCTTCCTCTCTGATCCTGGTAGTAGGTAGTAGCAGGCAGTACTAGCAGCAGCAAGTAGTAGTAGTGTTAGAAGGTAGCTACTAGTAGAAGCAACCAGCAAGTAGTAGTGGACTAGTCGACGACTAGTCGCAATTAATCGGCAAGTCGGTAGCATGGCGACTCGACTTGACTTTACGACTTAATGGCTAGGTTCTTTTTAGCTTTGGTTTATCACTTCTTACTACAGTAACTAGCTTTTAAACGGTGCGTCTTTTCAAGGTGAAGTCTACACATGAATTGTAGTAGACACTGTACCGAGTTCAGCTATACCGGCCAAAATCATATGTGACTGTTTTCCTTTGTGTACTGTTTCTCGCGAACAGGCAGAATTCAAAGACCATAAGCTAAAAGTCATAGTTACAGCCCAAAAGAACCCACCCATATGCATTAAGTACCCGCAAAATTATTGACTTCTGAGCATATAAATTGTGTTGGTGGTGTACTGTAGATCTCAAGACCATTTGGGGCACCAGATTAAGCTAGGTTCTATCAAGGCTTGCTCTAAATTTTTTTTCCATCCCTAAACTATGAATAGGTTTTATAAGCATGAACTTACAAGCTGGTTTTACACAAACAGTTACATGGTTTATCTAGTGAGGTATAGCTAATCTGATTTGTGATGCTATGAAGCTGACTAATTCAGCTTATAGTGTAATCAAAGTTAGTCGAAGTCAAAGTGTCAAACATACCCTTAGTATGTCAAGTTCAGTTTATAGGTTTAATTATTTTGTGTCTTGTCAACATTTTTTTCCATGAGTTGATTTGACATTGAATGAAACTAGTATTACTGCATTAGAAAAGCTGTCAATTTTTGCTCTTGCAAATATACATTTTTTTAGTAGAGAATATTTGTAAAGCATCTATGGTGTACAGCTTTGAACCAATGGGATTGTTTGATGTTTTATGGTTTTGCATCCATGTTAGTATGTCTATATGTGTACTTTTGAATGTAGGGATGTGAGTTTTTTCTGGATATATGCTGGCTGTGTTGCCTGAAATAGTAAATCTAGTACAAATCATTGATAAACAAACAAATGCCTAGTTTCTGTTGAACCGTAGGACCATTCATTGGTCTAGTATTGTAGGTAGTTCGGTAGATCTACCATTTCCCATAAACTAATAGTGGGTTTAGCAACTTTTGTTGTTATCTACAGAAGGACTTTACATGTTAGGTGCTGTTATCTGGAATCATTTTGGATGAACCATTGTCCTGGAAATTTTGTTATGTGCATGTGCATCTTTTACTTAGCACCAGGTGCATGCTTAAAATTTAAGCTATGACTGCAACACATGAGATTCCAAGTGTCGGAACAGGACCGTTGCTAATGCTGAAGTGCTATTTCTGTTAAAACTATCCATGTTTTTGGTAACGTACTGGACTCTTTTTTGGCGAGACATAATGTTTTCACACACAAGGCATTTTTTTCATTGTACAATATGCAAAATTTCCAAACATCTCAATCACCATTGCCATGATTTGACAAAAATTATACTTGATGATTTCATTGTACAATATGCAAAGTTTCCAAGAATCACATTCACCGTTGCCATGATTTGATGCATATTATACTTGGTGACTCATATAGCCAAAGTGGGTATTAGGTTCCTCTTTTTCTAAAAGAAAAAAACTGGTCATTAGGTGTCTAGCAATATATGCTCAGGGATCAAGATTCTTTTTCTATCAGATTGGCACTAGCTGGTTGTCCATGGCTGGCATTTGAACTTGATCGAGGAAAAGTGGATTCCCTACATTTTGAGCTGGAGCTGATCGGTGAGGTGTAACTTTTAGTGGTTAGAATATTCCGCTAAAAGCCGTGACAGCCTTAAGGAGAACATGTTCTGAAAAGCTGTCAAGGAATATAAATATCTGACGTGCCTGGATAGACTTGAATGAATGAGCAGAGCGTGATGGAATTCCAGCACTGAGTGGATGTGCTAAGGTGTAGTTGGTGCGGTGGTGGTAAACATTTTGTTTCATCTTATATGTTCTAGCATGGCCATGGTAAAAGATCTAACATGATGGTAGTAAAGATTTTGTGGGAACTGGGAACACATTACATAGTTTTTCTTCTGTCCAACCATCATGAAGTGTTATTTGCATATGGTATTGTTCTTCAGAAGAAGAGGGAAATCAACATTCTGTCCATCTTGTGCCATCACATCTGTCTTGTATCTATTTTATGTGGCACTGGGCTGGGCACATGTTTTGTACAGCATCAGCAATGGATCAGCGGGAATATGAATCTTGCAGTCGCAGCCTGCTGATCTGTGGTTACACCTGAATTCTGGAATAGTCCAAAGACCACTGATCAGTTGGGGAATACGTGACGAAAACGCGGTACTTGGGTAATTTGTATTCATCGAAGATGAAACATGGTGGGCTCCTGTGATCAGTTTTGATTCAGCTGGTGTCGTTTGCGTTGTTCCAGCCAGGCCTCCGGCACATGGAAAGTCTGAGCTGCCGCTGCTCGTCAGGCATGGTCCCCTTCGATGCTTGCCACGCTCCATTCATTTCAGCGCTGTAAATTCTCTGGTGATTTGGGAATCGCCTGCGAGATGGGCTCTCCCCTCTTGAGAAATTATCTTGTAAGCTTGTGTTCTTCTTCTGTTGCGTCCCTGTGATGGAACAGTGTTCGCAGTCTCCTGGTCCTTGTGCGCATATGTTGGGTAAAGGTTACGTGGTTTTCATGTCTCAAATGATTGTCTAGCTTTGCTATTGTCGGTTAAGAATGGTTATTATCTCTCCGTTGCACACTTGTAATTCCAAGAAATGGCATAGCATGACTTGTGCTGACTTCCAGGCATTAACTCGAGTGTTGTACAAATCTCTTGGTTTCGCCATTGTAGTTCTTTTCCCTTGCTTTTTTTTCTTCTTTTGTGGTAGAAATCTCTAGGATTCGCTACACCATATTCCTTTCAGAATAGGCTTTTTACCTGGCGAGAAATGACAAGTTCCGGAGAAGAAACTCTTAAGCAAATATTTATGCCACCTTTTCCTCCAGAATTCGTGGAAGTTTACAATGAAATCGTCCGTTCTCTTCAAATAAAAAAACAAAAACCCACGCTCGGATGGAGCGGCCGAAAACCAGTCATAATTCGATTTTAGGTTTTCTCTTCAAATGAAAGTTTCAGCTCTGGTTTAAGCAAGATTGATTCGACGGTTTCAACTTTGAACATGGCGGAGCTGCAGGGACTGATTCACGTTCCTGAAAAAAGAATGGAGCAGCGTGTAAACAAACCTGGAACTGTCTGCATCTTAACAGTATCTTGATGGCCAAGTGTGAGACGACGAAGCCGTGCTGTCTCTCCCGTACGTGGAACGGGTACAAGGCACGTCGCGGGAGTTAGAAGCCATATTTAACACTGTTGAATACTATATTTATAAAACTAGTCGTATACGTGTTTGTATGTGTATCGTATTTATAAAAATAGCACTTCTGGCATGTCGGGGAGGCGGCGGCGGCGCGGTGAGGCGACAGCGGCGGGCCGCCGGCGGCGTTCTTGTCCTATCGCCAGACGGTAGGCGACTGCTGCCGGTGGAGGGATGGCAGGCAAGCCTGCCATCTGGTGAGGGGCGACAGGTGATTAAGCCAGGTAATTAGTCGGATTAATTACTTGGCCTAATTTTTTTACTTTTAATGTTTATTTGAGCTCAAAAAATAGGAAAATTTATGTACAGCCTCCTGACATAACGTACCTCGTAATTTAATTTTTGAGTAATTTTACCCGTTGCGAATGTTGCTAAAAAATTCATAAAATTTTGATAAATTTACAAGTTTTTGCATATAGCAAACGAGCTCCAACAATTACAAAATTTTACGTGAAGACTCCCGACACAGTCATAGCTATTTTGTAATTTTTTGTGAATTTTATGTAGTCCGAATTTGACATGTTAATTCATGAATTTACGGCCAGTGAATTTAATTCATGATTAAATTAACTCAAATAAACGTGACATATTTAGATCACATAAAATTCTCCAAAATTACATAATAACTATGACTATGTTGAGAGGCTTCACATAAAATTTTATAATTTTTTGAGCTTGTTTTCTATATAGGAAAACTCATACAAATATCAAAATTTTATAATTTTTTGAGCAACATTCACAATTGATTAAATTACCCAAAAACTAAACTATCAAGTACGTTGCGTCGAGAGGCTGTACATAAATTTTCATAATTGTTTGAGCTTATTTAATATATTTAAAAATTCAAACAAATACTAAATAAAAAACAAGTAATTAAGCCAGCTAATTAGCCGGTTTAATCACTAGCCGCTTGGTGAGGACGACAAGTGTAGCTGGCTTAATTGCTTTATCTAATTTTTTCACTTAATGTTTGTTTGAATTTCTAAATATACTAAATAAACTCAAAAAATTATGAAAATTTATGTACAATCTCTCGACACAACGTGATTGACAGTGTAAGTTTTGGGCAATTTTATCCATTTTGAATATTACTAAAATATTTATAAAATTTTGATATTTATATGAGTTTGTATATATAGCAAACAAGCTCGAAAAATTACGAACTTTTATGTGAAACCTTTCAACATAATCATAGTTATTGTGTAATTTTTAGAAATGTTATGTGATCCTAATTTGCCATATTTATTTCGATTAACTTAATCGTGAATTTATGGCCAATGAATTTAATCGTAAATTTAATTTATGATTAAATTAATTCGAATAAACGTGATAAATTCGGAGGACATAAAATTCATAAAAAAATTACACAATAACTATGACTGTGTCGGAATGCTTCACATAAAATTTTGTAACTTTTGAAACTCGTTTGCTACATTCGAAATTGTATGAATTTTTGAACAACATTCACATTGGATAAAATTATGCAAAAATTACACTACGAGGTACATTATGTCGGAGCCTGTACATAAATTTTCATAATTTTTGAGCTAATTTGATATATTTAAAAATTCAAATAAACAGTAAACGCAAAAAAAATTAGGACGGGTAATTAAACCAGCTAATCACCTACCGCCCTCTCACTAGACGGCAGGCTTGCCTTCCGTCTCCTACCGAGCGGTAGGCTGCTTGCCGTCTACTTGTGGGGCGACAGGTGTCTACCGCCGCCGGCCTCACCGGCGCTGCCGCCCGCCCATCGGATGGCAGAAGTATCATTTTTGCAAATACGATACGCATACAGCTAGTTTTGTAAATACAATACACAAACAGTGCCAAATCTGGCTTTAACTCCACGTCGCGGCAGTCAGGCATTCTACCATTCTAGGTCCCAAAGACAGTATACGAAACTTGTACTACTCTACTGCAAAATAACCATCGCAGGCTTGCAACTTGTGTTATGAGACACTGTGGGAATTGTTACATTCTTAAGTGTTATCAGTTGATCTCATACATAGTGTATATAGCATCCTTAGACTTGAGATCGTTATAATCTCCTACATGTGTAATTTGTCATAGTTTTCTACATGTGTCATAGTTTACTTAGGGTTGCCAAATACTACTCCGTAATTGGGTGATCATAAATATAACTTTCGGATTTACTATAAGACATACGGAGGAATGTGAGCGATCAAGATAGAATTTTCCCTCCTATATAATAGAGAGATATCTTTATGTCTCTCCATATGGTTGGATTAAGCAAGTGTATGGTCATGCCGAATATAGTTGATGAGTCAATCACAAATTGAATAATCTACTACAGATTCGAGTGAATGATGGAACTATCATACGATGATACGCTTCTCGCCTTGAGTTTGATCTAGTATCACGAATGTAATGGATCGATACATAAGCATTATATAGGTTTGTCAAATATGATCATTATGCATATTTGCCAGTCGCTATGTTCTGTTAGGAACTGATATTGACTTATAGATCTAAAACAAGTTTTCGGTCTATGACCGAATATACATGAACCTACAGGATCATACACTTAACGGGTTGAAACGATAACTATTTGTATTAAATAGTGATCCGGTTATAGATTCTCCGAGTTGGATATGATATATGATCATATCGGATAAGAATATGATTAAAGGCTATATAAAAAAAGGCGCGGAGCTGAGGGAGGCAACCCGAGACACACCTATCGGAATCCTAGCCGCTAATTCTCAAAATTTCTGTCGTGCACGCTGGTGCCAGAACACCAACGTATGATGTTATATTCCTGGACGTGTGGACTTCGGTAGAGACGTTGCTGTGACTACGGCACTAATTAGAATGATAGTAAGGAGGAGACAGTTTGCCAGATTACGATCAACTACTTTCACTACACTGACGTATGCTACGTTAAATTAGCCGTTTTAACTCTACTTTCGTTATATTGTGTGTCTAATGATAACGATCTATAATATTTTACTCATGTGACTTTCTCGTTTACACGTTAGAAAATTTTAAATAGACTACCTGTATCCTAACACCACAACCGTTCCCTCCTCCGCCGGAGGAGCCGTCGAAGTAACCGCTGCTTTGTGCCACCCCGAAGTCGAGCCGTCGAAGCCACAGCCATTCCTCCCCGCAGCCGCCGGAGAAACCCACGCAGATCGATCTGCCGAAGCCCCCGCAGCCATTGCTCCTACGCCTCGATCACCACCGTCACACCGATCTGCAGAAGCGCCGCTGCTGCCTTGCAATCGCCTTGATCCATACGTGTGGTAGATTTTGAACTTATATTAGAGTAATTATTGCACCATACAAATTAATTACTAATTTACAGCGCAATATGTGCCCTGTATATTTATACTAGTTAAAGACCCGTACGTTGCAACAGAGTCATAAAAATAATGAGACGGAACTTATGGTCTGACCAACTTCACACCTCAAACATTGGAGAGCAAGTGACAGAGAGAAGGGTGGCCAGAATGCGCGAGGAGATGAGAAAAGTGGAGGGGGTGGGCGGTTGTATCCTGAGAGAGAGAGGAGAGAGACGAATGGTTCAGATCAAATCGTATGGCTGAGAAGAGAGGAGTGAGGACGGATCAACCACCAGCTTCTTTTATAATAGTAAAGATATGGACCTTACATGCATCTTTGTTTGCTTAACTTGGTGTGATTTTCACCACTTGAAATATTTGATTAGTGCAATTATTCAGCGTGATCTCTCCAACAATTAATGTGCGTAGTACAACTATCTGGCTTGTTCATCACATGCATCATGCATGCATGAATTGCTGGCAGATTAATTTTACTTAGCTCTGGTGGCAAACGGGCCGGGCCCTTAATACGCGGCCCAAACAGAAGATTTTGCCCTGGCATGGGACCTAGCGGGCCGATTACGCGTGCTAGCTTGCATATATTGGCCCTCGTCCTTTCAGTTTTTAAAAATTGCTTTTTAACTTATCTATAATAACTAGTTTTTAAATAAAGTGTCTTTTTAAGACAGAGTCTACAAGTTAATTATCGTACACAGTTTAACGACTTTATTTATATCGGTTAAAACCGTACATGAATTTCTATCACTCTATATTCTCTCTTACAAATAATCTAAAAGTATACGCAGCCAAAAACATAAGGTGAAACAAAAAAAACATGCCTATTACTCGTCTACCTCCCTCTACCTGACTACAAAAGTCCTTGGCGTAATCAAAAGCATGCAACAAACATCAGAGCAAAACATTCCTTAGAGAGGACCAGGCCATTCTGCTGGGACACCTTCCGCGCTCGGGTGGAGCGAGAAGAGTTGCTGCACTCCAGTAGTATGGAGGCTAAGTGGCCCCGCCACCGGCCGTGCCTGGCCATGTGCTCCCGCGCTCGGAGCCTAGCAGCGTACCTCCACGATTCGGGGGCGCGGCACACGCCAGGTGTCGCGCGTTCATTCATCCACGCTGGGAAAAGGGCAAAATCCGCAAATAAAATACCAAGGGACCATATTTGCAAATAAAAGGCACAAGGGGGGCCACAAAATGAAATTACTCATTGAAATACCGGAATTCTTTCTTTAAAAAATAGAATTCTGGAATATCCCCGTCCCCACTCCACTGTTCCTCTTCCCCACTCTCGCCTCGCCTTTCTTCTTCTTCTCCGATTTCTCCCCCCAAATTCGTCCCTTCCCAGTCTCATTTCTTCTTTTCTTCCTCAAAATTTGGTTGTGCCGAGGACCTCACTGCCGACGACGGGACACACAACAAGCCAGGCCTCCTCCCACCGAAGTCTTGTCTCGTAGGCGTGGTACTGGACTGGCATGGAGTGGAGATCCGTCCCGACTTGATTAATTTCTTCTTTTGTTGGTAAGGAACCCTAGCTTGGTTGGATGGTTGTTCTAAGAGCTCGTTTTGCTTCAGGGGGATCTTTTCTTTCTATGCGTTCAGTTACAGTTGCCGATTTGTTTGCTGCGTGGTTTTATTTTCAAAAAAATTTGGGGCTTCACCTGCCCCATGAACATTTCTAAAGATTCCACTGTAGTGCCGATGCAAATCTTCAAGGAGAAATACTGTAAAAAAACCTCCATTTTCCTGTTGTGAAGAGAGGGAAGGTGCTAAATTTTGCTCGGTTTGGGCAAACCAGAGGCTCCTTTTCTCCCTCGAAGCCAATACTGTGACGGGAGAACATTGGGGAACAGAATGTTGTTGGAATGGGGGTGAATGGAAATTGATTTTTGTTACGATGGTAGTAACCTTTACGAACTTAAGCCCGTGAATCTTGAAGGAGAAATAAGTGTGTCGTGAAACCAAACTTAGCAAGCAGCCAAGGAGAAATTGTTGTCGTTTTACCTAGAATTTTGAATTGCTGGTGCTTTTTGGTAGTCCAAATGTAGATCGGATGGAGTAACCACTCTTAATAGCATATTGAAGTTCTACAACGATCGAAGTTGATCGGTGAGATCCACCAAAATAGATGGGTTTTTTTTTCTATGACAGAATTTAGTTTTTCTTCTGTTCTGACTTCTGAATGGAGTTTAATTACCAATAACTGACATTAAGTTGGATTCTGCTGCTGGTGGTGACAACTATTAATTGATTCATTGATTGTATGCCAGATATCAAACATATTTTTACCTGAATTCCCATTGAGGAACCATGCAGGTTTAATTTAGCCCTGTTAATATTAAAAATGAAAATCGCTATCAATCTGTGCTACATATTAATTTTCTCATGTTTAGATATCTTCTTTAAGTAAGAACTTGATGAAGTTTTTCCGTAGTCTCAACTAATAAGCATAGCACTGAATAATGCAGCTGATCACAAGGAAGGATGGATGCTGATACTCTCTAGTGCTTCCCCATGTGATAGAAGCTTTTACAATGGCCCCAGGAAGCAGCATTGTGACCGAAGTCCCTGAGTCAAATTGTGGAGACGATGGGCTTTCTGAGGCTCTTGGTAGTATTAAACTTGACGGAGATTCTACATCTAAGCCCTCCTGGGCTGCGTCACTTGTCAATGTTGGTTTATCATCACTGACTGGCTTGAATGATTTGCTCGAGTGTCCAGTGTGTACCAATTCAATGCGGCCACCTATACTTCAGGTTTGTGTACTGATGCTTATCTTTACTCTTTTTAATCCTTCAGCAAAGAAAGGTCCTTTGATAATTTATATAGACATTATTGCACATCAATCTGTATGCAAATGAAATTCTGTTAGTTTTCACTTGACTCTGTTGGATATTTAGGTTGGGTTTGTTTAGAAAGTTGTGCCAGTTCCAACAATTTGGACAATTCACTTTGCCTTTTGATATCTAAGGTATAAATGTTGCATTTGTGCCAACTTAGCACTTGTAAAGTACTAACTTGTCCTTGGATTTATAGTTACTCAAATTATTGTGTTGGTAAACTCGACTTGTTCTTTTGCTGAATGAAAGTACCCTTGCTTCTTGTATTCGGTTTGTTCTAGTAGATTTAGGATGTCCATTTATATGCTAATATAAGTTCTTTAACTGGTATGTGCTAATCAATGGCAAGTTAACATTTGGCGATGCTAACTCAATTGTTTTGCATTTTGTGTTCATCATATTGGCCATTGTTATTTGTTACAATGCTGGATTCTTAATCTTCAAAGTAATCCAGAACTTCCACATGTTGAAGAAAGAATAGGAATGCATGAGAACAGTTTGTCGGTTTGGTCTGTACTGTTTATGCCCGTACACACATAATTTGGTGTCCGTGCTTCTGTCTTCTCCTTTGACATTGGCATGCTCTCAACTCTCGACAAGCGCATATTTTTTCTGCTCTTGCATGGGAAACTGTTCTTAGTTTGCTTTCTATGCAGATACGCATGTACGTAATGTTTTATGTATTTCTTTTTTTGTTTTACCCTTTTTTCACATTTCATGGTCTCAACAAGTGTTGAAATATGAGTTATGAGTTTTCCACCCTTATTTTCTTTCATTGAAGCCAAAAGAATTGCAAGCTTATTGCATTACTTGAGTAGTACATATATTGTATTCCCTGATGTTTTAGATCATGGTATTTAGAACAACTTTTATCAACTATGATTTATATAGAAGTGAATAAGAATGCGAGAGGTAATAATCTACTGATTAATTTTGTTCTTCTTGCAGTGCCCAAATGGTCACACAATTTGCTCCAACTGCAAGCATAGGGTAGAGAATCATTGCCCTACTTGTCGCCAGGAACTGGGAAATATCAGATGCTTGGCTCTTGAGAAGGTGGCAGAGTCACTTCAGCTCCCATGCAAATATCAAAGCTTGGGCTGTACCGAGATTCATCCTTACCAAAACAAACTTAAGCATGAGGACCTCTGCAGGTTCAGGCCATACAATTGCCCATATGCAGGTTCAGAATGCCTGATCACTGGTGATGTTCCGATGCTCGTGTCTCATCTCATAAATGACCATAAGGTGGACTTGCATGAAGGCTGCACCTTTAACCACCGTTATGTGAAGTCCAACCCTTTTGAAGTGGAAAATGCTACGTGGATGCTGACTGTAAGTAATCTCTCTCTGAATGTTATCCAATTATGCATTCTGGAACACACCTCTTGTCTTTTGTCTAAAGAATGGAGCGCCCAAAAATGTGCAGTATGTGCATTGATTAATCAATATTCCTTAGGATAGTATTTGCCTAATAAGAAGCGCTGCTGATACATTTTTTGCATTCTACATGTGATCATATCCTCGTCATTTGCTTCATTTAAAACCTTCCAAACTTAGTTGTTTGTATATTAAGCAGCTTCCGGCTGTGTCAGGTGTAGTGATGTTTTCTTCCTTTTTGTTGCCCTGCAGGTTTTCAAGTCTTTTGGGCAGCACTTTTGCCTCCACTTTGAGGCGTTCCTGCTCGGGATGGTGCCGGTGTACACGGCATTCTTGCGGTTCATGGGCGAGGACAGCGAAGCTCGGAACTTCTGCTACAGTCTGGAGGTGGGCGGGAACGGACGGAAGCTGACGTGGCAGGGCATACCCCGGAGCATCCGGGACAGCCACGAGAAGGTGCGGGACAGCTACGACGGCCTGATCATTCACCGGAACATGGCTGTCTTCTTCTCGGGTGGCAGCAGGCAGGAACTGAAGCTGCGGGTGACGGGCCGCATCTGGAAGGAGCAATGACCACAGCTCTTGGTGTCTGTTTCCTCTTCCTCCTGGGTACTGCAAGCGAGAAGTGAACCATCAGGGCAGCTCCAATGTGTGCAAATGCCGCTTCTTCGTCAGTTCTTGACATTATTCCATGAATTCCATGTTGTGCTGGGAGACTAGCTGTTGTGCATTGGATGTGCAAATACTTTTGACTTGACATGGTGGGATGTCTGTAGGCAGCCGTCTTGAAACCACGGAAGGGAAGCCTTTCCAAAATAATTCTTTGATTTTCATTCTATGGACAGAGTCATATTATATGTATGTCAGCCAGGACCTTACCAGCCAAGCCGGCTGATACGGCCTACGGGCAAGCGTGAGGCCGAGGCCGCGGAGATTGGGCTGGGCTGAGATGGGCACGTGCATTCGAGGCCCAAGAGGGTGGGGGCTTTTCGGCCTGTAGCAATCCAACCTGTATAAAGATATGTTCCTGACTTCAATAAGAAATGACGACGCTTTGGCCGAGTGGTTAAGGCGTGTGCCTGCTAAGTACATGGGGTTTCCCCGCGAGAGTTCGAATCTCTCAGGCGTCGTTCGTTTTTGCCTCTAGATCAAACTGCACCCAGTACTTCATGCTGCAAAAGGCTACCTACCATGTCATAATTTCTACAACCTTTTTTTTTCCTGCTATTTCTTAGCATCACTCAGCCATGAAAGAGAAGGGGAAAAAAACGTATCCTGATGCGAGCAATCATAAAGAGCACGACTCAGCCAAAGCTCATCCATCACTTGGTATCTATCAAAATCAGAGCCCAATTTTTTTTTATCGATCGCCAATCAGCAAACCAACCGTGTGCACAATCCTTCAAGTACACGATTCATGTCAAGTACACGATTCATTTTGGATGGTCACCCCTGTTTTATCTTTTAATTATTGTAAGATGCTAGTATTTCTTGATTTCAAATTATTCTATCGAAAGGCTATGTGTTGCAAGCCAGATATGCCACAGATCGGAATGTTAGTTTGCCAAAAGATTGTCTCAGAAGCCCAATCAGTACATATTGCACCCCACAATTAACTGAACAGCTCACCCATATCAAATATGCTCCTCTTACCTTCCTCGCCAATTTGGGGAACTATATTTCTGTGGCAAAGCAATGCAATGTACATCAGAATTATCTTGCAGGCTTTGCCACAAGATAATAGCATTGACCATTGCTGCTTGCTTTTCGTGGCTGATGACATCTTGCAATTTTCTGAAGTTTCAAGTAAACTTTCTGAGGTTTTCAGAACAAATTGACCGCAATCATGCAATGGCCATTAGCCAATCATCTGCAGTAGACAAGAAGAATACCCAATTTTGATATTCAAAGTAGAATTATCCCCTAAATGGCAACAGCACGGTGCTGTTCTCTTCGATTAATAAAAGAACAGCATGATGGTAGCAACAGGGCAAGGAAACCTGATATGAAACTTCAGATTTGAATTAAAGGGAAAGAAGCTGCGGCATAATGAATGTTTTGGTTCATTTTTAACTACAATGTTTTCTCTTTCATATCGATATTCAACAAAAAGAGGTAAACCAGTCAAGAATAGACAAGTCTGTCAGGAAAAACTGCATGTAACTGGACTAGAGAAGAAAGAGACAGCTTGGTATCAACAATTTGCCATATCAGATTCTGAACTGGCACAAAACATGCTTAATAAAATCATCCATGAAAAATGGCAGTGCCATATTAGAAGTATGACCTAGACAATTAGAGGCTGCATGTAGCAACTCTTAAGGCGCATTGTCAGGCTGGGTGTCAAAATCCGATTGCTTATGGTAGCTGCCATTAGCGTCGTTATGTTCATTCATATCAGGTATTGAATCACTGGTTTCCCCCAGCTTGTCCTGCAAATATCGAATCACCAATGAGGTTAACAACAATATCTGAGGCAAAACATTTTTTTTTAAAAAAAAAACACTCTGAAAAAAGCAAAACCACAGTAACAGTATGTAGACTAGGTTAAGTTGTTGAAATGTAGACCAACCAAGTTCAAAAACCCGGAACCGGAGGGAATCCCGGCCAGCGGGCGGTACCGGTAATCGGCCGGTTACCGGAAAACCTGGAAAAAACCTTTCAAAATCCGTTAATCAAATTTTGAATTTGGGTGGTTTCAAAACCGGTAACCGTTCCGGTAACCCAAAACCGCTTTAAAAACCGAAAAACCGCTGAAAAACGAAAAAACCAAGTCTGGAGTACAATAATTGAAGCATATTTAACTCATATAATAGGTAATCTAGCATCAAAAAGACCTAAAAGGCCCTAAACTAACCTAAGAAGTACATTAGATCTAAAAGTAACCTGGCCGGTTTTTTTTTACCGGTTCCCACCGGTAAATCTGGTTACCGGTCGGTAACCGCCGGTTTTTTGAACCTGAGACTAACAATACTGCAGAGTTTCAGTTATGAATTGCATAAATGACACTATTCATGAATCTCAATTCACAAAAAATGAATAGCTATAGATAATATGAAGAAAATAAATGGTCAGGAACTACATGTACTTAGCCACCTTGAGGGAAGCATTCTGTGAAAGTAGCTCCTCGTACTCCTTTTTAATCCGTTCAAGCTCAACTCTAAGAGAAGAGTTTTCCGCCTTTAAAGTTTCGGCATGTTGAGCAAGCTCTTCACACTCAGCCTGGAACAAATAATATCATGCTTCAACAAAATTTTCCTGGTGCTATAGAGTGAATAATGAGTCCAGCATGTGTTTTACATCATACCTGCTTACGCAGCCGAGACCTACGTGCTGATTCCCGATTAGACTGCTTTCTTTTCTGCTTCTTGAGTTCCCTTTCATCCTGAATATTGGCAAGGTACAATTATTAACATTTCCTACATTGATATATACACAAAATCACTGAAAAAAAACCAAGCTCAGTATCCATAGTAATGTCTTATATACCAACCAATCATAACAGGATTGACTAAAACTTCGCAAAGCACTTTCAAAAGTTCACATCTTGCCTATCCTCATTCCCCGTATTACATAAATCTAAACATTCATTCTGGAAGTCCTTATGGCTCGCGTAAATTTTCTTTTGGTTAATTGACACCTTGACTGTGCTCTAAAATGTAGCAGTGAGTTATTCTGCTGGAATTCCAAATTTGATCGGCAGTATACCAGCCTTGCTGTACTGGCTAGTAGACTCGTCATATGATCCAATTTAAAGTAACCTGGCAGTTGATCAAAAAAAGAAAAAGAAATCTGGCAGTTATCGATTTAGCATTTGCCCTGGGCGTGATTCCAAGAAAAAACCTCATTAAATTTCAGTGTAAAACGAAGAGCTGTCTTCAAACAACCTAAGGAAATCTTCATCTGAATTTCGAAAATGAAACAAAAGGCCACCGAAAGGTTTGGGTCAGTGGACTGTAGTAATATAAATGTATGATCCACCACTACACTATCAGCATTTCAGCACAGTTACATAGCAAATTAGTAGTTTCTTCTACAGAGCAAGAAATACTGTAGCAACAAAACAGGACATGTCACTTCAAATATAAGATTTTAGTATAAATTTTGTTCATAAAGTAAAGCAAACATGTGCCCAAGGACTCATACCCATTGCTCTCCTCGAACTGAACCGGATGGTGCTTCGCCATGAATTGCAGCAACAGGTGAAGAACCAGTAGCACCCCAGTAGTCCATTCCTATATTCAAGTTTGTTGCGGGACCAGCAACTCCTCCCATCACTGCACCCAATTGAATTGGAACCATTGACATGGTTTGATTTAACATTCCTTGTAATGCTGAATGAGATATGTCATTTTGAGAACTGCCTGCATGATAAAATGCATCCCCCATCTTATGCAAAGAAATGTGCAAGTCTATCGGTATCTATCATAAAACTATAAATAAGTCCTCAAATGCCCACCATCATCCTTTACATCATTTTCCTTTGAATGTGAATCCTGCTGCCACAAAAAAAACTCAGGAATCAAGAAATAAACATTATGGTAAGGAGGGGAAAAACTATATATCAAATTAAACACAAGGGTGATAAACTCTTCCAAGGTTGATAGTTATTAGCCTTACTATCTAAAGCTTCAACCAAATAAGCGATATGATATGCAAAATATATAGATATCCATCTCACATTTTGAGAATCGGCATCACTTCCTTCACTCTCACTTCCACTCTCGCTGCAGGTAAAAGTTACCCTGTGATTAGGTTGTGTTGAAACTAAAGAAATTCATAATTTACCACACATAGCTAACAAAAAACCTGTGGGAGGTAAGCCCGGTGGCAGATGGACCGGATGTTCTGCCAGGTTCATTTTTCCCTGAAATTATAATCAGAAACATAAACTTAATTCCCAAGCTCCAAATAACCTTGATATCGACCTTGGACAAGACTTACCATTCATTTCTGAAGCACCAGGTGCAGCTCCCTGAAAGACATGTGACAGGATTGCATGAACTGGTGATGACCAAAAGAAAAAAAGAGTTGGTTACTTACAGCAGTTTCAACATTTCCGTTTGTTGGCATAGGATAATGATTAAATGGATGCACACCCTGCCAATAAGTCATTTATTTTTACAAACATATCAGTAAAATTGGATTCAAGGGGGGCGAGTACAAAGAAAACATTGTAGATTACACTTGTCAGGTACAAAAGTGCATACAGGAGTAGAGGGATGGGCATATACTGTTCCTGGTGGATACATCACATAAGGTGGTGGTGGCGTCCCGTAAGGCGGCACCATGGGCTGCAATTAAGGGGACGGTGTTTTGGATTCAAATAGAAAAGCACATGCCCTCATAGCACATAAGAATACAGTTAACAAAAGCAAATCACAGCTGCTGCCTAACTTTTACCCCTTTTTCCTCTTGCCAAATGCTTAGTGTTTTGCAATGTACTCAGATTTAACGATAGAACCAGAATCTTCATGTTGTAAGGTGGCTAAATCTGCTGAATTATGAAATATCAAACCATGAGCACATTTTGAAAGCCTTTTTCTTCATTTGTCATTGCATATATCTGATTTTGATGTTCGACCGCCCATATGACTGTATGCAGTATGTACTCAAGGAAAAAAGGAACATTTAGCAAGGCATTCAGGTATGCTGCATAGCTGCCCCGATTCAAGACTAACGCATAGCCTTAGTCAAAATGAATAACATATTAGTAAGTAAACAAAATTAGAGAGACTAAGATTCCTGAGAGCTCAAAGCTCCTACTTTGCCGGCTTTGTTGTAAGTTCAATAGAGACTAATGGAAAAAGGAACAAAGTTTAATATAAAGGGCACCTGAGCTCCCCACATGTATGGATGAGCCTGGGGACTTGCAGCAACAGGAGGGGGAAAGAACCCATGCGGTGGAATTGCTGAGTAGGCCTACCAAGGTTTAGAAACACGACAGATAAAGTCAATGCCAGTCACTAAATAAAATGATCGATCCAGTAAAAAAAACTATAAGTCCATCTTAATTAGTAGAAAACACAATTCACAGAATAACCTGAAAGCTGGGCCATTCAGGGTAAACTGGAGCTGTAGTGCCAGAGGTAGTGGCTGGAGGTTGCTCCTGAGAATGGGAAAGTAAGAAACCGAAGAAGGGGTTAACAAAAATGAGTGTGTTTATTACAATAGAAACAGGACAATTGTGTTTTGATCTGAAGGGATATCTGATATCTTCTTCTGACAGAGAAGGATACTAGCCAATGTAAATAGAACAGAAGTAGCCAGAATATCTTGCAGTAATGCAGTCCATGCCATTCAAATGCTGCTTGAGTAGATATACACAGTTCAATCTTAACAACAAGATTGCATAACCAAGGCATCAATTTATTTGGACCAGCCGAATAATCTGAGTAAAACAGAATGTGCACTTCTATTCCAGTTCATTCCCTATCATACTTATACGATGTGTTTTCTTAATTTGGACGCGACGCAGTCATTGGCACACGTCCAATTATACGGAGAAACATAGGGGGGGAAAGGAGCACTGGAAAATAAATCTCTTTACCTTTTAGGCAAATGATCAGAATAAAATTAAGAACCAAAAAGATAATCCATTTCAAAAGATGAAGATGTGTGATCAAGCACCTGTTCTGATGCCTTTGAAGCCTTAGACGGTGTGCTAGGATCATTGCTCCCCATCAGGACACCAACAATGCTTCTGGGCAACCAACTCCTTCAATCACTCCATTGTAACCCGAATAATCATAACCTGGGATAGCTCAAAGACCTCCTGCTGCACCAAAAAGAAAATCAAACCTTTGAGCAACAAAGGAAGAAAAAGTTCATAATAGAAGTCAAGGGTTTCAGAATTTTGCAAGAGAAAAAAAATCTCACTCGTTTGATCCCCTGGTATCCTACAGGGCAGTAAGATTAGGGATGCAAACGGATCGAATACGGACGGATAATATTTTTATCATATTTGTTTTCATATTTTTTTTGTCGGATACGGATACAAATACGAATACCTCGGATATGAATACAAATACGAAATCGAATACAGATACGAAGCGAATACGAATCGAAACGAATACGGTCACGAATATTCATCGGAACATGAAAACCCCTTAAATTATACATCCAAAATCAATGAAAACACATAAATAGCTTATCTTGTCAAAACATTAATGAAATCTAAACAAGCATAAGTATTTTTATCCACAATAGTCATACCATTGTACAGATTTTAAATCTTCAAATAGCAGTTATTTTTTTCTAAAGTCCTAAATAATTCTTAATGGATTTCTACCATTTACATGTGACTAATAAATTAATTAAGAATTTAAATTTGCATCAGAATGATTTAAATGACAATACATCAATTTAATCGGAACAAATTTTAATCTATCGATAATACTAAATTTATTTTTAATAAACATAAATATTTGCTAGTGATGTTTATAATTTAATATGACTAGGGAACCTAATGCCTAATGTTAATAGAGACTTATGACTTGGTTGGGCTAGTGGGCTGGTGACATGTTAGATGAGAGAAGCTGGCTTGGGTTGGGCAATGTTGGGCTGAAATTCTAGATATCCGATTCCGTATTATCCGAATAATCCGTATTCGTATTCGCCGGATATCAGGCCTACTATATTTGTATCCGTTTCCGACAAAAAAAATCCGTATTTGTTTCCGATCCGAGAATTATCCGAAGAAAATCCGATCCAATACAATCCGTATTCGTTTTCATCTGGATCGGAAACTATCCGATCCGTTTTCACCCTAAGTAAGATACAGAAAGAAATTATAAAGAATTTCCCACTAAATTTCCAAAGGCATTATGCACCGCACAGGAAGAATTCAAGCTAAAGAAATCAATTTTAGATAAATTCGCGAATCCTATCTACCCCTAGTCGAGTTGGACACAGAAGCACACACATCCATTTGGCACCACGATTGCAAACCCACAAGGCAAGATAATATATACAGAAATAAAAAAAGGCGCAGAGACAATGCAAGTAAAACGCCGAATAATCCAATAGAATAGGTCATATTATTCAGTCTCACCGAGTTGAGAGTGGAGACACGGGTGGAGCAGCTGCTCGCCGGAGAGGAGACCGACGCGACGCGGTGAGGATAACGCCGTCAAGCAGAGCGACTATACAGTTGTCGTAGAAGCTGGCAAATGCAGCGAGCGGAGGCGGGGGGACGGCTGAGGCTACGCGGCCGCCGCCGGCGATCGGGTTCGTGTGGTGGAGGCGAGCGAGCGAGGAGGTGGTGGTGGATTTGGTGGGAGGAATCGAGGAAGAAGAGATGGAGCGCTGCGGTGCTGGCGTGCACCGGGTTCTTGGTGGACCGTAAAGGCACAAAGCCTATGGACCGCTTCCGTGTGGGGCCCACCGGTCACCGATGATGGGCTCGGTCCTTGGCGGATATCTCGTGAGCCAGAAGCGGCTCGGGCAATTGGGCGAGGAAATTTCCATTGGCGATGGATAGCGAAGCCTGGCCCACCTGGATCGATGCTACAACAACCGCCGCCGCCATCCTCGCCTTATCTTCTCCACTAATTAGTCAGTTCATTCTTTGAGATCATATCCTCCCGATTAATTTAATTTAAAGGGTCTCTGACAAAATTAAAGATAGATTTCTATATGTTTCGGTTTTATAAATAAATAATAAATTGTAGGATCAAATTTTCAAAGGATTTGTATATAACACTCAACTAGAAAAATTGATAAATCGATCAAGCTTTTTCGCCATGGAAACTTGTTACGAGATCTATACGTGTGACGACATGTTTATTCAGCTCTAGCAAAGGTGTACGCGTAACGACATGTTTATTCTGCAAGTTATCCGGAATAAATCTATTTTACATTCTTAACTTTTATAATAGTCTAACTTTTAATCTAAAAGTACAAATTCAGATATTTTACCACTCTCAACTATCAATACCGTTTATTTTACCCTCAGAGGTTGATGGAAAACGGTTTTAACTGACATGTCATTTACATGGTTAAGTTTTGTTGGTATGGCATCCTCGTCACGTGCTTGTGTACAGTTGAGTTAACAAGAAATTCTTATATTTTTGCCCCCTTTCCTTCTACTCTTTCTTTTCCTTCTTCCTCATTTCTTTTCAGCTTCCTCCTCGAGCACCTGCTTCCTTCTCCAGAGAATGGGCATCGAGCTCTTCATGGCGTCGGCCAGTGAGAAATGAGGAGACCGAGGACGACGTCAGCAACTTGGCTTCGACTGGATCCGTGCCGTCGCTTCCGGTTGGGAGCTACGCCATTGTCGCCTCCAATAGCAAGCAAATCTGGTCGATGATGGTGGTGACGGAGCTCGCAGTGGCCGAGAACAACACCAATGGTAGAGCTCGCAGCTGGTGACGGTGCAATAAATCTAGCCGACGCCGGTGGTGGATGAGCTTGCGGTGGCCGAGAACAACACTGACGGTGGAGCTTGCAGCCGGTAGTGGCGCAACAATATGGCCGATGATGGTGGTAGTAGATCTTGCAGTGGCCTCCTTAGTGTGGCTATGTGCGCATGCAGAAGGAGAGCTGGCTGGAGGCGCTCACCAGCGAGCTTCGAAGATTGGCAATGGTGATGGCGGTGGAGGCTTCAACTCCGACGAGATGGAAACAACACGACGTAAGGTGAATCAGATGTGAGTCCTCACCACCGGGTCTTGCCACTACGACCATCGTCGCACAGCTACGCCGCATCTGGCGCTCCTTCTCTCCCTTGAGCCATGGATTGGAAGGAAAAAAGAGACAGAGAGAAGGAAGAAGAAGCTGGAAGAGGAAAGAGGTGGACATGGAGCTGATGTGGACATGAGAGGGATTTGGTGATCATACTGACAGGGCTACCATGTCACTCAAACATGCTTATGTGTCAAAATCATTGCCACATTGACGCCAAGTAGGTGTCACATTAACTAAGGGGGATTTGCTCATGTGCCCCAAAGTTTAATGGCGTTTGCTCAAATGCCCCATGATGTCTCACTGACATGTGGGCCCTGGACCCGCATGTCAGTGAGACATCATGAGGCATTTGAGCAAACGCCATTAAACTTTGGGGCAAGGGAGCAATTTTTCCATTAACTAAAATAGCCTTCACATATAATAAATAAGAAAATTTTCTATTTTAAATCATTGTGTCGAAACACTCCACCCGAAACCCTACCCAATCTACCCCGTCGCCGCCCTAATCGTTGTATCTTTGTCTTGAGCCATGTCGATCTTTTGTCATTCGTAGCATATCTTTCTATGTCGTCAGTTGAAATCGAGACTAAACTTTTCAATCATCTCAACATACATGTTAGTCCTTTTAACCAATATTATCATTAATTATCAAAATATCTTTAGGGGCCTAGATGCTTTCACACCCCCACCCCTACGGGCATGCCGCCCTCCCTCTGCTATGTCGTCGTCGTCCTCAGTACCACCGCGCCCAGCTAACGGGCCCTTCCCACCACCGCTTCTGCCTCGTGTGCTGCTGGTGCCACCCGCCGCACATCCTTACTCAACCTAACTCGACTCTATGCCCAAGCATTATTCTACCCCACCGCCCTCCAACTTGCCACTGCTAGAGCTCTCGTCGGAGCCAAAGAAGGAGGTGGAGTACGAATCTCAAGGCAAAATCATATGATGAGAAATTCAAATACTTCATTCTCAAAAAACACTCAAGTACTAGTTAACAATTCCCTTCATTTTATTTGATTTGATTTGGTAGTACTTGTTAATTGTTATCTACGGTGTATAAACCTAATATAGTTTTAGGTTTTTCAAATTCATAAAATGATCAGAAAAGAAACACTAGAGAATAAAAGAAACAACACAGAGAACTCATCATCTCTGTTTGCAAGTAGCTCGATCAAGGATCAAGGATTAAGAACTGCATGAAGGATTAAGAACTGCATGAATAGCTCGATCAAGGATTCAGTAGCTCTATTTGCAAGTACATTCCCCCTTCTAAAATTCTAGCAGTAGCTTGATTACTCCTGTCACTGTTCAGTTCAACAATGTACAAATACTAGTGGTACAAGGGATATGAACCATGAGACCAGACATCCCAACACACTGAATTAAGAATGATGCATCAACCATGAGACCAGACATCCCAACACACTGAATTAAGAATGATGCATCAACCATGAGCTCCAAATCCACTCCTAGGAGGCTACAAAATGAGAGCGCAGGTCAAACTTCTTCGCCCCTTTGGCCAACTAGAAGTGATCAACAGTCGTCGTTGAGGCGACGGGACGCTAGAACTCAAGCTGACATTACAGTATTACACTCACACCCACCGCAGCTGCCCTTGGTACTCCAAGCTATGACGGATGTCACCGTCAATGGCGATCATCTGCTTTCTCATCGCTAGAGCGGTTGGTCTCGTATTGTACTTCACCTGAAACCTTCCAACTGGGCTCACGCCATTGTTGATCAAGCTTTCTGGGACAATCTCATCCAAAAACTCATCAGCGACATCACCATCTTCATCAATCCTTAGCCTCCTTGTATACCACCTAAAACCCTGGTTGGATAAAGACAGGACAAATATAAGTTTATATTCAAATAAAGGGATGGAAGCAGCAAAATCTTAGTCAGTTGACAAATTTGAAGGGATTTCACATTTTATTCAAAATGTAAAAGAAACATTAACATGTTTAAAGCACAAACATCCAACAAAAAACACTTGATAGGTAACAGAGCATTGTGGCTTGATGCAAGATATGAACACGCTAATCAATAAAAGAAAGAAAAATGGCATTTCATATTGTTCCACTACAGAAAAAGCTGCCGTGACAGCCGTGTACTTATATAAAAGAGAAGACACAATGACACAAAATTTGTTAGCTAAACAATCATACAAAATATTCGGGGATGGTATAACAAAAATAATGTGCTATGTCCTCTCTCTCTCTCTCTCAGATATCCCTCCAGAAAAAGGCTTATTCGATTTTTAACAAAAACAGGAGAAATGGACACCAGATATAACATCATGGTCCGAATGTAGGAATCTCAACTTTGGTAGTTTGATGTCCTACAAAGGCAACCATAGAGTCTACTGTGTACCATATATATGCGTGGAAGGTAAAGATGGCAATCATACTTCCTACACAGTTGGGACTATCATATATTGTTATCTATAGCTTCCAACGAATAACAGATTTGGTGACCAGTAATCCCTGAATGCTATCTTCAAATTCTTGACATTCAATACCACAACTCTTGATACCACGCCCAGAAAGGGATATTGTACACGCTGTAACCCTTGGTCCTAGGTCTGGCCTGGGCAGATTCCCAGTCTCCCAGATTACATAAATCGAACATCACCTTTAAACATACAATATAAATGATTCCCTCGGTTGAACTTTCATTCACAGTTTTGATGAACATATGATGCATGCATGTCAGAACTCATATTTGTAGAAGTGATCAGCAATAGAAATAGCAGCCAGATCTGTAAACTCTACTATGCATGAAACTTCAGAAAAATGTCTAGGCACTGCCTGTAATGGGTTTGGGAACTTCTGTACATTATGTATTTATGTGGACTGTGGTACTCCAAAAGTGCTCCACTTGCACTATCCAGGCCTAGTGTCAGTTCTTCAAATTCATGGTTTAACAAATAATGGTTAACAGTAACTAGCATCCGAAACCATAGTCCATGGCATAACTTACACACAGGATATACATTATTCTCACATTTGCAGCAAGAAAATTCTCTTTCCATAACAAAAGTAGAAACAAAACTCTTATCTCCAGAAGGCATTCTACGTCGCACCCTCTATCTTGGGATTCCTTGCAAAACATCACTGACAACTGCTCAAAAATCAACTAAGGTGCCTTTGAAGAAAACACAATGTATCATAATGCCAAACCAAAAGGCCTAGTTCCACCAAAGATCATTCATTTTGGAAACAAACTGGACATCTTCACAAAATCCCAGTCAATTCATGTACTAAAATGGTATTGACCATAGTTATCAAGCCCGGTCCGGCCATCAACCCGGCAGAGGCCTCGGGTCATCGGGTCCCTGGTCGGACCGATGGGTCACCGGTTGGACCGCATGTTTCATTTAATTAGTTTAAGTATATATTTATGTATAATAGAAGGCAAATTAGTTGGCCATTTCCTAATATAACTCTTTTTTTCTACTCAACATAACCAAATGTGTTGCTCAGTTGGTCAGTGAGTGAAGTTTGAAGTCCATCCCTCAGGTTGCAGGCTCGGATCCTGGAGGACGCAATTTTTGCATTATTTCTCCCAAGGTGGGATTGGATCAGACTGGGCTTACCTTGCTGGATCGTATTCAAACCAGGCGGTTCGAATGGTTCTCACTGGTTCAACGCGGGTCAATTGCATGTCCAATCCAATGGTGTGAAATCCAATGGTGTGAACTGGACTGGACCAGGCTCTAGGTCCGGTTTTTTCCGGTTGGACTGCCGGTCCGGTCCGGGTTTGATAACTATGGTATTGACAGCTTTGAAGTCTGAACTAGTACAAAACTACAAGTCTACAAATGTATATCTAAGTTAGGTACCTCATGATTATCTTAACACGAAAAAATCACTAAAACCCACTTCATACTGTCATTCCCCAAATAATTTAACAACCATCTCAAGGCATCCAGTTTAAGCATTTAACCAGTCAATAAACATAGATATTAGACAGTGATCACAACAAAAAAAACCACCAGAACCAAATTTAATGATAAGTAGGCTAAATAACCATGCCAATCTAACCAAACTGAAAGAATTCATATCATGACCCTTAAAAGAAACAAGTCAGAGAAATTAGGACCAAGACATACAGATGCTGATTAGAAAGATTACTAAAGTAGAGCTATCCTGAATCAAATTAGACCATAACTGCAGCAAACTCTAGATGTGCTTCTCAGCAAAGAGCAACACTGAATACCAAAAATGAAAACAGCGAATTAATTACTCCATCTGGCTATGGCCATTACCAAAGGTCTTGGTGGAGTAAAAATTCCTATGCCAAATTTACCCACATACACAAAAAAACACACCTTAATAACCACCAAGTGAGTCCTTCCAATAAAATAGTACCTAGAGCTGGTAGTTTCAATCCACAACCAATTCAATGAACAAATAGTATCTCAAAAGAATAGATGTCAGATTTCAAACTAAGCTACCAGAAGTTGAAGAGCAGATCATGGAAACGTTATCGTGCTATAGCAGGCTTACCACATTAAAACAAGTATCAAATGACAAAATACAGACAAACAGAGAATCAGATGGAACAAGATAAGCTTTATTAATCAAATGGATTTGTAAGGCAAAGATATACCCCATGCCCCCCTCCTATGTTCTGAACTATTGGTATCTTGAATTCTTGACCTCTGTTTAATTTAAAGTGATGAGGCTATATGCCCATATACCTCCCCATGTCCTACCTTTTAGTGACAGAAGCTTGATGTCAAATCCTTACATCATCTGTTGAATACACTGCAGAATCCTAACTGAAGATCATAAGTTCTAAGTTCTAACAAAGGTGACCCACATTGCTTATGGCTTACTACTACACTGGCCGAGCTCCCTACTCAAATTTATCCAAGATAATTTGGCTTTGCTACCTTTCTCCTATCCCACCCTCCATAAATTGCAGGTACGAAGTTCACCAATGTAAGGTAGTAACTCCCCGCCTCTTGACTTAGCAGATTGTGTAAGCATCGTTTCCTAATCTATTGCATCTTCCTTGACATAACACGAGACAGTTATGAAAGGCATCAATTTGCTAAACCAACTACCTAGCCATTACCAAAGATAATCATAACTAAGAAGGAAACATCTTTTGGTGCTGGACTAAATCCTATCTTCGTGAAGGTTAACAAGGAAAACAGACCTACATCCACAGAAGGTGAAACCATGCAATAAACAACACCAGGAGCTAATATTCTTACTCTCACATACCAGATGCTAAGAACTTACAACTGCACCGAACTTGACAGAGCAGAAGACAATCGGACACCCTAAAACCAAACCTTTGTATAAGCACGTCAAGCAAACCCACGCTATGAAACTAAGAAGTATGAACTGGCACAACCAAGACTGGATTCAATTACGACAGCACTATCTAATTGTAGTGTATGGGATTCTCGGAAAGAAACAAGATCCTTGGGGCTAAAAAATCCCAACATTTGAGCTGCTGCTTGAACTCCGCATCCAGATTCAGGGAGCCATTACACCAAGATCACACACATTTCAGCAAGCAAAATAGCAGAAACAAGGGCTCTTCCAAGAACTCACCTCCCAAGATCCCACTAAATACTGAATACAACAAGACCTAGAAGGAACAGCGAAACTACTGCAACACAAAGACATCATTGCACATGGGGAAGCAATCCAATTACCTGGACGCCGCCGTCTCCATGGGGGCAGGACACCAGCACCGGCCCGGGCCCGGGCCCGGGCCGCTCGACGGTGACGGGCACCTGGACGCTGAACCCGCGCCTCGTCGCGTGCCCGGAGGAGGCGGCGGCCGCTGCAGCAGCAGCCACCTTATCCTGCGGGACGTCGCCGGCGGCCCCCGCCGCGTCGGGGTGATCGTCGTCGTCCCTAGAGATGCCGAGGATGCCGGCGATCCGGCGGAAGAAACCCATCGACGGCGAGGTTTCTTGGAGGACGGCGAGCGGTTGATCCGACGGCTGTGGGGTAGAAATGTCAATGGCTTCGTTGACGAGAGAGATGGGGTATGTCTCATTTTGCTTCAGTTTTGGGTTTTACAATTAGGCGATCAAAGCAGCTTCAGTTTTTGACTTTTTAGAAGAAGAGAAAGTTAATTTGAATATAGGTTTTTTGGTTACCACTGATGTAATATGGTTACAGCTGATGATTTTTAGTTTTATAGTTAGCACTTATACGAATAAATCAAATACCGATAAACTTTCTCAATAAGCTACTTTAAAAGGATTTTCTCGATAAACCACTTCGAGTAGACGGCTGTGAAGCCGTCTTGTTTGTTTTGTTAGAGAGAAGTAATAAGCTGAAAAGAAAAGGAGCTGGCTTTTAAAAGCGGTTTCTTCCGAGCTATTTTTAGAAGAGGCTTTCTCAGGTTGTTTCCATAAGCTATGGTTCGGCCTTCTCGCTTCCTCTATATTTATGTCTTCTAAAAGCCATTTCTCAAATTTTTGTCCCAAAACATACTTCTTCCGACCGCCCCTTGCTACGTGAACAATCTGGAAGCAATTTCCCTCATATTGTTTTTATTTTTGTGTTTTTTAGAGTTCTTGTGGTGTTTTTATTTCCTTTTTGCGTGTAAAAGAAGTAGGATATGGGAGTGGATATTCGGTTTTTGGGGTAGGTGAGATTACGGTCCATGGATGAGCAAATTATCAAAGGGGATGGCAATTATTGTGCCTTTTTCATGAGAGATTAGTGGTTGATTGGGCAGTGGGATTGGGACCAAGACATGCACAAGCAAATGCGCTTGAGCTAGGAGTACAATGCTTGGGGCTGCAACATGTTTAATTTTGATTTTGTTGTGCAGTCGCGTAAGGCCTCACTTTATACGGATGTAGTTTATGGTTTTTTTAGCTTTTAGTCTATTTAAGTAAAAAAACCATTTGGAATACATCGGCTTCTAAATTTAGTTTATTTGGTTTTTAAGTTTTTTGGGCTTTTTTCACTTTTCTTTTTTTCTCATATTCCTTTACATTAACCGTAATAATATAATGGGTTTTTATTTTATTATATTATATTTTTCCCGAGAAAAAGCTAACAACCACTACAGTGCAATTTGAGTTCCCAACCGAAGCCGGTTTGAGCGTCGCCAAAGTCCGGGAGGCACCCAATTATTCCGTACCAGGGCAAAGCAAGTTACTGTAGTCCGGGAGGCGAAGAAGCAACGAGGGCAAAGCAAGTTACTGGTTTATATGACGAAATTATGCCGTACATATAAATTGAAGTTTACAGATATGCAATATATTGTTGTGTTGGCCAAATACACTTTCTTGTGTTTGAAACTTGAACATATTGTTTTTTAAAATAGACACACAAATATATTGTATGTTATATTTCCGTCTACCATTATTGTCGACTTAGACCTCCAGCCCCTCTTATGCTCAATTTCTGGCTCCGCCCCTGTGTCTTAGGATCAAATTTGGAAGAAAAAATGATGTCATTTATGTGAACAATTTTGGAAAAGGAGTATGATTGTTTTGCAGGTCAAGTTGCTGATATTTTTTTTTCCAAACCGAAGCTAACAATGTTTCCTACGCTGTCATGCATGGAGATAAAAAATAGTAGGAAATCGACTAAACGGAAGATATATTCTAGAGACCAAGATATATGGGATATTTTTCTTATTACTCGCGCGAGGAGTTGGAAGGTCGGCGCAACCTGGAGTTGATCTCCACGTCTCATCCTTTCCATGCATAATTTAGGATGGGGCCCACCTGGTAAACGAAGTAAATCGAAAGGCTATTAGGATGGTGCATCATAAGAAGTGTCGGTAGCGGTGGGTCCCAAGTTTATTTCGGTTCTTGTAAATTCTCTTCTCCGCTCGTTTCGCTTCAGCTTCTGATTTCTGGTTTATTTTTCATTATTTATAAATTTTATTTTTTTCTGAACTTTTAACTTTTTTTTAGCTTTTTTGCCAGTTCTTTTTTTCTCGTATTCGTTTGCATTGTCCGTGATGAGTTATCATATTTTTTTATTTTTAAATTTAATTACGTTAAATAAGCCACCTTCAGCTACAGTGAAGTTTCAGTCGCTATAGTATAATTTTAGTTATAAGGTACAGCTTTTCAGTCCAACCAAGTCAGGCTAATTAAGTTCTCTGGTTGTTTTCTTTTGTTTAGCGTCAAGTCTAGGTATTTGCACGCTGATTTTTTTATCTATATTTCGTGTGTTGTGGACTTGTGGTGTGTATGAGAATGAAATTATCTATCTTAGTACGAAAATATATCTTGTAATTTATGTTTCAATTGTATCTAGTTGCTCTACTACTATAAAAGATCTAACAACTTTTGAATTTAATCTTATCCGGATGTTCGATCCACATCAGTTACTCTCTCTCTCTCTCCAGCTCAAATTATTTGTGTAACTCATTTATGATTGGGGGACTTGATGAATGTTTTTCAACACCATGTATATATGTCTCACGTCAAAAGGTAAGAAATTAAGATCCGCACGTATAAAATGCTATTCTTATTCTCCAAATTATGCCACAACTTTCGGCAAGCAAGTTGGTGAGTGGTGACACACATCACAATATCGCATAGCATCCCAACACACGCGTGCATCTATACCATGCAATCATGCATGTTACTTATTCAGTTATTCCTCTCTTATCACATACATACATGGTACTCTCTATGTTTCTACTGCAATTATTACATGGTAGTATAGAAGCAGTGGCCAACCCAGAGAATTTGATAAACCTGGGCGAAGAACTGTAGTAGATGCTAGTAACATATTGTCATTACAAGCAAGCCGATCGAGCACTCCATGCATGAACTAATATACAGTAATTACATTCATTCATTCATGCGCCCTAACATGCCATCGGGAGATGAGCCCGGGCAGGAGCCTAGGGTCACCGGACCCTGGGTCCGCCCCTGTATAGAAGTATAGATGCCACACCTCAACACATACATACATACTTGTGTACATGTAGTTGTGATTGAGCAAGTAATAAGTTGATGATATATATATTTTGTAATTAATCAGTTGGTGATCGGGATGAGCCTCCCGTACGCCTTCCCGTCGTTGTCCTTGGGGATGGTGATGGTGAGGACACCGTTCTCGAGCGCGGCCTGGACGCCGTCGGTGTTGGCGTTGGGCGGCAGGCGCACGGTGCGCACGAACCTATCGGAGCCCCGCTCGATGCGGTGCCACCGGTCGCCCTTCTCCTCGGCGGCGCGCGCCCGCTGCCCGCTGATCTTGAGCACCTTCTCCGTCTCCACCTCCACCTTCACCTCTTCCTTCCGCAGGCCGGGCATGTCCGCCATGAACACGTGCGCCGTCGGCGTCTCCTTCCAGTCCATGCACGCCGTTGAGAACGGCATGCCCAGCCCCGGCGACCCCGCCGACGACGTCGCGAACGCCGTCAGAGAGATGGCGTCGATGAACGGCTCCAGGATGCTAATGCTCTCCGGCTCGGTCTCCTCGCCGCCGGTGCGCCCGTTCTTCTGGTTCTGCTTCCGGCCCAGCATGCTAGAGATGATCGACATGCTAGCGAGCTAGCTAGCTCTTGAGTTCCTGAAAAGCTTCTTGATTAGTAGTGTACTATGTAATTGGTCACTTGGTTGGCTCTACTTAGCTAGCTTGGCTTGTGTTGGTCACTCTTGTAGTTGAGCTAGCTATATCCATCTTGCTTAGCTTGCCTATTTATAGATGGGTAAAGCAATGTTTGCTTGGTGTATATGGCATCTTCTTGGAGCTTGTAGATGCATGGTGTGAACTGTGATGTTGATCAGAGATTCTTGGGAATAAATCTATTATATATCCATCTTTAATTTCACTCGTAATGCACATGTATGGGCACTAGCTAGGTTGGTTGATACAAACATGCATAGCTCGATCGTATGTAATGTTAAACAAACTAGCATAGTTTTGTGTTTTCATTATTGTTTAGTATTTTTATGTTTTTATTGATATTTAGTATTCTCATTAGTGTTAGTGTTTTCACTAGAGATAGTGCTTATTATTCACATGTGAAAGTGTTTTCATATGTGAAAGTGTTTCAACTCATATACTTATATAAATAGATGATCAATAGAAGACAATTGAATGCCGGTTGCAAATCATTCTCTTGATATTTTTGACATGGTATCAGAGCCTATTCTTCCCATCCAATGACAATCTCTGTAAATACATCTACTAGCCTAGGTTCGTCAATTTCAGGATCACTGATACTCAAGCCGTTGGCCTGACGTCCACTGGTCACCCATCCTTTGGCAATCTTATCAACGTAAATCTATCTCATGACACCTACCTACCAGTTAATTGTAGCATACGTTAAAAGCTCAATATCTGTATCAACCAAGATCGCAAGCGAGTATCTCTCCTCGTAATCTCTGTCGTAAATAGCTAAACCGTAGCTATATCAAACAGGTCCATATATGCCTGGGAAATTAGTGGACTGGTTATTCGATTGCTGCATGCACTGAGATGAAGAATTTTTCGCAGAGACCATACACATCACTTCTTTTTCCGTGGGGGTGCGCGTCTTTCTGAAGCGAATAAAGTGAAATAGCATATAAGATATGAAGCTGGAATCATTCGCTCATGGGCTCATGTCATGCCTACGCATTTGCTTCGTGATCTGAGCCATTTTCACCACCGATCGATGGCATATATTGCGTTTGGTTCCACTACTTGTCCTGCCTAATTGCCTATTACAATATGTATCATATAAACCTAGGTTTATTTATATATTTTTTTTGGAACAAGGGCGCGTGCTCTGTGATCAATTCGTTAAAGGATATGACTATCCGAGCCAGTTTGACCCTAGGTTCATATGAACCCACTATAAGAACCTGATTTGCATGCGCCAACAAGTATGGTACTGCTCCCTTCTTCCCTCAATGTAAATCCATAATTTACCATACGTACAGACAAAAAAAACACTAAATATAAGAAAAACTTAATGCTATTAGACTACATATGCTCCTATTAAATAACATACTAAAATTACTTATCTATTTTTCAGCATTAAAATAGGGATATATGATAAAAATATTACAACAACTACACCGCAATGTTTTTCAAAATAAGGACTATATTGCGGGATGGAGGGGATAACTACTAGCCCAGCATTAGGCCTGGGCGCGGAAGCAGCTAGCTAATCAAATGGCCCATGCATGGTTCGGGTCAGCGTCCACTGTCCTCCCTTCCCAAACTGCCGTGCCCGCCATGGGATGGGACATGGGAGTCGAGCGCCGGCGCCAAGAAGCACCGGCACGCGCTCGCGGTGGAGCTGGAGGGGACGCTGGCGCTGTCCCTCACGGACCCCGAGGCGGAAGAGCACATAGGAGAGGCCTTACAGTCTCAGCCTTACCGGCACGCCGGAGTGCTACTCGCTAAGACCGAGGTGGTGATGCCGCTACTGATCAACCGCGAAGAAGGCGGGATCTGGCTCGCCACCGGGCGAGCTCTGGGGTCCTACGACGATGCATGCGAGCAATGCGCATCGTCTACTCGTTCGAGCTGCCGTGCCCGGTGGCGGCGGTGGTCTGCGAGGAGAGCCTGGTCCGGCACGACAACCAGCGGGCAAGATCTTGTCCATCTAATTCCAATTTAACTACTGTTTGTTTGCTCCGGATTTCTTTTTTCTTTGCTGCTCTTGTTTGCTAAGGTCTCTGTTGTTTGATGAAAATTGAAATTCGTATAATTGTACTAGTTTGTTGCAACAAAATGATCATCCCATGTTGTGCACCACAGGATTTGTTTGCATGGCGCATTGCTGGAAACGCTGGATCAACCAAGGATGACACGCTTGTTTAGAATTCAGGAATTCCACGTGAATTCCACAGAAAACAATTCAGTTGCCGCAGAACTACAAAAAAAATTCATACGTTCTAAATGGGGAGAGAATCCCAGGCTACAAACTTACAGTACAGCACTTACGCTCCCTCACCGGATAAGAGGAAGCCTTTTATGTCGAGAAATTTATCTTGAACAACTTGCATATCAATAGACTATTATTGGCTCGTTGACATTTGGAAGAAAACTGAAGGTGTGTTATAAGGTCATGGCAGTACAGAGGTTTCAGTAATGGCGTACACACCATTGCGTGGATGGAAGCCATGAATGTAACATAAATTTTGGGAGTTGCGGGTAAATTCTTATGCATTGCACAAGATATCCTAAAATGTTCAGGGTTGAATCTGATACCACTACGTACTTTGAACGGGCGAGTTTATTCTACAGATGGTTTATTTTATCCCCTCCACGGCAATTAAGAGTGAATGTATGAGATACCTGACACGCAAGAAGGGATCCAACTAGCTAGAAGCATATAATCAGAAGCTATTTTTGATCTGGTGTAATGTTTTTGCATGGCTCACTGCTCAAGTATACAACAACGATACACAGGTACAGAGTAGAGGCTCTCTTATTGTTTACTAGTGCGTCGCCAGGGGTATTAAGCAAGAACAACACACTGCCACAGCAAAGCAGCATCAGAATCAGTCAATCAGCAAGAAGGGGAGGATCCAGCCTGAGGCTAGACGTAACATTGAAACAGCAAAGTGAAACACAATCTGATCTGATTTCTCAATTTCACACAGCTTGTTGCACAGCTCGAGGACAAATGGAGATTGTAAGCATATCCATCATCCAATATGAAATGCTATCGTTTGAGCATTGGTTAGAAATCTATTGGCCTAAACTAGTTGAGCAACAACAATTTCGTTCAGCACTCCATTATTATTACATGACATGAGAGACTTCTGTTCTAGGCGGCGAAAATTCAGTCAAGTAAATCTTCAAATTCCAAAGTATAGATCCTTACACCATTAGCTGCGCAATGTCCTTGCGGAAAACACCATCGATCAAATCCTTCCTCTTAGCGGTGACAGATGGGAATGATGAGTAGGAAATGCGCCTACACTGGCTGCTCGCGATGATTCTGGTGGGCTGCATCATGGTAGGCAGAACAGGGAAGGATTTGGGTCGAATATTCAGAGGCGAAAACAGCATCTTTCCACTGGAATCGTGTGGCGAAGTTTTAGATGTGGTCTTCTGAGATCCTACAGTCTTGTTCGTGGTCGAGAGATGCCTGAATTGCTCTGAGTTGCCATTTGGTGGGCCTGGAGGATGGGGCCGAATCTGTGCAGATGGCTTCATGCGGTCAAGCCAGCGAAGGATCATGTTTCCAAGGTTCCGACCAACTTCTATGTCCCTCTGCTGAATGTTCTTGTGCACTGAGACCGCAACATTGAAAACATATCGTGTTCGCCTGCAGAACAGGGAGAAGAACGGAATCAATCTTGACTACCATGAAAAACAGACATAAGCATCATTTCGCGATATAAAATGCATTCAAATCATTAAGCAAATATGTTGCAACTTGCAAGTATTTAGGACAATAAGTATTTCGCTAATTCCGTTCCAGAATCCACAGAAGAATTAAAAAATGGAGCAGATTGCCATCTCTCAAAGCTGCCAATGTGGATTCTTTAGTCCTTAAAGGAGGCAAGTATGACCGGGTTCAGTATGGGAAACAGTATCAGGGTTACGTCCAACTTAAGTACAAAGTTGGTGAGATGGGTATATTGGTATTGCCAAGCCACCAGACTAGGACATGGCATCATGTAAAAAATCCTGAAGGTGAATAAACACCAAGTTGTGGTACAATTTATCAATGTTGATTATTCACATCAAATTTATCAAGAAGTTGCACAACCTTTTCATTTCGGGACCGAAGCCCATATTGGAGACTGGCTGGTACAGGGAAAGGGATTGCGACAGTACCCATCTAGTGGCCAGTGTTCAGAAATCAGAACAGACAAGGTCCATGCCTGGATGCACAAAACCATATCAAATCTATGTAGGGTGAACTGAGCAATATGCAATTCAAACACATAGAAAGGTAACCCATTGCTAGCATATGCTTATGTTAAAGACCCATTTAAGGCAACCCGAACAAAAGAAACTAATCAGACAACTAAGTGCCTCGAGACTGTATGCAAAATGCAGGTTTATTCAGCAATGGCTAGTAGCTGTGTACCACAACAGCTTTGCTCAACTCCAAATGAACGGCAATGAACAATCTAGTAAGTATAAATTACAGTTGTTATGAATAGTGCTTGTATTCATATGAGGCCAACGGGCCGGTATATATACACGAGTACAGGATGGCAAATATGGAAAGAATACATATAAGGAAAGAGTGCATGTATGGAAAGAATCTAAACTATCCTAATACAATGCAATCAGTATCTAATCATATCTCTAACACCCCCCCTCAAACTCATGGTGGATCAACAACACTGAGTTTGGAGAGGTAGAAGCCGTCTTTGTCTTGCGAGTCCAGGCTTTCGTGAAGAAATCGCTATCTGAAGCTCAGAGGCACATCTTGAAGAGCAACCATCGATCATGCACACAAGACCTCATGAAAGAAGCATCAACACCAATATGCTTGGTGAGTTCATGCTTCACGGGATCACGAGCAATCTTGATAGCTTTGTCTTGTCGACAAGAGAGGAGTCGGTGTAGTGACGAAACACCAAAATCCTCAAATAACCACCGTAGCCAAGTAATCTCTGTCAAGAGAGCCATGGCTCGCAACTCGATCTCTGCACTCGAGCGGGACACTGCGATGCTTTTCTTCGTCTTCCGAGCAATGAGAGAACCACCAAGAAAAACACGATGGCAGAGATAGACCGACGATCGGAGGGATCGGCCCAAGTAGCATCCAAATAAGCTGAAGTCATAACGAGTGGGCGTGGAAAGAAGAGACGACGAGAGATAGTCCCACGAAGGTATCGCGAACTCGAGTAGGTGGTCAGAGTGGACACGAGTGGGAGCGAAACAGGCCGACTCGAATGTGAGCTGGATAAGTGATATCCGGACGAGTAATGACAAGGTAGACAAGGCTCCCAACAAGGTGACGATAGCGAGTCGGATCGAAAGAGGCTCACCATCGGAGGGACGAAGGTGAACATTGAGCTCCATGGGAGTCTCAACGATCTGTTGATCGGTGAGGCGGCGCGATCAAGAAGATCTGAATATACTTCTCTTGGGACATAAAGAAACCATCCGGGTGGAAGTAACCTCAATCCCAAGGAAGTAACGAAGAGGACCAAGATCCGACATAAGGAACTGCTCGCTAAGACGAGCCTTGACAAAGGCAATGTACTCGAGAATCATCTCTGTAATGATCATATCATCAACATACGAAGAAGAAGAGTCCACCACGAGACGGTGTGGACAAAGAGTGCGGGATCATGATCACTCGGCGAAAATCCGGCGGTGACCACGAGAGGAGAAGCGCTCAAACCAAGCACGAGGGCTTGCTTAAGGCCATAGAGAGGCGGCGGCGGCGACGACCATGCCCTCGAGGCAGAATACCCGGTGGCGGATGCATGTAGACCTCCTCACGCAACTCGCCATTAAGAAAGGCATTCTTGACATCAAGGCGAGAAGCAGACCGGTGGGCGAGCAGGCGCCACCGAGAAGAAGTGCGGACGGTGGTCATGTGAGCCACGGAGCAAAAGTCTCGTCGTAGTCACGACCATGCTCTGCTTTGGAAACCACGGGCAACAAGACGCGCTTATAGCGCTCAAGAGAACCATCGAGCGAGTCTTAATCTTATAGACCCACTTACACGTGATGGGACGAGAATGAGATGGAAAGGAACAAGATCCCAAGTACCGATGCGCTCAAGGGCGGCAATCTCCTCGGCCATGGCATGCGCCACTCGGGGTGAGTAGCAACATCCGAAGAAAGCAGCTCATGGTAGTCGCACCGGCAAAGGCAAAGCAGGCGGGGGCGGCGGTGGCGATCGCGGAGGCGTGGCGAGGAAAATGACCCATCGGGGAAGATGGTCCATCGAAGATGAATCATCGAAGGAGATGGTTCATCTGGAAGATCCTCAACACGAGGTCGGCGAGTGTGAGCGAGTGTAGTGGGGGCACGAGGAGCCGCAGGAGGCGACAGCGGCGGAGAGGTCACGGAAGGAATATGAGGAGACTCGATGGGGCGGGTGGGCGTAGGCAAGGCAGATATAGGTGTATCCGGAAAGGTCAAAAGATAGAGACTCCACAGAGGAAGCCAAGAAGAGGTAGGGCGGGGTAGAAGGGCGAGACTCATCGAAAGTCACATCCAGAAATCCGCATCCGTCGACCAACAGGATCCCAAAGACCTATAGCCCTTGTGCTCGGCACTGTATCCTAGAAAAACACACTCAACAGACTGAGCAGTCAGTTTGGTGCGTTCTCGAGGCGAGGAGAGCGTAGCAAACGCAGACCAAACATCTGAAGGCGAGTAGTCGGGAAGGAGACCACATAGGCGCTCAAAGGTTGCTCCACGAAGAGCGAAGAAGGCGGATGTTGACGAGATAGGTGGCGGTGGAAGCGACCTCGGCCCAAAGTGAGGTGGAATAGGCGGCAATCATCGAGGCACGAGCCGACTCAAGAAGGTGACGATGCTTGCGCTCAGCAACACCATTCTGAGCATGAGCACCTGGACAAGAGAATCGAGCAAGAGTCCCCTGTTCAAAGAAGGAAGCTGCGCAGTAACGAGAGAGGTACTCGCCAGCAGAGTCAGCACGAAAAACACGAATAGGAGTGGAGAACTGCGTGCGAATCATAGTGGCAAATTGTTTATAGATAGAGCAGGACCTCGCTCACGAGAAGACATGAAATATATCCAAGTGTGGCGAGAAAATCATCTATAAATATGATATAATATCGATGGCCCTTTCGAAGCGAAGGGAGCCGGACCCCAAACATCTGAATGAACAAGATCAAAAGGACGCCGAGATCTTGACTCACTATGAGGATAAGGAAGCTGAAGTTGTTTACCTAACTTACAACCCTGACAATCTAAAGACACGTCTCTGAGATGCACCCCGAAGACCACGACGAACTAAAGGCGACGACGGGAGCCGCGCATATGGCCAAGACGGTGATGCCACTTCTTGGAAAGAGCCGGTGAGCAGTGGTAGAGGCGGAGAGGCGCGGCGGCGGTGGCGGCGGAAGGAAGGTGAAGCGGTCAAGCTCCCATAGACGCTGGGAGTCAAGGCGCCGAGGGCCAGAACCAATCAGAGCTCCCGTTTGGCGGTCCTGAACACAACAAGAGTCGAATCAAGAATGACCCGACAACCAAGATCGATGTCATCCGGAGAAAGAAGGCGCATGGTGAGGCGAGGAACATGTGCAATGAAGGAACATGAAATAATGAGGTGCTAAGAGATCCTCGACCGAGAGAAAAGAGAGGTACCGTCGGCGGTGAGAACACTAACGGAGAATCAAGAGGTGTAATGCGAGGCAGTGGAAGCATCGAGGTCATGTGAAAAGATGCTCGAATCAAGAATCCATGGGAGATACCGACGTGTAGAGGTGGTTTCTCGGTGCAGAAGAATCGATGGCGAACTGCGAGAACACATCCGAGGAAGAGCCAGAGGTGGCAAGTAAACGTCGAAGTCTGTCTATCTCTGCTCGGTGAAAAGCTGCTGGAGTAGTCGATCTGAGGCGTCAATGCAAGCACCGGTGTCGGTGCTAGTAGAAAAGCGACGTGAAAGATGCCGCTTCTTCTTATAGCACCGAGACTCAATGTGGCCGACCTTGTCGCGATGGGAAGCGGTGAGGCGCCCCTCCGGATGTGGGGCGGCCACCACCGCTGTGGTAGCCGTTGGAGAGGCGATCGGGCGATGTCTGCGGCGTGGGCGAGCGGTGTAGCGGTGAGCGGCGGCGAGCACGAGAGGGAGTGACATCGACCGGCACCACTCGGCGAGTCTCCTCCGCTCGTATCTCGGTGAGAGCCTCGGAGAGTGACACGAGGTGGCGTGCAAGAAGGCGTGCACGCCGCCGCTCGAACTCGGGACGGCGAGTAAGGAACTTGTAGATCCGTGAATCTCACAGTCGGACGTGCGGCTAGACAAGACCGACAAGAGCGACAACCGGCGGTCGGAGAGAGTCAAGCGGCGCCGAGACAGCGAGCTACGAGTGTAAAAGCGTCAACAGTAGCATCACCCTGCTGAAGAGAGTGCTCATGGCGAACCACGGACAAGTACAAGGCATCACCAGAGGGCTCGTAGCGGTGACGAAGGTGAGTCCACATCTGAAAAGCCGAGGAGAGTCCCACAACCTCGAAGAGAACCGAGGTGGACATCGGCAATGAGTATAGCGGCGGCCGGCGTCGTCGTCGTACCAGCGAGTATAGGCGCGATCGATCCTGTATAAATCGAGCCTCTTGGTAGACAGAGGCGACCTTATCATCGACATCATCATCGGCAGCTTTGTCTTTGTCACGGGGTAGCGTGTAAGCGGAGGTTCCGTCGGATGAGTAGGGCAAGGCGGACAGATGACATCGCCAGAGAGGATGCCCCAGAGACGAAGACCACGCATATGGATGCGCATGTGAGACACGAAGTCGGTGTAATTAACACCATCGAAAATCACCGGGCAACGAGGAAGAGCAGCGGTACCCATTGGTGGCGGTCTTTGAGCAACCTGGCGACCAAGGAACGAAGTCTAACGGTATACCGGACGTAGCATGGTTAGAGCGGCGTTTTTTCTTTTTTTTTTTTTCTTTTCTTTTTTTCCTTTTCCTTCGGTTTTATAGCATAGCAGAGACCGGTCGGTCTCGTTACAACACGCCAAGACCAAAAAGAAAAGGGCGGCGGCGGGGGGGCGGCGGCGGCGGCGGCGGCAGCGGCGGGTGGCGCGGCGGACGGCGGCGCGAGCAGCGGCGGCGGAGGAGCCGGCGGCGGCGGCGGCAGGCGGGCCGGACGAGGAGGCATGCGCGGCAGGCGGCAGCGGCTGCGGCGGCGGCAGCGGCGCGAGGCGGCGGCGTGGCGGACCGGACAGGCGGGCGACTCCGGAGGCGCGCGCCGGCGAGCAGCGGAGGCGACTCGGGACAGCGAGTCGGCGGGCGGCAGCGATCCTCGGCGGCAGCGGTGGAGTCGACAAGCGGCAATCAAAACCGGTGAGCTCGATACCATGTTATGAATAGTGCTTGTATTCATATGAGGCCAACGGGCCGGTATATATACACGAGTACAGGATGGCAAATATGGAAAGAATACATATAAGGAAAGAGTGCATGTATGGAAAGAATCTAAACTATCCTAATACAATGCAATCAGTATCTAATCATATCAATCAGTATCTAATCATATCTCTAACAACAGTATGTGCATTTTTAACATGTCGTACATCCAATTTTAAGCTAGGAACACTGGATCAACACAAGATGAAACTCCCAGGTCGCAATATTTAGGCAGCAATCTCCAACGCAATATTTAGGCTGTAATCTCCAACGCAATGTTTAGGGTCCCTCTCCAGGTAGAGGAAACAACAAGTAATCACTCGTGTGGATTTGGATCGATCCCATCCGGCCCCCGCGAATCCAACGCGACTGATTTCTTGAAGCGTATGGGGGCACAGACAGACGTGCGGGGTGAGAAATAGGAATAGGTACGGACCTGTAGACGAAGTCCCGGATCCTGGGGTGGTTGGGGGGGATGAGGCGGCGGTGGAGGCAGAGGGCGAGGCGGTAGGTGCGCTTGAGGCCGAGGAAGTAGGCCGTGATCGCCGTCAGCTCCCACAGCACCATCTCCGGCCGACCAGCAGCGAGCGAATCACGACGACCAGGCAAGAACAGCGGAGAGGAGAGGGGCGGAGGAGGAGGAGGTGGTGGTGGTGGATTTGGTAGAGTAGAAGAGAGGAGGCAGCATCTACAGCATCTAGTAGTATCTCCCGGAAGACGATGCCGCACGTGTCGTATCTTTGTTGCGGGAGGGAAGTAAGAGATGCCTTGCTCTGGATGGACCGACAAATAGCAGCGTCCTCAGACAACTAGCTTTTAGAAGATGTATTTTTTAAGATACCTACTACAATAACTACTTTTTAAAGAAACTATCTATTGATTTCTCTTTCTTTTGAGTCTCTGGTTTTTACTTCTATTTTTTTGTATTGCTAACATCTGACGTGATGTTCCTGTCATGTCATCATTGCCACGTCACTCTCTATGTCAGTAGCAGCCTTCGTCCCTCCCTCTCTTTCCAAGGAATTTCGTATGAATTTTACGGAAAAATACATCAATTTTCATAGAAATTAAGGGGGAATATGATAGATATACTGAACATCACGGTTGATCTAATCATTATACTGAAACATATAAAGAAAAGAAAATCATTTTGCTTTCAATGTCTCCTGCTGTCTTATTAAAGGATGAATTAGGCAAAACTGCAAGAATAAGTCAGGAGAAGACAAGAGTTGATCATAAGATTATAGTTCTAAGTGAAACTAAATTGAAAGCTCCTATTATGTTAGCTACAAAATTTGATTGCATTGACATGGAAAAACATGAATCTGAATGCTATACTATGATTTGCAAAGAATCTTCGTGTCCATTAGAAGAACTGCGTGTTTCTTTGCCTCATGTTGCTCCTAAGCTTTTTGCAGGAAAGTGATGACTTGGAGAAAACGATTGAGTCGAGGCCAACTCAAATTCAAGAAAGGGAGGATGATGCGGACATCAACCCTAAGGATGCAATCACTACTTCGATCCGCTGCACTGCATCCTCTCCTTCAACCACATCTTCTTCGATAGGACTTTCGGCTACTGTACTGCAATATTCTCCAATTTTATTGAGCTACTTCTACTCATACGAGCCGAGCTACGTCTATATGCCATGGTGTTGCGTCTTCATACCATGGTGTTGTGTCTACATGCCATGATATTGTGTCACCAATTATTACTCCATGGGCTTTGTAATGAATAGGCTGATTTTACATGCCATGATATTGTGTCACCAATTATTACTCCATGGGCTTTGTAATGAATAGGCTGATTTGGCCTCTATGGCTGGACACCTAGGGTTTTTGGTATTGCTCAAGCGACACTATTCACATGTGAACAGTACCTATGGCCGCCCCTCTCTTCTCCTATACATAGTGGTTGTCACCCCTCTAGTTTTCGCGGTTTTTGTTGATTGAAGTTTAGATTTGCTACTTTATACTTTGTCCTCTTTTTTGGTGAGATCAACAACGACATTGTTCTTCGGAACCCCACTTTTTAATCCAATTCTTAATTCCTATCCGCAATTTCAGATTGCTTATCTATCTTGTTCTTGCGTGCTTCTTCGGTGTATGCAAGAATTGATATTCGTGATCAGGTCATCCGGGTATTTGTGCACGGTTGATAACAACTTAGCGAGTAGTTCAACGATTACGTGGTTTTAAGCCTTGCGAGTTCGTAGCCATGATCGTGAGAGTTGAGCGACTACTACCGAATTTACCTTTTCACCGAAAAATCTGGCCAGAATAGGACCTTCGTGGTTCATTAGATGGATAGGGCATAAACTTCGTGAGCGTACTATTATACTTCTTACATGCCCTATAAGCTCCAGTCGCCCAATCCCAAGTCTGTATAAAATATGTGGGACATATTATTCTTAGTTAGGAGTAGTATGGATCAGAAATCAGAAACACATCCCAACCCTTGTTAGGAACGCATGGAATTCATAAGAATTTCATTGAAAACAACTTACTTTTTTATAGAAATCAGAAAAAAATCCTATGTTACAAATTGAACCTAAGTTGTAATGTTGTGCGATCAAATTGACCGTCAGAAAAGGAAGAAGAGAAGGAGCAAAGTATAAGGGTGGATTTTTTTCAGCTACAGATAATGGTTTATAACTATAATTGATAGCTTTTGATCCTAACATAAATGTCTATACAAACTATTTTAAAACGATTATCTCCGTGTACTGCATTAAAAAATAACAAAACCTTTAGTCGGGAGAATAAATAATAAAACCCCTGCCCCGTAAGCCGTAGCAACCGGTCAAACCACCTGCGATCCGGCGGCTGGAACAGAACAATCGAACTAATAATAAACCTCCACCTAACCCAGATTAAACCCTAGCCAGCCGCTGCCGACCTTTCCCCTTCGACTTCCTCCCCATGCCGCTCTCCGCCGCCGCCGCCGCCGCCGCGGCGTCTCCTCTCGCCGCGCGCAGCCGGGGCCTCCTCCGCCGCCCGCGCTCAGGCCCCATCGTCGTGGTGAGCTCCTGTTTCCCACCCTACCCCTTCCGCCACGCGCCTTCCTCTGTTCCCATTTTTTTTCTCTTCATGCTCTAGTAGTATCCATTTGTCTCTCGGGTTATGGATGTAGCTCTGATTTGTGACGATAATAGTGCCATTTGGACCTCAGGAGCTATACTTGATTACAAATTTCCATTTTTTTTAAAATTTTGGGGAAGTTCTGTGAGCTTGTCAATACAGTATATTTGTTGGATTGTGTTAGCTGATTTCCGGGGGGGTTGTTTTAATTGCACAAAAAATCGCTTTGTTAAGGCGTTTTGTGCTCATTGTTTGGAATTGTGCATGCGTTGATTTGTGTAAAATCTGTTTACCTCAAACAGAAGCAGTTTGATTCTTACTATAACGCGATAAAACAATTTGCTTTGCGGTAATCGTGTTCAATCAGTAGAGTAAACAAGTGTACTGCTGTGTACTTGAGCAAAAATGGTCTTTGTACATGCAGAAGTGTAGCAGGATTGATCCTCTGAGCCTGAGGACAGTCAATGGAGCTCCAGCATACATTCCAGTGTCTGGCAGATCACTATTGACTCCTGTAACAATGCCAATTATCCGGGATGCAAACAGTGGGAACGACACAAGGTTGCGTATCTTCTCAGGCACAGCCAATCCTTCTCTTTCCCAGGTCAGTTGGATCTTCAATAAAAAAATCTCTTTTCTTACTTCCACATACTCTTGTTTCGAATTTGACAGAGATAACCAATTAGGCTATGCTTTTTACTGCTGTAGTAACGTCAAATTGTTGAGTTCATCCATAACTTTTGACAAATGGGTTATTGGTAGACGAACAAATGAAAATGAAGTGTATCTAAGCTTAAAGAGACATGATCTATTGGAAGCCGGAAAGCTACTCCTGAAATGAAATATAATAAGTAGTTATTTAAGTGTGACTTATTATAAATAGGTCCATCTCAAAACGAATGATATATCTCTCAGTGCCATTCTAAGACGCAATTTTTTCTTGGTGTCTTATCAACAGGAAATAGCGAGCTACTTGGGTCTGGAACTTGGGAAGATTAACATAAAAAGGTTTGCTGATGGCGAAATATATGTTCAGTTACAAGAGAGTGTAAGGGGCTGTGATGTTTTCCTTGTGCAACCAACGTGTCCTCCAGCAAATGAGAATCTTATGGAACTTCTGATCATGATTGATGCCTGTAGGAGAGCATCTGCTAAGAATATTACTGCAGTTATCCCTTATTTTGGTTATGCCAGGGCTGACAGGAAGGTAATGTTGCTTTATAGTTTCTCAAATTATGTCAATGGTTTTGAGGTTATTTTCTTTTTTGAATGGCATAACATACATCTACAATGTAGCACTTGTCACATGCTTGTTCCACTTTGCTTTTTTCTGTGTTGTGCATAAACAAACTTTCTAATGTAAATTTTGTATGTCCATATGTGGAGACCTTTCAACATTCATAAATGAGGGGAATTGAAGTTGACACTCCATAGCATTACATATTGTCTTATCCTGAGGAACTTGTTGTTCTGAAAGGAGAGTGTATTATTAAATTTCTTATTTACAAATGACTTCTGGCAGAACATTCTAGCTAGCCATCGTCAAAACTAAAAAAAAAACATTTTTCTGTTTTCTCAGTCTCAAGGTCGTGAATCTATAGCTGCAAAACTTGTAGCTAATATGATTACAGAAGCTGGTGCCAATCGTGTCCTTGTTTGTGACCTTCATTCCAGTCAAGCCATGGGATACTTCGACATCCCAGTAGATCATGTTTATGGTCAGGTATGTACTGATTCATGTTGCTTCAACTGATCAATGGCTTTAAAACTTGCATGTGATATTCATTCCTTTTATAATTGTTTCCCGTCTTTGCCTTTTTGATCTGTCAAGCCGGTGATTCTTGATTACCTCGCCAGCAAGACAATTTGTTCAAATGACTTGGTGGTGGTGTCTCCTGATGTTGGAGGTGTTGCTAGGGCACGCGCATTTGCCAAAAAGCTATCAGATGCACCGCTAGCAATTGTAGATAAAAGAAGGCATGGACATAATGTTGCTGAGGCAAGTAGTATATTCTTTCCTTTCTGAGTAATTGTATAGAAGGATGAGTGCAAAAGTAGAAGATCTTAACTCATTCAATGATTCAAAAAATTTCTCTGTAGTGCATGTAATATGAACAGCTGACTAGGATGTATAGAAGCAAATTTTTACTGTGGCTTTTCCCTAGTTGGTTAGGCCTTACTGTGATTATATTGTGTGCTATTCGATCTGCATGAAATGTATAATGCATACGGAGATGTGTTATCGTACCATGTGGTGCATGCTGCTTTAATTTTCCATGCTTTTATCTCAGTTCTGTCAGATCAAGCAAGTACAGCTTATGATGTGCATTTATTACAGGTAATGAATCTTATTGGAGATGTTAGAGGAAAAGTGGCTGTTATGATGGATGATATGATTGATACAGCAGGTAAGTTCTCCTTGTAAGTTATTGCAAACATAATTCTTGGATTGTCCATTTGACTCAGAGAGGCAACTAAACCATGACTTCATTGCTTATCAACTATCCAGCAGGGCTGATGCGAGCCTGCATGTGGGTGGGTGGTTACTAGTCAAGGATTTGCTATGACATACCTATTAAAAGCAGAAAGTGAATATTATACAATTACTAATGTTTTCTGATAGGATCAATAATATGACTTCCACTACAGTTTAAACTTCGAAACCTGCTGAAGTGTTCCACATTCATGCATGACAACTGAGAAGGAAATTAACCTTTGCCTTTTGTTGAGATACTTCCCTTCCAAATATCAATATCCTAATGAAACTACTACAATTAAACTAGGAACTATTGCCAAAGGAGCTGAGCTACTGCATCAAGAAGGAGCCAGAGAAGTCTATGCATGCTGTACACATGCTGTTTTTAGGTATGCTAATTTATGCCCACTCCATAATTTCTAGTAGGTATTGTGCTAGCTGAACTTGATTTGCCATGGAGAAGCCCCATAGCGAACTATATACACGCTTATTCCATGCATCGAGAGTTCCATGGAACTAAGCTATGTACTAATTTGTCTAAGCATTCAAAAGTAGCCATTGTCTGTCATTTCTAAACTGTGCATGGATGATCCACGGTTTTATGATCTATTCAGTGTCAACACCAACTCAGTTTACAACAGAACATAAAATTGAGTCTTTTTTTTTGTGTCAATATGTTATACTGTTATAGCTGTCTGAACTGCTTTGAAAGTATACTTGTACATTACCTTTTCAGCCCACCTGCCATTGAAAGGTTATCAAGTGGTTTGTTTCAAGAAGTAATCATCACAAACACTATACCTCTGAAGGAGGAGAAGAATTTTCCGCAGTTGACCATTCTTTCAGTTGCCAACCTTTTAGGCGAGACAATATGGCGTGTTCATGATGATTGCTCAGTAAGTTCTAAGAAGCAACAACCTGTCAGATATCAAGCAAATTCTCTACTCTTTCGAATACCAAGATCGGGTGCTTCCAATTGGCAACACCTCATTTCTGAATGCTCATGATACTATTTGTAAACAAACAGCCACTTTTTTGGGTCTAGTTTTGTGATATATTTCTTGGACTGGTGACATGCTAAATCGCTAATCAATGTAGGTTGGTCATGAGCCATACTCCAGCTTGGATATTGACTGATGCTCAAGGTGTGTTACTGCATTTCGGTGGGGACTCGCTGGTTCATGCCTAGGTGAGAATGATACTGTCCAGGGTCCATTTATCATGACCTCGACTACAGCAAACATTTGTTTTTCTACAAGTTGTATACCTGGCACATTTAACTCCACTGCCGACCTAAATTCATCTGATAGACATTTGCTATTGGTGATATTGATAGCAGTTACTTTTTTCTATGCAGGTATAATTGTGGTAGTGGTAAGCCCTTTTTTTTTCTTCTGGATCTTCTCCACTTTTGTTTTGTGGAATAAGCTCTATATGTAATCTGAGATTCTATTAGCGCAAGAACTTTAAGCATGTCTTTGAACGATAGTACATACGATGGAAGTTTGGACAGTATAATTTGCACTTATCCTCAATGTATGTACATATAACTCCACATATATCCTCAAATGTATGTACGGATGAATGTTAATGAGCAACAAAACAATTGAGCAGCACAATTCCACCATTGTTACAGTGAAAGGAGGAGAAATACATGGTGTTCTAATGGAAGTAGGAGTTGACGTAGCGGCAGGTGTGGCGCACCTCCGTCGGCGCCGGTGAGGACGTTGATGCTGCCCATCTTGACGTTGGCGCCGGCGAAGTGGCCGAAGAAGAGCTCCTGGTCGTAGGCGTACTGCCATGCGAGCCTGTTCACCTCGGCCTCGGGACTGTAGTAGGAGACGAGGACATGGCGCTGGTGAGGAGGCCGTGGCCGGCGAGGAGGTTGAGGTAGTACGCGTTGTCGAAGAGGCGGAACGTGCGTGCGTCGAGCGGCATGGCAGCGCTGTCGGACGCCGGTGAGGAGGGAGACGAAGAAGTCGCGGCTGGCGTGTGGCGGCACGAGCTCGAAGGGGTCCGGGCCGTACAGCCGGTCCTTGAAGCTCACGCACCGCGGCCGCCCCATCATGTGGCTCCCTGCACGCATTACAACGCCATTGTTGGCAACAGCCGAATGCTTTGCTTAGCTTACGTCGTCGTCGTCACCGACGAGGCTGACCACCTACCGGAGAGGCTGACGAGGTCGACGACGTCGAAGCCGTGGTCGTGGAAGTTGGCAATGAGCATAGCGAGGCTAGAGTTGGGCGCCGGGATGAGCTCGTTGGTCTCGCGGATGCTCGTCGCCGTCGGCGAGCCCTTCCTCCCCAGTAGCACCTCCGACGTCGGCCCACCTCTCTGCCAGACATAATAAAGGCCATCCTTAGTCTCACGCCTGTCTCTCCCCGCTTCCCCTTCCCCGCCCCGAGAGCAGAGGAGATGCAATGTTGGCTGCGGCGAGCGTAGTGCGTACCAAGAAGACGGTGTTGCAGGCAGCGATGGTGAGGATATCGGTGCAGAAAACCTCCAGCAGGCAGCCGGGCAGACCTCCTCCAGCAGCGCCTTGATGGTGTCCACAACCTCGAACCCCTACAGCGAGTTGAGGTTCGGCGCCGCGTTCTTCTCGCTCACAATCCTGTCCGCGTCATCGAGAAGCACTGACACATTGCAGCCCTGCATCACATACGAGCATCTCCGACTACGATCACTGCCAGTCTCATCGGATTGCAAACTTGCATTGCTGATTGTAAATGGAGCAAGAGAGCGACCATGACGAACCAACCGTGGAAGTAGAGGCGGAGTAGGGAGGCGGCCATGGTGAGGTCCTGAAATAGCACCGCCTCATCACCAGCCGCATCACTTCCTCGGCCATCAGGCAGTGGCGAAATCAAAATTTGGCTATGTCCCGAATTAAACTCTTACAACCTAAAACTAATGTCAATTTATACTCATGCTACGGCATAACAAAAGTACATCACAAATACATTATTGATATGAAACTGGAGTTCAGTGTTAGAATATAAAACATAATAAGGAAAACATGGCATAATATAAACAATGTAGTATAGTAGAGATACAATTTAAGTACCTAAATAACGAAGATTTGCTCTCTATCATATCCCACTATTTCTTTATTGATGGTTGGACATGAAGCAAAGCCTACGAAGACAACATATAAGAGTAAATCAAACAGGAGTACAAATAAATACGAAAAACATGAAGTTTATATTTATAAGAATCTAACTTACCACTAGTATGAGATAGTTGTTTCTTGCGTGACCTCATCCCTTAAAAACGCTCTAAAATCTTATGATCATTAATGCTTACAAATATGTCTCGCTCAATATAGTATACCAAGGTATGAATCGTCCACTCACCATTCGCCTTATTCCGCAAATCAATCTTAATAATTTTCATAGCCGAGAAGGCTCTTTTTATGGTTGTTGTTGCCACTGGCAAAATTAAGGCCAATTCAATAAGATAATGTACCAATAAAAAAATTATATGTCTATCAGTCTGAACCATCTTCACAACAAGATTTTCAAGGTTAGTACAATTTGCAAAATCTAGATCATCTCCCACATCAGCAATAAATGTATCGAATTGGTCCCTAAGGACTACACAATCATATTGGGAGAAATCGACAGCATACATCCTAGCAAGTTCAATTAATTTGTCCTCAACAAATTTGACAAAAGAATTATTTGAATCAAGACAAGCAATGCACCTCAATAATGGGGTCGATCTTTCCGTAAAGTAATTATTCATCTTAACAATAATTTGGTTATACACCGTAATAATATTTCATGATGAAAATGATCGTAGTAAGTTACCATTTAGCCCCCACGACCCCTTGAACAACCCTTAACCAGTATTGTATCATTCATATTTGGCATAATGATTTTATGTTGGAGACAAAAGTCATTTGCCTCTATGAAAAGCTCATTCTAACTATCATTTCTTATTACCTCAGTTGTCTTCAATGTGGTCTTAATCAGCCCTATTACACGAACAATATTTTGATCTTTCTTTTGTAAGCTTTGTGATAGATCATTAGTCTTGCTCAAGATTCTGACCATAAGATGCGATATAAGTACAAATTCAAAGCTCTCTATTTTTTTTTAACAAACCTGAGATGTGATAGTGGCATCATCACTCAAATTCTTTAATACCTCTAGGACTGAATCCCACATGAGAAGAAAACGATACAAGATTTTGTGATGTGAGCCCTAACGGGAATCATCGGGCCTTGCAAGGTTAGTTTGTTGGTTTTTTCCTCTTCCCTGAAAAATATCACCGGTCTCTAATTTGTTCACAATTTTATCATTGTGATCTTGGGCTAATTAATTTCTTCTGATGTAAGAAGCATTGACAGTGTTGACAATAAAATAACATAAATAAAATAACATGAGCCCATGCTTAAGTCTAATCAAGCTAGTAAAATAAATAAAATAAAAAAAAGTAAAATGCAATAAAAACCAAATAGAGTTGGTTTGGATTTTATTGGATCTTGGATTGGTGGAACGGAGATCAAAAATGGATTCGTGGCGTCAAAACGGTCGAAATGGTGGTATTTTTGGAAATAAGGATTTATGTGAACAGATCGCTATAGTACGATCTTGGCTGCCCGCTTCAACAAAGGCAGCAAGTGCCTTTTAAATCACGCCGGCCTGATAGGCCGGCCGATTCGACCCATGATATGCGGTCGAACGGCCCAACCGCGCGCATGCGCTAGCGGCCGGTGGATGGCACATGCATGGCTGCGATGTGGCCACATCGCCCCCGAGGGGTCGTCGTCTACCTCCAGCCTCACCTCCCGGCGGAAAATAGAGAGTGACAGCTCTCCGTGATTCAGCTCCAGTGTGGTTCGTCGGTGGCCAAGAAGCGCATGGTTGGGTTTCTTGGGGGAATGGGGAATCCATTTTTGGGTCTTGGGAGGTGGGAGCATGGGTGGTGGCGGCCGGTGGCAGGACAGAAGGTGGCGGCTTCTACTATGGTTAGAAGCCACTCCAGCGAACTTCCGGCGAGGGTAAAGGTGCTTTGACCATCCATGGGACATAAGAGACACGAAAGTGGCAGCCATTTGGGTTGAGGAACTTCCAGGAGAGCTGTCCACGGGATGGGTGTTTTGATCGGTGGAGGTTCACGATGCTAGGGCGTGCAAGAAATGATCTTGTTTCAATGAGTTCTGCTTTATGATCATGATTCTCAAGGAAGGCTATGGTAGCGAGGAATTGAGATTTGATGGTCGGAGGTGGGAGTTTGGCCGAAGGGCTCACCGGGCTCAGGGGTCTTCGGTGGTGAGGCTGCAGTGCGGTTGGGTTCAATTGGATGGCTTCGAGGTGTAGATGGGAGTGATGCGGAGCTCTTCGCAAAAGCAATCGAGTTTTTAAGTTGTGGATAGGCGATGGGAGCAGTAGGGTGGTTCGAAGCAGTGCGGCGCATGGAGAGAGAGAAGGAGCGAGGGCTCAGCTAGGGGAGGGAACGCGCAGGTGAAGTGGCACTACGATCTCTGCGAGAGTTGGCAAGGAGTGGTAGCAGCTTGTAAGGCGGGGGCGCACGTGTTGACCGAAAACAGCAGGGAGCTATGGCGGGAGAGGGGCGTGGGTCAAGCGGCGTGTGAAGCAGGGGGGTGTGGCAGAGAGATGGGAAAATGGCTGATGGGACCACGATGGCAGTTGTTGGTAGGGAGGTGTGAACGCTTGCGGGGAGGCAGCCACAAAAACGGGTTCCGGCGAGCAGCCGCGTAGACGGGGTGGCGTAGAGAGGCGGTGGCGGTGGCGAATTCTTCAGAGGCGCCAACGAATGAGGGAAAAGGAGAAGCAAGTAGGGAAAGCAAGAATTCAAGGTGATTTGCCAATTTGAAGAAGAATGCGGCCAAGGACGCTGAGCCCACGCTGGGGATCGCCCGCAACGGCGTAGCCGACGACCAGCGTGTCGTGGAAGCGCGGTTGGGCGGCGGACGGGGCGGTGGTGGAGAAGAGGTGTGTAGAAACCGAGACTTGATCTCGGTTTGAAAACGACGCCCGCCTCCTGTGATGAACAAACTCACGCACGCGAGAGAAAAATATAGTCTGATTTCTTTGAGCCATTTATACATAACTTAACACATCAGTTACACACAGACGGTTCTACTGTGAAGCATCGCGCTGCCTGCTTTACGCTGAAACGCTGCGACGTTCTGGCAACCGGCGCGTACGTACGTATACATGAACAGTAACCGTATATGTGAACAGTGCCATGCACGGGATTTATTCTATCAAGGTGAGCACTGCTCCTCCGTAAGCGGGAGCGCCTGGTAGATCACTTCAAGAGAGTGCATATCTTCCTGTGATCAGGGATATATATCTTCAGGTTAAAATTTTGACCAAATTGCTTCTTAATTATTATTGTTAAGAAATTTTGCATATGTAATATTTGAAAAGGTGTGGTTTGATAAGTGTATTATCGTCTTCAATTAATTTCACTTCTTTGACGACATTTCTTTTCTCATTTCTTGTTATCCGCTTCCTTTTCGATTCAAATATTCTTTATTTGCATGTGAATCGCAACTGCAAAAGTATAAGATAATCGGAGTGACAATCCTTAATTACATGTTAAGTTTTCTCTTTAATTTTTTTAGAAACACATTTTTCTATTTAATTAATTACTCGAAACATTAAACTGATTAAATAGCTTTCTTTATCAAAATGAATATGCGTCCAACGATATGAACAAGATACGGACACAAAGGTACATGGAAAGTGGGATATCCAAGGATTGGTTAACTTAACGCGAGCATTTAGAGTTAATCAAAGAAAAATCAACAAGGACGGGGCCTTAATTTCACTTATGACTGGAATTACAAATGGAAGGCAGGAACAGAAACAATTAAACGAAGGAAAGAGCAATGCTTTCATGCATGGAAACTACTAAATCAATAGAACATCGCGACGATGGGTGGACGGATGCATGGGGTGCCTTTCACGCCGTGGGCGCTGGGGCGGCGTCGACGACCTGCTGGCCGGCGCCGCCGAGCCCCGTGGTGGCCTGGTTGACGATGCCGCAGGCCTCGTTGCACATGATGGTGCAGGCAGAGTCCTCCTTGCCGTTGGCGCAGCGCTGGTAACAGTCGTCGTAGCAGCCGTAGGCGCTCGCCGCCGGCACCGACGCGGCCGCCACGACGAGGGCGACGAGGAACATCGCGACGACGGTGGTCCTGCTCTGGGCCATAGCGTGGCTAGTTGGTTTCTCGAGTGGTTCGAGATGGAGCGCGCGGCGAGAGGGGATTGAAGAATTCGGATCAAGAGATGCTTGTGAAGGACGTGGTGGTGTCGATGGGTTTATATAGGAGAGCGCGAGAGAGACGACGTGAGGACATGAGAGCTTCGTGGGCTACGTACGGTGCTCATTGCATGCGTGCATGCCTCGGCGCTCGGGCTTCCGTTTCTTCCTGTGTTGACCGAGCACTTTTGGTTTTTTTTTCCAAGGGAAGCATAGAACTTTCATTAAACAGGGAAGTTCAAAATACAATCAGCACCCAGGTTATTCGAGAGGACAGAGAGAGATGGCACGATGTTGGTATGTGAAATGCCCTAAAGATTCAAAAGTTTTTGAATTTCTTTGAAGTTTGGCCAAATTTGATTTCTTTTCCAATTCGAAAACTTTCCCTAAGCTAGCCGCTTTCCCTTCTAATCATTCCACCATCTCCCTATGTTGGCGCCCTCTCCATTTCTGCCTTCTCCGCTGCGCCCAGCGCTACCCAGCCTCACGCCATTCGTTGCCATTGCAGCTCCCACGCCACCTTGTCTACCGTGCCATTAAGGTCCATCACCTCATCACCGTCCTTGCACCGTGCCTCGTTGCCATTGACCACGCTGCCGTCCCGTTCGTGATCTATGCGAGGTCCATCATCGACGAGGACGAAGTGCACTATAGATGGGGATCAACCGTACTTGTCGTGACATACCGCGGCCTATGCAATGCTTGCTATAGGACAATGACGACCCATATCCCTTCTACTGCAGTTGTGGTCATTCAAGCACTTTCCCTTCAGATAGTCGATGCTGCTCAATAGTGGTCCGTACCACACGGATATGTACCACGGGGACGTCATGGACTGGCCTATTGCAGGGTCTCTTTGGTGCCATAGATGGGTACATTCTCTTCTGAGTCTTTAATATCCGTACATTACAGGTCATCCTCTGTAACCACTTTTCTAGCTCGCATGCACAGTTTGCATGCTTCCAGGTCACCCGTGTGTATGACCACTTCATCGAGCACCTCAACCGCCTCACCACTGAGGACGTGCGCTGGGAGCCATACTCTACTCAAGAGATGGTGGGCCGCACCCCCAACGGCCTCTCGTCACTGTGTTTGCGCGACAAGGTGTACTAGCTCATGTGGAAAAAGCTCGTCTTCAGCGTATTCATCGAGGACTACGCGGTGCACAGGGTGATGCACCAGTTTAGACTTTGGTAGGCTGTTCAAGTCCCCGTCGGGCGTCGGGTGCCTGACTCGGTCCAGGCGTGAGTTACATAGAACACATGTCCCTATATTTTTCTCAGTTCTGTTATGATGTCTTCTAATTGTAATTGTACATTTTGCAGCGCAATATGAGGGGTGGTAGCAAGACGGTCTGGGCCGCAAAGATGGCGCAGTGGGTGGACGAGTGGGGGAGGCTCTCTAGGACTTCGTGCATGAGGACACTGTGTATGACCCCAGCTTATACGTCGAGTACCTACATTGGTACAGTCTACAGACACGCACCAGGCTAGTGCGTGTCATTGACCCTCCCCCTGCTCACGTACCAGCACCAACCAATGCGTACTTCGTACACTTAGCGCAGAACTTGGTGCTCATGATACGTACTCTCGTGTTTGACAGTTTCAGCGTACAGTTAGCACAATTACTCTTTTGAAGCTTTTATGTACTTCTTACAGACGGACATCATCGCCGACATTGTGGAGGACACCAGGTCGGTCGTGGACAGGGTCGTCCACGGTTTGGAGGTGACGCGCGACGAGCTGCTGGTCCTTGCTCATCGGGTCTACGAGAGGGCAAAGCATGTCCTCGCCCTCATGTTGTGCAGGACGCTCCCGGAGGTGGCCACGTCGACGGGCACAGCGCGGCCGCCACGTCCTGCAGCTCAGGTAGGAGGCTCCGAAGGGCCACGTGCACGGACCTCGCTAGGTTTTTTCGCGTTGATGTATTGCACGAATAAACAATACCTGTCCTACAGGAACGATATGGATCTCCCGGGGACGTGAGCGAGTACATGGCGGAGGAGTAGGCGGAGGTCCTTTTCGGGTCACAGCTCAGTAATGCCCTAATTCCCACGTAGCCACAGGTTCAGTCGACCCCCGAGCCATAGGGAGCATTGGTCAACATGCCTCCTGACCGCTTCACCCCATCGGGGCCCAAACCCTGACACCCTGCGCTGAGGAAGCCCAAACGGGACCGTACGGGCGGCCAGGGACGAGGGGTGAGATGTGGCGACGACGGAGGTGCTGCGGGTGGTATAGCTAGTGGCTTGTAATGGATCTTCCACCTGCTATGTGTATTTTTTTTGGTTGTGTACGTATTTTGCTTTGTGCTCCTCCGTGTACGCATTATCTGTTGCATCGTAATATCACTTACCTTCCTACATACGAACCGCTGCTATCTCAATCATCTTCGTAAAATTCTTCAGAAATTTCTCGTACTACAATAACGTACGATGATCGAAAAATGTTATTGTGATTCTAACATGTTTCAGACCATTCACAATATACAAAAATCACAAATACATTAAGCGGCATTGTCTATCCTTTTATTTACAAAAACTACAAACATGATTTCTTAAACATATTACCAACAAAAATTCCCATTTACTCCTCCACAATTATTTTCATCGGAATAATACAATAATTACATGATTATTTAAAATCATTCAACGGTTGGACGACTAAGGTCAAAGTCACCCAATCGTTGGGCGACTAGATTCTAAGTCGTCCAACCGTTGGACAACATGAACTACTCGTCTAACCGTTAGGCGACTTACCACATGTGGCCTACCAGTTGGACGACATGAGGCCAAAAGTGGGGAAAAAATTCGTAGGTATATTTTTGTAATTCTAAATAAAAACGACTACTTAAAAAAATCCAGTTGCAGAGACGGCAGACTTGAACAGCATATGGTTCCAGTTCCAGTATTATTATTGATCATATCAGTGTCCTGTGGTTGCTGCTATGTAAATCACTTCATACCGGTTTATCAATTCAAACAAAAAGTATGTGACTTGAAGGCATGATGGAATCTCCACAAGTTCTTAACAAATTTGCGACATATACAACTTTTTGAAGTCTCATTCAAAATTTTGTCTATCGTGAAATTACAATAGAAGGTTTTATTGATCTATAGTTGAATCAAAAGACGCCATGCATATTTCTAAATAATCAAAGCAGGTATTTTACAACCCATGGAAGCATCTTACATAAAATGTTGGTGACATCACAAAAAGAAGCATTATACTGTTATCAATTGATATGTCAAACTGGCCATTGTGGCGCCGTTCACTAGCTGCAGATGTACCACAAGCTAAAACCCCCACGAGTGAAGGGCTGGGTCAGGATAGCTTCATGTTTTTCAACATGCTGGTGATAAGTGGCTCCTTCGACGGTGCTCGTTGCTTGTAATCCTTCAATAGTGCCTCTGCAGCCAAGCTCTGCAGCTCTGAGCTCTCTTCGTCCTTATTTCTCCCTTTGGTAAGTTGACTTATTGCCGTGCTACACTGTGGATATTGAAGATATTGCATAAGAACTAGTATTTGGTTAACAGAAAGAAGCAACTGTAATTTTCTTAAGTTGTGGAGCAGCAGTGTTGTCTTACCAAACACACACCAAACAGGGCTCTCGTGTTTTTGCCTCCAGTCAATTGGATTGTTGATGCATAATACTTTTTAGCAGTCTGAAGGTTTTCCAAACCACCCATAGTGTACACAACCTAAAAAAAACTTAGCAAGGATTACAAAAGCATTCATCAAAACTACACACAGGCGTTGCATGAAATCAGTTGAGCTTCCAGCAGAATCAGGGTATGTTCTTGGCTTGAATTAGTCGTTTGTATGAATGAGATGCTGAGGCGATTTTGCATTCCATCAGAAAGACCTTTTTTTTTCTCGAACACGCAGGAGAGCTGCGTATCTTTCAAATTAAGAAGGAAAAAAGGGGAGAGAAACCCCAAACAACAAAGACAACAACTCAACACCACGACACACAGACACAAAAAGCCCACACAAACTAACACTCACAGACACAACAAACCCACACACACTCACAAACAAGGGACGAAACGACCAAGGAGCCAAACAATTAGGCAACACCAAGTACCCGCTCAGTCAACAAGGTTATGCCTCTGGCACCCGCTAGACCCCATAACTCCATCAGAAAGACTTACAAACAACTAGCAATAATAGTGGCATATAATAACCTATAGTTAATATATAAATAGGAAATCAGTGGGTACACTCCTTTGCCTCCTTCTCCTACCTACCACGCAAAAATAGTAAGAAAAAGTCGTGCACTTGCCCCTCCCATCCTAAACACACTAACAAACAGAAAGACCCTCCCCAAACAAACTCCAACAGACTCCTCAGGATAAAGGTCTAACAAATCCCTGTCCTAATCTCTATATGCACCTCTGGCCCTCCCCTACCACCTACCATACAAAACTGGTAAAAGAAACAGAAAAACCCATTCCCCAAACAAACTCCTTTCATCCTTTGTAAGATAAAACTGCCAACAATGTCCCACCCTTATTGTATATCACTAAATTTTTTTTATGGTACATCACAACATGGGGGGCTTCTGAGTAGTGATTAGTAAACAACAGAATGTAGGCAGTTGACAGAATCGTTGAATCATGTTAATTTACTGCCAATGAAGATAACTCATACAGTTGCAATGCCATAGTGCCAAAATACTTCCTCATCTATGCCCTAGAGTTGTTGCAAAAATGTAATGTTATCAATCCATCTGAACAAATTTCTCATATAGACCATTATTTTGTCAAACACAGCTTCAGGAAACTTAATATACTTACTATATTTAACTCTTTCCCATTAGATCACTCTGTACGGAAAAGTTTAAATTCTCTAGAATCAAGTAACCTTTTTTCATTAACATAAACATTGACTTTGGCATGCTTAATTTTTATATGGTTTCTATATGTTTATTGCCGTCGTACAATGATACTTAACCATTAGTTCACTGAAAGAAAGGAATCATCAGTGGAACACTTTGTTACAGACTCTTTCATTTTTCTTTCTTTTGAGGGAGGAGAGACTGTGTTTGGGATGTGGTTCACTTACCTCAGCATAGGCTAGATGATAAAGTGGAATGGTTGGTTGAGCCAATATTAGCTCCTCATAACAAAAGGCAGCTTGTTCATACCTGATAAACAAGGAATCATATAATTTAGTATTATCACGTAATCACATCCTATTAAATTATGTTGAATGAATCAAGATCGAATATCTCACATTTGTAAGGAAACATATATTTCTGCAAGTTCTCTCCAGGCATCATGATCCGCCATAAATCTAACACAGGGAAAATTTTATTATGTTACACCACAAGGACAATGGAGGTAGCAATATCTAGTTCACAACACGAAGTGGATGCAGATACTTACAATCCCAAATATTTGTTGAGATAATCGACAGCTAATGACATGTCACCTTGTGCTTTTGCAATAGCAATTTTTCTCTTGTGGACAATCTGCCAAACACAAAAGGAAAATATTCAATATAGTGTAAAATGACATAATATTAAGGTTTGCAAAACTATCATCCTTAGCATCTGAATGGTGCTAGAGACCAAGGAAATTAGTTCACAACATGAAAAACAGAATCATCATCACTAACCAAAATTAGAAAAAAAAAAAAGGAGGAACCATACACCCTCTGGTCTCTAGTTCCAAAAGAAACCAGAACCACAAATTATCATACCTGATCAAATGGATTGTTTTCCAGGATAAGCGTGTAGGCTCTTTCAGCTTCAGCCCATTCACCCTTTGCTTCCAATAGCAGGGCTTCCAGCCGGCCTGCATTTTTTATCAAGGTGTGTTCAGCATATACAGAAAGATGGCCATAAGAACCAGCATCATATGAGTTAGCAGATATCAATCTTTTGTGCACTTAAATAGAGAATAAGGGATTTTGATGTTAGGTGTATGCAGAACTTTTTGTGTACACTAGGATTTAGGTAATCAGCCCTTAGTTGATAGACATGTCATATGTGCCACCTTCAATCTCCGCTACACCTTGCCCTCCTACTTTAGACCAAATAATGCCCATGGTTGTAGCATTGCTAAGCTCCAACTTATCACATACCACGTTGTCTTGATATACTAAACTAGAGTGCAGGTATATTTGTTCAAACAAACCAACACCTACACACCTACATGATTGATTTGGCATTATATTGTTGAGCAATCATGCACATTCCATAATATTATAAAGTAATACTTTGGCCGCTTGCCTTGCAGTTCTCACTTCTCAGGACTCATGTTGATGAAGTGAACTATCACTAACCCAAACAGTGACCTTTCATAAACTGAAGGCACAAACTGGATAATATACTTAAATTTTTTATGTAAGAGTTTAGTCATATAACATATCTTTGAACAAACTCTTTTTCCATTTGGAGAACAAAACCTTTGGAAAAGATTTAGTTTGTCTCCACCTCATGTTTCATGTCTGTCTCCAATCTATGACATGTGCATTCAGAAACAAGTTGTTAAATTACACTTGTCCAAAAGAACTTACCACCACGTGCGCTGCCAGGAAACTGCTTTGAGAGGACTCCAATACAATCCTGCAAATCCATGAAAAAGTTACTTGATCAACAAATTATGACAGGTAATTCAGTGGACCAAATAAAATTGCGCTCAATCAGAAAACAGGAGCTGAACTACAGAACATCACAAAATGATGATGGTACGTGACAGAAAAATCTCACCTTTGCGACATCAAGACGCTGGCAATCCATAGCCGCCACTGCCACCTGCTCGTAAAGAGTCCACTCTGCATCGAAAGAAACCAATCTCACGTTTACTACTGAAACCAAGAGCACAGCGAGCAATCGGGAGCTGCAAAGTTACAGACACAAAGCCCTAATTTAACAGATCGCACGGAGCAGCACTGCAATCTAACGCGAGAGTTCAAGTCCAGAGCAGCTGCCCATCCGAATCCACCGCACCGCATCCACGGATAGATCGGAGTGGAGAGAGAGATCCAACCGGAGGAGACCACGCGATCTATCTATCAATCTACCAACCGAGCGGAATTGCGCGAATCAGTGGGAAAGGGGGAAGGAGGAAAGGGCAGTGAGCGCGTTACGTTCTGATGCGAGGCGGGAGCGGGCGGAGGAGTCGTTGAGGAGGGCGAGGCCGAGGCGGAGGACGGGGGCGGGGCAGCGCGCGCGGAGCTTGCGGGCGAGGCAGACGTACTCCCACGCGCCGCCGCCGCCGTGCTCCGCCTGCTCCGCCAGCCGCAGCAGCCGCGCCTCCTCCTCCGCTGCCGTCGCAGTCGCCGCCGTTGCTGCCGCCATGGGTGCCGGGGGAGTGGACTCGGCCGGCGGCAGTTTGGAGGAGGGGGACTGGACTCGACCGGTGGGCTCTGTTTGTTCCGTTTTTGTGCTGCTTCACGTTGGTTCGTTGAAATTCAGTTGTTCCCCTTCTTTTCTTGAGATGGCTCCTTGGTTTGCTCCGCTAACGCATGTGGCCCCCTTTTTTTTCGACTTCTTTTTATGGTTTATGCTATCGTATTATTTTTTAAATAAAATATTTTTAAGATAAAATCTATAAATTAATTATAGTAGATATTATATCGACTTCAACTATATCGATCAAAATCACACGCGACTGTCTCTCTCCGTACTCTCACGAACAACCAGAATTCAAAAGTCATAAGATATAGCCAAAAAGGAGCCCTACATCTCTGTCTTTCAAATCTGTTTTTTTTCCCTCGAGAGGGAGATGTAGTATGTCAATATAGAGTTCTCATAAATATCCCTAAAATTAATGTGCTAAAATATGGACATATATTAAATTCCAATCCAACAGATGCCTGATTGCGAACTAGGATAATTAGATTTTTACCTTACAATCTAGGCAGCAAGAATGTTATTGTACCGACGACAGGTATTGAAGGTGGTCTACAAAGATTAGACTAAAGAGTTATGTTGGTTTTTAGGAGTTCTCTAGTCACCACGATGATTCAATTGGGTTTTAAGGATATGCAAGTGGTAGTAGTAGCCGATGAATACATCAACATCGCTCAGGGACGGAGCCAGTAACAGTAACGTAGCTAGAATTTAAGGTCCGTAGAGGTCAAATATAGAGTTTTTTAATATTTATGGGATCAATTCTCTAAAACGATATAGACTTCTATACAAATTTTGGCTATGCTCAGTTGAGATTTTTTTATGGCTTTTGACTTTTTTTTTACTGTAGCTGATTTAGTTTGCACTGTAGTAGCTGGTAGTTTTTTTATCATAATTAAATTTAAAAAATAAAAAATAAAAAATAAGTTATCCCATTACGAATAATGTAAAGAAATACGAAGAAAAAAGAAAGACAAGAAGCCCCCTCTCCCAAAAAAAGCTAAAAGACAGAAAAAGACGAAATCAAGAAATAGCGAATTAGAAGCTAAAAGCTAAAAACTAAAGTCGAAAGACTGTTTTGTAAAAAGCTATGGAGTCAATTGACCCCACATCTCATATGTGGCTCTGCCACTGGGCGGAGCCACCCCAGGAAGAGAGCCCGGGCAGATGCCTGCCTAGCCTAAGAATCGCTGCTGGTCGGACTTGTCGTCCGCTACTAGCTGTCTCGAAATCGTTGAGGTGTCTAGTGATACTCGCCGACGAGCCCGACCAGTCCAGCCTTACCTCCGCCGCTGACATAGACCCATAGAATATGGGGATCATACAATTGATGTAACATGAGAGCAATAACGGCATACATCGAACGTGTTCTTCAGTATGAGATAATTGTGTTTTACAAAGGTTTTCTCTTTTAAATATCATTTTGGATATATGCCTATAGTGTTTAATTTTTCGACGGGGTATATTCGATTTTTTTAATTTTTTAGTGTGCACCGTGATAAAATAATTATATTTCTGATAAAGAGCTGTAATTTTCAAGAAAGTCTTTCTTTATTCTGCCAAAGACGACCGCAGCAAAATGGTGTTCATATCGAACTCTCCGCCTCCACTCTCCCACCCCTCCCCACCCATCTCCCATGGCTGCCGCGGCGGCGGCGACCACCCACCTCCAGCCCCCTCTCGTCCTCCTTCCCTCTCCACCACGGCCCCATCCCCCTCTCCGCCTCCGCCTCCTCGTCCCATCCCCTCCACCGCTTCGCCTCCGCCGCCGCTTTCCACTCCTCGCCGCCGCCGCCGTCTCTGCCGGCGGAGGCCGCGGGGGCGGCGCAGAGGAATCCACCAAGAAGACCTACAGGTCCCGGCAGCTGCAGAAGCGAGTGCTCGTGGGAGTCGCCATCGGGGTGGGCGCAGGCGGCGTCGTGGTCGCCGGCGGCTTGGTCTTCGCTGCCGCCATGTCCGCCGTCGTCCTCGTCGGTGCCCGCGAATACTTCGAGCTCGTCCGAGGCACTGCCGGCGGCGGAGGTACCCCGCCGCCGCGCTACGTGTCCCGCTTCTGCTCCGCCATCTGCGCTCTCATGCCCATCCTTACGTTGTAAGGAAACCTCGCGTTTATAATAGCATTTGTTATTTTTGACGCTCTGTGTCATAACTTAAGTTTTGCTTCAATTGGAGTGGAATTTAGTCATGATTTTTGGTATAAAGGTCACTTCTTTTAGCGCAACTTACCTTTAAGCAACTTACACTGACATTGTTCGCAATTCGCAGTACTTATGGTCTTTGAGAGGATCTGAGTATGCCTAAAGGAGAGCTGTGCGTAAAATTGCTTCCTCCTCTTTAATTTTATTGAGAATTTCGTGAGCTGGGCTAGATGGCAAGCTGTTCTGACCATAGAAGATGCAAATGAATTGAATGTGGTTGTCCGTATTGAAGGGAATAAAAGACATTGCAAATATTTGGAATCGAAATTCTAGCACTAGGTTGATGCAAATACGATCGGATGGAAATTAGGCCTGACTACTGAGCATCTTATCACTGAATTCCTGAACAAAATACTTAGAAGAACTTGAAGTAGCAATGCATATTCTAATACTATCGATCGTTGAGGTATTGTTGAGAAGAGATTCATTGTGGAGCTTATGCATTGCTGCTTGATTGCTCAAGCCTAAAAATGTTATAGCGTCACTTTGGACTTGTATTGAAGTCAAATGGTTTGTGTATATCTTAGTCCAGTGAACACTTTTGAACAAAATAAGTGAAGGAACTGAAAATAGGGCTTAATGATGTTGCACTTGTTGAGTATTCAGTTGTCATTTTTTCTGTAAATATGAGTATATGACTACATTTTGCAGTTCTGATGTTTCACCTATCTATTTGCTTAGGTACTACGGGCACATGGATGTCACCGTTACGTTTTCTGCGTTTCTTATTGCAATATCATTGCTATTACAAAGAGGAAACCCTCGTTTTGAGCAGCTAACTAGTTCAGTTTTTGGGCTATTTTATTGCGGCTATCTTCCTTCTTTCTGGGTTAAGCTCCGTTCTGGGCTAGCTGCTACTGCCTTAAATACAAGTAAGTTGCTTGATCAAATCCGCTTTGTCCTTTCTTAGTTGAGGCATCTTTCTTTTATCAATTCCTTTGCTGTTTTGTTGGTGGTGTTCGAAGAACCATTTTTTCATTGAATTATTTGCTTGTATTCTTCTTTTTTTTTGTGTAGTCTGAACTGATTTCAAAGTTTTCACTATATAGGATTGCTCTGCTTATACACTGTGCTTTGCCAGGAATAGCATACAGTTGGCCAATACTTCTTGGTGGACAAGCTCACTGGACAGTTGGACTTGTGGCAACCTTGATATCTATTAGTAGCATTATCGCTGCTGATACATCTGCTTTCCTTTGTGGAAGGGTATCCTGTTTTCTTCTATTTTATGTGATTTCATTTCATTTTGTTATGTTAATATAGAGAAATAATAGTTCTATTGAATTCATTATGATTTATCTTGCCACCATTCCATCATTTACTTTTGCAATGCACTGTTGGGTCACTTGGGTGTGTTCTTGTATTTTTTATTCTATTTTGTTTTGGGTAAGTATAGTAGGTATTCTGTTAGCTGTGTACATACAAGAGACTTTGCCAACTGAGGCCTATCAGTCATGATGCTGAGGAGCCATCCACTTCATGGTGTAACTACTATTGTTTTTTTACCAGAAGTAGCTACTATTGTTCAACTTGTTAAGCTTGCTGTGTTGTAGGAACATAACCACACTGCTGAAAAATGTATCAGATCACAGATAACTGCTAGAATGTCTTGTGCCCTGCTGACCAAACTGTATAAATCTGTAGAATTTTCACATGCTTCTATTATATCTTGGTAATGCTGTATCTAGTTTCTATTATATCTGCATTTTTGCAGTCAATTGAGTCAAGTAATATGTTTAGACAGTTCTGCGCTTGAAAGAAGGAAATCATGTCATCATGTTATTTATTTTCCGTTTCAGGCATGTGGCCGTACTCTGTTGACTAATATAAGCCCTAAAAAGACCTTGGAGGGTGCTTTAGCTGGTCTAACTGGCTGTGTACTGACCACTGTACTTCTGTCAACTATCTTATGCTGGCCAAGATCACTGTTAAGGTATTGCTAATTTTCTGGCATCTTTGTGTTATTAGTCTATTACTGTCTTAGTACTGAAATGTAATTTTTGTCCACTGATTTTTCTGAAAAATTGGTTGCTTAAACGGCATATACTAGCCAATGTAGGTTCTAAGATGGATCAGATAATACTACATAATTTTGTTTGGTTAAACATACCAAGAACAAAACCACAAGTGCCAGGAACCCTTTTTGGAAGAAAACTACATTGGTGCTCATTACAAGTTAGACCTGGTTATCCTCAAAATGTAGATACATGTGACAATGTTCACCGGCTTGTTCAGTTTACATTCAACATATATATTGTGCACTCTCATGTTGTGCATAACAAATATTTGCATAGTGCACTGCCTCAGTGCCTAATTATTTCATTGATGCCAGTGCTACTGCTTATGGAATCCTGATCTTTCTGGGTTCATTGTTCGGGGATCTTGTCGAGTCTCTGATTAAACGTGACGCTGGTGTGAAGGACTCTGGATCACTCATTCCTGGCCATGGTAAACACTATTAATTCCTCTCTTGTTCTATTGCATCGACTGCTCTGAAATTATTTTGTGTTGAGATTAAACATCATTGATTAGGAGTTATGCATCAAGCAGGTATCTAAGAGCCTTATTAGATGCATATCCTCATGTTGTGTCATGTCAAGTTCTCAACTGCATTGGATGCGTGCAATTCTCAACCCCTGTTTGTTAATTATAAGAGTAGTTCACAACTTCACATATATGGCATTTTTGAACTTCCAAACTGGAACTTACTGAGTTCTGATGTCAGTATATTTTCTGGTGTTATCAACTTGACACTTGCCACAGTTTATGGAAAATACGGGACTCACACTAAGTTTTGTTGTGCATCACACATCTTGTTTCCCTTGCTTTTGTCCCTGTATTTGAAGGGGGAGTACATTGCCATTGTGTATCTAATATCTTGTACTTGATCAACATGTTATAACTTGTGCATGAACATAAGACAAGGCTGCAATGCAGGTGGAATTCTTGATCGGGTTGACAGCTATGTTTTCACAGGGGCGCTTTGTTACTCTTTTGTCAAAGTAGCTCTGCCCCTTTATGGGGTCTGATTATCGCAGCCACCAGTTGGTTGTTGTGTGCCCTTCTTCTTCCTTCAGCAATATGGTCACCAAATGTAACATCATGATGAGTCTTGCTAAGATGCCCTAGACCATTTTCCATCGCTGCATGATATGGTCCTCCTGCCCAAGGGAATTTGGTGGCTGACTGTTAAGTGAGATAGAATCATAGAATGCGGCTGCTAACTGAACAGTGTCTTCGATGCGATTGAGCTTTTCTTTCGTCAGCACCAGTGTGGTGAAAACTTGTCACTTTGGGTGTGTACATATTTTACTTTTTTGTAGAGTAAAAAGGAAATGCAAATGATTCATTACAAGTTACAATAGCTCTTAAAAGTGTATGAAGGTGGTTTATGGGAAATGGATAGTTCCCGGGGACCAAACTGAACCTGTTGATCCCCATTTTTCCATGCGTCATGCCTTCCCATTGTCGACTATCTTGATCGTTGAATATTGGTAGTGTTCCAAACAGCTTTTGTCTCTTTTATTTGCACTGTAGCGGTTATTATCTTTTAGTAATTAATTTTTTAAAAAAAGTTATATCATCGCACACAATTAAAAAAAATAAGAGAAAAAAGCATAAAAAACTGAAAAGATAAAATTAAGAAGCTAGACCAGAATTTGTTTGGAGTGGAGCCATTATCTAGGTCCTTAAAGAGGGAGAAGGGTTCCATTTCAATATTGCAAATCAGGGATGGTAATGGATCTGCAATGCATTTAGTTACGGCACCAATTGCAATGTTGCAATGCATCATGCGATCCTTGGTGAATGGTGAGAACAGAAAAAACTCATTACAGTAAAATGTACACACATTAAAGGATGAGGTATTTGAATGGCCCTTTTCTCACAGAAGCATCAGTGTGATGTTATCATATTTACTCAGTCAGTAGTCAGACAGGCAGTTCAGGAAGCAAAACCGCTCTACATATGCATGATGGGGAAATCTCCAAATACAAGGTATATATCAAAGGCAAATCGATGAAAAATAAACTGACATCTCTCATTCCCTCTTGTTAGCCTCCTTAACTAGAAAAAGATGGTGCAAGCCGCAATCACTGCTGAAAGAATTATAGTGTCCTTCGATTTCTTCATCTTGATGGCACCTGCAAGCAAGGAAGTGTCTAATTTTAATGGCGTACTAACACAAAGACAACAGAGATCCTGATCAACGGAATAGTTAGGGAGTAGACATTGCAATTGAATAATATACGAGAGCACGAACACAAAGCATGGTTGTAAGTGTTCTCAACACCCTATTCTTCCATTGTTGTTTTCAGAATTAACGATGGGGGAGGCTTGTTGCAATTTGCAAATGCTCTTTTTATTTTGGTCCTAATATTTTTTTTGCGAGGTTTCTACATTTGATGAGTTTTTTAACATGATACACGTACCTTGAATACTGTAAGTGCGCAGCTTTATTTTATGAAGGGATATTCCTATATTTTCTAAGTTACACGCTTAGATAAATGATGGCGCATTGATTTTAAAGAGAATGTGTGGTCGTTACCTAAATTTATGGACTACATTCCATCTAGATAATAGATAGAACAAATATGTAATCTTTCAAATTGTTGCGAATTTTCAATGTTTCGCTCTCGAGGCATTTTTATTCAGCAGCAGCAACAACCATTGAACCAGAACCCACTACTGATCATGAAAATTTTTATGCAGGCCATGAAGAATTCTCTGCAGATCATGAAGAAGGTATATAGATGATTTTGGAGTTTTTTTTAAAATAATCCTTTTTTATTTAAAAATACAAAAATATATCTTTATTTTTATTTTTTACAAAAGTAACCACCTATAACCTGCCTAACGGTCGAATGACACACAGACAGTAGCTATACCGTTGGGTAACAAAGATGCAATCACCCAACGGTCGGACGATAGGTGCTATCAGCCAACATGCTCGAAAGAACGTGGTCGAAGATTAATGAGTGGTCGAAATATCGTGGTCAAAGATTAGTAAGCGGTCGAAGAAAACAATATGGTCGACGATTGGTGGTGCTGTCGCCGAACGGATAGGCGACTGCCTGGTGTCGCTTCGCCGTTGTGCGACAGGATCTAGTCGTCGAACGGTCGGCCAACATGGGTTACTTTTGTAAAAAAATTAAAATGCATATATAATTTTGTTTTTTTGAATAAAAAACTATTTTTAAAAATTCGATGATTTGGCGTTGTAGTCGTTTCTACAAGATATGCCACACATAAAGCCTGGAATTGAATAGTTTCAGTGTCGAATAAAAAGGGACTGCATAGATGAGGGGCTAGACTGCAAAATTGTACAGGAGCCATCGACCCTTCTCTTCCGTACCTTACCCTCCGAAACCGCATTGAGCCCCGCATCCCTCCCAAGCCCAACTAGGGTTTACCCGTCAGCTCGTCGAGAGCAGAAGCGCGCGAGGTAAGAGGGGAAGAGAAGCGTGCCCGCCATGGCGTCGACCAAGGTGCAGAGGATTATGACCCAGCCCATCAATCTCATCTTTCGCTTCCTCCAGAGTGTATGTTCCCTCTCCGATTTCTTTCTTCTACCTCGTGTACTTTGCTATTGCCTATTTGTTCTTTTCTTGATTTCTTATTCTCCTCTTTCTGTGTTCCTTGGAGCAGAAAGCGCGCATCCAGATCTGGCTCTTCGAGCAGAAGGACCTGCGGATTGAAGGCAGGATCATCGTAAGTTCCCTAATCGCCCTCACTCAAGGAAAGATAACACTAGGGAAAAGCTTTTTTTTTCTTTATCTGAAATATAATCTTTTATTTACTGAAACCTTGTCTGGTACTTTTACTAGAAAGAATTTCACGGTATGAAAGATGAGAGCCTTGTTCTAGGAGCAGAGTTGAACTTTTAGCCCATTTTCTGAATGTTAGATCTTAGATGATATTGTCGGCATGACTGAGGTTGCTGCTCATAGACTGAGTTTTGTTATATGCACCTAAGCTTCTGAAATAACTTTTAAAATCGTCGTTAAAACATGTGAAGCTGGCATGCCTGTTGGTTCTTGCAATTGTATTAGTGCATTTGCATGTAAGCTTATTTTTCATATGAGATTACCCAAATACAATATTATCACATATCAGATGGAGCAGAACTAGTACTGTTGAGTGTTAATGTAATGCACACCTCATATTGTTATTAGTTGAACTGCTATGTATTTGAAATTAACAAAGTAACTTTAACCTTCAGCGTGAAACTTCGCTAATTAACAACATAGTTACATAAAGGGAAGGTCTCTGCCAGTCTAATGCTTGACGCTGGTGTACTGGCTCTATGCTTCCAAGTACAATTTCTCTTTAGATGTATGTCAAACTCTGTACTCTCCTTACTCAGTATTTATTCAAAAGATCTTATGTGATGGAGCAGATACAACAATTGAAAGAAATAGCTCTAATTACCTAGTAACTACTATTGTTCACAACTGTGACTTTACATGTGCATGTTGAGGTAGCCTTTTCATATATTGTTGGTGTATCCTCATTGAATGAAGTGGATCAGAAGCATTGTAGAGTTTTTAACAAGCATTTTATACTTTACTTACTCCAGCAAGTTTTGTAGGGCTTTGATGAATACATGAATTTGGTCTTGGATGATGCTGAGGAGATCAACATCAAGAAAAACACTAGGAAATCTCTGGGTAAGGAAATGTTGCAACCTGTTATCATGTTCTTTGTTCTCAGGCTGTGGTGAAAACTCCCTAATTTGTTTCCTCAATTGTTCGCAGGTCGGATCCTCTTGAAAGGAGACAACATTACACTAATGATGAACACGTAAGTGAAAAGCAAACTGAAAAGCAAACTAAGTTTCCTCTCAGCTTTGTATCTTAGTTTTTGCTTTTTCGGCTCACATTTATCTATTTATTCTTCATGTTTGCTTTTCAGGGGAAAGTAACAACAGCTCACCGGGCATTCTATTGCAAGGATAACTAATTGCCTATGTATCCTGAGCTCTTACGATGTGTGAATTTGTGGCTGTAGTAGACTTTCCTCTCTCTATGTTCATCTAAGTTTGATTGTAATATACCATATTTGCTGGAGACCATAGGTTCTGTGAGTGTGTTATCCAGGACATGAATTTAGTCCTTATATTGGGTCTGTGCTGTCTTTATAATTATGCAAGGTATCAATGTTCTGGTGCTTGGTGCTTTCATTCAGATATGAGCATGGTTGTCAGATGGTTCTCTATCTCGGAATTGTTTTGAAGTTGTGAGGCTCTTGTAGGATGGCTGCTGCTGTGTAAATCTTGCAAGGAAATTATTTTCGATCCGTCTGCCATTTCTCAATAGTTTATGCTATCATTCTGTGGTGGAATTTTTCTTGAGTGACTCTTATTTGGTTCCATGCCTGACTTGTACTGCGCCTGGAATGTAGCTTTCTTGCAGCAGCCAAAAGTTTAGGTTTCATTTGAAAGTGCGGTGTGCTGCTAAGCAGGTGAACAAAATTATAAAATGAGGGTTACACACGTATGCAGACATAAGATTGATGCATGAGAATTTTGTGCACATTTGTATCTGTATCTAATTCTTGGTTGAATGAGAATTTTGTGCACATTTGTATCTGTATCTAATTCTTGGTTGAATGAGAATTTTGTGCACATTTGTATCTGTATCTAATTCTTGGTTGAATGAGAATTTTGTGCACATTTGTATCTGTATCTGTATCTATGGACCATAAGTTTATGACTGATCCTGAACGATTACGCATGCGCTATTCCATATCAACTCCCTGACATCTGATATATCAGCTTATTAGTTTTGCAACAGTGATCGTGCAAGGATTGCTCAACACTAGTTATTTGAACAACAAAAGGAATATATATTTAACGCATAACATTGCAGTTTATAACCATTACCTACACACACGCGTCATGGTGTCTAGGTTTTACCATCGAAAATAGTTATTTTCCCTATATATCATGTGCGAAATATTTTAGAACTTTTTGAATGTTGAGTTTAACTAGTTTACTAACTAGTTCATACAAGTTTGAACTGAAATTCAAACTATAGTTGCCTTTTTTATGATAGTTTGATTGTACGTATGTGCTGAGTATGTGATCTAAATTCGTTCAAAATCTTTGAATTCAAGTATATTTTTTCAAAGATATTCGTTTATTTGAATTGTTATATAATGCGTGAATAAACCTTTCGCCATGGGCCCTAACACCATAGCAATGGTAGTAACTTCGCTCGTGTACGGCAATAACTTTCTGATAATGGACTTTGCTACACATGGATGATATGGCGACAAGGAATTTCAAATAACTCAAAGAACATACAGGAGTATGTCATCTTTTGCTATAAAGTTGCAGCATACATTTCTTACCTTGTTTGAGTCATTGCTAAATATTGAGATTTATACTCTCCTGCAGTTTCTATGTTCTCCACATTACAATGCTTCCGAGCAGCAAGCACTTCTTTCTAACACTCAGTGAAGACAACGAATGTGAAGACCTCACTTTTTGATGCCTCTCTATTGCCTAAGTAGTCTACAACACAATTATTGTGTGTAACATGGCATTGTCAGTTTCCAACTCCTTCTGGCATTGTTCTTCCACTGCATTAACAAATCTGATTTAAAACTCCACTAAAGTATTTTTGAATCCAATAAACCGATTAAAAAGAGTTTGAACTCTCTAACCTTTAAGTTGTTTTAAGAATTCTCGCCAAGAATACATATTTAAAGTAAGTGGGTACCCATAATGCACAGATTCGGTACTGAGTAGCCAACCACTCATTGTATTCCAAACCAAAATCAGAAATAATGGACAAAAAATGTTTCTCAAATTTCTCTGGAGTTTCTAAGGCCCATACACATAAATTAACATACTGGTACAATAAAGGATTTTCCTTCAAATGTGGCGGTACCTTCACCGAAAGCTTTTGCAAAATGCGTCACATGCATAACCTATGTGTGCTGTTAGAGAAGATAATAGAAAATGTGGTCTTCATGCTAGTATCTTCATCGGTTATGATGAGCCTAAGTGCAACTCCTCCCATTGCTTTGAAAATATACAAAACAACCATACGTACGTCTTAGTTTTCTTATTATTTAATAATACAGTGCCAAGTAAGACACATGACTTATGGTGATTTACTCCAGTGAATAGTGTGAAGATCATGTTGTAATGGTTGGTATTGTATGTAAAATCAAATGAGACAAGATCTCTAAAATGAACATAATTCTTCTAACATGTACTATCTGCCCAAAATGCATGTACCAATCTACCCATATCATCAACAACATAATCAAAGTAAAATAAAGAATTTATGTCATTCTTCCTACAAAGATTGTCAACAAACATCTGAGCATCCAATGACTTCATACAGTTTCGCAGCTCTTTATGATAATTCTGCAAGTCTCTCCTCGTGCATCCTATATTCTCAAATTCACCCTCATTAATACGGAGATATTTGTATGCCCCGCTTGTGCCAACACCTCCTTTATGACATGTGATTAATGCACGATTGGTCTTCTCAGTTACTTTCCTATTGACCTTATCAACTGTTGTTTGCTAGGTGATACTAATTCAGTATATGTGATTCAACAAATGTCTCCACCCTAAACTTATTATCGCCAGTACATTTTACAACTAGAATTGCCTCACAATTATACCTAGTTAATTCACTAACATATTTTTTCTTTGACTCCACATTGCCCTTACCTTTCTCAGACCGGAAGCCTTTGTTTGAGCACATCTTTTGCTTCCATCTCATAATACCATTGACAACCGCATGCAGACCAACACAGACTCCAAATCCGACTGAATGTATGTATGTCTTGTAGAATTCCTTCGCAGCGTCCAAGTCATCAAAAACCATCCCTTCAAATGGTTTGATAGTTGAGTTGACACAAGATGTATAAGAAGAACCCTGCAATGTGAATGATTAAGTGTCAAGTATGATGGATTGACGGGTAAAATAAAATACATGCACACAACATGACATACTACGAATGGGCTACTTCTGCTTTTTCCGAGATACCAAAATGAATTAAATGCTAGGGAGGTGAACTAATTTAAGTGATCGAGTGCGCATCAAGATTTTCTTGTCTTGCTAATGCCAATGTCACGCTCTCATCGGCCACTGATTCTATGCACACAGCAAAAAATCTACAGGTGACAGGATAACAAAATGAGACAAGATGCTCATAACCTTAGGGAGCATAAATTATACAGCTGATAAATAAGCATCTACAATTAAAGAACCTATTTTAGCATTTCCATATGTTGCATCGCACAGCCACACAAAGATTTTGCATCGCACAGTCGAGTTATTCTTAAATCTACGGGGAGAGAGGATTTTTTTTTTACCTCGGCCGGCGTGGTAGCGTGGAAGAACGGGGCAAAGACACTCAGGCAAGAATGTGGCGGCGGGGCTACCAGTGGTGGAGGGGGCGGCGATAGTTGGGGAGGAGGCCGAATCAGAGGGCGGCGATGCTCAGGGAGGAGACCAGGTCGGAGGTCGACGCCCTAGTGCGCCATAATGGCTGGGGATGACGCCAGCCATGCAGTGCGTGAGGGAAGCAGCGGCGCCACAAGGTTTCGCCTAACCGGTACGCGGCAGCGCCGCAAGGTTTCGCGTAACCCTAACTCCTCGGCCGCACGACTGCTTCGCCGCATGAGGTTTCTTCGCAGGCGGGCGGGAGGGACTTATTAATACATACATACATACACACATACCGAGCACACACACATACATGTATGTATGTATGTATATGTGTGTGCATGTATGTATGTGTGTGTATCCCCCAAATATCTCGGTTATTGAGTAGGTGAGGACCAAGTCATCCATCTTATTTAGATTCCTGCAGAGTCCGGACAAGATCGATCAGGCGGGATTGGACTTGCTCTTCTTGTTCATCTGGATAGCAGTGACACCCATGATGGCGACCAGCGTGCACAGAGGCACGAAGACGACGTTGGGGATACAATCCAGCTTGAACTTCTTCATCTGCGGGATGCTCTCGCCGGTCCTCTTGGCGAAGATGGCTGCCGCCGGCGCGGCGAGGCCAGCCACGATGAAGAGGCTGTCATCAAACGCGGCTTCGGTGACGTGCGCCTCCATGTAATTGACGAACGCTCGCTTCTTATCGTGGTCGTCCTTCTGCGACCATTCCTCGTAAAATCTCTGCATTATACGTAGATGTGTCATGCTCAGTTCACTTTTTAGACTGTCTGGAAAATTTCCCATTTCGGAAAGCGTTTACGCAAAATTACGTCCAAGAAAAATCAAATGAACGATGGGTTACCTTAATTTCAAAGAGTGGTGGAGTATAGAAATCTTGACCGGGCATTACAACGTTGAAATTCCTGCAGTGATTTCGGAAGACGACATAAACAAAAAGAGATGGAACACAAGATCGCGCAGGTGATAGAACCGCACAAGCAGGAGGCTTACTTGCAGAATTCGACATAAGCAACGTGAAAATTTTCAAAGCTGTCAGTTTCCTTGCCCTTAAAATGTCGATCATAAACTTGCCCTGAAGTTACCGCGCTCAATCCTGGATGTCCTGAGAAGAACGACAGCACAAACAAACTAGTTCAGAACATGAAACGGAAATACAGGTAAGATGTTGGTAAGAAAGAACAGAATGAAACAACAACGCGAGCTATGCTGCACATTCAAATGAGGTCGTCCTGAAAAAAAAAAGGAACAGCCATATGCAGATCCCTCCAACATATTATGTGACACTTGTCTACCTCACGAGATAAAAAGAAAGAAAGAATTGAGAGAAATTTACCAAACTTGTTGAAGGCGCTGAAGGGAAGACCCATTATTGATCCAAGGAAGAGGACGCAGAGAGCGTTTGCTTACAAGATGTGAGGGAACCTGAGTGTTTACATAGTTTGAGAGAACAAGGGGAATGCAAGCTTGGAATGCATTCCTTTCTTTCCTTTTTTTTTTTTTTGATCTTACTAATTCTCTTTCTGCCCCTCTTATTTGATTCCTGCCCTGGAAGTGAAGTCAGACTTGGCCTGGTTCTGGAGCTGCAGGAATCGTTTGAGGGAAAAGCTTCCTGCTTGGCTATATGGGTCTGCAATGAGGGTCAAGGTCTAGTTTCTCTTACCCCCTACAAAATGTTCTGCACATAATTTCTACAGGTCAGTTAAAATTTGGTTCAACTGCAGAAACTGAAAGAGTATGTCAAAAGAGTGATGAATGGTACTGAAATTCAAAACCTTAAGTTATGGTACTGTAATTTTCAAGATGACTTTTAACATAATAAAGGAGGCAGAAGGATGATGCTAGACATGCTTTTTGGCACATGTATATTATTTTGCTTGCATAAGACGAATTGAATAACCATGCTTCAGCTGATAAAAGAGAGATTCCTACTGCTGTGTTGCCTCCTCTTTTATGTCTTTTGGAGATCAGTAGTTTATGTTCCAAGTTACAACACCCACCACACATTACTAAATGCTGGCATTAGAAGCTGGATACCGCATTTTACATAAATTCCATTTCTGATAAGTCAAAATTATCTGTTCTACTGCACAAAATGGACTCTACAAATAAATAGAAAAGAATAGCCCTTTTAAGTAATCACTTAATCTGATCATTCTGTACTGATTTTTCTGGGTAATCAATCACATTTCTACTGCATCAGTTTTTCAGATTTCGAACAACATAAAATTTCGTTCAGATGTTGTAGATCGTGATGTCAACTGCAAAGGCCTAATCTATGGAGTGTCAGAGCAAATCAAAATTGCATGTGTGAGAAAAAAGATTAGAAAGAAACAACAACATAGAGAGCCATGAAACCATCGATACCTTGAGATGTTTAATAAGTTAAAGGTATTAGAGTTTCAGACTTCGAGTATGCAGTGTAAGCTCATATTTTAATCAAATAAAGAAGAAACATGTAATCCAAGTCCAAGGCAGAACTTGTCCTATCTTTTAAACAGAGTATCTCTTCAAGACAGAATCTATTAATTGATTGTAGTACATAATGTAGTGACTTCATTTGTATAGACCAAAATCATACGTGAGTGTTCCTCTCTCCACAAGCTTATCTACAAATTGTTATTATTCATAAGTCAAAGCCAAAAGACAATATAAATAGATCCTAAGTCTTATACATATTAGTGTCCATCTCTCTCTCAGTCTGCCCAATATTAGTATATATACATGACGTTTCATAATAGATAAGATGTACAGTTGTGAATAGCAAAACATCTCCGTAGTTGCTGAGGTCGATACGCGCTAGATTCGCCCTCCTCCACCGCCACCGGTCATCGTTGACCTCGATCTCATGACGTCCTCGAGCTCCAGATCCGCGGAAGAGCTCGGTGGTGGTTGAGGAGACCTTATCGTCGCCGTCGTCCCCTGTCCTTCATCGCCTACTTGTCTTCCTTGTCATTAGGGCCGGATCCGCTCAATTGTGGCCCTCTCCATCGCCGGTGGGGCTAGATCCGTTCGATTTCGGCATCACCAAGTCGTCTACATAACCGCCAGTGCTGGATTCACTTGATTTCGATGCCGCCAGATCATCTACATCGCTGTCGGGGTCGAATTTCTTCAATTCCGGCACCGCCAACTCGGTTCCATCGTCATCGGCCTCTGATAGTTGCCAGGCTGCTGACAGAGTTAATCTAGTTATCTTCAAATCTGATCGAATCTACGACCATGTTTTACGACTATGGCAGTCTACGACCACGTTCGAGTATTGTAGCGGTCGTAAGTCGTGAAGGTATTGTAGCGGTCATAAGTCAAAAAGGTATTGTAGCAGTTGTAAGAACATTGTAGCAGTCATAATCATAAGGGGTTAGAAGTCAGAGTTTGTTTAACGGAAAGTTGGGATATTTCCGTGTCGGATTCTCAGTGTGGTATGTTGTGTTGGTTTCAAAGTCTTGAATGCTACTTCTCTATATAAGAAAGAAGAAAAGAATGTAGACGTATCGAACTGCATCACGTCGCAAATAAATAAAATCAATCTGAGTTTACTCGTGTTCACGTGTGTGATATCGAAGGTTGTCATTCATCGCTCGTCTAGGTCCTGAGCGATTTCTCTAACAATTGGTATTAGAGCCTAAGGGGACGAAGCGATGGCCAGCAACGCTAGTGATCCATCGAAGTCTAGAGAGCTCATTAAGACCACGTACAACAAACTCGATCCATCGAAGATGAAAACTAAGAACTATAACATTATGCTAAGTAAAGAATATATTTATTTATGGTATGGAAACGGTAAAACCATATTTTCACAACGGTAGGCTCCACCCTGTCAGGCCACCATATTCCATGACAGGGGGTACCTAGTCTATCGGATAGAGGCTACATAAAGAGATGAGCTATGAAGCAACCTTATTTTCTTAACTCAGTCATGAGTTAAGAAATCTTGTGGGTAAAACTGGCTAACTCTGCAGAGTTATTTATAAGTAGCATTTGAATACACGGTACTTCTGGTAAAAGAAGTTGTGTTTAATGGGTGATTCTATCGGCGAGGCATAAGTAGATTCATAAATGATTTGGAAATATTGCAGTTTGGTAAAGATATTAAAACCCCAAATTACTTAAGAAGTATATGATTTGTTATCTTGTTTTAAATTCAAAAATATTTATAAATAAAACCGCATCCACATAAAATGTTAAAACCCATATGCCCATATCTCTTGGAAATCCTGGCATGTAATTAAATAGCGTTTTCTCATGTGACTTACTGAGTACGGTTGGTTGTACTCAATCCTGCTTTATTTTCACAAAAACAGATATCAAAAGAAGAAAAGACATTTCAAGATTTCGTGCTAGGCTTACGACCGCACTCAAGTATTCCTGTAAGAGTTTTCTTTGAATCTTTTGATTATAAGTTAAGTTTTGAGTTTGGACGCCTGTTAAATTATTAAAGTTGACTGTTCAGACTATATTTTAATCAAATTAACCCTTTTAAATATTCGTGAGCAGGCAGGATACTCCTTCTGTCTGCAATGGAACTACTGGTCTGTTGTGGGACGTACAACGGCCCTGTTCCCAGAAACAGGGGCGTTACATATGAAATCCGATGGCACATGAAGCGCTTTCAATGTGTTAGAAGTATCACATAATAATAACCATGATAAACTCAGATTTACTTCAGTCCAATTATCGCACCAGAGCATCACCTTGCAGTCAAAATTCAGAAGAGTTCATGGAAGAATGTCAAATACATTGCATGTGTCTGCCTGTCACGGCTCAATTTTGTTACCATATAATTGTATAGTCATTCTTGCATGGTGATAAATCTTAGGTGACCTAAGCCATGTGAAAACACAGGCACAATTAGGTTCACCTTCATTTCCACCGGCGATCTTTAGTTTGTGACCATACAGCAGGATAAAAAATTTGTCCCAGCAACACAAGTCACTAGGTTTTCTTATGGATCTGGTGGCAGCTCATAACCAAAAAAAAAAACAGAATTGCCTTTCCTTACTACAATCGTAATGGTCAAATCATATGGTCGCATGAAGCATTTTTTAGGTCACTTCAGGAACTATGCTCAACCCAAGTAGATCCAACATGCTTTTCCAACCCCTTGTCCTTCATCACCTCCCGCAGCTGGTCAATCTCCTCCCACAAGCCAGCCCTTGCATACAAATTTGACAACTCGACGTAAATCCCAACATTGCTAGGTTCCAATTCGATTGCCTTCTGAGCTGCCATTCTCCCGACCTCAACATTGCCGCAATCACTGAGCAGAGCACCCCATGTAGAGACGCCAATCTCACCTCCACAGCATTCCCTGGTAGCGATCTCCCATGCCCTGGACACCTCCCCTGCCCGGCATAGCATGTTGACCACACAACCGTAGTGCTCTGGTGTGGGCACCAACCCGTAATCTGCATGCACGGACTTAAAATACTTGAGCCCCCTGACAACCTCCCCGGTATGCTGGCATGCTGAGAGCACGGCCAGAATAGCGAGATCGTCAGGCCAGACCCCAAAAGTCACCATCTGGTCATACGCCTGGATAACCTCCTTGCATTGTCCGTGCCGCCCATACGCATTGAGCATTGCCGTCCACAACACAACATCACCTCCACCGGCATTCGCCCGCTGTGCCAGGCAAAACACCCGCTCAGCGTGGCTAACAAGCCCACACTTGGCATACATGTCCACAAGCGTACTGGCCAAGAACACATCCGACTCCACACCTATCACCCTCCTGATCGCATGCCCATGCGCCTGGCCGCCCAAATCAGCATTCGCCATCTCTCCGCAAGCCCTTACCACCGCTGTCATCGTGTACCCATCAACAGGCAACCCAAACTCCCAAAACCTCCTTGCAAACTCCAGCGCCGGCATCCACTCCCCCGCACTCACATACCCGGCAAGAACAGCATTCCCAAAGACGCCGTTCCTGACGGGACTTTCGTCGAACAGCCTGCGGGCGTCCAGGAACCGGCCGGCCCTGCCGTAGGACGCGGCGAGAGCACAGGACACGAAGACGCTGCCTAGCCACCCGGACTTGGAGGCAACGGCGTGGAGGGGCTCTGCTTCGGCGGCGGAGGCGTGGCGGAGCGCGGAGCAGAGGGCGTAGGAGTCGAGGGGCCCGGCGGCGGCGGGGCAGCGGTGGGCGAGCGCGAGGGCAGGGAGGACGAGGGAGCGAAGGCGGTGGTGCGGGGAGGAGGCGGCAGCGGCGAGGAGGGAGTTAAAGGAGAGGCCGGAAGGGAGGCGGGAAGGGGCGGATTTGAGGAGGGCGGCGTGGAGGATGGCGGCGGGGTTTGGCGCCAACGGAGGTGGAGGCGGCGGCATTCAAAGATGCCCTCGTTTTTTTTCTTTTTCTTTTTCTTTTTCTTTTTTCAAACATAAGATGCCCATGTTCATTTGTGTGCCGCACTTTAGCTAAGTGATGACTACCGGACGTATGAATTTTACACTAGTTTTACAGAGAAATTCAAATCTTCGAATCATCTAAAATTCAAATCTAGTTTTACAGAGAAATTCAAATCTTCGAATCATCAAGATGATGGGAGATCTCGCTAAAATTTTCCCCGCCTTCTTTTTTGTTCTTCTTCTTTAGGGGTGTTATGGTTTTTTCCTGGTTAAACTTGGACATGATTTGGCTAGAGTATACATTAACTGAAAGTTGAGCATCTGATCACAGCATAGAACTCTTATGGTACCGGTAAATAAACATCACACCTATTATTCACATTAATTAATAGCGACAAAATGGACCAGATGTTTTCCCTGCTGAAGAAAAACATATTAATAACCACCTCACTCAACTATCACAAATATCTAGTTTATATCCTCAACTGTAACCCCGAGAGAGTAAACATGTACGAATGAATAATCAACAATTTATGTTGTCGATCTCTTTTTTTTTTCCCTATTGCAACGAATTTATGCTATTGATCTTGGTAATAGCATAAACTCTAAACCCTAAACCCTTTAACGCAATAACCAAAAAGGTGGATGGTTTACTAATGGTCAAGACGCTTTAAGCCTTTTCAAATAACGCAATGGAAGGAAATGCACTCCCAGACAACTTTATTGCGATCAATAGGTATTAATCAAATCATACATATGTAACTACGCATTAGAGAACTCTGTACAAGAAAGAGAATGGGGAGCCTTCGGCACAATGTGAGCCTTTCACGCTTTCTGTAAATATTTACCTTGAAACTTGCCTCCATACTGCACACAGAACCTGGGTGCTAAAGAACAGGAGCCCTCACATCACATGGTACCCAGAGAAAGACGGCACAAAAAAAAATCACAAGCCTGCTGTACTTATCTCCCTAGGTGCCCCTTACTAATGGCTCCGCCGCAATTCACAGAGCTTGAGGATTTGGAACTCCGGTTGGACTGGGAAGGTTGCTCATGCTCGCGGTCCGCAGTAGCTTGCGGAATTCAGACAAGCTTATTCTCCCGTCTTTATCAATGTCGGCCTCCTCCAGCAGTGGCTCAATAGAGCCCTTTAAGCCAGTGTGCTGCACCTTGAAATAAAACCTCAATGAGAAGAATACTTCTAGTTTTGGTTTCTGTGGTGCGATACTTGATATTTGTATAGGCATTTAATAAAGTATTTGTATAGGCATTTATCTCAGCAAAAACATTTACAAGTTCAATTTGTCAATAGTATTCTAAAATCTAAATGCTGAAATAGCCAGCTGTAACAAACTGGTCTAAAACTAATCGAATGAACCCATGATACATACTAATGTGGAGAAAGGAGTGGACTAACCCAGGACCAGGAGACAATCTGGGATTTTATTCTTGATGAAACAAATCATAAATTGTGTGTGCAAGTAACTTCGTTCACTGAATATTAGGAACAATATCGTGAAACCAAAGCACAATACACAACTGCAGCATCTTATCTAGAATTCTAGATTGAGTCTAGCCAGCTTGCTATTCATGAAAACAAATGGTAAAAAGGGATCACGTAAATACGTGTGGATTGATAAGCCAACATGAACACAAAACAGGAATAGAAACTTACCATTCTAAGCTCATCTGGCGTGATATATCCATCACCATCCAGATCAAATTTGCTGAAAGCAGCTTGACAGCGTATGCCCCACCTTTCAGAGTCAAGCTCAGCCATCTGATGTATATGGAGAGTTGCTGCAACAAACTCTTTGAAGTCCACAAGACCATCGGTGTTGCTGTCGATCTACCATAAAATAAGATCACAGTTGATGCTCAGTCCTCTAATAGAAGGTGAGCTACTTGCTCCGAAACAAAAGGGATAAAGGGATCGAAAAGAAGGCCCAAAGCTTACTGCTTGAATAATCTCAAGAACACGGGGACCCTTCAATCTCCAAGGAAGATCCTTTGCAAGGGCCTATTAAAACATACAAAGATCATCAGCACCACAAAGAAATTCAGTGCCAAAGAAAGACATTTTCATTAAGAAAATCTAGTAAAAACTTACATGTCGCATTTCCTCAATGCTAATTGATCCACTTTTATCAACATCAATTGCATCAAACTGGTCCTTCAGATCCGCTAGTTCTTCCTCATTTAGTGTACTTGCTAAAGCCTGAACATGCCACGAAGAAATATTCTAAGGAACAAAATTAGAAAATGGTATAAAAGATTTGGTGACAACAATAATTACCCTCAGTGCAAATTGCTTAAAACGGCTGTACTTGACAAACTGGCGCATGTTGGACAACACAGATATATCAACAGGGATCTCAGATGCATCTCCTCCTTCTCTTACCCATGGATGCGCTAAACATACCAAAGCATGATCAGAATCAGTAAAGGTGACAGATGATGATTCACTACGAGTTTCTTCGTAATCTAATTCAAAAGAAAACAATGCCAAATGTCACTGTAGTGCTAAATGAGTAAACGTTAGGATTTCGGTTACAAAAAATAATGCTTCTTTTTTAAACTATGAGATTGATACTATAGGACTAGAGGTTGACACCCTATATCTTTCTGGTATCAAATAATCATCAATAAGATGATGAGACCAAGGGGGAAATGTACAACAGCAAACCCCCAATGTCTTAGCCCATTAAAACAGTAGATAGAAGTATAGAGCTATTGAGTAATGAATTCACATAATCACATGTGTCTTTTTATTTTATGTGACTTCTGGAATTAGAATGCAATATCTGATTCTGAAACATCCATACTTATAACATGTCAGAAATTTTATGATACGAAACAGAATTGTCCTTGGCCTTTTTCATATTTACAGTTGTTCCTGAAGCATGCAGATCGCAGACATACTCTATATGTGCATGTTTCTCACACTACATGTGTGTTTTCTCATGTAGAAAGAAGGCGTAGTTAAAATAGCAACTCTGAGAATCATGACTAGTCTAGTGAATTACTGACACTATCTTGGAACTTACAGAGAGCTTGAGCGGCAGTTAATCTCGCCCTTGGGTTCTTCACTAGTAACCTTTTAACAAAATCTTTAGCACTTGGACTGATGCTTGGCCAAGGCCTCTTACGAAAATCAGGCTTGTTCCTTAGAACCTGATCATAAGAAGTCAACAGAATGCAGAAGATCAAGTACACCATAACATTATGTCTATGCTAATTTAAATGCACAACGATATTAAACATTACAACACAAATGATGGTAGGTAGTAGATTGATGAGGGAAACCATATTACCCAATTCCTTTTACAGGTTAAGTAGAATGTTTAACTTCTTCATATGGTTCTTTTCTAGATTTACTAATAAGTAGAAATGTTCTATGTCATGGCATATGGTGCCAGAAGATATTTCTAGCAAGCCAATGAGAAATGCTGCAAATTGTTTTTCCTTTTTGTGAAATACCTAGAATATCAAGACATAATTCAAAACAAATTCTAACATAGTCTGATTGGTGGCAAAAATGACCCCAGGAGGAAGCATTCTACACCCAGGTGGCGCCAACTGTCTGAAACTAAGGCAACTTGCTGTGTCTTCAGCCATGGATAATTCAAGGATTCAAATTTCCCAGTAGCTATACCGCCAGGCCACCAGCTATGCATTGATTTACCTGAGGCCATTGGCATCCCAGGTTGCTCTTTCATATTAAATAGTCATGCAGGTCATTTTGCTACTTGCTCTTATCTTGGGTCCATCATAAACAAATTGTTCAACGCTGCACATTAACATATCTAAAAGATGGTGGGCATTATAAAACTGAAAAACTGCATTGTATCAAGTTAGTAAAGAAATCACAAGGACAGCTTGACCAAATAGTTCATTGCCCTACCATGTTAAAATTAGTACCACTACATTGCCTGACATTGACACATCATTAACAGGAAGTAACACAGGTTACACAGCTATGTTATGAAGTAAAAAAATGCAGGTAACACCACTCCTCCATTGTGTCAGTACACTGACAACACTAGGCAGAAGCTGGTCACTCTCACCAAGCACATTTTACATGGAAGCAGAAGGTATGCAACAGTCATCCACTTACCTCCCTGAATATACCATCCTCTGTTTTATCCCAAAAGGGACGCCTACCACAGAGCAAAATGTAAGTTATAACTCCTATGCTCCAAACGTCTGACTCAGGGCCAGACCGACGTTTTAATACTTCTGGTGCGACATAATAGGCACTGCCAACTATATCTTGGAACTTCTTCCCTACAATCATGAATTTAAACAATGAATGAGCCAGAACAATTGGTGATTTGTACATGCCATTCAAATCAGATACAAAAACTAGAAGCATATAACAAAGATGCACATAAGCAAAGGACCTCGAAGCAGGTACCTGGTTTTATGAAGTCTGACAAACCAAAATCCGTTGCCATCAGAGATGAGTCATCTTTAGTTGATTTGAAAAGGAAGTTCTGGGAAGGAAAATAGGTACATTCTTACATGACCTGAGTGTTACAAAGGAAGAAGCTTATATTGCAAAGAGGCCCATAGGGCATATATAGTACATGAGACACACAAGCCTAAACCCTAGACAATGAGAAAAAACACTAATACCCTTAACACCCCCTTAAATACAAGGCATATGCAATAGTATTGCATTTGAAAAGGGTTGACACTAAAATAGGGAGAATCCAAAATCCATATCTTAAAAATGCTGTCGTAGCATGCGGCTCTTGAAAAATTGTGTTGAGTACCAACCATCCGGAATTGTGCAACAACCTAAAAAGCACAAAGTGCAAGGGCTAGAAAAGTAGAGGTAAGCGGGAGCAAAGTCGACCGCGGTAATACGACGAAAAGGATGTGAAAAGTGACATAAGTAGAGAGAGCTATCAAAGTAAGCCGAAAAGGAAGATAGAAGCATAGCGGCACAGATCGAAACCCGAGATGGCGGCGGCGCAGTGCACAAGAAGCGCAACGGGGGTGCGGTACAGAAGAAGCGCGGCGGCCTTACAAACTTGAGGCAGCGGTATCATAAAGACTTCTACGATCTGCAGCAACTCAAAGAGAAAAGCAGCGGCTGCGACTATATGAAAGGAAGAAAAGGACCACACCCATCCGAGAGGATGAACCGTGGCTAGCAAAGCAGTCGGCTGGCTGACAGAAATTTTGTGGACTCGCACGGCTTTGATGATATGAAGGACAGAAGCTACGGACTTGGATGGACGCAACGAAAGACTCTAAGAAAAATACTCAAAAGATAGAATAAAAGAATGCCTTCAAATTTCTTCCTCCTCTCTCTTCACCACCACCCCTCCCTCACTCCCGTCTCTCTCTGCCCCTCTCCCTTTCTTCACCACCGACCGGGGGAGGAGGCCAGAGGGGAGAAGCCGGTGGTGGCCTGGGAAGAGCGGCGACGGGGCGGCCGAGAGTCTGCGGAGAGGGCTAGATCCGGGGCGGCGCCGAGGCGACAAGAGGCCGGGAGGCGGCCGGGCGGGCGGGCACAGCGCAGCGCGCAGCGGGCGCGCCAAGGGAGACGCGGCAACGACGCCTCACGCCGAATCTGGCGGAGGAGGCCGGATCCGGCTTGCTGACGCGGTGGAGATGGCCGGATCCGTGGCGGCGGTCGCCGGATCCGAGGCGGCGTCTGGATCCAAGACGGCGGCGAAGAGCCTAGATCGGGCGAAGACGAGCCGGATCTAGGCGAGGCCGGCGGTGACCGCCGGAGCGGCGGTGGCGGCGACGGCCGGCTGGCCGATGGGCAGCCTAATCCAAATGGTGAGCTGGATCCGGCAAAGCGGCCGTCGGCGAGGATCAGGCCCGGAGGTGGTCGGATCGGGGCTGCACGACGTCGGAGGCAGCGGCGCAGCGCAGGGGCAGGCGATGGCGCGCGCGAGACGACGGCGGCGAGTGGTGGCCACCCCCGGGATTAGCTCCTCCTGGGGGCAGCAGCGGAAGACTTGAGCTGGAGGTGAGCTAAGTTTGAAACAAAGGCTCTGATACCATGTTACAAAGGAAGGAGCTTATATTGCAAAGAGGCCCATAGGGCATATATAGTACATGAGACACACACAAGCCTAAACCCTAGACAATGAGAAAAGACACTAACACCCTTAACACTGAGAAGTAGTGAGATATCACCAAATGTATACTAAGTGCCAAGACATTGAAAGTGTTTAATTTCTACCTCAGGCTTCATATCTCGGTGAACTAGCCCACGCAGATGACACTCGGCGGCCACTTTGAGCATCTGCCGCACTACAACTGCAGCATCTTTCTCACTATAACGGCTGTTTTTTCTATCAAAAGGAGGATGCCAATAAGACATAAGTAATGGTCCTTGTACTAGCAATTAAAAACTAAACAATGCTGGCAGTAAACATCAAGCTAAAATTTATTGGAACTAAAAGACAGCACAAAATCTAGCAACCTTTCACACAGGGAGAGCAAAATATACATGAAACAAGAAATGGAGGATATATCTTAACTTACTTTGCCAAAATCCGATCCAATAGTTCACCACCCTCACATAGTCTGCAAAAATAGAAGAGAAGCAAGAGTTGGTACTGGAGCATAGGAATGAATATTGAAATCATATGATCATGTGTGCCCTTTTAAGATAAATTTGAGAAGAAGAAAAAAGCTCCTAACTATCCATGAGTGTGATAGATCAAGCTATATACTAAAAGAAGTACATCTAGTTGACAATTTGACATATTTATAGTACATAACAATGCAAGGAAACTATGAAATATGATGTAGCTCTCAACATGAACAATTAAGTGCCACGAAGCCATGCATTCAAAATGTAATTTTGAAAGAACGGTTTATACATTTGTATATTGTAAAAAAATTGATAGAGAATGCAACTGACCGAACAGCAGGAAAGAATGGTTAGTATTTAGGAAGACAATTTTAAATACAAGATATGCATATCGCAAACAGCACATGCATATCTGGGACTCTGGAAACAAGGTATCGTGATTTTTATTAAAATGAGTATGGCAAAAGGACATTGTAAAATCTGCAGAACATCAAATTGGTAAAGGCTAAAGTTAACTACAACAAGTTCTGCTAAAGAAGTGTTTGATTCACTGATCTGTTCTATGGTTAATTGACTCTGATAGCAGAAGCTAGTAGCATAGTGCAGGAGTACTTACTCCATCACAATATACACATATGAATCATCCTCAAATGCATTGTAGAAGTGAACAATATTCTCATGGCCTTTAAGTGCTTTAAGAATCTTGACTTCTCTCTTTACATCCTCCATAGCAACAGGACGGTCCATCTGTTATAAAAAATCATAATTTTAATTGTCTTAAATCACATATTCTAAAGATGATGCGGAGTGGACATATGTAAAGGGATAACTGTACAGGGCATGCATCCAAGGCTTCAATTACCTGCATTGATGAAGGGATGTTTGTATTCTATGCTTTTTTAAAAACATCTATCCATGTCATATCCTAATCTAAATGAAATCTAGAAAGATCATAATCAATAATCATGCAGTTCATTCATGCATAATTGATTACTTTATCAGTTTATCCCCATCAAGCAAACTCCAAGTGGTAAGCCGTGGTGAGGAAACAATGTTAAGATTTTCATCCAAGTGGTAGTCCTCATTGACCAACAGAAGTAGTAGATTAACTTAAGAGTGCACATCGAACAGCCTAGATCCCTAGACATGTACCCAAGGCTGTGCACAAGCACAGAAAATGGCCAAACCAGTTATATCCAATTCTCCACTATAGGTTCAAATATTATGTGAAATAGCATTCAAACAGCATCCGGTTATTCTGTTCTCATTGGAATAGTTAGGAACATAGCAGCGTTGGTGCTCCATTTTCTTTCCTTACCTATAAGAGGTGCAATTTTCACACAGGTTAACACAATGGTCAGTATGAATTTGACAAGGACATCACCAAGTCAGCTTTCTCTTGTTATACATTCTGCCAAAAGACAAAAATAACCCATATTTCTAGTGTAACTACTACCCTCATTTACCATATAAGTTATCTAAGATTCCACAATAATTGGCATTTTCCTCCAGGTGTTTACATTTTCAGCAAAATTAATAAAGGAATGTTGACATTTCAACCAAAGGTCCAAAGTATTTGGTGAAAATAATCTACACCGTATTGATTGGTATATGTATTCCAAGGTCAAATTGAGTGGTGAAGAAAATGCCATCCACCTATAGTATGGAAGAAGCCAAGGAGACGTTGTCCATTGCCAGAGGGCAATGGTTGGCTTTCCTGACCTTACCAGGAGTAAAAATTAGTTGTCCTAAATGAACCTACAGGAGGTGTCTGTAAAGACTGAATTCTCCCCAAAATAAAATCAAAAGTTTAAATGAAGTTCAAGACAGCAACAGGACTCGCGCGTAAAACTGGAGCCCCATGTGAAATGTGTTTCACAGAAATGACTCAACATTCAAAGATTTATAACAAAAACAAAAAACAAAAGGCGTCAAGAATCATGCAACCAACTAAAGATCAAAACCATTTTCCCCGCAATTAATACGATAAAGCATTTGCACAAATAGCCAAAAGAAAGCATCTTTACCGTTCCAAAGAGAATTACTTTCACCATCTTAAGAGTGAATGAACGTGGTGAACAACTCCTCATTCCTGACATCCCCCAACCAATGTTCCAAACTAGGAAGGAACCAGCAACGATGGTTTCACTCATGTGCTGGACCCCCAAAAAAAAGAAATGGGCAACTAAACCTAGTGATAAATGGGAACAGAAAGAGTGAGGTAGGACCTCGCCGACATCAAAACCATTGCCAGCCTAACGATCACCAATTTCGTCAAGAACGTTTTTGAAGAGAAATTTCGTCCACATAATGTGACACCTAAAGCCGCAAAACAACCAAAATATCGCTGATTAACCAGGAATTTACTTGAGCTAGGCATAGAAAAGTCAAAAACTGTCCAACATAGAAAAGTAAAAAACTATCCAATTATTTTTCAAAAAAAAAACACTGTCCAATTCACCCAATTTTTGGCACTAATGTCGTCCCGAATGAAACACCCGATTTCCCTTGAATTACTCTGAATCCTCTTCGACGCTTGGAAAACCACCCAAAAGTTACCAATCCATCCGACGGAACCTGACCTCCCCGAACCACGGCCTAAGGTCGCAACTTTACCAAGAAGAAGAAGAGCAGCAGCCCACCTTGGCCTTGTCGATGCGCTTGACGGCGACGTGATCCCCGGAGTGGCGGTCGGTGGCGGCGAAGGTGTAGCCGAACTGGCCGTGGCCGAGCAGCCTCCCCACCTCGTACCTCCCCTGGAAGTCCCTGTCGTACCCGAACTCCACCTGCATCGCCGCCTCCTTGCCCCCGTCCGGAGAACTGCGCACGGTCTTCCCCTTGGGAGGCCGGCGGCGCGGACGGTCGGCATCGACGGCGGTCGGAGGGGAGGAGAAACAGGCGCCCATGGGTGGTCGTCGGGGACAGGGTTTGGGTCTGGGAGTTACGCATACGGGTGGGTAGTTTGCGTGTGCGCGTGGGCGCTAGGGTGAGGTATATAGGTAGGCAGCGCGGAGGTGGAGGTGAAGGTGAAGGCGGAGGGGGTTTGGTTGGGAGGAGGAAGGTGGAGAGGAAGGTGAGGGTGGGAGGAGGGAAGGAACCAAGGAGTGAGCCGGGGTGGTGATGGTCAAGCCGTCAAACTGTCAATTGTCAACACACGCCTCCAGACCTCCTCTCCCTGGTTTTAGGACCCACTCATTTCAATTTGAGTTTTCTAACTTTTAACTTATTTTTTACTATTTTTAAATTTCATCTTTATCTAACTTTTTAGTATTTTTTTAGTTTTTTTGCTGATTCTTTTTTTTCGTATTCGCTTGCGTTGTTCGTGATAAGCTAACATGTTTTTTTCTATTTTTAAATTTATTTACGCCAAATAATCCATCATCAGCTACAATGTATTTTTAATCAGCTACAGTGTAATTTTAGCCATAAGCTAGCTTATTTCAGCCCAATCAAGTGGCACCTAGATGTTCTTTGTTAATATTGTTGCTTTCTTTGCTTGTTTGTTTCATTTTCTGTTTTTGTAACCTTATTTTGCTATGTTAGTTACCAGTATAGCGTAAAGCTCTTAAAAGCTTCAGTTTGATCCTTTTTTGGTATCATGTTACGTTGTCCCGTTCAAAACAGTTTTTACTGCTAACATTTGGCTACGGCTGTTTGTCGTCTTTTGTCTGAAATACGTTCGTTAGCTTTTGGCTGACGTATTGAATTAAATAGAAATAAAATTGAAAAAATGAAAAAAAAATCTTATCTTCACAAGCAATATAAAAAGAAGAAGGGAAAAAGAAAAGAACCACGTTAAGAAACCAACGTGATTGAAACGACTTCTAACTTCTGCAAATTGGAAAACAAAAGCCAAAGAGCTATTTTGAATTAAACCACTGCATCAAGTTGTGATGTGCGAAGTCACACATAAAAACTACTATACGCGGAAGCACGGTGTCACGCTACGCTAGCTACCACGTGGGTCCAAGAAAAAGAGTCGACAATTCGTAAAAAAGGCTTTTATGAAAAAAATAAGGACTCATACCTAATTCCGGAAAAAGCGAAGGACTGAAAAGCGCAGGGCCTTATCCCATAAAAGTAGGGTTTTTTTGTAAAAATTGTAGACACATACGTAATTGCAGAAAAAGTGAATGGCCTTTTCAAGAAAGTGCTGATATGGCAAAGGCTTTTCTAGAAAAATAAAAAACCCGTACGTAATTCTAAAAAGATGGAGTTCCAAAAAAAAACGGAGGGCTTTTTACAAAAAAGATCAGGTAGACACGCTGGGTCGCGGCAAATCCCCAGGCTTTAATACAGGTTTATATAGAGTATTGATGTATCATATTACTATACTACATATATTCTTGCTTGCATGGTTGAGATATATGCTTCCAATATTTTGGAACATGAAACATCGATCATTAGTTCTTCATGATTTATTGCTGCACAGTTTTTGATTTTTTTTTTATACCGCCTACGTCCTCGGCTAGGAGGGTTCATATTAACTTTTGATTTTGGCTGAAAAATAATAACAAATTATAGAGAAGTTTATAAAGAGAGATACTAATATGCAATTTTGATCGATATAAATGAAGTGACTACAGTGTCTACTATAATCTACTAGTAAACTCTGTCTTAAAAAGATACTCCATTTGAAAGTTAAGTATTGTAGAAAAAGCAGATTTTAGAAGCCAATATAAACAGAGTCTTAGTGGTTTCATACCAGCAGCCACTTATTAATTTCCTAAGAAACCAGATTACACAAAGACTAGTATGTAGCATGTAATATCATGTTCCTTGGTGAAGGACTTGAATAGAAATAGTGAGAAAGAAGCAAGGAAAAAAGGAACTAAAACAAAAAAGAAGGCTTGGGCCGGCTGAAGCCGACTCAGCCTCGCGTGTGCGCTGTACTGGGGCCTGCGCGATATATATAAGCTTGAAAGGAGGAGGCGCACACCCAAAAACCCCAGCCGCATCTGCCCTCTACCTTAGCGTTAGGGCAGAGCTACACCCTGTTTAAGGTAGACTTCAGTTTAAGATGTAAAAAATATTTAGTGTATAGTTCGATTAAATTTAGTCTGATCTGGATAGCATTTTTATGGTTCAGCCCAAATAACCTATATCATTCCACCATTAAGTCCGATACGTAATTAAATCCTGACTCCACCACTACCTATCGTCATCGCTTAGATCTTTCGCCCGCCGCCGCTGCCCTAGATTGTCGTTGTCGCTGCCCTAGCTAGCCACGCCAAGCCCAAGCCCTAGGAGTTGTGTGCTGCCTACTGCCTTCCTCCAGCGCTGCTGCCGCGTGTGTACGCCTGAGCCCGCGCTGCCTGTCATGCTTGCCGCCGCACCAGCGCTACATGCTGCTGCCGCGCGCTGGCTCACCGCTGTGCTGGTTGCCGTGTTCTGGCCGCCGAGCATTGCTACTGCTAGTTGCCGCCGAGCTACTGCTTGCATGTCGTGGGTCTGCCGTGCAGCTGACGAAAAGGGAAGCACAGCACCAAAGAAAAAGAAGAAGAAACAAGCCAGACCAAGAAAGAAGGAAGGAAGGAGAGGAGAGGACGTGTTCCGTGTTCTGGCCGTCATCGGCGTTCACTTCTAGAATAATATGACCCAAAGCTATTTCTTTCGCTGATTCGTCGATTAGATACGAATTAAAGTGGAGTTTAATCAAAGCAGATGTGAGATATCACGTGTAGAAGATGGTGATGCCCTAGTTATTAGATTGATTTCGCGGGTACTGGTTTGGTGTGCAATTTTTTTTGGTGTTTTCATGGTTAATCTAAGAATTTGGTCTACGAAAAAAGTTGTAGATAACCTTATTATCTTTCTACGGAGTCCTCGAGCACGTAATTTGATTGGGTAGAATGGAATATACAAATTTTAAAAATATGCTGTCCGGCGAGTCGTCGTCAATTAGTGGTATCGCGGAAAACCCTAGATTATAATTATTGTATGACCGAATTAGGGTATTTGACCTACATGAAAATTGTAGACCATTGTTTACTATTTCCAATGAGTGCTAGAAAATTAATTTTCGTTAGAGCAATTAAAATTTATGACAACTGAAAGACCACTATTTCATAAATAATTGCGATAAGACTTTGTTGAGCTAATATTTATATTAAAAATAGTATAAGTCCGAATTAATATTTGAGATGAACTGAGAAATTGTGCATTAGAAAGTGTAGATGCTCAAACTGTCTTCTTTTGTTGTTCTCTAACAAGTGTTAAAAGATATTTGAATTTTGTAAGGTAGCCGTCAGTGAGCCGCTATGATTAGACAATGCTTTGGTAATTTTACAGTCTAAAATTAGTAATGGCTAAATTACATTATAATGATAACATCAAAGTTGTAGATAATTGTCTAAGAATTCTGTAGTCTAAGAACATGAATTTTGGTTGAGTAAATTACAAGTAATGAATTTGGGAAAAGTGCTATCTAGAAATCGGTTGCTGCTGGACACGGTCGTGGAAAACTATTAAATTGACTTGGTAGATGACGAAATTGAATTTTGGGTATAACTAAAAAGATGTAGCTAACTTTGTTTAGATTCTAAAAATGCTATGGTTTGTTGTATTTACATGTGTAAATTAAAGATATGAAATTACTAAGCCGGCTATCCAGAGGATGATAGAACTGTCTTCTAGGGTTAAAAATGAGGGTTTAAATGATTTAATCAGGAATTACGGCCAACTAAGAATTTATAGAAAATTTTATGTAGACTCTAGAACTGGTGTGTTTTGACTCCCGGGCTCCCATGCTATATATGTTGGACACCTCCTTGGAAGCAGTCTTTGTCAAAATGGTTCTCATTTTCTAGCTTCTGATACTTTCTGTTTGGAGATTGGAGAGGTATATACTCCCTCTATTCAAATTTGTAAAGCACATTTTCTTTTGATATATAGACAAAAAAATATTAAAATGACTAGATTACTCCTAATTATTATCTCTAAATAATATATTCAATACACATGTAAAAAACATAAAGTAAAACGGGATATTTATTAAGCGTACAGAAAAAATCTCACGCTAATTCTACACTAAAATATAAAATATGTACTATATTTATGAATAAAATCTTTCAAAAAATATGACTTATAACGTCTAGTTGATTCACTGATCAACCAAGCTTTCAGCAAATATTTTTCAAGCTTCTCAAATGGCACCAAAAGCGCTTTGCTATCACGACCGCGGGGCGTGCGTGTGAACACCCACACAAAACTCTAGAGGATCAGCTGGTGGGCCCAAGAACATTGCCCACGCTTTAGACCTTGGTTAAAAAGGCTCTTTAAGACCGGACCGAGTCAAGATCTCTTTCCATGCTTCCCACCCGCTGCTGTCCTGTCCTCACTGGAAAGGATGGATCCTCGCATGTTATCCTATTAATCCGTATAGACTAATAGCCTCATGGCTACATACTAGGACCTTTGTTTTATTGGCCAGGTTCTTTTCGACATAAAGTTATCTTATATTTATATTATCTACAGTAACTAGTTTTTAAACAGTATATTTATACTATCAATAAAAAATTATAGTAAAAAATATATTGAGTTCGGCTGTATTAGCCAAAATCACATGCGAATATTTTTCTCTGCGTACTGCCTCTCGTGAACAGTCAGAATTTAAATATTTTAGTCATAAGCTATAAACCATCAGCCCAAAAGAATCTATCCATTCTCTCTTTTACAGACTTACTTTCTGTACATGTGAGAAAGCGTTGAAATGTTTTAGAATCAGGTCTCTCCACTTCTCTCTTATAACTAGTTTACAAACTAATTCATATAAGTTTGAACTAAAATTTGAACTACCGTTGTTTTTTTCATGATAGTTTGGTAGTAGGTGTGCACTAATTTTATATAAAATCAGCAAACCATGTGATTTAAATTCATTCAAAATCTTTGAATCCAAGTATATTTTTCAAAGGTATGCATTTTATTTGAATTGTTATAAATAGGTATATATCCTAAAACTTTTTAAAAATATACGTGAATTTAGATTGAATTCGCCTATATTATAACCATAGTGCCGGGGGTGCTCAACTTGGCTTTCTTGGTGGTTTATGCCTTTTTTCACTGTAGCTGGCTTATTGTACACTATAACTAGTAGTAGCTTTTTATGTAATTAAATTTAAAAAAAAACTAAAAATAGAAAAAACATATTAACCCACTATCGGATAATGCAAAAGAAATACAAAAAAAAGAAAATGTAAAAAAGCCTATACTTTGTGATGCATGCAGAGAGAGTAGCGATTAAACTCCGTGTACACGTGAGCTATACTTCTATGGCGCCAGCACAAGCAACTTTTCCAAAAGCTCGTATATGCATGCAGTCCATCTTTATTAATCACTATTCACATGTTAGATCTAGCCTAGAGAAAGTTCTTTCCTTTTCTTTTTCTTAGAACAAGTCTCCACTTGTGCACATTGTGCTGGTGATAGATTTTCCATTATGTGATAATGTCGCTGATGCTGAGATTTGTATCCTTCTCAATAGACATATCTGCTCAGTCACAACATAAGAAACAGTAGGGATTGATTATTTCTCTCCTTATTCTGATTTTTATTTTACAGCCAGTCAATCAGCTAGTACTGAAGAATTATTAGTCTTCATATCAGTGACCGAAGGATTCACACATTATCGATCTGAAATATAAGCTCGATTGACCCTAGCCTACGGAGTTTTTCAAGTTCCTCTTGGTCATGCATGCATGAATAAATACCTGCATACCGTTGATCGTTTGACTCTCTCTTGGAATTCTCTCAGGTCTGAAACGCTGCGTCCGGAAGGGTAATTTATTTTTACACCGTACTAAATTGTGCCGTCTAAAATCGTATGCGATTTTTTTCTCTTCGTATTATCTTTCGTAAATACCCGTAATTTAAAAGTTATAAGTTAAAAGATAAAACCACAGCCCAAAAAACCCACCATAGCCAACCAGTTCCTCGGAAGAATTTTTCCGTCGCGGGTAAGTGCAAAAGCCGTATATACACTCGACTCGACCGTGTACACACAACACGCTGCGTATCAGCGTATGCGTCGGCATGCGTACGTACTTCGTACGTACGTTGGACGATCCCTTCTGCCTGTTGGTTTGACCAGAAAAAACCTGCACATATACTATATATTATATTGCGTGCGAACGAAGCTTCCGATGGTTGTCGTCGCTGTCACTCGAATTCCTGCTCAGCTACAGGACGGCGACGCGAGTCCAACTCCGCGTGGAGAAATCCATCGTCGCTTCCGGCGGGGGCCGGGACCCTTGACGCTTTCCACGATGCCATGAAAAGGCTGTGTGCATTGCCGGTGCATGGCACTGCAAGTAAGGCTCAACTCAACAGCTAGTGTACATATTCAGATTAGGACGGAGCCGGAGAATTTCCACGAGGATTAGTCAGTCTATGACGAGGCCAGAAAATTTAATTTCTATAGGAATGAATAAAGATGCCGTTCGGTTGAACTGAAATGAACTGATTTATTATTAAAATTACACTACAACTGACTAAAATTATACTGTATCTGATGGTGCCTTATTTGGCGTAACTAAATTTAAAAAAAGAAAAAACAGATTAACGCATCACGGACAATGCAAACGAATACGGGAACAAAGAACCGGTAAAAAGCTCAAAAAAAGCTAAAAAGGTTAAAAATTTAGGAATAGTAAAAAGTAAGTAAAAACCAGAAGTTCAAATCAAACGGGCTTATTTTGAGTGACTTTTGGCTGAAAAACACTGTAGCTGCTAAAAAGACACTGTAGCTAACGGTGGCTTACTTGGCGTAATTAAATTAAAAAAAATAAAAATAGAAAAAATAGGTTACCCCGTCACGGACAGTACAAAACGAATACGGAAAAAAAATAAAACCGACAAAAAGCTCAAAAAGCCAAAAAATCAGAAAAAGACGAAATTGCTGAATAGTGAAAAATACGCCAGAAACCCAAGCCGAAACGAGCGGGGATCTACCTAACAAGGAAAAATGCACCTGTCAGAACGGAGGTCGAAATGAACATTCGATGTGTTGAGGAACCGTCGTTGGCGACCAGTCCGATCGATTCCTCTGCTTATGCAAAACAGGATCAATCATAGAAGACAGGAAATAGTAGATTGAAACACAGAGAGGTAGAGAGAACTCCTGGTCTTTCTTTATTGCTTTCTTTCTGATTGCTATACAAATTTGCCAATAGTGCTCCCTATTTATAGTCTACTTGTGAGGTACCCACCATGGGCCAAGGCTTCAAGCGCAGACCCAGGTTTCCTAACACTCCTCATTGGGCACTCATCCGACACGTTCATGCCTCGTCAAAACTCCATAAAAACCCAGTGAAAAAAATTTGGAGAAAGAGTACATGATACATGTTATGCTGTGTTACACGAATTGCCTCATTAAAAACCTTGACCTAGAAACTTCAGGAAAATTCTCTCCTTGAATTTTGCATTTCTCTAAGTCTCATCATTCTAATTCCTCGTACGCATCTTTCAAAGCTAGATGATTGAAGTGACTTAGTGAATAAATTTACCAGATTCTCACATGATCTTCATGATCAATGTTTAATAACGGGCTTGAGAAAATTCTCTCCCTGAATTTTGCACTTCTCTAAGTCTCATCATTCTAATTCCTCGTACGCATCTTTCAAAGCTAGATGCTTGAAGTGACTTAGTGAATAAATTTACCAGATTCTCACATGACTTAGTATGCAGTACTTTAATCTCGTCTATCTTTTGCAATTCATGAGCATAGAAGAACTTGGGGTTGATATGCTTTGTGAGATGACTTTTTTTATAGCCCGTCTGCACTTGTACAACGCAAGCTGCATTATCTTTATAGATAATTATGAGAGCTTGCACAATATTCATCACACATGACTGCTGGATGTGGTGAATCATCCGCCGGAGTCAAGCGCATTCTCGTGCGGTTTCATACAGTGCCATGATTTCTGAGTGGTTTGTCGAAGTCGTTACAAAACTTTGCTTAGACGATTTCGAGGAAATTGTAGTCCCACCACACAAGAATACATAGCTTGTTTGTGACCTTGCGGTATGCGGGTCCGACAGGTACCCAACATCTGTATAGCCAATCAAGTTCAGATCTTGATTCTTTCTGTAGAACAATCCAAGGTCCTTACTTCCTTGGAGGTATCGAAAGATGTTCTTTATTCCCTGACAATGCCTTTTGGTAGGTTCTATACTATGCATTACTAACAGGTTTACGGCAAATGCCATGTCCGGTCTAGTGCAGTTTAATAAATACATAAGTGCTCCTACTGCACTTAAGTATGGGTATTCCGGTACCAGGACTTCCTACCCCTGTTTCCTAGGTCGGTATAGATCATTTTCTTGCTGTAAAGACCTCTCGATCATCGATACTTTCGATGAGTATGCCTTTTCAAAGCCAAACCTTTCTAACACCTTCTGGACGTAGGCCGATTGATGTACTAATATTCCTTCAGGATTATGCTCAAGCTGCAGGCCTAAACAGTATTTGGTTTTACCCAAATCTTTCATTTCAAATTCTGACTCTATGTAAGAACTTGCTTCTTTTATACCTTCCATTGTCCCAATGATATTCAGATCATCTACATACACTGAGATTATACAAAATGTATTCTGGGATCGTCGTATAAATACACAGGGACAATCGTCATTGTTCGTGTAGCCTTTCTTGCATAGAAAGTCGTTTAAGCGATGATATCACATCCTGCTAGATTGGTTCAGTCCGTACAATGATTTTCTGAGCTTCACACTGTAATTTTTATATCAATATTGGTTATTGTTCTATTCATGTACTCTCACGTGTACACATAATCTATAGCTATTTCTTCATGAGTTACTTCTTCGGGAGCGATTGCTTCTTCTGGAGCTTCTCCTTGCCTATCGCTTCTTCCAATTGCGGTGGCAAGTCTCTTTAGTTTTTCGGCTCTGATGTGTGCGCACACATCCATGTCATGCTGATTTCTTCTTCCATTGGGATATTCAGATCCGGTATGCCCTTTTCTAAATGTGTCATACTAATACCAGGTCTCAACTGGCTCCTCTTCTGGTTTTGGGGAACTTCAGTGATCGGCTGTGACAAGTCCTTCTTATCCTTTTTCACCAGGCGTCCTTGGTTAGTTGGGATTCGAGGGGGTGGAGTTCTCGTCCTTTTATTCTGAGGCCTCTGGACGAGATTAGGGATAACTTCTGCTTTCTTTGGTATTTCAATCCTCTCCGGTGCATTGCGTGCAGACACATGCGACTTAGTGACGTTCTTCAAATCACTAAAGTGATCAGGCAGTTGATTTGCTAATGCTTTAAAATCAATGATCTTCTAGACTTCTCTATTTGCTTCACTAGTGTGCGGGTCATATGCATGGATTCTTGTGGCTTGCCACGTAATTTCTCGATATTTTTCATTAAGGGGTTGATTTCCTCCTCTTAATGTTGGGAAATTATCCTTATCAAATATGCAATCAGCGAAGCGGGCGGTATGCAAATCTCCTGTAATGGGTTCTAAATACCTGATTGTGGATGCAATCTCATAACCAACGCATATCCCAGTCTTATAGAGAGGGCCCATTGCAGTACGCTGTAGAGGGGGTATAGGTATATAAACCTTGCATCCAAACCTCCGTAGATAAGAAATTTTCAATACCGACCATTTACGCTAATTGTATAGGTAAATGGATATTATAAGTCGATGGTCATGAATCCTCATGCACTTCATCAACCGCCTAGATGTAGTCGCCAGGCGGGAGGCCGTCAATGAGGAGGAGCAAATCGTACCCACCGCAGCGGTCATTGTCCGCCTAGATGCGGTGGCTAGGTAGGAGTGCGTCGGTGAGGAAGAAACGGCACCACCGCTTCATCCTCCTCCCCTAATTCTAGGCCACCACTATTTCTCCTTGCCACCCCAAACTTGCATGCGCATGCATCCTTCTCTTCCTGCCCGCCTCTCTTTCAGCCGCGCTTTTCTCCCACATTTTTATCCTTTCCTCGCTCTGTCCGAAGAATCCCTGATGCAATTACATTGCTCTTCCGGCCATGCTCGATGCATTTCCTTTCTTTTTTTTTAGGATATGCTTGATGCATGTTCTGCGGTTTAGTTGCTGCGTTTTGCGTCCATTCGTGTGGCTGTGTACTCCTACGTAGCAGGCATTCTGTTCGAGTTTTCCATTGTTGATGCGTCCTTGAGCTCGATCGGAGGAGGAGGAAGAGGAAGAGGAAGAGGAAGAAAGCATGAGGCAAGTACACGGCGGAGCGAGATGGTCTCCTTGAAGCTGAGAGCCATTCTTGTCCCTTGCCAGATGGACCCGAGGCGCGAGATGCTGCTGCACGAGCTGAGGGTACCTCACTTCTCTCTCCGTCTCATCGAATCTATGCATGGATTTTGCCAACGGCGATTGATTCGGACCACGAACACAACATAAACCTCAATCTGTTGCAGGAGATGTGGGATGAGATCGGGGAAGGGGAGGAACATAGGTGGGAGATGCTGCACGCGCTAGAGGAGGAGTGCCTGAACGTGTACAGGGTTAAAGTTGAGCAGGTGAAGCAGTACAGGGCGCAGCTACAGAGGGAGATCGCCGACTCGGTGGCGGAGGTCGCCGACATCTGCGCCACCATCGGTGAGCCACCGGCGACCGTGCAGACGGCGTGTTCGTCGCTGGTAAGCAACCGCCTTTCATTTCTTTTTCACAAATGTGGCAATTGTGCACTTTATATGCCAATGATGTCAATATTTGATGGCTTGGAAAATTCAGAGCACGGGGAACCTGAAAGAAGAGCTAGGCTCGATCGTGCCGGAGCTGGAGGGGATGAAGAAGATGAGGGAGGAGAGGAGGCGACAATTCTTGGAGGTGATAGAACGGATCAATAGGATGCAGCAAGAGATGAAGCCGAGTGACCAGCCTCATATGAGCATCGACAACTCTGACCTGACCCTGAGGAGGCTTGAAGAGCTCAGAGCACATCTCCAGCATCTGCAGTTGGAGAAGGTTCAGATAAAATTTGAATGGATTGCTAATGTGCAAGAAAAAGATATTTTTTTATCGTAATTGTTATTCAGCATTCTTCTTTTTGACAGGAAAATCGCATCAGAAAGATGGCAGAGATCATGGGTTGCCTGCATTCATCGTCATTGGTTCTTGGCATGGATTTCGGAGAGATCAATCTTCATGGCAACGAACAAGCAGGCGACATCAGCGATGGCGCAATCGCAAGACTGGTTTCTGAGCTCGAGAGGCTGAGAGAAATCAAACGGAACAGGATGCAGAAGGTGAGCCAGATATACACTTGAAGTAATTAAGGAGTACAATGATTGATCTTCTTGCTGTATTTACTATCTTCTGTCACATTTGCTAGCTGCAAGACCTTGTGGCCACCATGCTAGAGCTGTGGAACCTGTTGGACACGCCACCGGAAGAGCAGAAGAGGTTCCAAAGCGTGGCCTGCAACATTGCCGCGTCCGAGTGTGAGATCACAGAGCCGAATGCTCTCTCCATGGACTTCATAGACAATGTCATCTAACGCTTCTCGAGACTCTGCATATGGCGAGGATCGAGCTATGGACTTTGTTTTGATGGGAGTGTGATGCAGGTGGAAGCAGAAGTGGCGAGGCTGGAGAACCTGAAGGAGTTCAGGATGAAAGACCTTGTCCTCAAGAAGTACGATGAGCTCAAGGAGATACGCAGGCGCGCTCATACACCTGTGGAGGAAGACGGCGACGCGATTCTGATGTTCGACGCCATTGACAGCGGTAATCGTCTCCACTAGCGCAGTCGAATCGGAATCGTCGTAATCTTTGCTCCCAGTAATCAGCCAAATATTTTTTCTGAACCGATGCATCTGGAGATTTCACCGTCACTGTAAAATAATTCCTAAGCCATAAACACATTAGCAACCAAATTTGCAATATTTCAGCGGTACGCAATGCAGGAGCTTTCTCACGTAACACTGTACTACTTCCGAAGCCTTAGAAATGAGAAAAATGCAAAAATGGCAAGTGTATTCAGAGGAGTATGCGACACATTGTTTTGCAGATGCCGAACGGTCTCTAATCCTCGAGCGGCTGGAAGCGCAGATCTCCGAGGCCAAGGATGAGGAGTTCAGCAGGAAGGATGTTCTCGAGAGGATGGAGAAATGGCAGGCGGCTCTGGAAGAGGAATCATGGCTTGAGGAGTACAGCAGAGTGAGAAATCTGATTTCTTATTTCTGTCCTTCAGGGATGATAAATAAAAATAAATGCCCGAATTTCCAAAGTGCTGAAACGTGGTGCGTTTTTTCAGAACGAAAACAGATACAATGTGGGCAAAGGAACACACCTTGTGCTGAAGCGCGCCGAGAAAGCGCGTGCCTTGGTCAGCAAAATGCCGGGTAACATGATCTTGTTCTTTGTTCTTACGCGATGGATGGTGAAGATTTACTTGTCCATTCCCCCCCTAAGCACAGAGCATCGATGCTTCCCTGTAAAACTAATGTGTTGGAGTGTTCTGTGTGGGTGCATGCAATGCAGCAATGGCGGAGGCCTTGACCGCAAAGGTGGTTGCTTGGGAGAAAGAGAGGGGCGTCAAGTTTGAGTACGATGGTGTACGTCTTGTCTCCTCGATCTGTGCATGCATTTCTACAGTTCAACCTAGTTATTCGATCGTGGCCATTTCATTTTCTCGGTTCATGACAAAGAAATTACTGCAAATGCAGGACGGGCTTTTGGACATGCTGGAGGAGTACAGCAACGCGAGGAAGGAGAGAGAGCAGGAGAAGAAGAGGCAAAGGGATCAGAGGAGGCTGCAGGGGCAGAGCACGGTGGAGTCACCGGTGGCCAGGCCTCCCCCGAAGAACATCAAGAACGTGACGAGGACGCTGTCCACGGGCGGGGGCGGCAGCGGCAAGAAGGCGTCGGTGTCGTCGTCGTCGCCCGCGTCGAGGCCGACCACGCCGAGCTTCCTCAAGTCGCCGCTGTCGGCGCGGAGGAGCGACGAGGGGCAGAGGCTGTCGTCGGACTCCTTCGAATGAGCAACTCGCTCTACCTCTTCGGGTAGATTGGAACGGATGCCTTCTAGTGCAGCTTGTTCATGGATGGCTAGGAGAGAATGCACTAAGGATCTGTTCTTTATGATTTTTGAAACGGTTTTTCATTTTTGTTATAATACCTAATTTTTAAATAGATTATTTTTTTTAAAAAATACGATCTATAAATTAATTATAGTACACGTTAAAAGCCTAACATCTGTATCAACTAGAATCGTAAGTGAGTATCTCTCTCCGTAATCTCTATCGCAAACAACCAAAATTCAAAAATTTCGACGAAAAACCATAAACCACAACAAAAAAGAACAGACCCTAAGCTACGGCCAGGATAGTGTTTTGTCAGAGCATTGAACTTTGGAGCTGCCTCCTCAAAATGGGTCCGTTGTTTTTTTATTTTGACATATGATTTTTTTTACTTTAGACTGTTTGTGTGAGAGAGCATAGGGTAATAGAAATTTATGTGAGGTTTTGACCGATATAAATAAAGTCGCTGCAAGGTATACTACAATCAACTTGTAAACTCCGTTTTAAAAAGATACTCCGTTTGAAAACTAGTTACTATAGAAAAACCAAAAATATATTTAAAAAACTAAAAAAAAGAGACCCAACTTTAAAAGAACCAGTACTAAATGCTGTGTAGTTGTTGACAAAGTAATTCATTCGTGTATTTTTATCTCTAGAAGAGACAATATTCACGAACATGTTTATATGACTAAAAGAACATGAAATTTCGTCACTATTTGGAGGAGAAGAAGAAGATTGCATCCTTTCGGATTTCTCCACTGCAAGCCCAAAAGTGGCCTCTTACAGAAGATTTTTATGGGCCGAATACGCCCAGATTTTTTCATTAGAAACATGGGCCTAGGGTAGGCCTCAAGTTGTTGGGCCTGACGAGTCAAATTGGGCCTAGCTCTACTCGTTGCCTCCTCTTCCCAAGTCGACTCACGGCGCAGCCACCTCCATCCGCGGCTCCACTCCCAACCGCGGCGATCGCACTCCCTCCGCCGCCGCCCTAACTTCGCGACTCCCGGCCGCGCTTCCTCGCCGTGCGGTTGGTGGGCGGTGCCGATCACCGAGCAGCTCCGTCTCCGCGGGCGGCGAGCCCGCCATGACCTCCGCGCACTCCAAGGTCTACTCCGGTAGGCCACGCGCAACCTCCCACGTCGTATTCTGCAGCCCACGCATCGCTCGAACTAACGCGCCTTGCCTCCCCGCCGCGCGCAGATGACGTCAGCCTCGTCGTGGTGGTCGTCGACACCAACCCCTTCTTCTGGGCCAGCGCCGCGCTCCCCTTCGCCGACTTCTTCGCCCACGTACGTACGCCCGCGCTTCGTCCCCCTCCAAAACCCTAGCCCTCCTTCCCTTCCTCCCGCTAGTAGTAGTTGCTTCCACCCCCGCACACACACACAGAGCATTTTTGGTGATTTCTCAGCATATATGGCTGGTCCTGTTCGCGTATTAGTTGTACCTGATCTGATTCGTTTGCCATCGACCTATTCTGAAGCAATCCAATGGTTTTTTTTTAAAGATTTGATGGATTTTCGTGTGTGTGCAGCTGATCCACTTCGTGAACTCGCTCCTACTGCTGAACCACCTCAACCACGTGGTCGCCATCGCTGCCGGCGTCAGCTCCTGCGCTTACATCTTCGATTCGGGTGATGCCAATGCCTCCGGTGCTGCAGATGTCGCAGCCACCTTCGCCAAGGCAAGCCGTAAGGTGGAGGAGTTCATTGCGCGAGACACCCATGCCACTGCTAGCAACGGCACCGTTGCTGCTGGCAGTGCGGCATCTCTGCTCTCAGGCACGCTGTCCCTTGCTCTGTGCTGTATCCTATGAGCGGATTAATTGTTTGTGGCAGATTCGCCCCTTTTCTCTTGTGTGTGTTCCTTGATATGGAGGATGTTTAGATATACAGAGGATTTTTCGGTCTGGTATTCGGCACCCGCAACCTCGGGTGAGAATCTGTTTGCTTTTATGTATGTTTTTTTTATTAATGTTTGGTTTTTATGCCTTTTGATAAATTAACCAATGAAATGCTGTACAAGGAAGTATATCAGTTAGCATATGTTATTGCAATGCACCTACTTTATTGAGAAAAACACTCAATAGGCACCTGGCTCATGCTTGATGATATTCTTTTTATTTTCTTTGTTTGCTTAGAATTATTCTAGTCAGTATTGTTACACATAAATTTCATAGCACCATAATATCTTATGCTAACATGAAATACAGATTTTGTGCCTGCAGGGTTCTCCAGATGGACCTGAACAGTAAGCACACTTCTTCATCAGTATGAACATGAAATAGGGCACCATGGTGTCTAGGCACCAAGTCTCTCTGCTTTTGGATTGCTTTTAGATGTGTGTAAGTGCAATGATATATAATATATCAGGCAAACTCGTTAACATTCATTAATTCGAAAAAGCATCAATTTGGAAAGGAAGTCATTGATTTTGGATGAAAAGTCTCGATCATAGAGCCTGGGCACCATGGTGCTCCTGTTTATATATATATATATATATATATATATACATATTCTAGGACATGTTTTCACTTAACCAGATGCTGTGCAGATATGTGGCAGTGATGAATTCAATATTTTCGGCTCAACGTTCCATGGTATTACATATACTACTTTTACTTTTTTTAGTCACATTTGGATTCATTGGTCGTGTCATTTTATTGACAAATTACTATAGATGCCATTACTTTTCAAGTGTGGTTGTTTTAGTGAGTTCTTACTGCAAGTGACAATACCTTCAGAAGCGCCTACATGGGTCACCAGTTGAATTGTTTAAAGCATTCATTAACCACTTCTGTTGCATAATAGTTGAAATGTTTAACAAATTTTTTAGGTTCCAATTGATTCATGTATCATGGGGACCCAAGACTCTGCTTTCTTACAGCAGGTGATGTTCTTTAGTTCCCTCTTGGATTTTACTGGTCATATCTTCATTTACATGTGGTGCCCCCATTACATTTTCTCTTCCTTGCTGATTATATACTTGTGTTTCATTTTGCAGGCTTCGTATATAACAGGAGGAGTTTATTTGAAGCCCCAAGAACCAAGTGGTCTATTTCAATACCTTGCTGTGAGTTATTCAGGCACCTGCTTCTGCAACTCGCATATTATCATGTAGTCACATCCCTTATCTTTTGGACAGCGTGATGTATTTATATAAAGTTCTGGTTTTCTTTCTCGCTATGGTCACATTCTCCTACATCTTTTTTTACATAATAGCAAAAGGCCCAGCAACCTCCAGCACATGAGACTGAGGTGACCCTTTGGAAGGGGAATGGCATAACTACCCACTTTTTTTTTATGAAAATTGTTAAGGGTATTAGAGATAAGGGTATTAGAGATAAGGTTATTTGGCATTTTTAGTTATATGAATCTGAGTTGGATATTAGTACATGATCAGGTAGATTGCGTGGTGATTTACTTGTATGCGAATCTCTTGCTTCAATATCACCTTTTGCTTTGGCAGTAACGGGAAACTTGTTCTGTGAATTTATATTGTTCTCAAAATGGTTCCCCTTTGTGTTTGTCTACATTATCTTTGAGTTCGAATATTTCTATTTCAGTTAAATTGATTAGTTTGCTGAGCTCAATGACAGGCTGTATTTGCAACTGATTTACACTCAAGAAGCTTTCTGCGCCTCCCTAAGACCCTGGGAGTCGATTTTCGTGCCTCGTACGTTTTTCTCAGTTCCTTTGTGAAGCACTCTAGGCAGTAGAGACATATTCATTTCTTCTGTAGTGATATCCTTAAGGAATCAGGTTAACTTGCATTTCGAGAATCTCTATTAGATAACTATGAGATGCTTGTTATAGAATTATCTGAGAACATAGGAAAAGACTATAGCAAAAGTCATGCAAAGTATGAGAAACATACAGCTAATTTGTTTCTGAAGTTAAACTTTACCAAAGGTCTGGTCAGGAGTAGCAATTCAGGATTTTGTATTGTTCTTAAAATTTCCACCCAGTTTGTCTCATATTACTGACAATTCAACAGCATCTAATTTGTTTTACTGCTCTGCAGATGTTTCTGCCATAAGAAGACTATTGACATGGGATATGTTTGTTCAGTTTGTTTGTCAATATTCTGCAAGTATCATAAGAAGTGTTCAACCTGTGGGTAAGTTGTAGCTTTGAGTTTCTATTCTTTTGTTTTATTTCTTCCTCAGAGCTTTTATTTCACTTTTAATTATAATCAGCTTGTGCGTTTTCCTGTTTTCCAGATACCCACGGATTGTGATCTTTGAACATTTTTTTCTTTGCTATGTTCATGCATGGTCTCTATTGTCTTTTTTTCTCTTCCTTTCCTCTCTTTGTTCCTGAACTTTGGCCTGTATATTGACCTGGCATTGTCTACAATGCAGCATTGGTTATGCTGATTTTGCTCCCTAGTCAAGGAAAAAGACAATTAGATGCATGTTGATTTTACTACTCGATTTTCTTGTCTACGTGAACAACTCTACTTTCTCATATGCAATGTCAAATTTCTCTCCCACTTGTCTTAATCTTAGGACTAACATTTATTTATCTTTTGCATTAAGATATCATGAGTATGTTTCGTCAAGCAGGCTACACTTATACGAGCTATTAGATTGTTGTTAAAAACTTGAAGTGAGATACTTTTCATTCTTCCCTTCAGCTGCAAAATGGTTGTGCTTTCCCTTTTCCCTAAGTTGTTGCTGCTTTCTCCGATGTGGTGAAATCAACAGTCCACCCTGATGGAACCACAAAAAAATTAATTTGATGTTCTGTGTTTGCAGGTCAGAGTTCAACCGTGTCATGCCTGATTTAAATTCCACGCCAGATCAAAGGCAGTAGTCAGTAAACAGTGAAATGTCAGACTGCATACTTCACTCTATGTTTTTTCACAGGTTCGCATGATGCGCCTTTTAGGAATTTTGGTTCTACTTTTTGCTAGTTCAAAAATCCCATCCGGATTCCTCTAAAATACCGTACCCTCTCAGACTACTTTCTTCATTGAGATAGCCTTGACCTGTTCTGCATTATCTGATTACAGATACGCAATATGCATTAATGATGACATAGACATCCAGTGCACTTCAATCTCGGTTAATTATGTTTTGTCCTTATGGTGCATTCTCAAATTTTGATATGACCACTCTTTGTTCCATTCGTAAATGTGGTACATCTCCCATAAACATCGGCTCTTAGCATTTCTACCTCAATCTCATATCTGTGCTCTTTCCTACTATATACAGAACATTTGTTTGATTGAACTTACGCTGATGGTTTTCGATATCTAGTGGTGGATCATCCTGTCTGTGATTTTCACAGGTTCAGCTGCTGCAGAGGATTCATGGCGTGTATATTCGAAGGGGTGCCAATTAAGTAAAAACTAGGCAAATCGGAGGAGCGATTTTGTGAAGAAAATTATCTGACGAAAAAAAATCGCACATTAATTTTGAAACTGTTTTGTTGTTCTTGGGGTTTTCAATCTGCCAATTGGGGAACGTGAGCTTGTGATGCACCATTGCCACATTGCCAAATATCAAGTGTATGCATGATTTGTACTGTTGCTTGCTGAGAAATAAGCAAACCCGTGTATGGCAAACAAGCCCCGCAACCACGCTTTATTGGCATAGCTTTATTATCGCCAATCTGTATATGTATTGCTTCAAGCTCCAATAAATCATGGAAAAAAGATTAACTTCTGATACTGTGTGATCCAAGGAAATGAGATAAAAGTTTATCAAATTTATTTTGTTTCAAACAAAAAAAAAATCGGCTTTGTTGCTTGGAGAACTACGCTATAAGCCTGAAGTGTAGGTTACCTCTTGCACATAACGTTCCCATGAGAATGAGTGCATACTGTACAGTAGCAAGCATACACCGCAAGACTGCAAAACTATAAGCATATGCAAGCAGGCGATTGCCAATTTCCCATCAACAAAACATTCAACCAACGAAACCCGCAGCAGCATTATCTCTATCACAGAAATGAGTTCATACTTTTTACAAGATGGCGTAGATATTAAACAAAAGGCTGACTAAATGGGGAAGCAAAAGGCTGGAAGAAGAAATACAGCATAAGGACTAAGGAGGAGGGAAAACTCCATATTGCCCCATTCAGCTATCACAAAATTTCCTTCTCAACTATTTCTTCGGCTCAGCAGGGGATTCCTCTTGCCAAGTTGCCTGCCATTGCTTGTCGTAGAAAGTTGTTTCATCGATGAGCTTCTTCAGCGACTCGACGTCCTCATTCTTCCTTATCAGCAGCACACCAGCCACGGCGACAAACAGCAGGGTTTTGCAGAAAAATTTGCCCGTTTGGTCGAGGAGCCCCACGCCCGTCAAACTATCAACAAAGTAAGCCATGAAGAAGCCAACCATGGCAGCACGGCCTGCATAGACATTGCTTACAATATTAGGAGAAGTGAAAAGGCAATGGACATATGGATGTACAATTCTTCCTGTATGTGCCATACAAGTCTCTTTGCACCAACGGTTTGAAGTGATTGAAAACGCAGAATTCAATCGTTTGAATGAGAATGAATCAGGGATAACCATTTAGCTTCTCAGCTTCAGGAAGATGGAACCGTTTCATCCATGCCCACCATGGTATAATTGAAGTATCAAATACAACAGCCTCATCGGTGTTAGTTGCCTCCGGATAATCTTCAAGCCATTTCCTCCTCCTGGCCTCTGGAAACAGACAAAGATGACATCGGATGATTGCGGCATTTCCAAGGATATTATTTCAGTTGGTCTCATTAAATTGTAAGGAATCCAATGTTTGTTCCAGCACATCGACAAGTGTCATAAGCTTATGCACAATTAACAAGAACATCTGTATGAACAGAACTCTGTTCAGGTCAATTCATGCAAACAATCACATGCACAGAAAATAAATCAGTTGAAAAGATATATCAATTTGAAATCAGTTCGGAAAATACATCAATTCGAATTCCGAAATCAGTTCAAACTTTAGTTGGGCTCACTCATTGCTCTTCTCTTTCCCCTCCCTCTCCTCCTAACCCACTCCCAGGCTATTTCCATATCTGCTCATCAGTACCCCATCCCTTGCTATTACCTAGCACCCCTATAACTCTTTCCATGCACTTTGATATGTATCCACCTAGCATCTTCCTATTTTCACTTTTTTTTTTACTTTACAACATAGTTAATTTAGGCAAACTCACGATTTCCCAATGTGAACTTTGTCACAATGCCCATGTACTTTGATACGTACCCTCCTAGCATGTTCTATGTCATGATGCTCCCGAGAAATAATGCATATGACGACATCAAAACCGCGCAAAACTTTCAGAGATACCAAAATTCATCATCAACCAACCATTGATTCTTGCAGCTGTACAGCCATAAAAAAAAACACTAAAGGGAAAGCACTGAAGGTGTTCTGTTGGCATGCATGTTCATTGTTTAAGCAGATGGAGGTCGCTAGCTCTGAGATTGATGAGCAATAAGCTCCAATAGGCTGGCAATAGAACAAACTTGTAAAATCCTCCTTGCATCATTCTAAGCATTAGCTCACAAGCACAGTAGCAACTCGGCCAAAAAGATAAATGCGGAATCGAATCCCCAATGTCGAGAGGGGGCTACAAATTCGAAGCATACGCATCCAGTACATTCTAGACAAGCATTTCAAGATTCCTCTAGCAAATATCTATTGGCAGATGGGGAATCCCAAGTGCGGCATGGCAATCCGCAGCTCCCCATCCATCCGAATGAAATGCTAGAGGTTACCTACCGTGCACGACATCTCGGCAGCAGCGTAGAAGTGGAGGGGGGAACTAATAATCTCACCGGCGTCTATGACGGCGTCCCAGTCGACGGCGCCACCCTTCTCGAACCGGCTCAGGTCCCACGTCCCGTTCACCCACCTCGAGTCCCGGAACCTCGGCACCGCCGCCTCAGCCTCAGCCTTGACGGCGGCGGCGCGGGCGAGGTGGAGGCGTGGGAAGGAGCCCGCGAGGAGGAGGAAGGGTTTGGCGCCCGCCTGCGGCTTGAGGGAGGGCTGCGAGGCGGGGGGAGGGGAGAAGGTGGAGGTCGCCATGGCCATTAGCCCATTACTAGGGAGCGCGAGGGCCGCAGCTTCCTGGATCCCTTCCCTTGCGGGGAGTAGGAGAGCAGTGCCTCGTCGCTGGGTGCGGGTCTTCTTGGTGACGTGGCAGGGTGCTGCCGACGTGGCCGGCTGAATGGATGGGGTCTGTCTCGTCCTAGGTGTGCAGCGGTTGCCTTGTGGGGCGACACCATCAACCATGGGAAATCTGATGGTCCATGGATCCCTCTTTTGACAGGGGAGAAGGTGAGGGGAGGGCCCGCCGGGATAGAGGAGGGGGAGAGGAGAAGATCCGCCGGGATAGAGGAGGAGGGCTGGTTGTGGCGAAAGAAAGAAAGGGAGGTGGTCGTGAGAAAGAAGAAGAAGAAGAAGAAAAAGTCGGACAGCTAAGTGAAGAAAAGAAGAGCCAGCCGTGAAGGAAGAGAAAGAACAAGAGGAATGGAAAGAAGAAGGGGAAAAGGGATGAAGAAAAAGACGGGGAGTCCGATCCGGTGCTTGCTTCGTCAGATCTGGCCAAGAAACGATAGGTAGTGTCCCGATCCACGTTTGGGGTTAGGTTAATAGTTCGAAAACCCTCTTCCTGCTTATTCATCGAATCTTGCTTAAGTTGGTATACCGATTATTAGAATTGATGCATATGGCCATTTAGATATCGTTTATTAATATGAATGTCTGGACGGTAAAATCGGTGCTACCACTGTTGATCTGGTTGATCCATGGCGGGAGAGGGAAAGAAAGACAAAATGGATGGAGGGAGGAGTACCCTAATAGCGAGTAATGGAGCAGTAGTAGCATCTGGTAATAGTAGTTAGTAGTTGATAAATTAAAATAAGGTCAATTAGTATAACTGATTAAGAAGAGAGAGAGATTAGCAAAAAAACAATAGAGGTCTTGTCTTTCGGCCCAAAAGCGAGCGATGGAACATTAAGCATGTAGAATTCAATTTGTGAGTATAAATAACGAAATCGCTAAAGTCTTGGATCGGCTAAGCACCGGGACAATGGAAGGATGTCCGGTGAGAGAGGAATTGGCTGTGTCGGTTTTATGCGTAAGAGCGATGTTGTTTTCCCGTATGTGTTTGTATCGTGTTAGCGATGAATTGAAATGTGAAATGTTTGTTCAGGTGGAGGTTCAGGTCTAGTGCCGTCCACGCATCGTCCGCCAGGTTAACAGGCAAGTGCATAGTAGAACAACGAATTTTGGTGAATGCTTACTATTCATGTTTCCATGCCAAGATCTATAGTATTTATGAGTGATGTACATGATTACGTGCCAATCATACCTTGATGAGTGCTGCTTATGATTAAATGCCAATATTGAGAGCATGTTGCATCACGCATTCACTCATTCATAGACAACAGGACCTACTTCGGTCGGTACTACATGTGAGTGGAGTTTGGATTCCCGTATAAAAGAGGACGAGAATTGAGTGGTTCATCAACGGGTGAACGCTCCGCTATACCGGTATAAGCTACAGTTATAGATGCATTGCATTGCCTAAAAGTGACAGAGAAAATGATACAACTACAGAGATTTAGGAATTTACAGTTCACAGTCGTGGAATTAATTTATAGTTTACAGTTATGATTTTGATTTACAGTTCACAGTCGTAGAATTGACTTACAGTTTACAGTCGTGGAGTTGATTTACAACTTATAATCATGAAATCGATTGAAATTGCTAAATTGATGTTACTGTTTTATTGTGTGTTTGCTAAATTGATGTTACTGTTTCATGCGCACGAGCGAGGAGAGGCAGGGAGGCTCTACAGAGGGAGTAATGACACTGGCGACGTGACTCTTCGGCCTTTGAGAGAGTTGGCGAGAGTTGACGCTGCGGTACGGAGGCAAGGGCGTCGGCCAGGAGCAGAGAGCCGAAGCGAGAGAGAGGAGAAAGCGAGTAGAGCGGCACACAAAGCGAGAGAGAGCGGCAGGAGCTAGATGACTGATTGGTGGGGCCACGGGCCAGCTTGGTGTGAATGGGAAGGGGTGGCACGGCCGCAATCCGGCGTGACGGCGGCGGAGCGGCTACAGAGAGGCGGTGGGGAGGCGAAGAGGAGAAGTGGGAACCCAAAAGAAGAAAGCGTATTCTCAAAGGATTGCCAAATTGGGAAGGAAGAAACTAAATTCAAATAAAAATAAAAATTTTCAAGTTTTTGAAAATTTGGGTTATTTCAATATCAAGCACAGAACTTCCAGTAGTTGTTAGACCAAATGTTGACTGCTCTGGTAAATATCTTTGTTCAGTTCAAAGACTACATTCCAAGGAACTCCAGAATCGGAAACGGAAATGGACCACACAAATCTGACCAGATGAAATCTTACAACTCGATTGCTTCAAAGCTGGCATATAATTTTTTTAATTATCTTGTAATTCCTTTATATTATTTGAAATGTTATCTCTGGTGTGAACGATTGTACTTTAATTTTCGTTATTATGGAGTGTGAACCTCTATGTTTTCTATTGTACAATTTTGTTATAACTTCGAATATCCATCTTAAAATTATTAGATCCGCCGCTAACAGTAGGCGCCTGTTACCCAGTACGCTAGCCTCCCGTGTAATCTTATAACAGTTTTGACAATGTCAATAAACCAGTTTAGGAGGGCTGAAACCCTCCGTTGATTCTTAAAGAAGTATTTAACGATGTTTCTCGCTGAGCTATGGTGCCAAACGTACTCCACCATGAAAACTGGACAACCAAGCTGCACCTTGTTAGCCCAAGCTCATGCAACCTCTTGTTGCAATTAATTATGCATACGAGATCAATCAACAGTGAGCCGAGGCTGATAAAAACAGCAATCCAACAAAAAAACTGAAGAAAAAAAAGAAGGAGCAAAAGAATAACGAGAGCAATGCCCGTTTTGCCCATCAGATCAGGCCGCGTGTTTCGTCATCGGGTGATCTCCTCACTGCTCTTCGAGCAGCCGTGGCGCCCTTGTGCGCCTGATCCTGGCTCTCCTCCGGAGAGAACCGGCCGCCGCCGACAACCGGGGACGACGACGGAGGCTCGTCCGTCATCATCTCGCCCTCGAGCGCGGCGCAGTAGGAGGCGAAGGTGGCCGGCGTGACGTTGAGGCGGAAGCGAAGGGCGAAGAGGAACTCCAGCTCCAGGCCGTTCATCTCGGCCACCTCCACGCCGCCCACGCGCGCGAAGTAGGCGTTGTTGTAGTGTCTGCGTAATCAGCATCATGCCCGTGCTTACATAATTACATAGTCAAGGAGAGGAACCCTCAAGGGTAGTGAATCCATTAATTGCCGGAGCTAGCTGTTTGGAATCCGTGCTGCTAGTGCAGTTTTCTTCTAGGCTTCTTTTCCTTTGGTCGTTCATGTCTTCGGCCTGCTTCAATGAGCTGGATGTGCTTCTTTCTGACTTCTAGTTTTTAAGTTTTGTATTTTTTTGATTTTTTTATTTTTCTTCTTATTTCTTTATATTGTCTTTTGTGATATAATTTTTTCTTTTTTAAATTTAATTACACAAAAAAAGTTAACAATAGATATAGTGTATTTTTAATCGCTACAGAGAAAAATACAGAAGACTAGGCTTATAAGCTTTTGGAGCACTGCCACCGGTAGAATAGGCTTTTAATTTTCTGTAGCTCTGTAGTTGGTCGTTAGCTGGGAACTTGAGGCTTTTATACCTCCCAATCCCGGCCGGTTGGTTGTATCCTTGGTTCTTCTCAAGGGAATGCCACCAAATTTCTCAAAATTTCTAGATCCACATGACAGGACAGTACAAGACTAATTAGTTGTTAGGTGTTTCTTAATCAGACTAGTGAGTTGGTGTCGTGTGGTGATATGATCGACGATGGGAGAATCCATCTCCATGTTAGTTGAGCAGTCGATTCCAGGGGGAGAGGAACAGCCTAGCGACGAGCTGGGCGTCCCAGCAGAACAGACCAATGCACCTACTGCTACCTGCTACTTGTTCAGACCACGCACCTATAATATTTGCGAGTACCTCACGTGGCATTGTGATGCTGGTGCCCGAGTTAAGCTCAGGCACGGCATGAATTTACAGAGCAGTTGTTCATGCCATGCTGCTCTACGCCGACAGGTCACAGATCCTTCTTCCTATCAACAGCTTCTTCGATCGATTGCTCTGTGTACGCCTAGTAACATGGCAGATGATGTGTTACGAAGTGTCAGGTACTGCTAGTGTAGCATTTGCTGGCGACGTCCAGATCGAAACGCTGATGCAAAATGAGCTGCAGAGATGGCACGGTTGCATGCGTAGTGGGAGCATTTTGGTTCATGGCGGGAGGTAAATACATCGCAGAATTTGTCGGTCAACTTTGGCATATCGATTTGTTTTTTTTTACATGGATTGGCAGCCAGTTCTGCTCTAGTTTAATTTCTTGTTCACACGTTAGCAGTCAAATTAAGGGGGGGAAATGCGAGCTGGATTGCGAAATTGGAGTACTCACATGTCGTCCATGAACTTGGCGGCGACCATGACGCTGGTGATGAGCAGCCGGTGCACGCTGTACGAGTCCACGCCCACCGCCTCCTCCTCCCGGCGCCGCGCGAGGCGGTCGAGGTAGACGTGGGCCACGACGAAGCACGCCGGGCTGCACCCCGCGTACCGGTGTATCCTCGCCGCGTACCGCCGCACGCTGATCTCCGGCTTCGTCCGCCCGCGGAAGGGCGCCGCCGCCGAGCCCCGCCCCCTCTCCGTCGCCGCGCGCGCGGCGCGCTCGAGCAGGCCGGCGAGGACGGCCACCACCTTGGGCGCGGTGGCGGCGGCGCCCTTCCTCCTCTCCATTGCTGTTGCGTGGGACGGAGGGAAGGTGGGGGCCGGCCGGGAAACCCAAGGCTGCCGCGAGTGTGCTTTCCGCTTTTATACCCGCAGAGGCGTAAGCTGCGGGAGTAATGGATAACGGAGCGGTGATCACGTGGATAACGGAGTGGTAGCGTGGCACCATGAAAGCTTATATATACGGAGGAGAGAGCCTGTCTTGAACCCAAGATGGAAGCAATAAACCATCTAATTCTTAAACGAGGACTCGATCTGACCGGGCTGAAGAGGACTCCAATTGACGCTACTATAAGACGCATCTCGGTCTTCAATTCATAAAACAACACGAGATGGATGCGTCCCAACAAGTACGCTACAGGCTACCATCACAGCCTATGGCCCATTTTGGAACGGAAGCAAATCGTCCGCCCTTCGAAGTATCAAGGCATCCTGGCTATTCCTTGGACACCACCAACCTTCGACAAAAGGCTACAAATCATCAATGCGTCATTCGTTCGCTTGTTCGTGACCATAGTTGCGGCAGCAGAATCACACGCACGAGACATCAGAGATGGCAGAGCTGCGTAACACCAAAGCCAGGATATATGAATAGCGCAAAGTACAAATTGAGACAAAGATCAATCACAAAAAAAAAAAGACGAAACTGTGCAGTGCTAAGCATCATCTTCGTCGCAAATGAAGAGTTTCAGGTTTCGACCAACGCAGCCGTTACAAGAACACAAAGAGATCCCAAACGTAGCATATTTGCAAAGCTTGAGCAGACTCCAGCAGATTCACACCGAATTAACAAACTCGAAACACTTCCGTTCACCAGAGCCCAGTCACGGTGACAGGTTCCTTCCTACGTAGCAGCGGTAGTACCAGTAGTAGTTGTAGTGGTATCTGCTGTACTATGTTCGGAGGAAACACTCACGTCCTCTTCTTCCTCTTCTTGTCCTCCGACTTGGCAGCTGCGTTCTTGAGCTGCAATGGAAACAACAGAGCGGCGCTCATTTTTGTCAGCAAAAAGGGGGAATCAAAGCAAATCACAGCAATCTGTGGAGGATGACAAGGACGTCAGGTGACCCGGCGCTCACCATGATGACGAGGATCCGGACAAGGACGGCCACGAAGTCGGTGAAGAGGGTGAGCGCGTGCTTGATGTAGTCCATGTCGCCGTGGTGCGCCCTCTCGATGATCTCCTGCGTGTCGTACACCATGTACCCCAGGAAGATCAACAGCCCAAGGTAAACCTGCAGGGCATATGCATATGTTCCATCGTTCAGTCGAAAGACAATTTGATTTTGACTAGAGCAAACATATATGGATGGATATGTTTGCTTGGATGACAGCAACTGGGCCCCAGTATCTCACCTCAAACATGAAGCTGCTAGTGGAGTGGCCAAAGATGGACGCAGCCAACTGCAGCCAGAGAAGGATCGAGAGGCCAGACGAGAGCAAGCCGCCGAGGTAGAGGAACTCCCTGCGCTTGGCGACGATGGCGGCGCAAGAGAAGCACCCGAACGCGATGGCGGTTCCAACAAATGCAGTCACGAGAATGCTGGTGACACAAAGCAGCATACAAACTATGTCAGTCAACAGATATAGCGTGACCGTTCGGTGAAGGTGAGCGAGCGAGCATCAAGGGTAGCAATTATATGAGGAATTTTGGCATCCGAGGTACTGGAATCAACTAAAAGGCTCAAGGCCCCATAAAAGAAGAGCCCAAGCCCAGACCATAGGATAGCATTCACTAGACTAACAACAGTATGGGCATCCAAGGAGCAAAGTGGCTAAGGATAAACAGACATGACAGGAGCAAAAATATGCAATGGTCTCTCCTAAATCTAAATGGTTAGGATCAACAGCATCCTCTGAAAATTTATCACACGCTTAAATCTCTCCGTACCCCAGCAAATGAAGAAGCAACTCAGCATCTTACAAATACAAAATAACATGTTGAGCATCTTTTGACAAAGAGGGAAGCATGGTAAAGGAATAGCAAGGGGCAGTACAACTTAAATAACATTACCTACATGTTTAACATAAACTAACTATTGAAAATATCATGCACGATGCATGCACCCGAACTACCATGATCAGCAAGTCCAATTCTTACAAAGCTATCGAAGGAAGAAAGATTGACAGGAGCAATCCGATTCAGAGGCGGAATTTTGCTACTCTGATCTGATCTAGATAACCCATTTAATGCTTCCAAGAACAACCAGACAATGGTTGATAAAGACACGTAGTGGACAGATATCCAACTGCAGTATTTCCCACGAGCTACCATGTGCCACACTCAATCCTTGCATACTGTCAATCCGTCATCACCAAGTGGTTTGTCTATTAAATTATTATTCACCACCCCAAGTTAATTCTAATCCAGTCATAACGAACTATTTGATTAATGAATAGCAAGAGGCCAATTTTGAAACAATAACTAGGATAAGTTCATCGTTACCTTGGGTCAAAGTCTACAGCGAGCTTGATCAGAGGTCCAATCGAAGCCCCTTCCAGGAGGGCAGCAGCCATCAGCAGCCCAAACCTCTTCCTCTGTTCACAAGGCAACACATGAAGAAAGTCAGCGCACCATGTAATTGACATTTTTGGTAGCCAAGCCAAACTTCTTGTAGATTTCTACTCGTGCATGGCAAGCAATCAAGCTATCAAGGTCAGCGGAGGAAGGCGAGACGAACCTCCTCGTAGACGGGCACCGAGAACAACCAGGCGATGCCCCCCACGCACCCGAGCATGGTCAGAATCCCGCCGATGTTCCAGGCGACGTGCAGGTAAGCGCCCACCGCCGACGACGCCAGCGCGACGCATAGGGTCAGGTAAACCTGCAGGCACCGTCAGAGTTGAATATTGCTTCAGGGAAAAAAACAGAACTAAGTCGTTCCAACCATCAAACCCAATCTGATAACGGCGCATAGCAACAGTACGCAAAACCAAAATTATTGTACTAAATATGATTATATGATATGGATGCATCCAGTTCCTGTCCATGTTACAGTAATAACCTATAGTTATTCGGTGATCCAGAGCATATGCTGCATAAATTAAACAGTTACAAGACGTATTCATAACCAACTGGCTAGATTAAACGGATCTACGAGCTCATATCGAATCAAGTAGCATTCACCGAATTATCTGAATAGATAGAGAAGATTAGTACGCATCACAGTGGAGATTCTCCAAACCAACAAATGATCTCTAAAGCTAATTTGCCAAACCAACGAGATTAATCTACGTAGCTAATTGCATGCAAGACATTTCATAGAAAAAACCTGTGATTCCCGTGAGACCATTTAAATTTAACTAGTAACTAAGCGGAACAACTCAAACCAGGGGCGCGCGAACTCTAGACCACCAAATCAGTAGGCGCAAATTAACCAACCTGGAACTGAAGCTAACGAACAATCCCACAAAAACCGCAGGACACCGAATTTTCACTCTCGAGAAAAAAATATGAACCGTAAGATTCGAAAGCTTACAAGTAGAATTTTCTCCCAAATCCATTGCCGCATTCCACGCCGCGGAACCCTAGAATCTAGCAATATCCATCTCGCTACGAACCAAAACCGCCCAAAAAAATCGAAAAAAAAAAGAAGAGAAGAGGGAGAGGGAGGGCAGGGGGCCGTACGAGCTTAAGGTGGGACAGGACGGCGGGGGAGATCTGGCGGATGTTCTTGAGGGAGTCGTGGCCCCAGCCGCCCGCCGCCGCTCCGTACGCCGACGCCGGCGACGAGGTCGAGTAGTATGCGTCCATCTGGCGTGGGTTGGATAGAATCGGAGCGGCCTCGCCTCGCACGCAAAGTGTGTGTGGATTTTTTTTTCCCGCTGCTTCGATTCGATTTGGAATCGATGGGTGGCAACTTCCTCTTCTTCCTTGCTTCCTTGGACATAAGGATGCGGGGGCGAGCGGGTATATATATACAGGTGGTGCGGCTTGCGTGCGGAGCGCGCGCGTGTGGAAGGAAACGGCGCTCGGGTGGTTTTTTTTGGAAGGCTCGGTGTGTGTGTGTGTGTTGCGCGGTGACGGTACGGTGCCTCGCGAGAGGCCCAGAAGCTTCTGCCGTTGCCGTAACACGATTTCTCTTTTTTTTTTCTCCTTTGGTTTCTGTGGATATTTTCTTTTTGAGGGTGCTCGCCAGGATTTGGACATGGACCTACATTTTTTTAGGTTTTCCAATATTGTTGTTACTTACAGTTTGGTAGAGTAGTTGTTTCGTATAGTCTTCTATAGCTCCAATAGCATGAATATATAATATATACATGACGCTAATCTATGATGTAAAGGTTAATTAGGAGGGTATTCTATAATGTGCACAGTTTTTATTATTCCTCTAAGTGTTTGCAATTTGTATACAACTGGTATCATAAGCAAACCAATGCAACCCTCCAATGTAGTAGAAGTATGTATAGATGTAAATCTCCAATTTCATGTGCACAAATCTTTTCTTTATCTTTACTTTTATGTCCATTCACCACTCCCCTCCTCCCCTCCCTTTAACTTTGTGATTGGTTCATAAGCAAAACTTGTTTTTTATAACGTTCTCTTTTGTGTTTGTGTTGATTGATATTGTGAATAGAACATTGATTGAAATGTGTCATACAATAGGTATAAAATAATGTTATTAGGTTGGTCTGCCTTATTCATGCTTGGGGTGCTTCCATTTTGGTGTTCACTTTGTGAATGGGAGACCAGCAGTGATGCCTTCATCTGCATTAATCTTTTTTACTGTGAGAATTGATACAATGCGGTTGCTATTTCATAAAACTTTATCTTCTTAATATTGGGTTTTCTGTAAGAAATTGTATGACTATCTCAAAATTATACGAAGGCTATCTCAAAAACCACATGAATTATTTGAATGCTATAAAAAATACATGTACTGAACATGTTTATGACTTTTTAGTTTATGTACATGAAGCATATTTGTACAGGATTTCGATGACAGTTATGATAATGCTGTTGATGTACTTATACAATGGCTTCTTTAGTTTATTGATGTACTTATACTGGTGATCATATTTGATGATATATATCTAACCCATTTTTGGTACCCTTTTGATGATACATATAATCCTCTTTTAGTAATCCGTTGCAATATACGAGTATCTTTCTAGTTATAATCAAATGGAAGTGCTTATATCTATCTGCAGCGCATTATTATCATAGCTCTTAGCTAATTAAAAATATAAATGATGTCTCTGCCGAGTCCGTACTGTTTTCGCCTAGCATTTCTTTTGTCAACGCGAAAAAAAACCGTAGCCATATTAACAGCCGCAGTGTTACGCTGTGGCCTGGCCTGTGCGCAGCCTCACGTTGCCCCGCGGGAACATCCTAACGCGCCTTATCCTGCGCCCATGTTTCGAATCGTGGTCGATGACTTAAATTATCTGGGCGGGACCAATGCCTCGCCGACACGTGGCTGAGCTCACGCAGGAAGGAGAGGAAGCTTCGTGGGAGCTCCTGCGGTACGCGACTGACGCTCGAGTCGTCCAGTTGTGGGCGGGGCCACGTTTGTCAACTTTCGGGAATAGTGATGGTTTATTTCTTTTCGTTATAATGATTTATGGTTTTCAGTTGCTCGTTTTGCTCCTGGCAGGAGGATGAGAGAACAAAGATGCTAAAAACTTATGAAATACAAATTAATGGTTTATAATTTCTTTTGAATAAATAAACGAGATCATTTCTTCGTTGTTTTTTAAAGTGTCTTAGCGAAACAGCCTTTTCAAAACGATTTTTCGGTATTCAGTTCATTCGCATGAGCACTTAAGCTAGAGCTGAAAGTCATCGGTGGTAACCATAACTTATAAATCACAGCTAAAAAAAACACCGACCAGCGAGGCGCCCCGAGTTTATCTACTTTTCTCGTCTCGTTTGAAATTGTCTATACTGAATTCTCTTTGCAATGGTAACTAGTATTACAAACACGGGTGCGACGAGCTGAAACATTTTCCTCAAGGGAAATGCACGCAAGCACTGATCGATCGGAAGCCAGATTAGATTATTACCATGAAGAAATTTGCTCCAAAAAGTTAAGTCATGGAAGCGAAAGTTTTGCGACCAGCTAGTAAATAAGAGAAACGAGCAAGAAAATTTGACGACCATTGGATAGTCCATGTTGCATGCGGCTAGCTCCTTAATTAATTTTTTATGCACTAACTGTACTGAAAAAGAAAGACAGCAGCACCGATGAATAATAGATTAATTCTATTCATCTTTCTTCTCGATCGTCTTGGGCATCTCGATCGATTGTAGGAAATTTCGTGTGCACATCCAGATATCGTCATTTCTTCTGCCGGAGTATATTGGCATTTAGCAATTAGCAGCCGTCTGCCAAAGGATTTTTTTTCTTCGAAGTATGGTTGATGGCATCGGTCCATCACTCGAACTGTTTTTTTTTCAAAAAAAAAAAATTCAAGACAACGAAAAAGAACCCAGTGCCGCAAGAAAGAGAGAAGGGAACTCGGACAAGAGCCACTGATTCCAAGCACTGTCACCATCTACTTACTCTCTAGAAGTAGTAAGGAAAAAGTCCCCTTGTAGAATGAATTTTCACCCGGAATTCCGTAGAGGAAGAACAACCTGCCGAGACTAGTGAAGTGGTGGAGGAAGGGGAAATTTCATACTACCTGTAGAACAGAATAGCGCAGCTGTTTTGGCTCGCAATAAAGCTAGGGTCCTGATCGAGCAAGACCAGGGGCGGAGCTAGAGAAAAATGAGTGGGGTGCGGCTAAAAGGTGTTGGGCTACTGGGCTATAGGCTTCTAGTGCTGGACTGGCTACATATGGGATTTGCTTAGGCCTGGGTGCGCCACTTTAGTTTTGAAGGGTGCAAATAAGCTGAAAAATCAAGATTAATAACTGTGATACGTTTTTTCTCTAGATGCGGCCGCACCCACCAGCGACTACGTGGCTTCGCCCCTGAGCAAGACGTACTACCTCTCCAAACACCATATATATCCTGAGTATCTATGATTAGAGCCAATCCGTAGCTATACATGTAAACAAATTAATCCTGTGGGTTTTGCTTAAGAAAAATCTTGTAGGTAAATTAGCTCAATAATATTGTAAAGATAATACACCAACGTTAATTGCCAAGTTCTATGAATTTTGTACGTAGATTGTTAACTAGAACAATTTGCCCCCAAGTCTTATTCGGCACTATTTCTACAGTCGCACAATCTCTGTTACGCCTATCTATGTGTATGTACACACACGGCTACGCTATTATGTGTCTGTGCATATTGTACATATTGAACTTGCTTAAAAAGACAACTAATCATACCTAAACTTGCTTGAACTAGTTTGTAAACTAGCTAAACTCGATATCAAATAAATTCTAAAGCTTTTCGCACACAATACATAGAGAAAATATCAATTTTAGACCATGGTGTCCAAGGAACATGATATCTCAATTAATTATACTATATATATACACACACATGAAGCATTTTTCGTACTACCGAGAGTATTGAATCATTTTGCTATGTGTGTGTGTGATGCTGAAATGGGACACCATGGTGCCTGGAGCACCATGATTTCAAATGCATCAATTTCATCTAAATTCGGGTATATTTTTGAAAATATCAATTTTAGGGTATATACTCATCCATAACAATTCAAATCAAACGTATAAGTTTGAAAAAATATATACTCAAATTCAAAATTTTGAACGAATTTAGATCACATACTTTGCTAATTTATATATATAATCATCAGTATATAACTATAATCAAACTATCATAAAAAAACAACTACAATTCAAAATTTAGTTCAAACTTTTTGAACTAGTTAGTAAACTAGTTAAACTTGACATCCAAAAAAATTTAAAAATTTTCGTACACCAAATATACCTATTTTAAATTATGATGCGCATATTGTGCATGTCGAAAAGTTACTATCATACATAAGTGAAGTTACTACCAAACGCATATAGAGTTACTGTCAGTTGTAATGTTTTGCAGTAACTTTCCGGCATACATTCTATACCTGAGAGCAGAATAGTAATTATATATAACATTGAAATGGGGCACGATGGTGTCTAGACACCATGAATTTCAATGTGCGAATTCAATCTAAATTCGGGTGTTTTTTTTTAAAAAAAACATCAATTTTAGGGTAGTAAGCCATCTATAACAATTCAAATAAAACGTATACCTTTGAAAAATATACTCGATTTCAAAGTCTCAAACTAATTTAGATCACATGCTTAATTTACTTATTTATATATATAATAATCACATGCCTACAATTAAACTATTATAACAAAGACAACTACAATTTGATATCACATGCTTGATTGAACTAGTTAGTAAACTAGCTAAACTCGATATCACACACATGAAGCATTTTTCGTATTGCCGAGAGTATAGAATCATTTTGCTATATATACATATTTTGCTAATTTATATATATAATCATCAGTATATACCTACAATTAGACTATCATCCAAAAAGGCAACTACAATTAGAAATTTAGATCAAACTTTTTGAACTAGTTAGTAAACTAGTTAAACTTGACATCCAAATAATTTTAAAAATTTTCGCACACGATATATACCTATTTTAAATTATGGTGTCCAAGCACCAAAGAGCACTCGTTATTTTTACTTATATATATATGTGCATATATGTATATATACACACTCATGTGTGTGTGTATACGCGCGCATTAGTAGCATCACCTAGTAATTTTCAGGAACTTGCATGCACACGACACGAGACGCGAAAGTTTCCCAGCATTGCTCAACGAATGCAGCCTGCAGCTTCGCTAGACTCGCAATTTTCCGGAGACGAGAGTGGGGTAGCTAAGCTAATTGGCGCTGCTGTCCTCTCGCGTACTTGCCAGCCCAGGATGCTTTGATATCAGTCTACTTTCTTGTTGAGTTCTCCTCTTTTTCCACGAGCTGTCGGAGCGCTGCGTGCGCTACTGGCTTGTTAATTCCAACCTCTAACCAAAGGCGCTTACAGGCGAGAAAAAACTGCTGCACGTGTCAGCAATCAGCATTGAAACTAGGTCGGGCCTGGGAACTTCTCCGAACATCACCGAGCAAATAAACCTACTCTTTTCTTCTCTCTCTCTCGGCCAGTAGGGCCTATTGTTTTCAGCTGTAGATTTTTGTTGAATTTTTTTAATTTTAGCTGTTTACGGTACAGATTACGGAGAGACAGATACTCACTTGTGATTTTAGCTGGTACAAATGTTGGATTTTTAACATGTAGCTCGTTTAACTTGTAGACCCCGTCTTAAGAAAATACTTCGTTTAAAAGTTAGGTACTATAACAAAAGCTAAAAGCCGCTGGCTTATGAGGTAAAACACATACCCACCAAAGGGACGACCCGACCAATCTCGATCGGGACATGCATTTGCAAATTTCGTTGTACTACCTCTATTCTATTTTACTCGTAGTTTTACACGTGTCCGCACAGCTTCTTCCAATGCTCGTTCGACCATTACAATTTTTTAAATTATATGTTTGTAAAAGTTTATTAGTGAAGGATATAAGGCGTAAAAATGCCTTTGATGGTGAATATGTCAATATCATTTTCGTAGAGCAAATCTAGATCCTGTTACGTGTATAATTTAGAGGTTAAAGTTTTAAAAGATTTGACTACGAACCCTCGTCGTTGGACGTACTAGCTAGAATTTCTATTCAAGAAGAGGGGGTAGTTAGATTCCCTGTAGATCAAAGCTAAGTTTGGATCGGTAGATATCACGTTCAGAGAGAGAAGTCGCAGGAAATTTAGTCGTGTTCGCAGTAGTGGGTAATTGGCCACTAATTCGTCGTGGCTATCTGTTTCTATATAGCTAGCAGCCGCTGTCGATCAGGTACTTGCTCCAGGTAATTTCCAGCTCCACTATAAATACTACATGACAATGGTCTGATTGGTTCGGCTATGGCTTATGATTTTTAGCTGAAATTTTTGAATTTTAGCTGTTTACGACAGAGATTACGGAGAGATAGAAACTCGTTTGCGATTTTAATTAATATATATGTTAAACTTTTAATATATACTACAATTAATTTGTAGACTTTATGTTAAGAAAATATCATATTTTAAAAGTTAGATAATATAATAAAATCGAAAAATCGCTAGATTCGATCGAAAATAACAGATTCAATGACGTGGACATGCATGTGCAGTACTGCATGCAATTCAGGTGGTAATTATCGCATGGCTCCGCATTTCTTGGGATGGAACGATCGGTAATTAGGTACCAGTACGCACGTACGTCCTAGTGACTCGATCTCTAGGGAGAAGCTAGGTAATTATAAATAAGTTGATGGAGAAGGTAATTAAATAAATTGATGGTACAGTGCCGTGAACGACCTACCATACTGGGAGCAACCAGCTAGCTCTACACGCGCGCGGGAATTTTGGACATATGTAACACTATAGAAATCAAAAATTCTAAATTTGGCCCCTGCACCAAAAAAATTCTGTTTCTGGCCTCCCGTTCGACCGCGGGACCGCGCCGGGCGACACGCGTCCGGTCGTCGCGATGCGGCACCGCACGACCGCATCGTAGCCGGGTCGTGCGGTACCGCACCGCACGACCGCACCGCATCGCTACCGGTGGCCGCGACGACCAGTTCTTGAGCGCATGATTGAGATCGGTCGGAGGCGGGTCATGCGGCCGGAGGGGCGATCGTGCGCGGCGGGCGGGCGGGCGGCCGGTCGTGCGATGCAGGGACCGCACGACCGATGAACAAGGTGGTCGTGCGGTCCGAGACCGCACGACCGGACAGTGTCGGTGCGGTGCGATTGTGCGGTCGGGGAGGGGGCTAGTTTTGGAATTTTTTTACACGGAAGCTACATTTGGAATTTTACGTTGTCACGCATGCGGATGTGTCCAAAATTCATGGCGGCTCTGTTCTGTACCGCACCGTGATCCAAGCCAATTAAGTTCACGTCGGAATCAGAGTGCGCGCTGCTCGCTCCGTTCCATAATAGATTTCATTTTGAGGTTAGAATCCATTTGTATTCTCACACACACATATATATATTAGTTAGAGACTCGTGCGTTGCAACTGAGTCATAAAAATGGTGAGACGAAACTTATTGTCTGACAAACTTCACACATCAAACATTGGAGAGCAAGCGACAGAGAGAGAAGGGTGGTCAGAATACGCGAGGAGATGAGGAAAGTGGAGGGGGTGGGCGGTTATATCCTGAGAGAGAGGATGAGAGATATGAATGGTCCAGATCAAATCGAATGGTTGTAGAGAGAGAGGAGGAGAACGCACCGACGACCACTAACTCCAATTTATATAATAGTAGATATAGTATATATATATATATATACACACTAGTTATGTATCCGTACGTTGCAACGAAACTCGTTAAATGTATAGATAATCGTGTTATAGAAGAGGGTTGCTCTGATCAGTTGAAAAATGGAGAATGATAAGAAATTAAGAAAATAAAACGGTTAGAGGAGAATATTTGAGTGTTTTTATTACTTTTTTTGTTTGCCGTGTGTTTTTCAGACGCTAGGAAATATTTTTTTCTCTTAAGAGTACAACGAAGACGTACACATATGTACTCATGTATAGCACACGTCTACGTGGGTAGCTAGAAAATGTTCTACCATGTACGTCCTGGTAAAACAGGCAGAGATATGGCTGATTCGATAGAGAAACACAGTCGTACCGGGCCACTATCACGCACGAAGCTCGTGCTAGAAAACCCGGAGAAAACATGCAGGTACTCTATCCAGAGAGAGAGAGAGAGAGGGGGGGAGAGAGACTGTGAGTGAGACGCTGGAAAAACCTTGGACCAAGTGATCAATGAATGATGTGGACTGCCGCATTATTCTTGCAAACATGCATAATTGAAATTAAGATTGTAACGTCTCTATTTCTAGTTCTAGGGCTGCTAGATACTCTTGTAACTACTTAGAATTATGCAGCTGTAAGTGCCATAGACGAGTGTACATCATTGCCAACACAAAGCTTAAATATAAAAACTAAACTTTATTACAAAATTAATACTTAGTAGTCCAGTTTTACACAGCGAGGCGTGCAACCCAAAGTTATATTACAATACAAAAGAACTCCATAGGCATGCCTGAATGTAGAATAAATCCTAACACCAGGCGTCGTTTACATCGTAGGGATCTTCAAAGCCTTCCTCAATGGTTCCTTCATTATTTTCTCCAGCATCTTCTGTTAATAGTTTAGCGAGCGTAAGTATAACCACCGTACTCAACAAGTCACATGGGAAAACACGAATTTGGGGTTTCAACATTTCGATTACCAAACTTTAACATTTCCAACTCAATTTCAAATCTACTTATGTTTCGCTATTGGAAACACCCAGTAAACACAGATTCATATACCGGAAGCACAGTGTATTCGAATATCATTTATAAATGACTCTGCAAAGTTGTCCAGCTTTACCCACAAAATAACTCAGACTCAAAATGTCAAGCTATAGACACGCAACATTTTCTCATGCGACTGACTTGAGATAACAAGATTTTTCACTGCTCATTTCTTTATGTAGCCTCTACTAGGTAGGGACATGGCAACACAAGCAGTCGGCATTCCACTGGCCAACGCGGAAAGCGTGCGATCTGACTCCCGTGTAATCCTACCATTGTTAAGTATGGTTTTACCGTTTCCATACCACCTTTTATACACGCGGGCTATTCCCTTTTTGGAACCCCAATAGTCTATAGATATTCAATTGATTTGAGCAGCTACTAAACCAGTTTGACAGGTCAACACTTGTGGCTGAGCGATCACTATGTTCTTTACTTGGTATAAGGTTCTAGTCCTTACTTTTCATTGAAACAACTTTAAACCATAAACCAGTAACTTATTGGCAAAAGCCGAATCATTTAGTAGGATGAAATAATTGAACACCTAATCTATCTTGGATATTTAAATAGTATGTTTAGTATTACTAAGATTTGTCAAGGTGAATATGGCCAACAAATTAAGCATGCCTTTTTGTGGTGGTAGGACATAACTAAATATTATGTCATTCTAAATATTTATTTTTAAGTAAATAACAGAGCGTAAATAACAACGAATGTGACGAATAGTGCCCTATCTCGTCGCAATTAAAGCAACGAATGTGACTCTTGTCACATCCACCGCCACCAGAGCCACTTGCCCCATCTTTGCGTGGCGGTCCGCCACGACCTCCTCTGCCACGGCCTCTACCGCGACCACGACCACCCCGACCGCGGTTCCCGCCATCTGCGGGAGCCTTGTTCTTCTGGCTTGACGATGAATCCCAACTGTCCTTCTTAAACCGCGCCTCCCACTCAGCCTGAGTGAGGAGCACTTGCCTGTCGGCGTTCCCGCCGATGCTGATGCCCTTTTTGCGTGTGCCCTCCTCAAAGGTCTTGAGCCGTCCCACAACCTCCTTGAATGCCAAAGTGTTGATATCAAAGAACTGCTCGATGCCGGCTATCATATTGATAAACCGTTCTGGCACTGTGTCGAACAGATTTTTCACGACCATGGCATCGCTCAGCGTCCCGCTAAGACTTGAGTACCTGACAGACATGGTGGTGAGCCGACCGGTATACTGGTCGAGGGACTCATCGTCGTTCATGTGCATGACGTCAAACTCGCTTTTCAACGTCAGCAGCCGTGCGTCCTTCACTCAATCCACGCCGACGAACCTCGTCTTGAGGTAGTCCCACACCTGCTTAGCTATCGTCTTCTTCGCCACGTGCATGAGGAATTCTTTAGGAAGTGCTTGAAGGAGGTGCGACCTCGCCTTCTTGTCGAGCCGTGCGTCGACTTCAACTCCTTCCGACGGCTCGTGCGCAACTGTTGAATCACCTCCAGCCATTGCTTACATTGATTAGTTCCGAACCACTGCCAGGAATATCATCTTCAGTCTATTCCCATCATCAAAGAAATCACCATTATAATGGAACCTACTGCTAGATCATCCAAAGTATCCATTGCTAGGATTCGACAGGGGATTAGGGAATTTTTCGGCTGAGGAAGAGAGAGAAAAAGAGTGAAGGACTAACAGAGTGCGGCGGTTAGTTACATGCATGTGGACCCGATCTTCTAGTTGCTTAATTCTATCTGTTTTCTAGATTTTTTAATTTCTTTTAGGCTTTTTGTCCTTTTCTTTCTTTTTTATTCCTTGTATTATTTATGATGTGCTAATATTTTTTTCTATTTTTAAAATTTTAACTTTTAATTATACCAAAAAAATCACCAGCAGCTACAGTGCGAAATCAACCAACCACAATATCAAACAATAAAAAGTAAGTCATAAAACACTAAAAAAAGCCGAAATGAGCAAGGTTTTGACTTATTGAAACCAGAAGTTACTTGGAACAGACCGTCTTCTAATTTTAATTTATTTTAGTTTTTTCTATTTTTTTATCTTTTCTTTTATTTCTCTTATTTCTTTACATTACTCGTGACGATATAACGGTTTATTTATTTTTCTATTTTTAATTATTTTTCAGAAAAAACTAGCAGCAATTCCAGTAAAAAAACTATAGCCATAAGCTTAAGCTATAAGTCAGGTGGAACACCACCGTAATCTGCTAAGCCGGCTACCAACGCCAGCGCAGACGCCTACCTGGCACAAAACCACTCCAAAACAGCTGAAGGCTATCTTTTGCCTGATTTTGACGACAATTAAATGGATCGAAGAGTATCGGGATGAAATACATACATAAAAAAACCATCTTTGGGTAAGAATGGGCTTACAGCAGTTGAAGGGAGCCACACAACCATAAAGCATCGTATAAACTCGAAAATGTCAGATACACAACAACAAGCGCCCAAGAGGTCGATCCGGGACAGCTGCATGCGGCTCAAGGCCTGCAAGCTAGCTAGGGGGGCCATGCCTGCATATACGCCTACCAAGAGCTACTAGAATCTGATCCAGAAACGGCAAATCAATCCACGAGGAATGGTAACTTTGTCTACTAACATTGCACCATTGATAAGGGGAGGGTGGTGGTGACGAATTTCCCACACATTGCAAGGCCTGCGGCGTCTGGACCGTTGGCGCCGGCGGTCGAGCTCACCCTCCCGGGACGGGGACTTTGGTCTCTGATGGCGGCGTCTTCCTCGCTTCAGGCGCCGGCGGTTGCGCAGGCGCGGTCCAGTTCTCCACCTTGAACGCCGACGCTGGGCTGGCCTTCGCCATCGCGGAGCGCGGCTGGCTGCCGCTGTACGAGTCCTCCATGTCGCCGCTGGAGATCGTGAAGCCAACGGCTGGCGGAGGCGGCGGCACCGTTGTGATCTCTATCACAGGCTTCTTCGCGTTCTGGTCCAACTGGTAGCTTGGAAGGAAGCTTCCCACCACAACCTGACAGAACGACAAGCATAAACATATCAGATGATTTGCAAGAGCAAGCATCAGTCAGTCACAAGGAGCTACCCGACAAGCATCAGTCAGTCATCATGGACAAGTGGCTATAACAATTGATTCAGGCAGCTTAATGGTTGATCACCTGAACAGGACTGGCGGCCACAAGGAGGCCAGCGACTCCACCCCCAATGACACGGCCATCGGTGGCCGCTAAGGAGACGCTCATTCCACCAGACCGGCTTCTCGTTCCACCACTGTCAGTTGGCGTGAATGATCCAGACAGTGAGAGCAGCTCAAAGCGGCCCTGAAGTAACAGAACATCAGCAAGGACTTTGGAGAAACCGGTTCTTTGATACAAAAATGTGCATGCCTATACATATCCATCGTTAATCAAAAGATTGAAATGAAGATTTCACAAGGATTTGTGCAGTTAATGAGTAAAAAATGGACGGCTTGTCTTGCAGATTGAGACTTCATGAGTTTGCCCAAATAGAGTACGTATGAAAGTTAAGATAGATTGGAAGGTCACCACTGTCTATATATATTGTAGCAGCCCTATCAAAGGCGCATTTTTTCCACTACTAAGTACTAACCACATACGCCTGACTGTGTGAGATGCATACATATATGTACAAAATACGCACGTAATTTCCGTGTAACTTCTTCAGAATGGCTCGTTATTAGCTTCCACCAAATTTCCTTGCATTTACCTTTCATCATGGAGATAATAAAAATAATTTTGAACCATGGAAAGGAACTGATCATGACTTCGCCAAAGTACTCAAGTCAAGCCATATGAATATAATTATATATGGTGTGCCTTTCAATTTGCAGCTCCCTTTTTCTTAATTTGCAACTGCTCTGGAGGTGGCAGCAACACTTGCACTTCCACCGAGTAGTATACCCATATCCTTCTGGGGGAAAGTCAGTAGGCTTCCATAGGGCGATAGCTACAATATGCTTTTGAGAATTGCTACTCAGTGTGCAATTTCACAAATCAGTTCTCAGAAACTTGAAAGCCTAGCTGTTTACTCAAGTTGAATTAGTGATGTGCCCCTTCATATTCCATTGGACTAGAACACGGTGTTTACTGTTATGAATATTGTGCGTATATTGAGGAAGCTCAATAGTCAATATATATAGGAAGTACAAAGTGATATTACATGAGAATATACTGATTCCTATTCTATCTCTAATACCCTTAACACCCCCCTCAAATGCAAGACGTATGCAATAGCATTGCATTTGAAAAAGAGTTAATACTAAAACAAGAAATATCCAACGTCCGAGTCTTGATAATGTCGTCGTTGTGTGCAGTTTTTGAATAAACTATCAAATCAAACCAAACAGAAATAGATAGAAGCATGACGGCGCAGATCGAAACCCAGGACGGCGGCAGCGCAGTGCACAAGGTGCAAAAGACGCGCGGCGGCCTTAGAAGCTCGGCGCGGCTAAAGAAGCGGCGGCATCATAACGACTTCTACGATCTGCACGCGACTCAGAGAGTAGAGCGGCGGCTGCTGCCATACAAAAGAAAAAAATAAAAACTCAAAAACTGACTCAAAAGAACACAAACACTAAAACAGAAAAATCTCCCTCCCTCTCCTCAGACCCCGATCCCTCACACTCGCCCGCCCGCTTCTCTCGCTTCACGCCCCCTCCTCACTCCCACGTCACTCTCTTAGTCTCCACTCGCGACTACTCACTCCCTCACTCGGAGGGAGAGAGGAGCGGCGGTGGCCACGGGAGCGGCCGCGGCGGCGGGATCCGGTGGCAGTTGGATCTTAGAGAGGCGGCCAGAAGTCGGCGGAGGGGGCCAGATTCGAGGCGGCGAGGCGACGAAGAGGAGACGAGAGCAGAGGCCGGCGCGGGCGAGCGCACAAGGGAGACGCGACGACGGCGCAGAGAGCGCCGAATCCAGCGGCGGGGAGGCCGGATCTGAGGCACAACGGCCAGATCCGAGGTAGCGCCAGCCGGATCCGGGCGGGAGTCCACCTGCCGACAGCGGTCGAGGCGATAGCGGCACGGATGATGGCTCGGCGGCCTTGGGCGAAGACGGTCGGATCCGACCCGGAGGTGGCCGGATCCGGACTTGGCGGTGTCGGAGATGGCCAGATCCGAGCGGGACATGGCAACGAGGCAAGGCCAGATCCGCCCAGATCCGGGCGTACAGTTGCAGCCAACGCGGGCGAGACGACCATGGGCGACGGCGACGGCCAGATCCAGAAGAGGCGGCGGCGGCGGCGACGCGACGCGCGAGCACGGACGCGGCCGACGGCGGCGACGCGCGCAGCGGCCGTGGGCGACTACAACCCGGCGTCGAGAGACGCGCGGCTCCCGAGAAGAGGTGGCCGCCCCTGGGAGCGAAGATCGCTCCTCCCGGGGGTAGCAGATGCGGAAATCGAGCGGAGGCTAGGTGGCAGCGACGACGGGTACAGTAAACCCTAACTCTAACCCTAACCTTTGCTCTGATACCATGTTATAAATATTATGTATATATTGAAGAAGCCCAATAGGCAATATATATAGAGAGTACAAAAGGATATTACAGGAAAATATGCTGATTCCTATTCTATCTCTAATACCCTTAACATTGACCATGATCTTAAAGTATTCACCATTGCTATTTATAGGTTGTTCTTGAACTTTCCAATTGAAACTGCAGATGAAAACTGATGTCTTTACATAATATTGCACCCTACCTCCAGAGAATAGAATTGCTCCACAGGCATCTCTTTAGTTGGTTTTTGTTGTCTTTACGAACTGACCTTGTTTTATGCTGAAGTAAGGCACAGATCACTGGGGAGAACTATGGTAAAAAAAGATCCATCAAAGGATACTAGAACAAGGACATATACTAAAGCAATTACACACCTCATGTGTAATGCTTCTGTTTAGTTTACAAGAACATTTGCTTTACTATTAGTTGCACTGTACCGCTACAAAGCTTACACATGCTAATAGACCTGTTTACTACATGGTACATATCAATCACACGATCAACATTATATTCACCTAATATTTTTTTCTGTAGCACACATGAATTGTTGATGAACAGCATCCTTATTTAGCAGGAGAGGAGTGCAGGACAAAATCACCATAAGGCTATGGAGAAGATGGTTTTAGTTTGGGAGTTTCTTTTAGTCAGTGGACTGGAATGGGCAATTGATGATCTTAAATCCAATAATAAGAATAAAATACACAGGACCTCTTTTTTAAAGGGCCAAATACAAAAGAACTTGACACAGTAATATGGCAAGTAACAATCACATATAATCCACTGGATTCTTCAACTCATAAGTGAAACTAGCTACGTAAGAACGGCGTCACACCGCGCTAGCCACCGTATGGACCGAAGTAAAAGAGACGATAATTCGTGAGACGTTTCTTAAAAAAATTCAAGGACGCCGCGCTAACCAAAGGGCTTTTTCGTAAAAAACCAAGGACCTACAAGAACCTGTATGTAACTAAACAAGGACCTATACATAATTTTGGAAACCGCCGGTTGCTATCGGTGAAGTGGAGGGTGCTTTTCGAAAAAAAACCTAGCAGGGACCTGTTTGCGAGAAGCAGGGACCTGTTTGCGAGAATGGAGGACCTCTACCTAATTTCGCAAAATGCAGGGGCTTTGTCGCAAAAAAATGACGTGGCATGCCTCTCCGGCCGGGGAGTCCCCCATCTATAATATACGGAGTATGTGGAAACAGCAAAAAAAGGAAAATTATACATGAATATTAATTTGAAAGTGAAAATGAGCAAACCTCGTAAGTCACCGTACCACCTAAAGAATCCTGCTGACGCAGTGTAACATTCGAAATCACACCATTGGCAGACAGAATGCAAATTGCCCTTGGACCTTGTTGGGAGAAAGATATGACCTTCATGTTAACATCCTGGTATAACAAAAAGAAGTTGTGAATTGTTAATTATTCATGACAAAAAAAGTATCTGAATTGTACACAAAGATAAATTCAAGATCAAAGGGTATTAGTGTTCAAGAAAATATAGTAGATAAAGCAATTAAGACTGGATTTTTTATCAAGCAGAAACACTAACAAGTTCAATGGTTATCTTACCTCACCAGCTGCAACGTTTAGGATATGAGGTGTAAAGTTTGCACCAGAAGCACATGCTACCAATTCACCTGTCCATCAATAAAAAGGTTCTCAGCATTGAGGGGGACAATTTTCAGGAGCATATGCACTTCGAATATTCTGCACACCAGTGTCTTTAACCAAAATTCATCTACTGTTAAGGCCTAAAAAATGTAAAATTACAAGTAACAATTGACAGCCTTATCAGTTATCATAGAAGCAACAGTTCTATTCAACTAATGCATGGAAAGTAGTATTTTTCTGCATGCCCAGGTTAATGAAACATGGACGGCGCCCATCTTTATTGTCTTCCCAAATTCACCCTCCTAGAGAAAATTATGGAGCTATCCTAGCACAATATCTGAATATCCAGTGTGGAAGCGGTCCAATGTAGAAGTGATCAGTGTCATGCTTGGCATCATTTGAAACCAACTTCAAAATACAGATATCACACGAACCCCACGCACGCCATTATAGTTTCCCAAGAAACTTCACCATCTAGTTTTCTCCAACAGAAGATGCTTCCATGAATCACCATGGCACCATCACCATGTCATCCAAAACATGGCCTTTGCAGTAAACAACACCACAGAAAATTATATTCAAACCTAATAACATCTACAGATATGCAAACACAGCAGTCTAATAATCAATCATACTAGCTATTTGTAAAACCATAAGTAAACATATACATCCCTCCAAATCACACTACATATCATCATATTTGACACACCAAGCATACAACTCAAGCATTGACAACCAAAGGCTCCACTTGGAGCTTTACGCCACTCAAAACAGTGTGTCTGAACAGACATAGTACATTCCAGTATCACCAGTGTGGCAGTGTCTCTGACTCTCTCCTAGATACTACTGGGACTATTTGAAGGGAGATGCATACTAGACTTAGACTTGCATACCAATCAGGTAAAATTGTATCGGTCCAAAAATTTTATCAGAGGGCAGCGTTTCGACCGATAACTTCTGGTTACCGGAAATTTCAGAATCTTTTGGCCAAAAATTTTGAATTGAAATTTGAAATTTTCAAATTTTTAGATGAATTTTGATGAATCCAAAATTTTTGCCCGGTACAAAATTTCACCGGTCCCTGCCGATAAGGCCAGTAACCAGCAACCGGCGAAATATCAATGATAGAAATTTCCCTGATACCAATTCATCAAGTATTGCGGAACTAGGTTACTCGGGTGTCTTAATCGGAAGGCTGAAATCACTTCCAAACCACAAACACCACATGGAAACCCAAACAGCGCCACATCCTTAGCATAGAACACTAGTAGGCAGTACCCGAGTTCTTTTCGGCTTATAGCTTCTCTCAAACAAACAAATGGGATGATTTATCCGCCACCGTTTTGTAGCAGTTTATCGGGACAATCTTTTTAAATCAGCTTATCGGCATTTAGTTCGTTCACACCAATGCTCGCGCTAGAGCAAAAAACTATAAATCGTAATTATAAATCATAAGCCACAGCCGAAAAAACTATAAGACTCCTAGTTATCTAGTACTGGTCCAAGCAGAACAGCCTGAGAGAGTGAGAGATGCATGGCTCTTTCAGTTCACCTACCTTTAGTCACCTAGGCAGTCCCTCTCTCTCTCTTCCACGCTTGTCTCTCTCACCACCACATGACACCACCGAACTAAGCTCCAACTAAACAGACTATCTTTAAACTAAAAAAAAGTTGCAACCTTTCCACCCCGGAATTCCAATCTCAGATCAAAATTACACGAAATTATGGGAAAAAATCCCAGAATTTAGGAGCAAGGCATCTAGCTGAGGCGTGAGGGGGACGTACCGAGCGGCCCGAGCTGCGTCTGGGCGGCGGCCGGCGATGACACGACCACCGCCGCGGTTGGCGCCGCGGCCGTCACCGCCACCGGCGCCGCGCGGCTGACGAACCCCACCGGGCGCCCCTGGCCCCGCTTCATGACGGCCCCCACCGCCGCCGCCGGCGTGTACTGCCCCCCGCCGGCGTCGTCCGGCACCGACGCCGAGATCGGCGTCGCTTTCAGCGGCCGCAGCAGGCTCCCGTCCGGCCCGTACTTCCTCGGCCTCCCCCTTTTCTTCTTCCCATCACCTCTCCCAGCCGCCGCCGAGGCCGCCAACGCAGCAGGAACCGCCGGTGCAGGCTGAGAGCTAGCCGGCGGCGTTGGGACCGTCTCCGGCGCAGGCTGCGCAGCCACAGCCGGCGAAGCCGCCGTGGTCTCCATCGTTCTCTCAGGCAAAACGCTACCTCTCACCTGATCGGGCCGTGACCATCAGAGACCGCTCTGCTTCTTCCCACGAGTGCGATCAAGAAGCACCAAGAAATTCGAACTCGAACTTCCAAACCACAATTCAAAGTTCAAAACTTGGAGTGCAGACTCAGAAGCAACCGGCGCAGTTCTCCGGCGAGCCGGCAGCCGGTTTCCGGCGATGAGTTCAAGAACAGGAGAGAGGAGAGAGGGAAGGAGAGGGAGGAAGAGATGGGAAATGTAGAGAGGAAAAAAAAGGGATTGATTGGTTTTAATCTAAACAAGGAGAAAATTTTGGCAAATGGGTGGAATTATTATTATTATTTTGGTTTTGTTTGGTTTGGTGATTGGGTTAAATTAGCGATGTTTTTAAGGAGGAAAATTAATGGTGGGGTTCCTTGTTTTGTTTCGTCTAGGGGGATATTTTTTTAATCTAGGTGGTGCTAATTTCGAAATATGCGGTGTGACAGGGAATTAGTTTATTTTAGGGTATTTTTGTGGCAAAGTCCTGTTCTCTATCAGAAATTAGAGTTTGGAGAAGGATTTTGTAGTTTTGTTCGAATCCTTCCCGCTTCTGTCTACCTAGGCGGCGGTGCTCGTCTGAAAGCGAGCCTCGTAAAACATGCATGGTTTTATTTTTTTAACTGTTTTATGCATTTTTAATGGATGATATGATACCAAAGTCTGGTACTATTATTTATGCATTTTTAATCTAATTCAACCCCATAGATCCGAGCACAGATTTGGATGATTTGAAATTGTACAGACATGCAGGCGTGCTTTTGCAAAAGTGTCTATTATATTGCCGTTTCTTTTTCGAAGGCTATTTTATAATCTCCCCCACGACGGAAACATTAAGAAAATGAGAGTAAAGGGTAGATGTGGAAAGCAAAGTACGACTTTGAAGTTTTAAACTAAAATTCTGCAATTTTTTTATCGAAATCTCATCGGTGGAAAAGGGCCTCTCGCCCACTATTGAACTACTTATTGTTCGACCTGAAAATAAATATATTAAATGAACCTTTTGTAAAGTAGAAAACAACCATGGTCGTATGATATATCAAATTTTCCTATCACAAAATGATGCTCAATTGGATGATAAAAAAACACAATAGAGTTAAAATCCTTTCCTTTTCCCCAATAAAAGAAAAATCATTTCCTTTTCCTATCCAAATTCGACCATATTATATACTAGCTAAAGTCAATTACTTGGTTTTGACTACGAGATATATCATTGAGGCAGTTGGATATGATGATCGATAATATTATTTTCACAAGATATATCATTAAGCTTGGATCGATGATAACACCTTGAAATAAATATACAATTGAACTTTGCACAAGAAAGGTCAGTGCATGCCAAACCAGATTTAGCGCAAGTGGCAAGGCATTAGATTATCTCACACTTATTTTTTTCAACTGTTCAACCCTAATCAGCTCCCTGGTCTAAAAAAGGAGAGTCCAGTTAAGCTGAATACTAATTAAAATATTCTAGGTGCTTTAGCTACAAAAATTGTGACCAATACAAACAAGTCAACACAAAGCCAGATTCTTCGAGAGCAATTTTCCCATACAATTATGGCATGTCTGAAAATAGGTAGGAAATTCAGAGCAATAGTCTCATGCCCTTTTATCTATAAGAATATTTCTAAGAATATTCGGAGCAAACCAGCATAGTAATTTTGTTTTAACCCAAATGTGTAGTCATTTTCTTTGTCATATTATACTTGAAGTTTTCGGAATATATGTGTATTGTTGGTTTATAATATATTTTGACAATAGTTTATAGTATATTTGAGAAGAGTGTAGAAGCACTTACTTAATTACGATTTCCAAAGTATTCACGTACATGCGTTTGGGTCCATTTCGTTGTGGCCGTATTATATTATTAGCACGTCATAAGAAGTATGTTGTTATGGAGACATAATTTGACTGAATTATTTTTTTACCGGGGGACACATTTTGACCGATATGATATGATATACAGGACAAGATTATGGCATCTTATTTTACAAGAAAATAAGATTTGTGTAATCTAGCGTGGATATACAAAGCAGCTTTACTTGGTGTGGCGTTAGTATTGATAGGATTATAATATTTACAGTGGGAATTATATCGATGGCGTGATATTGTTGCCATGCTGCTACGAATTAAAATTATAGATTTGTATCAGATCAGTCCAAGCTACCTCTAGGCTCTAACGTTATAGCTGGATTTTAACTTAGCAGTCACCTGAAGATCAATAAAATAAAATAAAATAAAATGACAATATTTTCTATGAGATTTTTTAGGGGAAGCTGTTCTTACACTTGTACCGAAAGAGAATGCAATTTTAAAAGAAGCTCATTTCACTTTGTTGAATTTGATGGCCTTGCCATCTGATCACACATGGTCGTATTCCGCGTGTCATCATTTGAGTATTTTAATACAGCCCAAATTGGGCCGCCCACGAAGCGTTTGTTTGGGCTGGCCTGGTGGCAGCTACACTAATTCATACCGGAAGACGACACGTAGGCCCAGTTGCATCTGGCCCACTATTGTTTGAACCCTAGGTTCCACCTCGACTAGCATTCAGTTTTACGCATGTACGTGTGTTGGTGTGTGTATTCGATAAAAAAGAATATGCTCGTGCTAAATAAATTCTGAATTTATTCAGTGATCTTAGCTCTAGACCTACCAAGGACACATATGCACGTGTATGGTGTAAGTATAATGCACGTAAATACGTGTCCTTTTCATAATCTAAAAAACTCGAGGATAGAGCCTAGCTCGGTGCAGTAAACGCACGTGTACTAGCCCGCACACGCTTGTGTAGTGGTAGTGGAATGCGCATGTGCAGCTGCATGCATCCTGCGTGTGAGCGTGGAGTATTATGTCTCGTCTCGTGTGTAGTTAAACTAAGGGGGGCAGAAGTGGGCCTTAAGAAGACCTAGCGGCCAAGTTAGCAAATCTGCAAGCGTAGGGGGCAAGTTAGCAAATTTGCAAGCGTAGGGGCCAAGTTAGCAAATGTAGCTAGTCCAAGCTGAGCTTATCACGGATGTTTGTAGGAAAATTTAATCATTTGCCACTCTTATGAGTAGAGTGGTAACAGATTTGCCACCCTGACCCACTTTCAGTGACTCAGACGGGTCTACATGTAAGTGACAGAGTTAATTGGCCAATCTTAAAAGTGGCAAAAAGTTGAAATCCCCATGTTTGTATGTCAGTATATGTGTTGGCAGTTGGTAAGGTAAAAGGCCCTGTTTATTTGAGCTTATAGGCTTGTACTTTTCCTCCGAAGCTGACAGCTTTTAGCTTTTGCTACAGTACCTAACTTTTAAACGAAGAATTTTCTTAAGACAGAGTCTACAAGTTAAACGATCTACACGTTAAAAGCCCAACATCTGTATCAGCCAAAATCGCAAGTGATATCTGTCTCTTCGTAATCTGTACCGTAAAAGCTAAAATTCAAAAAATTCAACAAAAAGCCATAAGCCGCAGCCGCAGCCAAACAGGCCCTATGATTTTAGCCTTTAGTTTGTAACCTTTTAATTTTGTCTTTTTTTGTTTTTAGGTTATTTTGGGGTTTTTTTCTCGTATTCCTTTGCATTACCTGAGATAAGGGAACATGTTTTTTATTTTTTAAATTTAATTACACTGAAAAAAGTTTATAACAGTTACAATAAAAAAAATAAGCCTTAAAAAGTGTCAACTAAGTCCAAAATCCAAAAACATAAGTCAACTTCAGCACCACCTTTGTGTGGCCCAGAGAGCTTCATAGCTAAAAATATTTTATTTTGTAATTCTTTGAGGCAAATAAATCCAATCAAAATCTTCCTGCCCTTGGCTTCTAGCAATGTATGTGTGCGTGCGTAGCACGTGCTCTATCTAGGCCTTGCTGCATTGTCATAATTTGTTTAGACCATACTTGTTAATTCCATTTCAGTGGTCATTCCCATTTAGCGTTTGGAACGGAAGGCTTCGGTACCAGAGTATTTCAGTCTGCTGTACCGGCCTTACGCTATTTTTGAAGATTATATGTGTATACATGACCTAGTTTAAGGGCTAGTTCTTTTCGACTTATAGCTCTCTTAAATAAATAAACGAAACGATTTTTTTGTCGTCATTTCAAAGTGGTCTATTGGGACAACATTTTCGATGCAGCTTATTAGTATTCGGTTCATTGACACAAACGCTCATACTAGAAAAAAAAAACCATAAGCCGCAGCCGAAAAGAACTCCACCCTAACTAAAAGAGAGTAAGCGAGGGTCCAAATAGAAATATTCCTTATGTGGAAGGTTGTATACGTTAACATTAATAAATCTGATGGCCCAAATGTAAAATTGCCAAGCAAGCCAACAGAAGAACCCTAGTCTACCATAGTACCCCCTCCGGTAATCCCTTTGACCATGCCTCTTCGTCAAGATCCAATTAGCTCGTCGTCTTCTTCACCATCTCCGGTGAACTGCCACCGTACACCACCGCCTACGGATCAGAAGAACACCACCGCCTATGGAGACAGTGAACTTCGGCTTCTTTTTGTGCCGTTTTGCTCTTGGCAAGATGGAAGTTCTGACTGGAACGAAATTGACAAGATTGATTTAGGGGAATGTATCCTATGCACACAAGGTGGTTCGTGCACCTGTGCACGCGATGCGTCTAGGCCAATCGATCTCCATTCAAGGCATCGGATCTAACCACGGCAAATTTGTTAATTTGCTAATAGACTTGTGATAACCCCCTAGCCGCCCTCATCCCCTTCCCGTCTCCTCTCCGGTCCTGCAAATAAACCATTGGATCAATATGAGTCGAATAATGGATAGTACAAATAATTGGATCAATATTAATGGCATCTAAGTGAAATGCCGGGATGAGGGCTTGCACTCAACAGTCAAGTTAAAGTTGTAGCCAACTCAAAAATGACAGCACTTTGAAATACAATGCTTAACTTGACCAAAGGCAAAAAATTTAGAATAAAATGGACAGAGAATAGAATCTTAAAGTCTATTTATAATTGATTTGGGTCATGTTTAACGACCTCGGCAACATTTCTCCTCAACCTCAAGCAGCAAAACTTAAGCTGTTAAGCCATTCATGTCCAAATACCCCAATAGAGGCTAGAGTTCAAATCTCGACGCTGTTAAATACTTATGGATTTAAGGACGGGCTAGTGGCCTAGTGGTTAGAGTGAGGGTTTGATCTCTGTAATCGACGCGGTGTGTTTTATTTAATTAGAGTTGTGTATTTAGCGATAAAAGTTTGTGTCAGCACTCCATGAAACTGGAGACTCCACAAGATCTCTAGCATGTGCAGTGATAGTGCATGCGGGTGTGCACATGTGTGTGGTGTAAGTGGTGTATGCATGTGTTATGTGTCTTTAAAGTACTTAAAAATAATAATAATGGATTCAAACATTTTAGGGCCGTTAAGTGATTTAAGTACCAGAATTACACATTGAGCAAACTATTCCAACTCTCCGCCTCTCCTACTTTTATTTTTAAAAAAATAAATATTCATTCAATTTCTTTTTTTTATCATAAGTACAATAAAAACATACTCGTATACACACATGCGTTCAATATAGCTAAAACGGAGCGGAGATCCGAAACCTAAAAGCTCACTGAACGCGGACACGCATCTTGACGTAAGCACCGAGGGGGAATAAACTTACACAACTCATACCGACATCATCAAAGCCACATTAGTTACCGAAGCCCACCCATCACCGTACGATCTCAATCGAACAGTTCAAATCACACACGTCACGTCTCACGCTATATTAGTAGTTTCCACTCGCGGCCCCCCCTTCACACGCCCGTCTCGTGCTCGCCACGGCCGCACCCCCCCAACCCCAATCCCTCTGTTGACCGCAAGGTGTTCGACGCTTCGACCGCGCGCCGCCATGGCCTCCATCTCCGTCGCCGCCTCCGCCAAGGCCTCCGCCGCCTTCGCCCACAAGGTTCACCCCCTCGCGCCTCCTCTCCTCTCCCCTCGCCTCGCCCCCCTCCCCGAACGCTTGCTGACCCCTTCCTTTCTTTGCCCCTGTCGCAGAAGGAGCTTGCCGCGGCGCCGCCGGCGCAGCAGCAGAGCGCGAACGCGAGCCGCCGGCGCCCTCGTCCCGTCCGCGTCCGCGCCGTCGCCACGCCAGCCCAAGCTCCGCGGGCCCCGGCCTCCACTGGCTCGGTACGCTTCTGAATCCCGAACTGGAACGCCCCAGCTGTCGTTGTCGATGTTATTGCTGTATAGATGCGGATGCGCCTCTTGTTCTGTGCGGTTCAGGTGAAGAGCGCGATGACGATGACGGAGAAGATCCTGGCGCGGGCGTCGGAGCGCGCGAGCCTGGAGCCCGGGGAGAACGTGTGGGTGGACGTCGACGTGCTGATGACGCACGACGTCTGCGGCCCGGGCACCATCGGGATCTTCAACCGGGAGTTTGGGGAGGACGCCAAGGTGTGGGACCGCGAGAAGGTCGTCATCATCCCGGACCACTATATCTTCACCAGTGACGAGCGAGCAAATCGGAATGTTGATATCCTGAGGGATTTCTGTATGGAGCAGAAGATCAAGTACTTCTACGACATCAAGGACCTCGGCGATTTCAGAGTATGCCTATGGATTTCCTTATCGATTCAGTCAATTGATTGCTTGTTTGTCTCATATCAGACCTGTTTTTATGTTCCTTTTAAAGAAAAAAAAATTCTGTTTAAAAGTGTTTACATTTTTGAGTTGTTTGCAGGCAAATCCAGACTACAAAGGTGTTTGCCACATTGCGCTTGCCCAAGAAGGTCACTGCCGACCAGGCGAGGTGCTGTACTGACTATACTAACTGCTAAGGTCTAAGTACATGATTGCCATACAGGATTAATCTGCTCCAATTGTTGTATAGGTTCTCCTTGGTACTGATTCTCATACATGCAATGCTGGGGCCTTTGGTCAATTTGCAACTGGAATTGGAAACACTGATGCGGGTTTTGTGATGGGCACTGGGAAGGCTCTTCTCAAGGTATGCAAAATGTTCTCATTACTTACAAATAGAATTTGAATATCAGTCTTACAGTAAAAAACGGCAAAGACATGTTTGTGAGTATATGTGAAGTTGCCTTTCTATATCTCACTGATGTGTCAGGAGTTTTGGATTTGTTTCTGTACGTGATGATGAGACTTTAGCAACCCACAGGCTTTCTACAAATAGTCGAATATGAAAACTCAAGATAGACATCTGACAGAAGTAGTAAAAAAGTTCTTTTCCATTATTGTACACTCTTTGTTCTTCCCACATTTTTGAAATTTTTTTTCTTAATGTGTGAAATAATGGCCTTTGGACATGCTATCTCTTTGTCATATGGTGGAGACACTTTGTTACCTCTGGAAAAAACAAAACGGTGTTTTGATCTGTTAAACTTATTTTCAGGTGCCACCAACTATCAGGTTCGTATTAGATGGAGAAATGCCACCTTATTTACTGGCGAAGGATCTGATTTTGCACGTAAGCCTACAAAACAGTCGTTGTTGTGCTAAAATTGTTCCTTTTGTCATGGTTTTCTTCTTGTAATCGAGATGTCCCATCCTTGGTAATTGCTGTTTACAGATTATTGGCGAGATATCTGTATCTGGTGCAACATACAAATCGATGGAGTTCCTTGGATCAACTGTAGAAAGTCTAAATGTGTGTTCCATGCTCATAACTAGCTTAATTAATCATCATACCATGTAAAATTGAACTTAGTTTTTGACACTTGCTAGATGGAAGAGCGAATGACACTGTGCAACATGGTTATTGAAGCTGGTGGAAAGAATGGTGTTGTTCCTGCTGATGAAACTACATTTAAGTACCTTGAGGTATAGAACTATCCTCTGAAATGTAATAGTAGAGCTGACTAGCTGAGGCAATATGTTTTTCTTTTCAAAGTAAAATTTCCAATAACTTTGAGATAATGAGTGAGCGAAGCAATTTACAATAACTAGTTTCTAATATTTTTACGTCATGGTAATTGTGGCATCTTATATGTCATCCTGGTACACTGCAGGGGAAGACATCGCTTGAATATGAACCTGTCTACAGTGATGCTCAGGCCAGGTGATTATAGTCTGCCCCTGCTCTTCTTGTCCTTTGTGTCATGTTATATATACACATAACTCAGTCAACTTGTTAGTCAACTTTGAACTTAATGAATAAAAGGATTCATGCTAGTTATTCAGCTAGTCTATTATAGAACTGGGTGTTTTTTAAAACATTTCTGGACAAAAGCTTTGGTGTTGACTGTTGATCTTTTTTTTAATAGAAATGGCTTGCTACTAGGGTGTCAAGACCTTATGACAATGGGAAGTTGAAAAACCATGTATAGTCAGTTTATAATCACTACAGTTCACTGCTTTTACAGTGAAGAACATATCGTAGTAACAAAATCAATGTTAATCACATTTCAGTAAACTATGCTCTTGAGCTTCTTCTGCTCCAGTCATTTATGGAAAACACTACACATAAATTTGCATATTGATTAATTAAACTAAAAAGAAGGATCTCATAATACTATGTGCAGGACATTAAAAGAACTTTGAAATAACTTGTTCTTTACTACTCTTTGTTGTCTTCAGCTGATCACAATGATGTAGAGCTTGCTAGGTATGGACATGATTTGGCTACTACTAGGAGCTTCTCAATAGGAGACGCCATTTGGGAACTTAGGCTGTCCTTGTGCATGTATGCGCTATCCTTCCTGTATGGTAGATAGATATATAAGCCTATGTAAACGAACTATGGTCCATGTTTTCAGGTGTCTTGTGTTTTAAAGTTGACTATGCATATATACAAGGATCAGAATGTTGCTGTCTAGTGTTTTCCTTTGAGATTTGTCATCCTGTATTCTCTGTGTCGTGTTATAAATTGTGATATGGAATCTGCACAGGCTGTTGATTTCTTTTGTTCTTTTATTTGATTGACTTTGTTTTCAGATTTGTTAGTGACTACCGGTTTGATGCATCCAAATTGGAGCCAGTAGTTGCCAAGGTTTGTTGATGTAGTCTTTTGCAATCTCTATATCCTTTTTGTTGATTTTCTTATATAAAAAATTCCAAGTTGTAATCTCCGTGGACCTGCAGCCGCATTCGCCTGACAACCGTGCTCTAGCAAGAGAATGCAAAGATGTCAAGATTGACCGAGTCTATATTGGTTCTTGCACTGGTGGTAAGACTGAGGACTTCTTTGCTGCTGCGAAGGTGTTCTTATCTTCGGTAGGACGCTTGAAACCTATCTTCTTGTAGCATGGTTAAATATAGTCAGGATTGTTTTGTTTATTTATGTGTGTTGGTAGACACTGAGATATCTGTTAATGTATTTTGAAACTTGTAGAGTATGATCATGCCAATGGTTGTGTACTTGTATCAATTTTGTCAGCTTCTTATGTTGCCTCTGCATATCATGAAGTTAAAATAGAAAGTGTTGCAGATTGTGTAACTAGGCCTGGTAGTGGACTACCAAAGCTTGGCATGGACTGCTAGTATCGCTATCAGGACAGGTTCAATAGGTTGAGATGCACTGGAAGTTGGGTTGAACCTGGTTTTAGAATTAATTGGGCAGTTGGTTGGGTTAGTGACTTACATGTTTTTAGGTTCTGACTCTAAAAACCAAAATGGACCAGGTTTGGGTTCACCTCATTCGCCCCTTTACATCGACAACTGAAATTAATGCTGAAAACAAATAGTGGTTTCATATAGGCACAATTAGAATATGCAAAACTTTGGAGGCCAAAAGGGTTGATGTGCTTTGGAGTATATGTATAAGGATCAAACTAAGTTGGGCTTTGGTTGGAGTTTAGTATGGTCGAGTTGTGCGCAAGGTTTTGAGTTCATTGAAGAGGGTGAGGTTACCATTTGCTAATTACTATGATTTATGCATCCGCTTCACTGCAAAAGACTTCCAGCTTGATTGACTCTCATGTAACTGAATGACACAAAGTATTGCTATCACTACTTGGTGAAGCATCTTGAGCCATCCTATTCCTTTAAATGTTCTTTGTACATAAACCTAAATATACTTCTGTGACATGTTGCAGTAATACTCGAATCACACGACTCCATGATTACCTGACTCGCTACAAATTGTTTCATTAATACAGGGCAAGAAGGTCAAAGTTCCCACTTTTCTTGTGCCTGCGACGCAAAAGGTGAAAATTTGCAGTAAAAATATGCTGGCAAAGTAATCATCATGCAGTTTGAATTTCTGAAAATAATGTTAAATCTTTGTAGGTGTGGATGGACGTATATAGCCTCCCTGTACCAGGATCTGGTGGCAAAACTTGCTCCCAGATATTTGAAGAGGCTGGTTGTGATACACCAGCTAGCCCTAATTGTGGTGCTTGTTTGGGTGGTCCTCGTGATACATATGCACGCATGAATGAACCTAAGGCAAGTATCTTATGAAAATTTCCAAACATTTCTGTAAAATAGACGTGCTACTTGATATAAAAATAGAATGAAGCTTCCATGATTTTACGTTTACCCAAAGCGATAAGGTATCTTATTCTAAAAAGATAAGATATTCAATCTTGAATCCCAACCAAATTTCTGCCGTCTTAAAAAACAACAGTTCTTAAACTGCCATATTTTTACATTATTGGCTGGCTGCCTGCCATCTCACTTAGGCTGTTTGTGGGTCTGTAATTGCTAGTTCAAGCCACTGTGTGCTCTAGGTTGCTATTCCCACGGTTGTTTGTTAAAAATTATGGCTAGGAGCACTAAGTGAGCATGCCCTCTTAATAGGTTTGTGCTCCTCCTTAGCAGGCAGTACTACTGCATCCTTTTGTTTGGGGATGCACTTGTTTGCATGAGTACACGCTGGCACTTATTAGATGTCCATGGCAGCTGCAACTGCAACTGCAAATGATGTATAACATTTGCCATGGATGCAGGGAGAAGTCCTTAGCGTGTAAAGGGAAATGTTGTGTGCGCTGCAGTTGTATCTTGTTAACACGAGTGGTTTTGGTGTATGTATTTGGACGCAGGTCTGCGTGTCGACGACGAACAGGAACTTCCCGGGCAGGATGGGGCACAAGGAAGGGCAGATCTACCTGGCCTCCCCCTACACCGCGGCCGCTTCAGCCTTGACGGGATATGTCACGGACCCCAGGGACTTCCTGATGTGATTTTGAAACGCCGGCAGCCAGCCATTGCATTGCACCTTGTTCTGTGCTACTACTATTGTCTTTTTTCATGTTAAAATATAAACTGCAGCTTTCCTTGGACGTTGAGAAATAAGTTTTCTTCCTAGCTAGTAGCACTTGTGAAATCGGATGTTCAAATGTATGGTTTTGTTGCCTGCTGCTGGAGCGCAACGCTAGTGTACTATCAAGAACAAACATGGCTGTTACATGCATGCTATGTCAATGGTTTCTTTCCAGAATTACTGACGAACAGTCTCTCTCATCACCATGAGCTAAGCTAGGGGTTAATTTCCTATGGTTTTTTTTAATTGATTACCCATTTTAGGCCTGCATTGTGGCTGTCGAGCTTGATACACCAGCAACTGTGCTTCACCATCCGGATCTGTCCTCCGTCGTCGCGGGGCCCCACCTCGACGGCGACAGGGTCCCGGCTTCGCCGGCTGTCGGTGGTGAAGAACCTGACGATGCACAGGTTGCTGGACCCCAGGTGCACGAGGGAGGAGGTGGACGGCGACCACTCTCCCGGCGGCCATGAAGTCCTCCCAGGCACCGCACACCTCCGGCGGCGAGGTCGGTGGCGCAGAGGCGGGCGTCTACGGAGGAGAGGCCGAACCAAAGGTTGCACCCGGGTACATACTCGGCCTTGCCGGGGAACGGCAGCGCCTTGCGCCCGGTGAGGAAGCAGTAGGCGCCGACGCCTTTCGTGGATATCCAGATGCTAGCGCCGACCACCGTGTGGGGGTGGACTCGGGAGAGGCTGCAGCCTGTGTCGTGCACGAAGGGAGGCTGCGGGAGGGCGTGCTAGAACCAGTCCTCGCGGATGGGGTCGTAGAGGAGGGCATCGAAGCAGCGGCGGCGCTCCAGGCGGGGTGTTCGAGGACGTAAAGGCTGTCGTCCCCGACGGCGACGGAGACTGGGTGGCACTTGCGGCCTCGCAGCATGGGCCCGGCGTGGACGGCGCCCACGTCGTAGGTGAGGGTGCGGTGCCGTTCGTCGGTGGACACGACCTACCTACTTGTCGCGGCCGAGGAGGTGGAAATCGGTGACGCTGTGCTGCGGGGGCGGGGCCCAGTCGAAGCGCGCGACGGGGGGAGGCAGGAGGAGAGTGCGGGCCGTCGGCTCGGGATCGCCGGAGAAGAAGGGCGCGACGTCGATGTGGTGCAGCGTGCAGGTCTGGTCCCTGTAGTCGCTCAGGCACAAGAAATTTTGGCTATCCTTATTTCAGCTTATTTTTTATTATTTATAAGTTTCATCTTTTTTTAGCTCTTTTTGCTAGTTCTTTTTTTTCCTTGTTCGTCGTGTGGACTAATCTGTTTTTGTATTTTTAATTTTTTCTAGATTTAGTTACACAGAATAAGCTACCATAAGTTACATTGTAATTTCAGCCAATTACAGTGTAATTTAGGTATATTTTTTATTTTTTTCTAGATTTAATTACGCCAAATAAGCTACCATTAGCTACAGTATAATTTCAACCAGCTATAGTGTAATTTTAGTCATAAGCCAACTTATTTCAATCTAACCAAGCGACATCTTTATTGTGTCTGTGTAACGAGCCAACGGGACACTGACACATGGCAAAAAGTACTTAGCAAAAACGCTATATAACAATTTTTTTAGGGTAAATTTTGCTGTGTTCCCCTGTGCTACAGTTAAATAGTGCTTGCTGTGGTATTTTTATGCCCTGTGTCAGTACCTCATTGGCTTGTTACATTACACAATAAAAATTCTCGAGGAGAGGGGACTGCTCGCTTAGGTGGCGTCATGTGCCCGTGTGTATGGACATAAGGTCCCACATGTAAGCCTAAGTGGGCGCAAACGCACCGCAGGGTGAAGGCTGGATGAAGATTGTGATATTCGAGCTTTTTTAGGCTATGTAATAAATTTTAGCTCTACGTGGCGATATTTTTATAATATCATGTTTTGTCACTAATTCTTGTTCTGCTGCAACACTCTGATAAGCTTATTATTCGTTAGAGCGATGTTTTATTGACTAAAATAAATAATAATTTATTAACTAACGTTTTTATCCTATGGTAATAACGTGAATCGTCACACTTATGCATAGAGCATAGTTGCAAATCCTTCCAGTTCTAACAGCATTATATGTATATATACGTAGCGCTTGGCTGGGAGTAAGGCGAGTTCATCTAAAAAGGGGGGCACACAGTGGATTCCTTTAAAATAACGTGGAAAGGCTATAGCGACGTGAAACGTGTAGAAACAATCAAGTATATACATAAATAAACTTAGTAATGATGATGAGGCTCTTAAGCTGTAGCTTCATCAAAGCCTAACTATGAAGAACAGTCCTGTGCAATATTACTTATTTTCCAACTTGTACTTCAGTGTGCATGCATCTGCAGATTATATAATTTGAATATGCCAATATTGATCTTTTAAACTCAAAATGCAAAGCTCCAGGGACATCTATCTAACCATGCATCTTTAAATATTCCATATATGATACAAATAGCAGGCAGAAAATACATATATGATACAATAATCCATATATTCCATATTGGCTCAACAATTCTACAGTACCAAAGTCCTGATCGTCCTTAGCAATTTAGAAGTAGGTTGGAACATGATTACTTGGCTCATTTAGAATGAGCAAGGCTGATGACTTTTCTAGTTTTATGCATCACTCTACGCACTGGGAGCGGGAGGAGGCGAGGCGACGAGGTGCATTCGCGGGCTGGGCTGCAGGAAAGCTAGTCGTGGGCTTTGAGTTGGGCGGACGAAATGAGGCCCAGTTGTTTAAGCGTTGCTTTCCTGTATTTTTCTTAGTCTTTTTATTCGGAGAAATACCGGAAAACGGTATATGTACCGACGGTATACCAATCCACCACTGGATTCCATTGCCTTTGATCGCTGGAGCCACCCTCCTTCTTCAACTCCGACGTCACCCCTCCACTTCCTTCTTCAACTCCAGCACTATTCTCCCCTCCTCCTTCACCTCCGATTTCGGATCTGCTGACAACAGGTTTACCGTGGCCCCCGGACGTAGAGGAAGACCGAGGAGACAGTGGTCCAGTGGTGGACAGCGATGGAGGGCATCGGGCAGTGACAGAGGACGGTGACGGAGGAAGACACGGCGATGTCGGCACATTGAATATTAGGTTAGGTGGGGTGGTAATGACGGGAGAGGGGGAGATGGCGGCGTGGCCAGGCGACGAGGTCGCCGGTGGCCGTTGGTGGTGGAGGAGGGGGCAGGGGAGGCAAAGGGGGGTGCAGAGCTGCTTTGCCGTCGGAGAAGAGGAGGGGGGAGGGAGGGGAGCGGCGGTGCCGATTCGAGAGAAGACAGAGGGAGAGAAGGGGGAGTAGCTGCAGAGGGAAGCTATGCCGTTGGGATGGTATCCCATCGGTATAGCGTGCAGCGGTAGTTTTCTCTTATTTTAGCCTCATGTCAGGAAGGAGTTAGAAAAAAATAACTAGTCGTATTACTTTCGACTGTAATGTAGAGACTTGTCTGAAGGAAAAAATATTTTATCCGTACAACGAGCAAATTTCCCTTAATTCCCAAGTGCAGATCAACCGTAGAACACCTAAGTATCGGAGCCATGTATGTGTCTATTATTAAGGAGTTAAGGATTTCAGCTAAACAAAGCAACATTAAGGTCCTTTCCTTTCATGATACACCATATAGAGATACCAGAAATGATCAGAAACTCTGATAGTCCATCTTCCTCATACTCAAGGGCGGAATTGGCCCTGGCAAGTTAGGCTTTAATCTGAAGTGTGAAAAAATATGTAGTCAAAAGGAGGCATAACAGAGCGCAACATCATATTCTCTCCCTACCGTCGGATTTGAACAAAAATGTACAGAGAAAAACTGTCATACGATCTGGAATACACTACAAAAGGCATCATTAGATCATACAAAATCTGAAACGGTGAAACCTACTACAAATTTCAAAGAAACAGTAAAACTAAAAAGGCAAGCAGATTTGTAATACAGATTTTTCACGCTGAATCGAAAAGAACTACCGCAACAACGTGCGGACTTAACCCTAGTAAACTTGTAAAGGGCCATTACATGATGATGATGTTCTCTTTGCTTGTGTTTAATGCTTACACAACATCAAAGAAGCACAGTTATTTGAGGCAAAAAATATGTAAAAAAAAAAACGAAAAACAAATACCAAACCTGAAAGAGACTGGAGACAGCCATGTGGGTCTTTTGATCCTTGGAACCAAGGTAACAAATACTAAACACATGTGGGTCATAACATGGTAATTAATTAAGCGGTAAAGGAGCTTCATGATTAGTGCGAGGGGCACATGGTAATTAATTAAGCGGTTGCTTTGGTTGATAAAGTATCCATGCATTCCGTTTTGTCTAAGAAAACTTAAAAAACGCTTAGCTGGCATTTCTTTTTCTCAAAGAGATCCTCATATACGATCGAGTTATATTTTCATTGCACCAACAGGAAAGCCGATCACGACGGTCCGGTGATCAAGTTAGGTTTTAGAGCTAGCAAAAGGCGCTTCTAGGCTTGTTTTTTTTTTGCTGCGGCTTATGATTGTTTACTGAAATTTCTGAATTTTAGCTGTTTGTGATAGAGATCACGGAGAGAGATATTCGCTTGCGATTTTAGTTGATACAGATGTTAGACTTTTAACGTGTACTACAATTAACTTGTAGATCTCATCTTAAGAAAATACTCTATTTAAAAGTTATATACTATAGCAAAAAACAAAAATCATCTTTAAAAATCGTAAAGAACAGATCCAAAGCCGCAAAAGAGATAGGTTGGTGGCATCGAAGCCGCTGGCTTATATTGTAAGCTTTCTTGGAGAAGTGGGACGAGTTGTTCCTCGTTGGTGCTCATCGCTTAGTCATTTTCATATTGCAAATGTTTAACACGCACGCACACGAGAACACCACCACGTACTTTAGCTAGCTGCCCCTTGACTTGAGACAAATGGATGCGCGTTGCACCAACTTACTGAACAATTAACGGAGGATTTGCACTGAGAACCCCAAAGTGCGAAGCTTTATTTTTAGTAGCACTCATCACTCATCATCGTTAGAAAATTTTCGTGGCAGCAGAACGTATGTATGATCACCCGTTCTTTTCCGTCCTTTGGCGAGTGCAAAGGTTTAGTTCGTCCTTTGAAGAAGAGCTTCTTCTTTTTTTTTCTTTTTTTTTTTGAAGGAACGAAGAAGAGCTTGAAGTAGTTACTGCACAAGGCACTGCTCTTCTCTCTTACATGTACAACTAGTATCTGTACCGCGCAGAGTTGGGGTCGAACTCCGGCAAGTTGACGTTATAATGGTGGTCAAACTGACTTGTTAGGATAGAAATTAAAGGAAGTAGTATATATATCAATTAAAACCAAGCATTAGTAACCGGCCACTCATCTATAGACCATGTTCTTTTCAGCTTCTAAAAACTGCTTTTCAGCTTTTCTACAATAACTAACTTTTAAACGAAATATTTTTTCAAGATAGGATCTACCAGTTAATTGTAGTACATAATTTACTGATTTCATTTATATCGGTAAAAATCACATGTGAATTTTTGTTACTCCGTAATCTCTCGTATAAACAACCTAAAAGTCACAAACTACAGCCAAAAATCATAAGCCGCAGCCAAAAAGAACAGGCACATAGTGTATGGAGATCCTCAGAAAGTATTTTCCAATTGAGCGGTCTATATGCACGTGCAGTTCCTTACGGCACATCGACAAATGCACAAAGCAGCACCTGACCTGAAAAGGATCGTAAAACAACCCTACAAATGCACACAGGCTACAGGAGCCATTAGGCAAATTGAGCACGATAGCGATTAACAAGCATAAGCCGTATGATTTCTTAGCGATCATGTGAAGTCGGTAAGTGACCAAACCCCACGAAGCAAGAGGGGAAAGCCGCTGCCGTCTTTAGCACTATTTTTTTTCTGCGGCTGATGGCCTTCTGCTACGGTTTTCGATACGGCGACGGATAGCGGAGCCATCGCCGGGGAGGGCTCACACGGTTTTGAGGTTGGAAAGCTGTTTGAAAAAAATGACATTAAGAAACTACTTGAAAAAGTTGTTTCTATTTGTTTTAGTTTTTGGAGAAATGAAAACAAAAGCAAAAAAGAACCCAAAATAAATAGGGGCATTTAGGGTGTGTTTGGTTGGGAGGACAAGTGGGATGGAATGGAATGGTTCTATTTTTTTATAATAGGATGGGATGGTCCGAATAGGGTGGTTGATCGAGGGGATGGGATAGTACCGGATATTGTTTGGTTGGAAGGATGAGATAGTTTGGGATGCTATGAATTGGTGTTTAGTTTGATGGATGAAAGGAGGTAGGATTAGTTATGGTAACTTTCTTTTATAGAGTGGTGAGAATGCCTTTTTTACTTTTTCTTTCTTCCTTATCTTCTACCGCTCGGTCTTTTTCTTCTCTCTCCCTTCTTTCATTTTCCTCCATGGCTGCCGCATCCCCTCCATCTCTACACTACCGGGCCTCCCACTGCATCCCAACCGCCTCCGACGCCTCCCATCGCGCCCCTAATCGGCTACGCCGCCTCTTACCGCCACATCCTGACCAAATCTGCTTGTGGTTGTTGTCTTCCTGACCGGCTCCAGCTCCAACGGCGGCCGCATCCCTCCCACTGCATGGCTCCAACAACGACGGCTGCATCCCTCCCACTGCATGGCTTCGGTGTCTTCCCAACTTAATCCTCCCATGGTTGTCTGCTTCCAGCCGCCTCCCTCACCAACGTCGGCCGGTGAGGTGGTGACTGCACCCTTATGTATGGTCATATGAGCTGTGTGAGCAAAATAGGACATGTCATTCGAAAAATTTAGTCACACCATGCTGTCTCGAATAAAACGAAAGTATTCCCTTAAATAAGACGATTTAATCCCATCTCATCCCATCAATCAAACACAGATATACCTTCTTGTTCCCGTGCAATTCTATACCATCTCACTTCAAGCTAGCAACAGAACACGTCCTTAGGGGATGTTTTGCCAATGGCCACTGCTCTCTCTTCTTCCTCCAGGTTGCACCCTACGTGGCGTCTTGCGGTTGGTTGGTTGGTTGGTGAGACCTGGGCCCCTACAGGAATCGACACGCGCCACCCTCGATCTCTCCCGCCAAATCCCCTTATCGCTTGGGGCTCAGCACTCCACGTCCCTGCACCGGGTCCATAGGCCCCCCCCCCCTCCGGTCACATGGCCCAATGGTCCATTTCATTTTGACCGTTGGTAGAGAAAAAAACATACGTTGGAAGGTGAGTGTTGGGAAATTTATGAGTATGGGTTTTTTATTGGGTTATGTTTGACTGGACTTGAGTTAATTAGTCAATTAGTCATGGAGTATAATACACAAAGAAGAGAGGTTGCTGAGTTGGCGAAGACAAATATAAATCTCAAGCATGTTAAACATGCTTCGATTTCGACATTTTATCTAGCACTCTGCAGCAGGATTTCGATTTCGAGATTGCGATGTGAAGTGGGATAAATCTCTCTCTCAATTTCTCGATCCAACAGATAAATTTATCTCACATCATATGCTAATCCTATTCTCATCTCTCATTTCCATATATCCAAAAGCCTATTCAGGAATGAACAACATGAGAACATAACACTTATGAAAATGACTTCTCAATACTGATCAATTAAAATAATGTGATAGCATTATAGTATTAGTCAACCAACACCTTAACAAAAACTATGAATTAATTCTCCTAAGCAATAAACCTCAAGTGCCATTCATTAGTCTTTGGGTGGGGTTTTTTAGGCTATGTCTTATGATTAAAATTTTGAATTATGGTTGTTCGTGAGAGAGAATACGAAGAGAAAGATATTTTGTGTGTGATTTTGACCGATATAGATGAAGTTGAGACAGTGTCTACTATAATTAACTTTAAACTCTATCTTAAAATGACACGTTTAAAAAATTAAATCATAAGTCTAAAAAAATCTAGCCTTTTATTAAAAGAAAGCACGCATTCACCTTCCCAGACCCGGCAAGAAAAGAAAAGGAAAGAGACCTATGCACCATGTCCACACCCCCAATGACCCCATCGCTAGCCGTGCACCACATACCTTTCCTTCCCGAAGAAACAAAAGAGGGAGAAAAAAAATCGAGTCTCTAATCTCTCGGGCACAAAGCTCATTCCTTCCTTCTTCCCTCCTTTCCGCCCAATACCCAGAACCGCCACCGCCTCCGGCTCCGTCACCGATGGGGTATGTGCTGTCGGCGGTGGCGAGGGTCCTTGAGCAGCCGACGGCGTGGGGCGCGGCCTGCGAGATGGCGCTCCTCGCGGGGCCGCTCTGGGCCGCGGCGCTCCTCGGCCTCCTGCTAGGCTGGGCCTGGCGCCCGCGCTGGGCCGCCGGCCTCGTCTCCACCGCCGACCGCCACCCCGCGCCGCCCTTTGCCACGCTCGAGTCTTGGAGGGCCCAACTCCCCGCCCGCCTCCGCGCCCCTCTCGGCTACTATGCGGGCGCCGACACCACCGCCGCGGCGCAGCAGCAGCAGCAGCAGCAGCAGGAGGAGGAGGCCTCCCTGCAAGGGTATGTACTATGTAGGCTCGCAAGATGTTTGGTGGGGGTTGTGGTCAAAGCCGTGTTCTTTAGTGGATTTCGTGTGTGAAATTGGAGTGGTCTTTGACGACGGAAAGCCTGACCCTGGTGGTGCTTGGGTTGGCAGGTCGTCGGAGATGGCGAACGAGGAGCTGGCGGTGGGAAAGGATGACCTGGTGAACCTCTGGAGGCTGGTGGAGGGCAGGGACGGCGGCCCGGCCTGGATCAAGATGATGGAGAAGGACCTGCCCACCATGACCTACCAGGCATGGAGGAGGGATCCCCAGGTGAATGGCACTTTTCAGTTCTTTTCTGCTTGTTGATGTGAGGTGGTGCATGCTAATTTGCTCACTAGTTCTCAAACTATATCTCGACGCAATTAGACTGGACCTCCGCAATACCAGAGCAGTACTATCTTTGAGAACGCAACTCCGGATGAAGTGAGGGACTTCTTCGGGGACGATGAGTTCCGGGTGTCCAACAAGTGGGATGATATGCTTATTTACCATAAGACGTTGGAAGGGTGTCAGACAACCGGGACGATGAAAGTGCATTGGATCCGCAAGGTAGATAGGGCCTTCAGATAGTGAATTTATTTTCAAGTTCTGTCTGGTTTCAATTCATGCTTATGTTTCTGCTCTCTTGCTTGCGTAGTTCCCCTTCTTCTGTAGTGACAGGGAGTACATAATTGCTCGTCGGATATGGAAATTGGGAGGCGTATACTATTGTGTTACAAAGGTAAAACAGACTCAGAAACATACTACATGTTATTCATTTATGATGCTTCTTTTATTTCTGGGGTTGAGCGTGGGGGTTATAGGAGACTTATGCTTGATCCTTAGCATAATAGCATATGATGTTCCTGGCAAACATTATGTACATCGCACTTATATTACTGCAATGTCCAATAACACACATATATACTTCCTTGAATAAATTTTGATCTGGCGTCTTGCTGCTTTAACATTTATGCAACAAATTGATGATGTTGACCAAGAGCTATATTGTAGCTCTTCATCCAATTCAGTTCAGAATAGTCACAGCTAGGTGAACTTATTGCTTTTGCTGACCGCACAATGGCACTTTTTCTGCGTTACCTGATAATGAGAGGTCACATATAGGAAGTTCAGCTGTTGTTTCTCAAGCGTGCTGATATTTTTTAATACTACGTTTATCTAATGATCCTAACCCGAGAACACTTCTCCATCCTTGGAGTACACTTACTAGGACAGACTTCTAACATCATTGAAGTCTTGATGTTAATGTTGAGTTGTTGACAGAGGGAAGTCTCCAATTCTTCTTTTTTCATTATTATTTCTTTGAAAGCAAACCATGAAGGTAACCTTCGTGAGCATTAAGTTATATTTAATTGGGATAACCACCCAATACAAAGCAAGGAGGGGCTAGGGAGTAATTGGTACATCAATGTCGAACTTAGAAATACGTCAAATGTCAGTTCTGGTTATAGTTTAAATACATGATGTGATCTTCAGCTTTCCATCATCTCAATAAAGAACATGTTTGCAAGTACCTGCGGCTTTAAATTCCAATACCTGGGCCGCATTCCATAAACCATGTTTTCGATTTTGGTCTGGGTTCATTCCTGATATAACCAAAAAAAAATCTGAATTCAATATTTATTGGGCTTTTTGAGAAAATCAGACACACCATCATTTTCCTATACTTGCATGCCATGTCATATGACCTTTTTCTCATCTGGTATTCCATTTCCATTTTGTCTTCTGTTTGTCCATAGTTTTTTTTCTACAACTTGGTCCTCTTTTTTTGTTCTTGCATCCTTCACTCTTATGTCTGTACTCTACAAATGGTATTCTCACTTCTGCTTCTTCACTGTACATCCCATTACCTTCTTTTCCTGCTAGCCAACTTTTCAGTCTTTGATCAATTGATATGATGATTTTTGAGCTATAACTTCATCAAAATACCTATTCTATATGGATGATAGTTCCCTCTTAGTTGCTATAGTGTTTTTTTAGGCCTATGCATAATGAATTAAACTAAGAAGCAGTTATGTAGTTCCGATTTCCCTAAAAAGAATTATGTGGGTCTGGTGGAAACTAAGTGTCTCAGCATTGTTGTTTCAAATATTTACTCTGCATGAAGTGATTCAGTACTCAGTAGGATGTTTCATTTACATCAACCCCAAGGTAAAAGGACTTCATTTGAGGGAAAACAGCGGGGGTAAAAGAGCTTGTTAATGATCAGTATTCTTGACTCTTGAGGCAAGTTCACCTTGCATGAAGCGAATCAATAGAATGTGTCTATGTGGTTAACTGATTATAGAGATTGCTTACATCATATACTCTTTTTCTGTGTGTTGATGTAACATGATGCAGGGCGTGCCATGCTCATCCATCCCACGGCGCAACAAACCTCGTAGAGTGGATTTGTATTATTCAAGCTGGTGCATCCGAGCAGGTAAGCCGCTCTCCTTAACTTTATGTTTGCATTTGAGCAGCAAGAGGTGAAATTAAAACCATTCGAGTTAATAAGGAGGCTGAAGAAAAGAACTACATATGCAGAAAAGAAGAAATGGATGAAAAGAAGATCTCTTTCTTTGTGGTAACTCAAAAAATTCTTTTGTTTGTTCTTGAACAGTGGAATCAAGAAGAGGGGCCTGTGAGGTTCTCTTGTTCCACCATGAGGACATGGGTATCCCTTATGAGATTGCAAAGATTGGCATTCGGCAGGGAATGTGGGGATGTGTAAAGAGAATTGAACCCGGACTTCGAGCCTATCAGAAAGCCAGGGCTGATGGGGAGCCATTATCTCATAGTGCCTTGATGGCACAGATCAACACCAAGGTTGGTGACAATTTTGTTCGAGCATTGGAATCCAACAGTGATCAATCAGATATTGTGGAAGCAGAAGAGAAACCTGCGAAAAACCACGTAGCGAGGTTCCTTGTGCTCAGTGGGGCTGTGGCTCTGGCTTGTACTCTTGACCGAGGGCTCTTGACAAAGGCTCTCATCTTTGGTGTTGCGAGAAAATTCGTGGGGCAGAGGAAGACATTGTAGTATCTGATGTTTCTCACAATCCTCCGAGCCAATTTGCTTATTGGATCCACCCTGATACACTGTCTTGGCATGGAGGAAAAGACGTGATCTGGCTTACTGTTGCACATGCCATTGAGAGCAGACGAAGGGCATTGATGTAGATGTGCTGCCGGCTGTTGGATGATGAGAGGGCGAGAGGCGATGGAGCCAACTTTGTACTTCACATTTGGAAAAAGGAATTCCATCTGTATATAAATTGGCCTTTTGTTTCATGTTATCTTCAATGTGAACTAAATCAGAGGACTCGCAAATAATAATAAAAAAAAACTTTTTGTTATTCGTGGACAACGTAGATGTTCTTGGCTACGTCTGAAGTGTGAAAACAGATCAAATCGTGGCCAAATCGTATTCGTATACATATTTGTAAGTGGAATATGGATACGAATTGGATGATTACCAAACATGAAGTCGAATCAAACCAAATATGAAGTCGAATCAAACTTGTGCTCAATTTAGCCAAAATCAGGTATCTGCATATATAATTTGTACTATAGTGGCACTGTAGTCAGCATATTCCCCAGGCGCACATACTCCACCTCGTCCGTCGGATCAAATGCAAACGGACTGGATCCAGGCGGGCGTGCCCCAAATCGACGTTGTGTGGCGTGCTTTCCCACTAGATCAAACGATCCTCTCTTCCTGATAAACAAGTCTGCACCAAAGCAACTTCCCTCAAAGAACGGAAGTCCAGAATGTGAATGGAAGCATGGACCTCAATGTGGCTATCAATGAGAAATTGTGTTGGTGTGAGCATGAACAGTACCGTTTCATGGGAAATCGTCAGGTTCAGGCCGCTTTGAAAATTCAGGTAACCAGGAATTGATCAAAGTATATGAAAATTATAGTCTTCTAGTTTATGTTCAGTCACTTAATCATTACACAAGCTTATACTTTGGTAATCAGAAAGACGTATGTGTGTAATGACAATCCATTCATCAGCAAAATGGCATGGAATCAACTATGCAGTCATGGCTCAACAAAAATTGGCATGGAATCAACAACGTAGTTAAAGACAAGTGTTCACTTAACAAAACATTCAATTCTGCATGTGGGTCTGATTGTTGCTATTCTCTCACTACATTAGATTTTACAGATCATGTCCATGGCTTCAACAGAGATTATGTTTGTCCCATATTTTTGGACTTCTTATCATAAGCATTTTTTTTTTTGCTCGGGCTGTGCATGTTTCAAAATTGATAGACCATGTTGTTCACAAATTGATATGCTGTGTTCAGCAATTATGGAGCTTTGACAAAGGCTCTTGTCTGCTTTTCGGTGAATACATACTCTTTTGGGTTAAAAGGAAGATTTGCCATGTGATAATTAATTAGGTTCTTTTTTACTTGTTTCCATATGGCAATTAGCCACGGTATGAGTTTTACGCCGTTTGCTTGACTGAATTTGAGACTGTTGGGCTATTGGCAAGTATCTGTAACTTGACACTGTGATCGGGGATCTTTTGCTTAGCTGTGAAGAGCATATGGGATCAACATTGCATTGATGTTGAACATTATTAACGTCATCTGCTCGCTTGTACTGCTGTCCAAAATCCAAGTGTTCTCAGGTCTAGCTACTAGCTCTAACAAGATCGATACTATTTCACTTACTCTCGACTGTTTCAGTGCTTTGTGGTAGATTTGCGAATTTATTAAGGGTAGATTATGCTATCTGCTTCTGTGGATCTATAGATTGTGCCAACACCCAAATGCCAAAGTTTATCATAGAGTGGTCAGTTAGTCATAAGGACACAACGATCTTAACTTCCTAAGCATATTTATGGTGCCGATTGATACTAGCATATGATCGTTGTGTCCTTGTATGTATGTGTATATATATATATACCGGAAGTGATGAAGAGGTATAATATATTTGTTTAAGTGATATATTGAAAGTAAGAGCATGTACTTCTAGAGGTATAACAAGGCTTCATATATATAATTAACTAGGACACCATAATGCCTAGGCACAATGATCTAAAATAGGTATTTTCCCTACGAATTGTGTGCGAAAATTTTTAGAATTTTTTGGATGTTGAGTTTAATTAGTTCACTAACTAATTCAAACATGTTCGTACTGAAATTCAAACCGCAATTGCCTTTTTTGTTCATAGTTTGATTGTAAGTATGTGCTAATTCTATATAAAAATTAGCAAAACATGTAATCTAAATTCGTTCAAAATCTTTGAATTCGAGTATGTTTATTCAAAGGTATGCATTTCATTCGAATTATTATAGATAGGTATGTGCCCTAAAACTGAAATCTTTGAAAAATATATTTGAATTTGGATTAAATTCACACATCTAAAATTATAGTGCCCTAACACTATGGTATCTCATTTCAGTCGTATTCACTAAGCTGTGAGTGCTGGCTGGTGGAGCGTGTCGTTTGGGTAGTACGAGTTGTGGAGGTCGTGCTGGAAGACTTGGGCAGTTCGTAAGCCTGTGTATGTGTAATCTATGTGTATAAATAAAAGAGAAAATAAAAAAGTTGTAGCCGATTGACGTTGCATAAAAGCTCTTGTGTGTCTTGAATAGATTAGAGTGTTCTATGAGTCTACGACCATCGAGTGTGTGCGTACTGTTCCGTCCTTAGGCCAACATCCTTGAATCATCGGGTTGATGAATCATTAGAGGAACTTCTATTCGTAAGTGAGAACTGTATATAATCCCATTCCCAGAACATTAGTTTTTCCATGTTAGGGGTGAAACATGCAGCATGCTACGCCTTAACCACTGCGAGGAATGACCGGCCACCACATGCACATCTAATATATACGGCGTCAGCTGACGACGGGAGTGAGTGCGACGAGGCCGCGCGCGTCGAAGTTGACGCGAGCGCGCCCGGGGTCGTCTCCGGCGACCTCGTCGGTGCCGATAGGGAGCACCTCGATCGCGAGGTCGGATCTGTCACTGTTGATCCTCACCACCGCCGGCCACGCATTCTTCTCCGGATCACCGCTCATTAAGTGAGAACTGTATATAATTAAAAGGAAAGGAAAGGAAAGGCGATGCAGGGAGGAATTCATGGGTGCCAACCAGCTAATGCGTCTAAGCATTCTTGCAGGCATCGGGCGTGCCGCCCAAAGCTTGCTGGAACTCTCGTTTTGTCAACCAAATTAACATGCAAGACTCTGTATTACCATTTCTTTTGGCACTGTACACGAGATTGATTAATTCTAGCTTACCAACATAACAAGGCCGGCCGGCGGCTCACGCCCATAGCTGGCGAAAAGCGGGCGGCTCTCAGCGGCCGACTGCTCCCAACGACCATGACGAACTCGATGCTCCTATGGAATTTGCTAGAGCTCGGATGTCCCATCTAGACGCTAGCTTCATATATTGAGCCAAAAACATCTCTAGTTTATGTATACAACATTTCTAGGTTATGTATACAACAAAAAAAGAATAATGGAAGATGCAACATTTATAGATAGTGTGTAACAAATTTAACCACTATATGTAACAAAATGTTTTGTATGGTTGTTACTGATTGTTGCACGGATGAAAAAGAAATGTTGCACAAACAAACACCTACCTCCGGAGAGGAAGTCGACGGCAGCGACCAGATTTGACGGCGTTGCGTTCGAAGAAAAAGTCAACGGTGGCGGCCAGATCTGGCGGCGCCATGCTCGAGGACGGTCGAAGAGAAAGTCGACGGCCATGGTCGGATCTGGCGGCGCCTTCGCCGAAGACAGGGTGGCTAGGCTCGTGGTAGTCGCCATGCATCGAGTCGGGTACCGACGGAGGAGAAAGAGAGTAAGAGAAGGTGCGATAAGAACCATCGAGTTAAAAAAATTTAGTATCGTACGATCGAGTTCTAACAATCACCGACCGAGGAGTGGCCCATGCCGATACGTGGGGCGGCGTCCAATACGGCCGGACGTCTAAGCCATATCAATATCGTACTCCTAATCGTTCCCACTCGGTTGGGCTGAAAAGTCATGACTTATTAAGGTTGTTTATTTAGCGTAATTAAATTTAAAAAATTAAAAATAGAAAAATATAATAGCTCATTACGGACAACGCAAACAAATATGAAAAAAAGAACTAGCAAAAAAAGCTAAAAGTTCAGAAAAAGATGAAATTTATGAATAGTAAAAAATAAGTCAGAAGTCAGAAATTGAAGCCGAAACGAGCGGGAAATTTCTCCTTTTCATTGTTCCCTCTGCTGAGAGTCCGAAATTTCGCGCGTTGTTGCGCCACTCTCGGATTTTTACGCGGCGTTTTGGTTCGTGGAAGAAGCGAGAACCCCTGGACGTAGCCACGATGAACGTCCGAGCCCCATCTGACGGTTCGTAGCGCGGAGTACTCTGCGTCTCGTGGGCCGCGTATGGGCCGAAGCGCAACCAATGATGGACTTGCACGAGTACACTGCGTCTCCGCTCTCCGTTGCTTCATCTTGATTCAACAAGTCAAAATTTTGTAAGCCGTATGCATTGCAGTGTACCAGACAACCTCCGCCTCCCGCTCGCTTAGGCGTTGGCGCGCGGCCGCCGGCAGAGCTCCCATGGGTGTACCGTGTACGTGCCGATCGAAAGCTCGAGTCGCGGCATGCTATGGTCACTCATGGCATCGAGGAGCTGCGCGCGGCGGCGCGGTGGTTGCTCATTTCAGCGTCGCTTAAGCGAGTAGTGCACGCTTGTCGCTTTAATTTGCTTCACTAGTGTACGTAGTTGCCAGCCATTTCGTCACATGTACGGCGCATCACTGTAATCCAAGCATACTTCATTCATAGGTAGAGCTCTTTCTTTAACTTTCGTTTGCTACGTACTGGCCGGGAATCATAATCCCATGGCAACGTTATTAATTGCTGCTAAATATAGATAGAATGGCGACCACGCTCATGTCTGATATCGAACGGCGACGTTACGCGCAGCGCCTCCTAGGCGACCACGGGGGTGTACAAGACGGGGCCGCTCGCGTTGCCGGCGTCGAAGAAGACGCGGACGCGCTTCGCGTTGTACCCCGGGGCCACGGTGGTGCCGGCCGGGAGCACCTCGATCGCGACGTCGGGCCTGTCGCTGCTGATCTGCGTCACCGCCGCCGTCGCCGGCCAGCCCACCACCTCCGGCCACGACGTCTTTTCGGTGCTCATTTTCTGCCGATCTCCTCCGATCCTCAACCTGCAAAAGATCGATCTCCGTTACAGTCTCACGACAACGAATTGAGGGTGCATGATAGGAAGCTGTACGAAAACAAGAAATTAGGAGAGCGGTAAGTATACTTAGTGCAGGTGCTGCACTGCTGGTATGCTGTGCTTAGCTAGGGATGATTAAGGATCGATGTGCTAGGACATACAAGTATGCGTTGGATAGACATGCGTCTCAGCTGAATGGTATTATGTAGGATCAGAGTTTGGCATGCATGCATGCATGCATTGGGCGTGTCGCCCTTGCCGGAACTTTGGTTGTCACTGCTTGCTTAGTTAGTACTAGTACTTACTACTTGTGTACTGACAAAGATAGCCGGATTAGTTGTCTGGTGCACCTAACACATGTAATGTGGGAAGAAAAATATTCGGAAATTAATTCTGCATGTTATCTGATAAAATGGAAATTTATTTGGTGTTATCGGGTAATAACCACAGACCGACGATATTATAGAGCTACAACTAGCTAGCTGCGCTTATGGTTATGATGGCGCTGATATGTGGCGTATATATATATTAGTTAATTTATCAGGATATGTAGCCATAAGCTCATCGCGTACACCGCCCTCACTGGGATTAACGTCGGCTTAATTTCTGCATTGTCGATCGAGTTTCTTGTTCGCTGATAATAGCTAACCAAATGTGTTGCCCGGCCGATGTTTGAATGGAGCTGTATGCCACATGTAATATCCAGACCAGTGGCGATGGCTCACATCAAGGCACGCAGCCCAGTAATACAATTCAGCCCACATATTCTAAGCTGCTGCTGCTGCTGCCCTGTAGAAACGCTTGTACTGGGCTAAAGTGTGGGGGCAACACCATTCCCGGTACGGGCCATTTTATTTTATTAGTTATTACAGGATAGTGATAAACTGCTTGCTAACAGTAACAGGAATGCCCTCTAAAAAAAACAGCAACAGGATTGGGAGTAAATATATACTCCAGGAAGACACTTTGGTTTCAGAAACATAATGGGAATTCATGTAGTAATCGTAGTACACATGGTACGGGATTTTCTTCACGAACCTATGTTACAGCAACGGCATGGAGTAGCAAGATAAACAAAATAAGCAGTTGTACAGGTAAATTAATCTCTGCCATCGAACACCTCAGAAGTTTATTTACATTATTATTGGATTGCTCAAATTTTACCAAGAAGTGCAGAACTACCTAGCGGAGGCAATTGAAAAGATACAAAATATGGAAAGAAAAATGGGGGAGGAAACAGAACAAGACATTGCACAAAATTACCTACTAGGATCGAGATTTGATCCCAGGTTGACCCAAACCTTTTCTGTAGCTTCACACCTCTAGACAAATCTTAAAATGTGTGCTATAATCAACAGCTCCTTTCACTTCGAGAACCAAAAAAAAAAAAAGGAACACTGCACAAAACAATGAGCAAAATTCTTCTAGATGGAATCTTTGTTTAACACATCTACATGGAATCTAAGCCTTGCCTTTCCTTTTAGCATCAAATGCCTGCATTAATTTCAATTCAGACATCAAAATTTAACAAAGATTTAACATAGAACCACATATCTACACAGAAAATCAAAGGTTTAACATCAGAAATGCCCTATACAAGAGGTACCTTATTCTGGAAAGTTCTTATGACCAATACAATTAGATCGCGTAACCTACAAAAGTATCACTTAATCAGATCTATGATTTTTACCCTTTGTCAACCAAAAAATGCATTAAACAGAAGGTAAGTGAGAAAGTAAGGTAGCAGTTGGCACCTAACATCGTTATCCTCATTATTTGGCTCCGTTATTCCCTGTGTATTAAATGGTAGATTTACACCCCCAGAACTTACTAAAACAAACTGAGTAGTTCGTCCATTGGGAATTTTTGTCTGCCAAAAAGAAATCAATATAGCAAAATCAAATAATATATGTCAGGCACCATGCTTCAGCGATCATAAATACTAAGACAACCAATGTACATGTAGGAGAATATACCTGTAGATGTGATGAATATTTCTCTCCAATGACAACTTCATCTGTATGCTTGAACTTAACTTGATAACCAGTTCGTCTAAGCAGCAATATGGCCTGTACCCATTCGTCAGGAGAATACCCCTGCTGTGCAAAAGGAGGTAGAAATCCGCCTCAACGGTTGGATAGTGTTTAATCAAACCTTTATTTTCTCATGTGTAAAAACTGTGCACTACACCAGTGCAGCGGAATCACCGAAATTGCAGTCAGTCAACTAACTTGGTGTAGGTACAATGAGTTAAGGTGACCTTTCAATCCCATCTCAACAAAATCACAAAGCATAAAACATCAAATGTTAGCATTTGTGCTCCGACTAGAAGAACCAGCTGATTGTCACGAGTACAGGAGCTCCCCAGAATGAATTTCAATTCATAACCGAGAAACCTCAAAAAGTGGAGGCTATTGTAGCTCTTTTGCCAAATAAGACCATACTAACAGTCCAAAAGGCTTGTCCCCAGTTGTGCTTTATTCAAGAATAGAAGCAAAGCATATTCTATAAAGGAAAAAATCCAATTACACAAACACAAGAAATAAAACAAGCACAGTGTATGTGATGCCACTTTGCTTGACATCCTTCTATTATAAGGAGTCCCCTCAGTCAAACCGACCAATTGTTTTAAATCTAAACTTCTAATTCAAGAAGCTAGAAAGACAGGGACCATGTCTTCAACTTGAAGTGCTAACTCAGTAGTTCATCAAAGACACAAAATCAAACAATAGTAAATTGTAAACATAGATGATCACAAGTTTACAGCTACGTTAACAATAATGCAAAGCTTGTCAAATATGATAGTATCTTAAAGAAGCCTTCCAAGTGAACATTCTGTTATCTTCAAAGGACAGCATGCATTACTTACAGTTAAGACAGATTTAAGACATACCAGGACCAAAACATCAAAGTCAGCACTCCCCCTCGAAATACATGCATCAATGCCATTCTGCATCTCTGGATCTGCAGAATATAGAATGAAACTTGGATAATTCTAGGAAATCAATAGAGTGGAGGTGAAATGCAAGTTATGCTAACAGTAGTGCACTAAATTAAAGGGGGGGAAACTTAGGGAAAAGGGTGTACACTGAACCTCAGCATTTCACAGGCACAAAGGGTCATTTGTGGTGAAATACACCTAATGCTTATTTTAAAATCATTATTTCTAGAGAACCCGAAGAACCAAAACCTCTTATTAAGTTATTATGACTATGTGTGACAAGCTATGGAAGTAAGCTAACTAATTTTGGTGATCGTCAAGGTTGTGTCCAAAAATGAGTATTTGGTTAAGTGTATGTGTATGGGTAAACAAACATTGTCATCCTATGCAAGTTCTTTCTACTGTGCTCATAAAAGACTCCCACTTTGAAATAGTGTTTCAGAAACATCCATGTCACCTGTCCTTCAGGTAATCGTAACTCATTTTCTAAACATAAGTGCTTTCCCCACAAACATGTGCTTATGCCATTACCATAATCATTTTAAAAAAAATAACCAGCAAATGCATACAAATTTTAATATTTCTAAATTACAATGCTTTTCTTTTGCTACATTAGTGGCACAGCTCTACCTTGGGAGGGGTCATGCATAGAGGTATATGTGCAACAATGACAAGCTAAAATGTTGTCTATAGCTAATTTCTTTTAATTTAATATTATTAATGGATAGATTTGTGAAGCATACAAAATCATAAAAAACTATTTTATGTAGGTGAACCTACCCTTTTACCAACAGGATACCTTTGACTACAAAGTATAAGTAGTAATCACCAAGCATTTTGTAAATTTTACAAAATATGACAGTGAGAATATATCAATTCCAACATGTTGATCCAATTATATTAAAGCAGAGGATGACAATATTACAATCCATGCCATCAGTGATAAAAGAGGCAGCAATATCTGCATCATAAACTTACCACAGGTTATCTTGTTCTGATTGTTAGCAAACTCCCTCACCAATTCACCCTACAATCAAGAGGAGCAACTTATCAAACTCAAAATCTCAAATAAGAACACTGCAGGTGGAATTAATTCAAAACTGCCAGCATAATATATTTATGTATCAGTGGTGCACATAATTCCATTTAGAATCCATGTATTAGAAAAAATTGCAAGTACATTCCTATGATCGAGATGATAAATATGCCTCTCTACAAGCTCAAAAAGAACCATGGTGAAAAGTAGCATGTGCACTTCTTGCACAAACTATGATTCATATAAAATGAAAGACCAAGAAATACACAGCTAAACAGGCTTTTGTAAATAAGTCAGATGCCTATAGGCTGGTGCCCAGATCAAATCAAGAAATAGCTTTTAAAATTTTGGGTTGTACTTTGGAAGCTGTTGAGCAGGCTATCATTCACACACTGATGCAACAAATGATGAAACAAAAACAACATAACAAGGTTAGCCTATCAGGACACCAAGAGGGTTACAATACCCAAACTAGTTTATAACAATGGAAGATAGAGAGTTAACACGTAGTTGAGATGAAAACGGATGTAGGGAATACCAATAACAAGAGAAGCCACCAATGCTTCACCAAAACTTGAGGGTGGCAAATTTTCAACAAAAGGGCAGGTTCAAATCAAAATAGTAGTAAAAAAATTGAATATTTCAAGTCCCAAGATCGAGCTGGCTACAAGGCCTGCATTTCAATAACTAAATACAAAAGAGGACAAATGTCCCTCCAAAGTTAGTTTGATTTATTTTGAGTAAATTGCACTTTACCCCAGGTATTTTAGCAGAGATGGAAAAAAACAACATGTTTAGCCAAATAACCCCAATTTAAAGAAAAATATGTTGCAAAAAAAACGCACTTCCATTTGCTTCCGTTATTTCCAACGGAATACTGCAAATGGGTCCCAATTGTCACTGGGAGAAAGAATATCGTCCTAGGTGGGTCCCAGGACCAATTTTTTTCTGTCAAAAATAGCGTTTCTACTTCCTCCATTATCAAACAAATGGCGTTTTATAATGTCTTTAGTAACTTTCTAGACTTAACCACTAATATATTAATATACAAAAAGAATACTTAGATTGACCACATGAAAATAACCATATGAACAGGTAGTTTACAACAGATGAAAGTAACCATATGATCATGAATAACCTGGCGGCCATTATCATCCATAGGTGTGCAGTCTACAGAAAGAACAGTGCCAATATCGTCTGCAGTAACCACGTAGTCATACATCGTAGCACCTGAATTGCAAAATATATAGCACTAGTCAGTAAAAAAATTAAATTGTCTTCGAAAATTATCACATGGGATGTAGGACAGATTCCCTTCTTTACCTTCAATAGATTGCCTGATGCCATTTTCAAGATAGCGAACCCACTAAAAAAACATCTCCAGATGAGAGGTTTTATTTGCAGAATTTGACAATTAACATCAAAGATAAAGAATCACAATCAGGAGTCAGAACACAACATACCTGGAAATTGCAAAGGGTAGTACCATTCGTAGGGAAACCACATGCTGTTAATGTAAGACCTGGTATAGGCTCACCGACAATTTGAAACCCCTCAATACCAGGTGATGGATCACCTAGATTAGATGTACATATATCAATACATATGATCTGAAATCTTTTCTACTCAAGAAATTAACTTTTTATTTACCATCAGCTGAGTACTCTTGATTATCATGCCTATAGAACTGCGAGTCACCATCTAATCTCACTTCTCTAGGACCAGCATTTTCTTCAAAATAATTATCCCTGAAAGGAAGTACCAGGCAAGAAACAGAGGTCAACATCTTTTCATGTCGATGACAGATTTGACTGGACAGATAATAACTGTGGTTAGGAACACAATTTCAAAAGCGAAACTTGGAACTTGAGCATACTTATGAAAAGTGGATTCGTTGTACATTTGTTCAGCATGTCGATCATTTGGATCTTGACCATACTGACGAAGTGTATTCCTATTTCCACCCTGTAATTAAGAACCAGTCATGCATGGAGCTACAATATGAGACAAGCTAACTACAGGACCAAGCTATCATACCATATTATAAGATGGGGAAGGTTCATTTTTTGATGGAGTTGCTTGTTGATGATTGGGATTATATATGTCTCCAGGTTGAGCTATATCGCCTAAACTGTCCTGAATCAGTATAATCAACTGAGTGTCTCAAAATAATAATAACAATTTTAGAGATATCAATATACTAGTAACAGGCTTCCATGATATATAAGGTAAAAAGGCTGTTGTGAACTGTAATTAAAGACAACTACACACAGTCATGCAGAGCGGAGGTGTGCACAAGCTATTCAATAAACCAACATACTTCAGCAAGCATTTGTTTAAATGAAAGTGGTACTGGTTGTATTATGCCCTTTTATGCCAAACTGAAAAAAGACACCACTTTGACGTAATTCCCAAACATGTGAATTATCTAGCAATCTTGGTGTATGCATGTCCGCACATGTCAATGTCATGTATGTTGGTACACAAGGTAACTACCGTTAGATGAGGCCAATCAGCATGGCTTGAAGGAGAAAGCGCTAAGAGAATGAGGGCGCTCAGTAGAGGGAGAGAGGAACTCGGCTAGAGAGAGATAGATTCACTCAGCTGAGGCATGGAGAGGAGTTTCTTAATTCATTCTTTGCTTCCTTCCAAATGATAACAATCGACCTCCTTATATAGAGGTGGTAGACCCTAAAGGATAGAAACAAACACAAAAGATAGCAACTAACCAAAAGGAAATAACAAACATGGAAACTAATCATCCTAATACCTAAATTAGCGCCGGCTGTCATATGTGCTACAGCAACAGAGCGGTACTGTTCATGTGCAGTATTTTCTGCCCGTGACAGTCAAGGAGCTGCAATGCTCACATACACACGCAAAATCCATGTACACCAATGTCCAACAGAGGTGCTACATGGAGCTGTGGGGTTGCAGGATAGCAGGATACCGTTGGTCATTTGCAAAATATTTCACTCATTGAGAAACTTGGATGTAAGTCCAAAATATCATATAAAGCTTAAAAGCAGGCCCACCCAAAGTCCCAAATAGCCCAGCACATATATTTCCTAATCTGCTACAGCCAACACCCAATGTTGCAAACACCAAACACACAAAGATATGTTTCGGGCCAGGAATTTCAGACGAATTTTGGAGGGTAGGGAAAAACATAGTGCTTCATTCAGTTCATTGTAAGGTGATAACAGTAACCCATCAACTCCACTAGATGGAGACAGATCAGTTTCATCAAATTTTTAGGGTCAATATTCAGATCTATAGGACACATCCAATGGGCTATGTGTACACAAAAAAGGGGCATTCGAAGGCCCAAAATGAAACAGAATTGGATACTTCACCAGCTTGAGGATGCATAATTGTGATCACTTACATTTAAAGATCTGATCTTCCATTGCATCTGTTGGTACAAGCGCTGAAATTGCAGTAAAATAAATATATTAATCCTCATGTTAGACACTGAGTGCAGAGTATGAAAAGACACTTGTAAACAGGCTCACTATTTAAATATTAATGTGGCATTAAGCATTCTGCATCAAGCACATGAACTGAGCAAACAACCAAATAAATCAAGAAAAACATGGCAGAATAACCGACATCTTAACTAAAATAGCAAAAGAACTTCAATCCTATAGAGTTATTATGATGGCAGTTGGGAGTTGCATCTATCAAGACAAAGAATCTGTTTTGACTTAACGGCTAACATAATTGCATCAGTGGATTCCCTTTCAAAGAAACAGACCTTCCAAGTCAAACCTTGTAATAAAAATATTCTTTGAAACAATATAGAAGGCAGCCATACTAACTGTCCTGTTGTGCATGGAGTCAGAAGTACATTCTACTCAATTTAAGGGATAAAATCTTATGCTGATAAAGTTTGCACAAGGCTGTGGGGGGATCTATCAGAAAATGTGTTACTAATAGACTAATGTCTAGCCTTAGATAGGAGTGGATACATTACATTAAGATCAAACATGTAGTTAGCTCAATAAATTTTGTTTCCTGCCAGTTCCAGATAACATCCTACATTGTCATTATGTTATCAAAACAAAGCTAATACATTGCTGGCTCTTAGATACAGATCAAGTTAATGACTAAAGTTGTTATTATTACCATCTGAGTGACAAAAAGACTAATTTGGCCTAATACTATAGTATGTACTCCCAGAGCAAGGATGATTCAACAGAAATTGGCCAAGTAAGAGTTACCTTTGTACCGGTTGTAATGGTCGAAGCGTTTATTTGAGGTGGGCGAACATTGTATTCCACTAATATACCAAGCAATGAAGAAGTGAACAAGTATAGCTCTTCTTCCTCAGCCTACAAGAAGAATTCAACTATAACCTTTCAAGTTCTCGAGAATACGATAGCAAAGTATATAATCTAGTTTGTACAAAATGGTTGATGACAATGAACAAAAGCTGAACTGCCAAATGCAGAAAACTAGGTTTACACCTGTAACGTAAATATATACCACCATAAAGTTTGTGTTTCAGAATAAATGTCACTCAATGTCTCAATGACATGTGGGCTGAGGGATAAGGACCCACTTGTCATATTCACAACATACGGCATATTTCTAAATCACCAAGCTTGGGACTGGCATGCAACTAAAAGTTCCCCTCATGCCCCCACACACAAAAGTACACTTGACACGGAACTCTATCGGTCTATCCACAGCAAAAGTTCGATCAAATACTTTCCAAGGTACTGAATTACCATTCCTGCTATTACAAAAGCTAACTGTTAGACCAGTACCTGCTATAACACACAACCATTCTGCGGCTACTGTACGGCAGACTAAATCTGGATTGAACCTTACTGATCTGATAAATAAAATGAAGTCAGCTGATCTTTTCACGTATGAGCAACTTCCACACACCAAACTTTTATAAAAAAAACGCCACCTAAACCACTTAACTCATTAGCGGGACCCCCCTGTCTTTTATTTATTTAAGTCGAGCAGTTTGGCAAGCAAACAAAGAAGAAAACATACAGAGATCTGAGCATACATTCTCGAAATGTACAATAGCACCATACTTTTAGTTCATTTGCCAATCTCATATTTTCTTCAATATGGTTTTTCTTCAGGCTCAATTGCTTCAGAGCACCAGATATAGCGTCTTCCTGCTTCTCGTCAACAGCCTATCACAGTAAGATTTCGATTAATATAAGGTTTTACAAATTGGCCATGCAGCAAAGGTAAATTGTGTTATTCACAGACCATCCTCAAGTCTGAAAGCTTCCTCTCCAGAATATGTTTTTCACTCAGCAACTGCAGCTCCTACCAAGATAAAAAAAACTACAGTTACGAATTAAGCAGAAGCAGAAGTGATAAAAGAAACGAAACGGGTAAGACACGTGTGCATGCAAAAATGTTGAACTGTTCGATCCTTTTAACATCATACCTTGAGAGATGCATCAGCAATTTGCTTGCGAAGCAACAAGATCTCTTCCTCTTGTGTCCGTGATCTAAAGTAAAGCTCCTGCAACAAAGCATCATCAGGTTCAGGAATTGGAGCACAGATGGAAAGAACCAGTAAATAGTAAGATTCCCGCATGGTTACCTTGGTTTCCGAATCCATCAAACGAGTATTAGGATCTTCTGCAATTAAGTCATTGTGGAGGGATGCACCCTGGAGTTGATGCCTGCCAGCACACGATATGGCCTCATTTCTCAAAAAAGGTTAATACAGTCTACGAGTGCAGCTACAACAGTTATCTTTCCCACAAGAATGAAGGACCTGACTAGAGTGTCGGAGTTTGGAGGGAAGGGTTTAGCATCACCATTTTGCAAACCATAGTCCCTACCAGACGAGGTCACATCTGTCCTGGTGAGCTCATTCCCAGAACGATGATCTGCATTACAAAAATCAACTGGGGCATTGAATGGGTCTCGCATATTGTTCCTCTGTGATCCTCCTGTAGAAGACGGCATTACCAGCCTTGTCAAGCAGAGGACACACAAACCCAACACATACGCACATGATTTGTACACTTGCAGACTTGAAAAACACATCAACCTAATAGGAACACCAACCAGAATTAGGCTCCTGCTCAGATTAAGCCGCCCCTTGTGTTCATGTTAAATTCTACATGGGAATCAAGCCAACCAATAAAAACAAATCCCATCCACTGAACGGGTCAAGCAAGGCAGCAAAACTCCCATAATTTCTTCCTTGCCCCTATATTCCTGAACACATGTTTTTGGAACCAGATGTTTCAAACTCAAAATACGCGCATCCGATCACAACCAACAACATCACAGACTAGAGCAGGGCGCAAAAATGCGAGCTATTCCTCCTAAACTAGCATTTCCATGGGTAGGAGCGGAACCCGACGATGTACTATCACGGTATTGTAACCTAGCACTTGCACGCAAATCCCAGGGAGGGGGGGACCACCACGGCGTGAGAGAATCACAATAGCATGAGCACTCATCAGAGCCCAATCGCACCCAGAACGCGCACGAATCGGAGAGCAAACGAGGGGGGATTTCGAGCACGAACCTGCGCGGGGCTAGGGTTGGATCGAGACAGGGAGGGATTCTTCGAGGGGGATTCGGGGACGACTGATCGTCGCCTCTCTCTCTCTCCCTCTCTCTCCCTCCTGCCGCGGAGAGGAACGGAGGAAGCGACGAGGAAGGGGACGGAGGTGGAAGAGGCAGCCGAGAGAGAGCAGGTAGAGACTAGAGAGTACGCGTCCTCAGGGCCCGGGCTCGAACTGAATTGTGACCAGGCTTTTGTTGGGTCGAAGGCCGAGAAGCCAGTCGCTGCGCCTCCCAAGTCGATCTTTGGAGCTGTTCTTTTTTTTTTTACCAAAAGTAGCTTTTAAAAACTGAAAAAAAATAAGGCTCTCTTATGAATGATCGGATGATTCCTGAGCTCTAGTAAGTGTGACATTGGGCTTGTTCTTAAACGGTTTTTGACTTTAGCTTTTGACTTTTTTTACGGTAATTAGCTTTTAAACGAAGTGTCTTTTCAAGATAGAGTCTAATAGTTAATTGCAATACATACTGTTCCGGCTTCATTTATATCGGCAAAAATCATACATGAATTTCAGTTACTCTGTAATCTCTCAACGAATAGCCAAAATTCGCAAGCCGCAGCCAAAAACCACAAGCCGCAGCCACAAAAGAACAAGCCCATTGTAGTATTTTTTAAAAAAATTATATGCCAAACATCCGTTTTTATAAATCTAGTTCTCTTTTTAAGCTCGATAGGCATGACAAACAATATGTGTTGTCTACCCATGCTACAGTAGCTTGGCAGATCCTATCGAGCCACTAGAGCTTGACAGCACCAGCCAAGCTTGTGCTGCCAAGCTTACAGTAGGGAAACATTGGCTTGACAGCTGCCAAGCAACTATTGATCGGCACGTAATTAATTAGTATAAATTAATCATAATTAATTCTAATTGATCAACATATTTCATTAGTAGCATTGATTAACACATGATTAGCGCTGTGTAATCACTATGTGGTGTCCATCGATCTATCAAGCTCCCCTAGCTCACTATGTACCTGTTGAATATAATAAGAGAGCTAGATTTATAAAAACAGACGTTTGAGGATTAAAATTTAAAAAATAATTACATTGCGAAATATATGAACAGTTATAGGTTTAAAACAAGAAGACCAAGATTAATTTACACCACATGTATACTTTCTGCTACTAATTCAAAGCAAGCAGTGCACTCGCTTGACGTACGTCCGTCCACACATGACCCAACTATATATAGATCCTTCTTGTTGTTCGTATTACCGTTTAAAAATCATCTTTTATAGTAAATAGCTTTTTTATGATATTTATCTTGCAAACGAAGAGTCTTTTAATACGGAGTTAACTAGTTAATTGTAGTAGACACTAATAATTTTATTTTATATCGATAAAAATTGTACATGAGTCTCTTTCTCCAAGCTATTAATATTCATCAGTTAAAACCAAAAACTATTAGTAAAAGTCAAACGCCAAGCCTATAGATCGACTTTTTGACTCTATTTTTTTCTTTTCAGCTGAGTTTTAGTTTTAACTTTATCAATTAGTATCTATCAGACCTTCCAACCGTCCTATAAAAGAACCGGACCTTATTCAACAATCCATTCATAAGCATAACCCGGTTCGACGTACGGCTAAAGTCAAGCTCGCATGCCAAAGCAAGCTAGCCGATCACGGGAGCTAGTTTAATTGCGCGACGCGCCGGCGGCTGTCGTCGACGGATACGGCGACGCGCTTCGTGTCCGGTACACGGCGGCACGTCGGTGCCGACGGGGAAGAAGTAGGCCGTGACGTCGACGTACGTGCCTGTCGGTGATGATCTTTTGATCCCCGGCCGGCCACCCCAACACCTCCGGCCACGACGACCTCAGGTGATATGATGGTCCGGCAGGTCGATCGGTCGGCATGTTTCTACCCATTCTAGCTTAACTAAATATGATAATCTGTCAATATGTTATCTTGTTCCTAAGTGAAGTCATAATAGACTTCTTCGTATCATTTACCATACGGATATATATGGATGGATATTACTCATCGCGTATCTTACTCCATATTTTTTTCTTCGGAGTCGAAGTTGAACACAGATAGCACCAGATGCTCGTTTACCCTTTCCGTATATGCTTGACGTACTTTCGGTCGGCCAGTCGGACGAAAATTGTTCCTCCGTTTACACCTCTATCTAGCTTGGCCATAACATCACGGGTGAAAGGGACAACAGCTAAAAATACCATTGTAGTGGAGGTCGTTGGCTCTAACATACATTTGACGAGAATAATTAGTGCCAAATTAAGGAGACGTATTCGCCGCCGTAGCTAGCTAATTTGCATGCATGTGTCGTTTTAGCAGGAGCAATATCACGCATTTTCGTGTCTCATTTCTTCGTATTGTTGATCGATACATGCAGCGGATACATAAGCGACGTACGCTTAACAGCTGCATGCATGTTGACAATCACGTCCATATATTTGTACTAGTAGTATACACTCCATATCCATGGGAGTAACTCAAGCACTCGTATATCAAGTACTCGACTGTTATTGATGTAGATGAGTACTATAGGGAAGTGTTGCTAGGATCGATCATTTACTCCATATATATATATAGAGAGAGAGATCGGCCTTATTATTCATTGATTCCGGCCGTGAAAGCTAGCTAGCACCATATATGGCGAGCTAGCCGAGCACGGGGGTTAACGCGACGCGATCGTAGGCGTCGTGGAAGACGACGACGCGCTTCCGGTCGTACCCCGGCGGCCGGGGCTGGCCGAGGTCGAAGAAGTAGACCGTCACCCCGGGCCTGTCGTAGCCGATCTTGAACGCCGCGTTCAGCTCCGGCCAGCCCACCACCTCCGGCCACGCCGTCTTGTGGTGGTCAGGCGGGGGCACGTCGTCTGCCATTTTTCCAACTTAATTTGATCTCCCCTTCTTAATTGGATTACCTATTCCTCCTCCTCCTCAGATTTCACCGATGATCCGAATTAAACTGTGTGAATAGGAGTAGCAAGAAATCAAACAACATGCAGTTAATGGATGATGGATCGATCAGTGAAAAAATAGAACTAGGGACGGAGTGAAGGATGAACTGAAGAATGAAAAGGAAGGATCGATGATACCAACCAGAGATCGACTTGATGATTAGCTAGCTTCTAGCTAATCCTAGCTAGCTGTGGTTGTGATCACAGTGGATGATATGGTCTCCCATTTATAGGGACCAATTAATCATATATAGTTTGTCAATCAAGGATGCATCGCGTTCGCCGTCCTCGCGTTTCTGTAATCTACGTTGGGTTTTGTTGCCACACACTGGCCTTCTAGATTAGATTGTCGTTTGGTGGTAAAAAAATTCTGAAGGGAAAATACTTACGCCTCTATCATATGCTCTCTTGTTTAGATTTAGGGTTTGAGAGTGGAGCATTTGGTGTGGTCTTTGTCCTCCAAGGTGAAGTGGCTATAAAACTTTCTATCTCAAGTAAGTAATACATTAATCTTTGTGTATCTCCATGGATCCATCCTGTTTTGATTGATTTTATCTTGATTTGGTTGGTTTGTTCTCTCCTATTTTGTTTTCTTAATTTTGATGTGCTAAAGACGCGTAAGAGATGAAGACTACCTCTGAAAATCTACCTCCACCCATCTAAACGCTTTGATAGCAAGTTTATCAAGAAAACTCGGTTTTGCTTGATTTGGGCTAAAAGTGTGATTTATTGATCCGAGGGTATTTGAGTTGATTTCTTTGGTGTTCTAACTTGTGTGACATGTAGAATAAATATAGATCCATCTTGGTCACCATCCACCCACGATCATGTTGTATTCACTGATTTTGATTTTGACTCAGTTTTGGTGCAACTTCCCAATAAACTGAAAAAGATCTCAACTTTGGCTATGATTTTCAGGATTGTTTGTTGGAATAGGTTCACAATACCCTAGAGAAGATCCCTACAAAGTTTCATATCATTTAGATCTATGGATCAAAAGTTCCATCATTTTTCATTTTGAAAATGTGCTAAAAGCAAACTGCACTTTTCTATTCCTCTGAGTATTCGACCACATTCAAGTTTCCAGCCACATTGCTTCTTTTCGACCACGTTGGGTTTTCAACCACTCGCTAGTCGTCAATCTCGCTGGTCGTATTTCAAATTGATTCGACCATGTTGGTTTTATACTACTCGTTGGCCTTCGACCATATTGATTTTTAACCACGTTAGTTTTCGACCACTCTCTAGTCGTTGACCACTCGAATCGAATTTCGACTACGCTAACTTTCGACCACGTTGGTTTTTGACTACGTTGGTTTCGACCGCTCTTTGGTCGTCAACCACTAAAGTCAAATTTCGACCATGTTGATTTCCGACCGGTAGTCGAATTTTGATCATGATTGATTTCCGACTGCTAATCGAGTTCCGACCACGTTTATTTTCGACTGGTAGTCGAAATCTGATCACGTTGATTTCTGATCAGGTCGCGCTCAGCTCTGTAATTATCTGGTTTTTAAGTAAAATTTCTTTCGTAATCTTCATAACTTTGTAGTTATCGGAGTAAAGGATAAATAAATATTTTAAAAAATTAAAGTGTCATTTATTCTTTCTATTGTCTGTTCGGTCCTACAACAAAAAGATGTAGAGAGGAATTAACGGAGGAAGAAAGGATCGAAGAAGATGCTAATTAATCTAGGTGATGTCTAATGCAAGCAAGCAAGCAAATGCCAACTACTACTACTACCTTCAAGTATACTAGTTAGGCTTCTAGCTGAGCTTGTGATTAGAGTGGATAATGTGATCTCCTATTTATAGGGTAAATTGTTCGTGGGCTGTCAATCAGCTGCATCGCGTACACCGTCCTCGAGTACAGGAGTCTGCGTTGGATTTTGTACTTTTGTTGTCACGCTATCGCATAAAGAAAGTAAGGTGGTAAGTGTCAGTTCTAGATATTGGCCCTGCCCTTTTGTCCTTTGACGTGGGTCTGTTTGGGTGTGCCTGCGGCTTATAATTTTTTGTTAAAATTTTTAAATTTTCGTTATTTACGATACAGATTACGGACATATACTCACTTGCGATTTTATCTGGTACAGACATTGTGCTTTTAACGTGTAGATCGTTTAACTTGTAGACACCGTCTTGAGAAAATACTCCGTTTGAAAGTTAGGTACTGTAGCAAAAGCCAAAAGCCATCAGTTTCGGAGGAAAAGAATAGGCAGTTACTGAGATGTTGAAGGAAGAACACTCAGTACTTACGCCTGTTTAGATATGATAATTTGTCTATATGTTATCTTGTTACTAGGTGAAGTCACAGCAAACTTCTTTATATTATTTGACATACGGATATATACGGACAGATATTATTTATCCCGTATCATATTCCATATTTTTTTCTGTGGAGTCGGAATCGGACACGGATAGTGCCGAATATCCATCTACCATTTCCGTATTCATTTCGTAAGCCTTCCATCGATCGAATGGACAGAAAATATCTGCTCCCCTTGCACCCCTACTCCGTATGACTTTCGTTAGTAGCGAGGAGCGTACGCAGCTAGTGGTGAGGAGTGTGGTGCATCACGTAGTGCATAGTGCAGGGGGAGCAGGTTTATAAAGCCAAGCTGCAGCAACCTAGCGCATCCTTATACTGTTGCCTAAAGTCCAATGTGTGCACATCAAAAAGATAAAACAGAGAGACGGGTTCAGACATCGCTCGTTTCGGCTTCAGCTTCTAACTTCTGGCTTATTTTTCACTATTTATAAATTTCGTCTTTTCTGAACTTTTACCTTTTTTGAGCTTTTTTACTGGTTTTTTCCGTATTCATTTGCGTTGTCCGTGATGAGCTAGCGTATTTTTTCTATTTTTATTTTTTTTAAATTTAATTACGTCAAATAAGCCACCTTCAGCTACAGTAAAATTTCAATCATAAGCCACACCTTTTCAGCCCAACCGAGTAGGGGCCTCAAACTCTAGAAGTTGTACTTGCAGTACACGAACCGTACGAATTTGTCAAATGGAAGATCATGTAAGTTCGTTCTAGCTCGCATAATTTTTAGATAAATTTGTACCGTTATAATCTAGACTTATGATAATAAGATGATATGGATCTTTCTATTTTCACTGTTAACATGATAATTTTATCTCATATTGATTTGTTTTTCTATCATTTTAATAATATAATAGATTCTATTTCTTAAGAGTGAACATGATAATTTATTTTTAATCATTTTAATAATATAATTTAATAATATAATAGATAGATCCACGTGCATCGGTACTGTTATGAAAAGGAACCAGTAAACATGAGATGAAAAGCTCATTCGGAATGCATGCTTGCATGGATGCCAACCCGAGAGAGAGAGAGATGTACTTGTGTGATGCATATTGAGCCACATGTGATGGTATTCATAGGATTACTGGATAACTAAGTAGTGGTAGATTTTTTAGCGGATTTAGTTATGATAGCGATGGTATTTATAAAAATAGCAGTATATATATTATATTAATAAAAATGTCATTTTTTCGCGTTGGGGGGCCGTCGGCGGTAGACACCTACCGCCCCGTCAATTGGCGACAGACAGTCCGTCGCATGGTGAGGAAACGACAGTGATTAAATCGGCTGATTAGCCGGTTTAATTACCTGTCCGAATTATGAATGTTACTCAAAATTCATACAATTTTGATATTTGTATGAGTTTTTACATATAGAAAATGAGATCTAAAAATTACAAAATTTTATGTGAAGCCTTCTGACATAGTCATAGTTATTGTGTAATTTTTTGAGAATTTTATGTGATCCAAATTTGAAACGTTTTTTTATTTAATATTTTGGAAATTTTATATGGACGTTCATGATTAAATTAATCCGGATAAACGTGTCAAATTTAGATCACATAAAATTTATAAAAAATTACATAATAACTACAACTATGTCTAGAGGTCTCACATAAAATTTTGTAATTTTTAGAGCTCGTTTGCTATATGTGATAACTTATACAAATATCGAAATTGTTTTAATTTTTGAGAAATATTCACAATGGATAAAATTATCTAAAAATTACACTATCAAGTAAATTATGTTGGGAGACTGTACATAATTGTTTATAATTTTTTGAGATCATTTGATATATTTAAAAATTTACATAAATAAAAAAATTAGGGCAGATAATTAAGCCGGTTAATCAGCCGGCTTAATCACCCGCCGTCTCCTCACCGGGTGGCAGGCTGCCTGCCGTCTGCTGGCGGAGCGGCAGGCTCCTACCGCCGATGGCCCCCCAGGCGTTGCCTCACCGACGCTACCGCCCGTCCACCGGACGGCAAGTGACATTTCTGTAAATACGATGTGCATACTGCTACTTTTGTAAATACCGTGATCAACAGTGCCAAATCCGCTAAAAATTCTTAGTCGTAAGCTGATGATGAACATGCATGTGTCGCGTACACCGCCCACCGGTGGTACTAATTAACTGATAATGTTACTATGGGTTGCATAGTGCACATGCTAGAATGCCCGTGCGTGCGTGCATAGATAGCATTGGGTTGTGAAGAAACGCCTTTGGATGCAGAGAGCTTTGTATGTTCTTTGCGTCTTCTAAAAGTGATTTTTAGTTTTTACTATAGTATTTAATTTTTAAACAGAGTATTTTTTAAAGACAGAGTCTACATATTAATTGTAGGACACGTTAAACGCTTAATATTCATACCAGTTAAAATCGCAAGCGAGTATCTATCCATAATCTCTGTCACAAACAACTCAAATTTCACAAATTTCAAACAAAAATCATTTTTGTCACCAAATTCCAGTAGTCGTACTACTTGTTTCGTTTTATCACTTTTGTCACCAAACTTCAAATTTAGCTGTCACTTAACTGATAAATTAAAAATTATAAAATGGCATTTCTTGACGTACTCAGCAGGCACCCGGCGTCCACCGGAGTTAAAAATTATAATACCTGTTAATCTGGAGTCCTGGACTAGAGAGTACATGGTTAATCGATGAAGATGACGTTCGCCGCGTCCAACACCCGCACGCCCACCAGCTCCGGCCACGACGACTTCTTGTCGTCGTCGTCGCCATCGCTACTCATTCTGCGCTACTAAAAAAATTTATATTAAACATCTGATCATAGATAATTAACCAAAGCTGTTAATGTTAAATACAATCACACACGGTTTAATTTTAGAGACCGCATGTGTTACTGCAAGCGCTAAAAACCGTATGTAAAGAGATAATATCACAGATGGTTCATGGTGGTGTATCCACGTTAGCACCTACTTTAGATGTAAGGGACATACATGCTCAATCCACTGTGCTTCCATGACCACCGTCCTCTGTAGTTCTCCCTCTCTGTTTCGATTTGAGAGAGAAGGCTCTATAGATCTCACCTATTATTTGCCTAAACTTGACTAGCGTGTCATTCTATATGTTAAAACCGTCCACTAATCACGTCACATGGGCAATACCACCATCTAAAATCGGATTAGGATATTATTTGAACTGGATTGCAAAGTTCAGAGGTCAAATATCCGGTTTTATAGTTCATGATATTAGACGAACTTTGGACCAAAAATCGAGATATTATATGGACTTTCTCCCTCCCAAAATAATATCTCCTTTTGGTTTCTTCCCCGCAGGATGCTGCGCCCCTCCATGCACCGCACGTCTCCACGATTTTCGTGAGATTTTTTTCGGCGCGGTTTGATTGGCGAAGACCCCTGGACGTAAGCACGACGAACGTCCGGCGTCCGTGCAAGAAACTTCGACCGAGCCAAGGGCCTCCGCTCCGCTGTAGATATGGGCCGTAAATGAACAGCCCAAAATCCTAGAAAGCAGTGTCGGTCGGCCCATGAAACTTCATAAAACATTTTTCCAGTGGTTCAAGGATGGCCACCTCCCGTCTCAGACAAGCTCGAAACCAGCCTCCTGTCCAGGTTCACGCCGGCCGACTCAGCCTCCCTGATCAGCCGCCGGCACATCGCCGTCCTCCCCACTACCGCATAGCCTTCGATCAGATCGCAGTAAATGTGGTTGATCAGATCTCATTTTTTTTAGCTATGTCGCATTAGAGTATCTTAGAATTAGAATGTAAGTATATCTAAAGTGATAATGAAGTAAATATGTTTGTTTGAGTGGTATATTAGAAGTAGAAGTATATACTCCTGGGAGTACGGAAAATGCTTCCAGAAAAATAATTTCATATATACTCCTAGAAATACATACTTTCACTCCTTATATACCACTTAAATGATGGTGTTATACCTCCTTATTACTTTGAGTATACTCTAATAATGATTATAATATACTCTAAAGTGAGTTCCATAAAATATGTTATCAAAATTCACCACCGTGCACGGACTGCAGCAGTGCGAATTCATGGCATGCGGCACGTGCGTAATTGTGGGTTTATTTTTAATCTGATGGTCTAATTAATTAGTCGCCATTGGTGGCCGATCCGATCGGTCGTCTTCTTGGGTTTATCATCAACCAGTTTGGTAACGACGACGACGAGGAAGAAGACGACATGGTCGAGATTTTTATATATATACATATGGTCGCTATCGTATACACGCTCAATTGCTCCTTGGTCAAAACGAATTGATCAAGCAAAGCGCGCGCATGCACACGCGACTTGGAAATTTTGATCGCCGTTCCTATTGCTCGTCGTGGCTACCCACGCTTTTGCTTGAATCGACGAAACCGGCTGAAGCAGAAGCTTTCTGGTCGATCTATCTCGGTCGCTCTACCGTACACGTACACTAGCTCTTTGCGAGTAGTATACGCAGCAGAGACGACAGGTTGAGCTTGGAAAGAGACGTACGTACGTCATGACCACACATATGGCCCATGTGATTGCAATCCATGATCTTTTTGGCTACGGTTTATGGCTTTTGGTTGAAAATTTTGAATTTTAGCTGTTTATGGTACAGATTACGGAGAGATCGATACTCATTTGTGATTTTGGCTGGTACAGATGTTAAGCTTTTAACGTGTACTACGTTTAACTTGTAGACTCCATCTTGAGAAAAATACTCCGTTTAAAAGTTAGATACTGTAGCGGCTGCCAAAAGCCAGCCGGCTTATGGCATGAAGAAGAGGCCCTACATTAAGGGTCCACTCCATGGGCTGTATACTTTAGTTTAGTTTACATTGTTAAAGTGGAGTCTAAGTTCATACTACTGCTGAGCTAGCTCTCTCTCTTTCTCCTTCGATTCCCAGCCAGCTGCCTACCTGGATGCAGAGGTACACATGAATTTAGTTTCATGCGTACTGGCTTACGGCTTAAGTACTATAATGATCGTTAGTTTTTTCTATAAAAAAGAAAAAAATTTATTATATTATCATAGATAATATAACTGAATAAAGGAGGAAAAGAAAAGGCAAAAGGCCGAAAAAGCCCTAAATAAGGTTATACTATAACTGGATATAACTGAATAGGTATTTTTGAATATTGTAGGTGGATTAGAGCTGTGTTTGTGTATCGTGCTCATCTAGTACTCTGACCGTGCAATATACATGCAATTATTACGAGTTATGCAACTTATAGGTGGTGATCGGTTCGGCTGAAAGCTGAAGGCTTATGGCTGAAAACACTGTAGCTGGCTGAAAAAAACACTGTAGCTAAGAGACGCTTATTTGACATAATTAAATTTTAAAAAATTAAAAAATATAAAAAATATGCTAACCCATCACAGACAACGCAAACGAATACGAGAAAAAAAGAACCGACAAAAAAGCTCAAAAAAAAGTCAAAAATTCAGAAAAAAATAAAATTATGAATAGTGCAAAAATAAGCTTAAGCTAATAAACTTAAGCTGTATTGAGCAGGGCCATAATTCAACTTGTGAGGAGGAAATTCAAGCACCTGAGATCGGGAACACTCCATTAATTACCTCATTTGACTCTGACATTTTTTTTCTAAACATAGCAGGACTACACAATGCTTCACTTAACCAGTGGATCGAGTAGCTACTAGCTAGGTAGCTAGTGTGGTTTGACCAAGTACTAATATAATACTATGAAGCACTCCAAAGTCAAACCTCAATTATCAATATTGTCTCGTTATAGTTATTATATTATGCAAATCAATTAACTCGTGCTTAGACGAACTCAACTTGGATGACAATTAATCGTTCTGAAGATTGTTGTTATGTCGCTTTCTTTCCTTAGTTTCCTGCATTCTTTTCTTTCCTTTGAAAGTTAATTACTACTTTCCGCCAGTCTGTCAAGTTCGCTGCCTTGTTATATAGGGCATATTCTTTTTTATTTGGGTCTATTCTTTTCCATCAAAACTGATGACTTTTGACTTTTGCTACAGTACCTAACTTTTAAACGTAGTATTTTCTGAAGACGGGGTTTACAAGTTAAACGATGTACACGTTAAAACCCTAACATCTGTACCATCCAAAATCGCGAATGAGTATCTCTCTCCGTAATATGTACCGTAAACAGCCAAAATTCAAAAATTTCAGCCAAAAGTCATAAGCCGCAGCCGTTGCCAAACAGGCCCTAAAGCTTATGGCATTTGGCTACGGCTTGTGGTTTTTGTGCTGTTCGTACAAAAGATTATAGAGTAACAGAAACTCACACACCGTTTTTACCGATATAAATAAAGTTAGTATAGTATATACTATAATTAACTAGTAGACTCTATCTTAAAACGATGTTTTATTTAAAAGATGGAAAACTGAATGAAAACGACATGTGCCGTCTCGTCATGGTCTCATAATAGCTTGGCCATTGCAATTGCGAAAGTGCATAAGTTTCTGTGCAAAAGGGGAAAAAGGGGAAAGGTTGCATTTTCTTAGTACCACTATCTGTAATGCGTCGACAGATGCAGAGCGGTGTCTCTGGACCAATGATATCGGATTTGTTTGGCGCGGCTGCGGCTTATGTTTTTTTAGTTAAATTTTTTGAATTTTAGTTGTTTATGATAAAGATTACAAAGAGAGATACTCCTTTGTGATTTTGGTTAATACAGATATTAGACTTTTAACGTGTACTACAATTAACTTGTAAACTATGTTTTAAAAAATACACTGTTTAAAAATTAGATACTGTAATAAAAGTTAAAAGCTGCTAGTTTCGGTTGAAAAGACCAGGCCTGATATCTTCGTCCCCCGTTACTTAGCTCCTGGTTTTGTCAACTCAACCATCGATGGTATAAATGCATTTTGCAGGCCGTCACATTCCACCACTTGATATGCTCAAGCAAGCTTGCTAGTGATCATATCATAGATCACTGGAGGAGCACTTTCCAATTGCCACTTCTAGGTGTTGGTCTTGTGCTGTAGATATGTAATGATGCAGCCTGGGATGCAATTCTCAAGAGTCAAGACAAAAATGTCAATCATATCATATGCAAGTGTTTTTTTTTTGGGAAAGAAACCATATGCAAGTGATAGAGCACTGTTTATTCCTACCTGTCTAGTTACCGAAATCATGCATTTTGAGCAGCTTGATTTGATCCAACCAAAGCACATATACAAACACTTTTCATGTAGAATGGAATTTTGGTGCTTTCATCGCTTCTACTTATTAAAAAAGTGAGTAAATTGCATCATGGGTGTAACAACTTGTGTAGTGGGTGTAACTAGGTACACAAACCCTAGGAGCGCTCGATCGCAGCACTGAACTTGTTTTAGGATCCGCTCATTTCAACTTAATCTTCTAGTTTCTAGTTTATTTTCACTATTCCTATATTTTGTCTTTTTCATCTTTTTTGGTTTTTTTGCTTATTATTTTTTCCCGTATTCGTTTGTATTGTCCGTGGTAGGCTAACATGTTTTTTCTATTTTTAATTTTTTTAAAAAAATCCAAACCAGCACCTCTAACTGAGTTTCATCCACTTACATGGAGCTAAGCGCACCCAGGTGACTCCAACTGTCATGTCTTCATTGGACATGGGGCTAAGTGCACATGAATTAACTGCAAGTAGCAACATTTACTATGGTCCATTTGTCAAATACTGAGATGATATGTTTGTTTCAGACCATACCCAGCCAGCTTTCTCTGAAGAAAGTAAGAAACCAGGGCCTTTGCCAGGATCTTCATCCATCGCCACCTCCATTAACCGCAGCAACGAAGGTTGGCAGAGCACAAGTCCAAGGCCAAGTCATTGTGGCATTTTTGTGCTCTATTATGATCTAGTCTAATCTGATGAGGCCTATGAGGTAATTCTGTCGTGGCTAGCTGCTTCTTTGATTGCATATGTACATTGTTGGATGCTGACGTGTCATGAGATTGCCCAGGTGGAGGGTTTTATTTTTAAACATTTTTAAATTTAATTACGCCAAATAAACCACCATCAGCTACAGTGTAATTTCAGTCAGCTATAATGTAATTTCAGCCGTAAGCCACTTTTTTTTTCAGCCGAAATGAGCGGTTCCATGGCTGCTAGTTCGTGCTGCAGCCAGCGTTAGGACAAGATGTCACCTGTGTAGAATATTGCAGTGTGTGTATTCGGCCATGGTCATCAACTGAAGCTGAGAGAAGGATATAAACAGAATTTTCTTCACCAAGACTTGGACCAGTAAACCTGATAAAAACCATAATTGCTTGCATCATGCATGATCATGTCATGTGTTGGCGTATTTTGGGGTTTGTCTTGTACTCGACTGATGAGAATACCTGAGAATCAAATAATTTCTTTTAGGAAACCTGAGAATTGGATCCTTGAATGAGATATTTGTGGATACAAAGTTGTTTTGGCACCGCAGGGTGGACTTCCCAGGAACTCAAGCATCACTCTATGTCCTAATCTCTGCACTTCTCTTCCTGCTTTTAGAACAAGGGGAAAAAGGACTTGTAATAACAACAAACCATTCATCTCTCCTTTTTTTTAACCGTAGCTAACTTGCCTGGTCAAACAAACCACCAGCAGATGGCATGGCCCCGCTCATTTCAACTTCAGCTTCTGACTTTAATTCACTATTCCTTTATTTCGTTTTTTTCTAGCTTTTTGGCTCTTTTAGGCTTTTTACTTTTCCTTTTTTCCGTATTCGTTCGTATTGTCCGTGATAGGCTAACCTGTTTTTTCTATTTTTAAATTTTTTAAATTTAATTATGCCAAATAAATCACTATCAGTTACAGTGAAAAATAAATCAGCTACAATAAAAAAAGGCATAAGCTGTCGCCAAACTGAGACCAAGTCTAGCACCAACAAAAATCCAAGTCATTAACAATCACATTGAGAGGCCCAGAGATATCTCTTTCGTTAAAAAAGGGGGCAAAATTCATCTTAGGCTGTGATCGTTTCGGCTTCAGCTTCTGGCTTCTGGCTTATTTTTCACTATTCATAAATTCGTTCTTTTTCTGAACTTTTAGCTTTTTTTGAGCTTTTTTGCCTGTTCTTTTATATTTTTTAATTTTTTTAAATTTAATTATGTTAAATAAGCCTCTGTCAGCTACAATGTTTTTTCAGCCAGCTACAGTGCTTTTCGGCCATAAGCCACCAAAAATAAGCCCAAATGATCACCACCTTAATCACTCACATTCCTCCACATGCTTCGTAGTAAATTCTTAAACTATCTTTATGACTATCTATTTACGAAGTATTGTTTGGCAACCTCTAAGTAAACTAATATAAATGTAGAGAACTACAATGACCTTAGATCTAAAGATCCTACACACGTTATGTATGAGACCAACTGATGACACTTACGAATATAACAATTCCCATAGTGTTTCAGATTGTGTCAATCCAACACTATATTCTCTAACATATATTCAAATTATTGATGTGATATCTTTTATACATAATCTGTGAAATATGATTACCAATCAATGCATGTGATAATCTATAAATTATGAATATCCTATATAATGATATAAGGTTAGAAATGTTTAAAATAATACCATAAATATAAATAGAGAGTTTTCCGAATAAATCATATACTTATCAATTAATATGAATAATGATATATTTAAAAATTAATAAATATAGAAGCGATATAATTATCATTCTCTCTCGTTATGTTAACTTCGAGTGCGGGGCAGGCCACATCCAGAAACAAACCGGAGACTTTTGCAGCTTCTCCTCCTCGGCCCGGCACTCTGCAATCTGCTTATTTTAAGTTTTTGCCCCCTTGACTTCCCGTTCCCCTCCCCCTCCTCCTCTTGTGTCCACTACAAGGCTTCCTTCCTTCCTTCCTCCCTAGTTCCTTCTTGACTGCAGAGAGAGAGAGAGAGAGAGAGAGAGAGAGGATGGGGAACATCTGTGGTGGCTCAGGGAAGGGTCATGGGGCAGTGGATTTCGGGCCATCTAGCCCTGGTGAGAATACGTTTCAAGAACTTGGTTTTCCTTCCCTCTCCTGTAAAGTTTTATGTGATCTTTTCATTTCCTGGATCCTGCAAGTTGGACTTGTACTAGGTGAAGAATTTCTTGGTTTCTGCTCAAATATTTGGCCTTGCTATCATAAATACACCATGGTTTTCTCAGCAATAGAATCTAATTTTATATTATTTTAAATCTCAGTTCTCCTGGCTCTAGACTGTTGTAATTTATTTCATATCTAACAGTCCCCTGTCTAATTGTTTGGGGGTGGTAAGAAAGAATCAGGACAAGTTGTTTCCTGGTTCAAGATTTCTTGGTTCTTTGTGTTGGCTGTAGTGACTAGAGAAGGGAATTAGCCGAGAATTATCATCAAGCCATAGTTTTCCAAGCTCACTACTTCCTTAGTTTTTCTTTTATTACATCTATGTATGAATCTTTGTTTAGCAGCAGGTCAAAATTTAGCACCACAAAGTAGTTCCCCCTTTCCTGAATCATACAAGCTGCAACCATCTAATACTCATGCAGTCCTAAATGTTTTCTGGAAGGGGAAGAAAAGACCCCAACTTTTGTTGAATTCTCCATCTTTTTCACAAATTTCTCCCATAATCAAACTCAGTACTCCAGGGTAATGTGGACTAATTGTATAACAGGGACAATGACCCCCAAGACAAGCGGCAGCGTCACCACCAGCAACAGCACCACAGGGAAGCTCTCCTCCATGGGCAGCAGCTTCATGGCCTCTGCCGGCAGCGGTGGTACAAGCAGCGGATTCGATGAGGGGGCATTCCCCGAGGGTCAGATCCTGGAGGTGCCAAACCTCCGGACATTCACATTCATTGAGCTCCGAGCAGCTACCAAGAACTTCAGGCCGGATAGTGTCCTTGGGGAAGGGGGTTTTGGGAGGGTGTACAAAGGGTGGGTGGATGAGAAGACGATGAACCCGGCCAAGAGTGGCACTGGCATGGTTGTTGCTGTCAAGAAGCTCAACTCGGAGAGCATGCAGGGGTATGAGGAATGGCAGGTAAAGTCTGGTCCTTTTCTTTTAAAAAAATCTTGAAACTTTGGATGCCAAGTTGATGAGCATGAGCATAGGAATCCTGGCAAGCTGTGGGGGTTTGACTTAGTTTTGTTTGCTCTTGATGGTAATTGCGATCAGCACAAGCGGAAGAATTCCTATGAGCGTAGTATTGTAATACTACTTGAGGGATGCATTTCACTTTCTGTTGATACACCATTAATGGACAGATTAATATAATCACAACAATTTTGAAGATTCTCCTGGTCATTTCATGCTTATGGTTCTTTGTGCTTTGTTTAACTTCTGATGACCTCACTGTCAGTTTTATAAACTGTAACGGATGATTGTTTAATGGGGCTGTGTTATCCAGGTAGTGCCAATGGCCTAATGCTGACCAGAACCATATTGTTGGATGTGCTATGATACTAAACTGTTCATAATTGCTGACCAGAAAAATCGAATAAGCCACATGTTTATCACAATGCAGTTGCTTTTATTTGTTTGGTCAGCTTTGGAATTTTCAGACAAAACATGATTACAGCATTGTGCTGCATATCCTTGCAAACTGTGGCCACAAAATGTGACTCAATGCCCATAGTTTAACAGATGTCATCACCTTGCTAAATATTACTACAGCTACCATTTCTAATGGACATTTCTCATTGTCTACGTGCAGTCAGAGATAAACTTTCTGGGAAGGCTCTCTCACCCAAACCTTGTCAAGCTATTGGGCTACTGCTGGGAGGATAAGGAGCTGTTGCTTGTGTATGAGTTCATGGCCAAAGGGAGCTTAGAAAACCATCTTTTCAGAAGTGAGTTATTACTGCCGATCATTTATAACATCCTTTTTTTAGGTATTTTACTGGAAAAAATTAGGCCGATGACCATGCTCATGCTCACTACATTTTTTCTCTGCAATACTTCTGTACTAGAATACAGGCAGTGGCATACCTTTTCTAGTGGTCAAATTCTAGACAACAAACACATAAATGCATGATGTGTGAATATCTTGGGCAGCTATTTGACTGAAATAAACTGATTGCATTTCTTTTCAGGAGGATGCGCTCCACTATCATGGGAACTGAGGTTGAAGATAGCCATTGGTGCAGCTCGAGGACTTGCATTCTTGCATGCATCAGAGAAGCAAGTTATCTACCGTGACTTCAAAGCTTCCAACATCCTTCTAGATGCAGTAAGTTTTGTACTATTCAATGTACCTTCTACCTACTAATTCTTTATCAAGGTCAAACGCTGACAGCGTTCTTTGGCAGAACTATAATGCAAAGCTCTCTGATTTTGGGCTTGCTAAGCTTGGACCAACTGGTAGCAACTCGCATATCACAACTAGGGTCATGGGCACATATGGATATGCAGCTCCAGAATATGTAGCCACCGGTATGTGTCCTTATGCCTGCCACCCACAGATATATATGATCTGATATTGCTGCCTGCAATGAGTTGTCAACACTGCGTGTGCCAGTCATACAGTACAAATTGAAATGGAAAGATATGTCAAATAGGTTTGGTTGTCCTACATGGCCAAGGATTTCTCAGTCTTCACATCTTTCCAAATTTAGTGTTTACATCAAATAGGCTTGTCATTCATGTGATTTACATTTACCTACTAGGTGCATGCTCTCAGTTTTTTGGGATCTATAATAAATTTAGAATATTGGCTACGAGACAATAAAAATATTGGACCATGGATGTTGAAAGGAAAGTCAACGGCGAAAACAAATATTGCCTAACTAGAAAGGAAGCAATTTCTTGTCATTGAATTTCTTGAATAATGGGGCACTAGCTAGCACAGACAACTATGCATGTGACTGTGGGCCTCCATCTTGGATCAGATATGGATGAGTAGCACCTGCTTCCCTTAGGCCTCAAGTGGATAATCTGTCCTACAAAATTATGTGCTAACAATACTTTTTATGCATGGCCATTCCTCTACCTGTCACTTTCCACAAAAAGATCAGAAATAATGGCATTCAATTGCCCTCATTCATACCACTAATATTTCCAGTTAGTGTTTCATCCATACGAAATTCTGAATTCATACATCTATAGCACCTTCTCAAGTTGTCACTAGCTCCATTCAACCTACTAAAATCTAGAATTTATGAGAGTCTATTTGCAGTTACTTTGTTAGCTGTTGATGATTGTTCTCACTACATATTCTAAACTATGTCTAGGTCATTTATATGTGAAGAGTGATGTTTATGGTTTTGGAGTTGTGATGCTGGAGATGCTGTCCGGTCAGCGAGCACTAGACCCCAACCGTCCAAACGGACAACTCAGCCTTGCCGACTGGGCGAAGCCCTACTTGGCTGACCGGAGAAAGCTTGCCCGTCTCATGGACCCCCGGTTTGAGGGTCAGTACAATTCAAAACAAGCCCTTCAGGCGGCACAGCTGACGCTGAACTGCCTGGCAGGCGAGCCCAGGAGCAGGCCCTCAATGAAGGAAGTCCTTGAGACGCTTGAACAGATTGAATCGATGAAGAGCCGGGCAAGGGAGACAAGAGGAAGCGGGTTATCACAGGACCGCAGCCATGGCCGCACCACAGCACACCAGCGGTTGTCAACACGCAACGATGCCCGTCGTGGGTCAAGGGCCAACGGCCATGCCACGAAGGTGAGGTGAGCCCAGCGTTGGAGCTGATGACATTCTTCCTGTAAATGGCCTAAATTTTGTCTGATGTTGAGTTTGTGATGTTTGCTGCTGCTGATATTGCTGTTGTCATGAAGCGGGTCCTGTCCAATCATGGCGAGTGTAAAATGTAGCAACAAAGAGGTATAATTGTAAGTTGTAACCAATAGGAATAGAGGGAATAATTCTTCAATGTTGTTGGATCATTGTTGTGTTGGATATTGTGGGTCTTCCAATTGGAGCATGATATGGAGTTACAGTTTGCCCTGTTGGAGGGTCATTGCTTGCTAGACCTGTAGGTCTTAATATTGCTCAGTTGATTGTGATAAGTGTTCATTCTGTGAGGAGAATTAGCCAGATTTCTACAAGTGACAATCAATCGCTGTAAATAAAAAAAAATAAGGAAGAAGCAGTTTGATTCAGTGTGCAGAATCTAGCAATGATGTAACTTGGCATTCTTTCTGAATTCTGTCTGAGTGACGACTAAATTGGCACGGCGTGCTCTCTGATCTGATCGAGCATATACTTGTTATTTTTTGTTATATAATGACGTGTTCCAAATTCCATTAGTTTAAGAAGAACGAATACGCAAGGGAATTAGCGTAGCACTAACGCACAAGAAATGTCAGCACAATAAATTCCGTGGAATACATGTGTTGGCCTAGCAGTGCTAGAGTGAGATAACAACCACCTCTGACCACTTCTGAACCCTAGTTGCCCGCCCATTTTGACGTCAAAGCAGGCTCCATCCACCTGTCCCCCGACCAAACCAACCAAGCAAAAGAATCCTAGCGAGGAACAGCCCATGATTACACCAACAGGAGATGATGAAACGACGAAGAAAAAGAAGAAGAAGAAGAAGAAGAAAAAAGCGAATTTTACCTTGAGGGAACGTACGTTTGCCGAATTTTACCTTTAGTAGCTCGTCGTAGACGCGCAGCGCCAAAGTCGCATTTCATAGTAAAAACACGTTTCATTCATTCATCCATCCATACGTTCTTCTTTTCAAGCTTGTTATTATTACTTAATGGACAAATACTCGTGTCTTGCTGCGTGTTTTATCAAGAAAATTAACCCTCAAAATATGGGGTAAGGAGACCCTTGAACTGTGTATGAATTCTGATGACGAAGATGGAAGGATAGCTTGCAGGAGCGGGAGGCCGGTAGTCTCTGTGATATCTATCTATTAATCATCACTGATTGTGCTTTGGTGATTCTTTTTACTTTTTTTTTTATTTTTATGGGTAAGAGTTTTCCAAATTAGAGCCATGTGTCTTGTTTTATAATCGTCTTTTCTAACAAAGACTTGATTGACCATACTAGCCTACAAGACACTGGGTGCCCAAGCCGATACTAGACAGCCCATTAGTCAAAACAGGCCCAAAAGCACCTACACCCGCCCGCGTGGCAACTAACAAGGTGCTTCCTACCTGGCCCATGGGCTGTGCATGTGCAAATGGGCTGTACGTTCAGTTTATAGACACTAACTCACTAAAGCAAGGCCACAAGTAAATGGACATCGTAGATACGCAAATGGGCGTTTTTGCAAATCCAAATGTCCTTTTTTTTTGCGAATTAAAAACTCAAAATCATATATGTTAAATTGAGCGTCCAATTCACGATTTGAACCATTATATTTGTTACAATGAAATCTTCAAAATAATACCTCGCTTGTATATATTTCAACTTATAAAGACATCACATATCAGAAGTTCTGGTATGTTAAACAAAAGGGAATTTTTTATGCCACTGAAAATATGTCAATTTTGGTTTATGCCGTCAAGAATATGCATATTTCATTTTTGCCACTGAAATTTTGCGTCTATTTTGTTTTTGCCACTACCGTCAGCATCTATTATTGATTGACCGCCATTTCCTTGTTGGGTTTTACCAAAAAGACATACAATACCCCTGTCAACTTGTGGGCCCAATTTGTCAACTCCTCATATCTCTATTTGCCTCCCTATTTCTATTTATCTCTTTGCCCTACTCGGAACTTGTGTCTGCGGAGCGTGACAAGAATGGCGACAAGGGGCGCTCGAAGGTGACGGCCCTAGGACAGGGGTGACCTCCTGGAGCCACGGCCTGGTTGTGTCATCACATATCAGAAGGTTTTTTTAAGTAGTAGATATTGTGTGATTATTTATTATTATTGATAAAAAATCGGCAATTCTGTCAACCAAATTGGGGTGTAATAGAAATTAGAAAACCCCGGACAAAACGATGAAAACATCCATCTCGCTCCCCATCCCTTCACCCGCCTTGCCGCCGGGGATCGCCGGAGACAGGCCTTCCTCCCCCAATGCCGCGCCTCCGCCTCCCTTTACTTCTCCTCCTCCCTGTAACCCTCACCTCTTCCTCCTCCTCCCTCCTCCCCACCCCGCCACAGTCCCTTCCCTGCGGCACCGCCCCTCCGACGCCACCGCCGGCCGCTGGGTACCCACCCGGAACCGACGCCGCCGCCCTCTACTCCCCGTCCTGCCCTTCCACCGCAACGCCTGGAACTGCCTCCGCAACAACCGACCCCCGTCCCGGCGCTGTCCTGGGCGCCCACCCGCTGCGGCGGCGCCGTCGTCCCGAGGATTGACGCTGCCGCGTTCCTGGCGGCGGCCAGGGGGCGGCGAATCGGGCTCGTGGGGGACTCGCTGTCGGAGAACCTGGTCGTGGCGCTGCTGTGCACGCTCCGGTCGGCGGACGACGGCGCGCGGAAGTGGAAGCGACGGGGCGCGTGGCGGGGCGGCTACTTCCCCAGGGAGGATGTCGTCGTCGCGTACCACCGTGCCGTGCTGCTCGCCAATTACACGTGAGTGCTATGTCCCCGCTGAATGCTGCTGCTTTCCGGGTTTCCTTTAGATTGCAAGATAAGAGCAATCTTCGTATGAGATTAGGATGAACTGTGACTAGATTTGATTGAGGTGGCGACATACTTAGGTTGTTGCATTAAGGATCCTTACAGCTAGAGATTGCGATTATCTAAGGTGCAGCAGTAGTGATCTTTAAGAAAAAAACTAGAAAATAGAAAGCACAGAGATGTGTTGCACACCATAGCTTAAAAAGATCTCAATTTGCTTGATTTTTTTATGATACATGTATTTAAAAGGGAGGATTTTGATAAATCAGGGCCAGTTACGGCAAGATCTAAGATATGATGTCACTTAAATGAGTGTGCAATACTAGGAGTATTGAGATATTATCAGAAGAGAATTGGTGATGCTAATGTGAATTAGGATAAGTTGCACTTTTGGTTATTTGGTTTGGAAGAGCTGTACTTGGTTTCAGGATCTTTGATGTGTGAGGGACTGAACTCCATTGGTGGACTGGTGGTTCTGTTCTCGTCAAGAAGTTATGATGATTTGTAGCAAATATCGTTGTGATGCTGCATGGCTGATGTCTGCAATGGTGTGGTTACTGAGGACGATTGTAGTATTGTTTGCAGAATACTAAATAGTGAATTATTTGCTATTGCTTCTTGTTTATTTTTTATTGCAAGGTATGCTCTTTCTTTCTGAGATCCATGAAAAATCTAGATGCGTAATTGTATATTAATGCGTAAAAGAATACTGTTTTTGTCAACTATACGATTTGATGAAGAAATTACGATATCGTATTGAAACATCCAAGGATTATGATTTGTCTGCCGCATAAAGTTCATTTTGATGATTCCTGAATATATGTTAGCATGTTGTCCTACTATGTGTGGCATTTGTTATTTCCTATATCCATACGTTAGAGATTTATGGAGTATGGACAGTTTCTTGATGCATAAACTTCAGTAATGCGGATGTTTGTTTGAACAGCTTAAAAGCTTATACTTGTTAAACTTAAATTCTATGGCATCTGACATTTCTACTGCATGCACTTGTGCTTATATTTTTTATACTTCATATGATAAAATCATAAAGCTCACATGGTGGTAACTAATGATACAAAGGTGGCAGCCTGTAGAGAATTCCAAAGAACTTCAGAAGGATGGAATTAGGGGAACTTACAGAGTGGATGTTGACATCCCTGCTGATGATTGGGTAAATGTCACCAATTTCTATGATGTGCTCATTTTCAACACTGGACATTGGTAAGTTAATTGTTCTCTGGCTTGAAGTCTTTTACTCCATGCTTCTCTATTGTCTTCATCTAGTTATGTATCAGTAAAGTTGAATGAAAATTTCAGTTCTCTAATTTAGTTCAAGGTACTGAGATTATTCAAAAGTTCCTTGTGATAATGATTCTTAGCACTGCATATTCTGTCTTTGGAGGTCACTTGGAAGTTGGGTTAATCATACCTATTAAAAGCCTCTTTCTTGAACAACCTTCAATTGTTTTCATTTTTTCAAATGTTAATTTCCTTAAAGAATAGGTGCCATCTCCTGGCTGCGTTTTTCCATAAATTTCTATGCTTGCACTTATAATTGTAACATGATAATACTGAGTTAACTAACATGCTGGTGTCTTTTTGCTTTTGTACATTTTTTAGATTGTGAAGAACTATTTCCGTAGTTTGCTCGTGAGTCGTGACTCATGATTGTTTTATCATTAGCATTCCTGTTGTAATCCTTGAAGCATTTATCCATTATCAGGTGGGGTCCAGATAAGTTTCCAAAAGAAACTCCCCTTGTTTTCTACAGAGGACGAAAACCAATTAGGCCTCCACTTGGCATATACAATGGACTTAAAGTAGTCCTGAAAAGTATGGCCTCTTACATTGAAAGGGAGGTCCCAAGTAAAACGCTGAAGCTGTGGCGCACACAGTCACCCAGGCACTTCTATGGGGGCGAATGGGATCACAATGGCAGCTGTGTGTTTGATAGACTTTTAGAAGAACATGAGGTACCATTCTGATGGTCAGATTGTTTTGATTCAGATATGTATGTCAAAATTCTGAGTTGTGACTCTTGAACAAAATCTTGTGCAGCTCGACTCTTGGTTTGATCCCAGGTTTGGGGGAGTGAACAAAGAAGCAAGACTAGTGAATTCAGCAATTCAGGAGGCCCTGATTGGCACGGATATCCAGCTGCTCAACCTGACTTACATGAGCGAGTTCCGTGCTGATGCCCATCCGGCTATCTGGCTTGGGAAGAAGGATGCAGTGGCGGTCTGGGGGCAGGACTGCATGCATTGGTGCCTGCCTGGCGTGCCAGACACATGGGTCGACATCTTGGCCGCAAGGATCTTGCATTACTTCAAGCAGGGAACAGGTTGATGCCTTGTTGGAGTTGGGTTCATCTCAGGGAACACAAGAACATGCTGAGTTTGGAACTTAATCTGTGGTGCTTCGCGATGTCCATCTGAGGGCGAAGGCAGGGAGGAATGAGATTACGGGAGGATGAGATGATTCTTTTCTTCTTTCGAGAAGCAATGCTAGTGCACTTAATAGTTAACGCACTTATCATTTGTTTTCTGGAGATTGCTCAACTCATAAATTTTATAGTTACACGTTGAAATTGCGGCCCTAACAATTAAGACGTGAAGCTAATCTGCAAGTAGGCAGTGGGGTGAAGCTCCACTTCATGTAAGCTTATTTTTGCACTATTCATAATTTCATCTTTTTCTGAATTTTTAACTTTTTTTTGAGCTTTTTTTGTCGGTTCTTTTTTTCTCGTATTCGTTTGCGTTATCTGTGATGGGTTAACATATTTTTTTATATTTTTCAATTTTTAAATTTAATTATGTTAAATAAGGCTCTCTCAGCTACAGTGTTTTTTCTACCAGCTACAGTGTTTTCAGCCATAAGCTTTCAGCTTTCAGCCGAACCGATCACCACCTAAAGCAATCGAGCAAGACTACATTGGATATCGTGCGTTTGGAATCCTTGCGATGGTCAGATTTTTTTGGAAACTAGTAATCTACTCGTGCGTTAAAACAAAATTCATTGAATGTACAGAGAATCATATTATAGAAGAGGGCTGCTTTAATCAGTTAAAAATTGGAGAATGATGATAAGTTAGAGGAATAGGACGGTTAGAGGAGAAATGACGTACAATCACCAACTCATTTTTTATAATAGTAATGATTTGTACAAAACGGTACGATTCCTCTGAATTTATGCGGGGAGGGGGTCACTTGTTCCAAAAACGATTCGGTTGAGCTAAAAAACTGTGACTTATAGCTGAAATTAAAAGTTTAAAAAAATAAAATTTATAAATAGTAAAAAATAAACTAGAAACCAGCGGAGAAGGAAAACCCTTGTCCGGACTACCAACTCGTCCCCCTTTCCTTTGCTTTGCTTTGCTCGCACGCCGTAACAAGCAACCAGGCTAGGCTAGCAGAGCAGGCGAAGCAGATTAGGACGGCCAAGGGCAACGAGACCGACACAGACCGGCCACCGAACGGCATCGCCGGCGAACTACCCTCGAGATCTATCCGCCGGCGGCAATGGCGGCGTGGTCGGAGGAGGCGGCGCGGCGGGTCTGGGGCGGCGCCGTGCCGCTCCAGGTCCACCTCCACGACGCCGACGTCACCGCACTGCCCCCGCCCCCACCCTTCCTGGTAATCTCTCACGCTTCTTGGTTCCGTAGTTATGGGTCTTTGATCATCAGGGCCCACTTCTGCAATTGACGGTGCCATCCAAATCTCCATGATGTTTTTGCTAGGAGTTGTTGATCCGACTACACGATTCTTGAATTCTTGCCTGTTAGGATCGCAATTGCTAATAGGTTGTAGGTGTTATTCAGATAAGTTGCTTTTTTAGGAGTTGTGAATCTTTCGACCTATGTACAAGACTTTCGAGGGCTTTTTGGCCTAGTGTAAGCTTCATCTGCTCATCCAAAAAAAAAGAAGAAGAAGAAGAAGGCAAGCCCCAACAAAATTTTATTGGTGGGCTTAGTTAGTAAGCTATAATTATCTTATTAATAGCTGAGGATGAAGTCGAACGGCAGTGGGTCGTCACAAATTAAACCATCAGAGCTTAGAAAGTCGTTTCTAGCTTATCTCACATACCATTTATGCAATTGTTGGTGCAAACATGACCTGCATATTCTTCGTACGATGATAAGTATTGCATACAAAGTTTACTCCATAGCTGTAAGAACACAAGAAATTGCTTACGTTTGACATTAGTACCTATTTCAGCTTGAAGACCAATCAGATAATCATATGTCAGATAGTCTCTTGCTTGCTTTGTTGGCATCTTATGTGCAAAGAGTTACTCAGTTACAGCATGATTTGTCATTGTTTTCTTCCTTCTCACCCTCAAGCGCAGCAAAATGCAAGCTATAATTCTGTGTGCAACACAAATGTTATATTGTCTGCTAAAACTTTTGTTTCTATCAAAAGGCTCATGTTTCCCTCTGTGGGAGTGTTCTCTCTTAACTTTTTAAGAAACATAATATTACGACTATTTTGCAATACTACAATACCTTGTTGGTTTCATTTGACATTTATGGAGCTTCATTTTGTCTAAAACAGACTTTAGGGCCAAGAATCGGGTATTTGCCACTGTTGATACCTATTATAAAGGCTCACTTCAGCAGTGCACTCCCACCAGGTGTTGATACTGTTTGGTTTGAATATAAAGGGCTGCCGTTGAAATGGTAACATTTACTATCTCTTACCAATATTTATCACGGTCAATTACCCTTAATGTTAGATCTTCAGAACTCATGTTATTGGTGTACACTTTTAAGTTGCTAACTAGTGACTGCCCTTTTTATCTTTGCGTTATTAGGTATGTACCCATTGGAGTCCTTTTCGACCTTCTATGTGCAGATCCTGAAAGACCATGGAATCTAACAGTAAGGCTATAATTTCTCTTGTACTTTTCTTTTGAATTTTCCTATTATTTGTTTGTTTGTTTCCTTGTCCAATTTGTAAGATGTTTTTTTTTGGCATTGAAGGTTCATTGATGAAGTAATGTAAGGGTGGATTAGTAGAACTCTTTGATCAACCATTTACATTGTGCGCTAATCTTTTGGTTTGCTGGAAATATTATTAGAGATTTTCTATCAAGTCTGCCTCTTTTTGAAGGTTTGGCTGTTGTGACTTTCTCAGGATCTAGTTACTTAAATTAACACTTCAGTTCAGTGAAGAGCCAATTAGATCAGTGCAAATAGGCTTTATATGCAAGCGATGCACTTTGTCATCCTTGATTGATTGTAATCACCCACACATCAGTGTGTGAAAAGGGCCTTACTAGAGTAGAAACCGAGAGACAAACTAACTCTTGAGTATATAATTCTTTAATTTAACAGGGGCTGTATGATAAAATATTTGAAAAGTTGGGGGTATTATTACAGGTAGTAATTTTCATTCGCGGTCTGAAAACATGGGAGTCCTTTGCATTAATCTGATATTCTGCCCCTATGTGGTTTTCTCTGTTACTTGTGCAGTTGTTCATTCTATCCACACAACTTATGCATTAAACTGTAGGTTCATTTTAGGGGGTATCCTGCAGAAATTTTATCTCCATGTGACGGTGAAGATAGTGTAAAGTGGAGCTACATCAATTCCCTGAAAGAGGTTTGTTTTGAGAACTACTATTACCCAATCCCTTCTTCCCACAGCAAAACTATAGAATGTAATCTCTTTCTTGTGCAGGCTGCCTTCATCATAACTGGGAACAGTAAGCATGTGATGAATATGTCCCAGGCTGATCAAGTTGCTCTGTGGGAATCAGTAATGAAAGGTGTGCTCTCCAGAAACAACACTTCAATACTAACTATACCTCATAAGCCCGTTATGATGGATTGATGGTTGCTCATAAACTGATGCATCTCTGACTACTAGTAGTTTCTACTATTTGAGTATGACTTATTCTTTGAATAATCAGGGCTTCATTCTCTAACTATAATTGTGTTATTTTGTTATCAGGTAACTTAGATGGTTATATGAATATCTCCACCAGGCTTAAGCTTGGACCATTTGAAGAGGATTGTTTAGTACGAACTTCCTCAGTGGAGAGCCAACAAGGTTCTGATGAACCTGAATCTCCTGGATCCGGCAAACCATGTATGCTCTTTTGCACTGAATTATCTACTTTTATTAGTTGAACATTCTCATACCCACAAATTTTTGATATAATAATTAATTGATGAATAGTTTTCACATTTGTAAAGCTTCATGTACACTTTTTAAGTTATATAATAATGGATTTATGTCGCATTAAGATATCTCTATCTACTGTGCTGTCTCTTATCAATTAATATATGGTTAGGCAGGGTCCCTGTTCGGTTATATGTGCGCAGTGCTCAAGAAGACCTTGAGGATTTAGGAGATGCAATACCTGTTGGTGACTGGGAAAGCGTATCCTATATAAATCGGCCATTTGGGATTCCAAAGGAGCAAGGTATGTAGCACTGTAGTGAACATTTATGTTATCATTCGGGCTAGTACAATGAATCAGTGATGCTTTTGCTTGTTCTTCATGAGTGGTGTGCATATGATTTTTGTATGCTTTAAAGGGGTTTACTTGCCTCTAGAAATCCCATAATCACCAAACTTGCAGTAAAGCTCTATTTTGATTCCCCCTTATCCCAGTTTCCCCCAAAAAGTATGGTGTAGGGACGTAAGTTCAGTAAATAAGAAATATTTTGTATTACTGCAGTGTGGGGTTATCCCCGAACTAGAATGCATACACATGTACATTACTTCCATTGAAAAATCAGTGTAACTACTAGGTTGTATCCATTTATTGTAAAATCCCTGCTACAATTTAGCTATTTGATTTGTGTCATCTTTCGAGCAGGCCTGACTGGTTCACAATTGAAAGAGCTGTAAATTGCTGGGTTTACCATTTTATCTTTAACGTAAAAAAAAAATTGGCACTTTTATCACCCCTGAAACAGTGCAGACTATATGTTGCAGTTAATACTATATTTTTTAATGATGGACTTTTCCTCACATCCTGTGTTTCACAAAGTTTTATGGTGTCGCAATGGCAGTGGTTTTCCTTAACATGTAGTTCACTTCACTCTACGGTGCAGGTAGAAGCTACATTACACTGGAACATGCATTGGAAACGTTGCTACCCGAGTTCTTCTGCTCAAAGCCGGATTCTGCCCCTGATGATTCAGATATCACTCCAAGAAGTTCTCAGGAGGTAGAATCTGCTTCGGCAAGTCAGCAAGAGGCCGATGTGGCCAAGAATGCTAAAGTGAAGCTAGTAAGGGTACAAGGCATTGAACTGGACATGGACATACCGTTCCTTTGGGTGGCCAACAACCTGAAGAACCCTGAATACTACCTCCATATCTGTGTATATGTCGGTACAAGAAAACAACAGCTCAAGGGTAGATGAAAAAGGTTAGATACGACAGTAGTGCGTTCCAGGAATATCTGGTCTTGTTCTTTGGTTAGTCCCTTAGACATTATTCTTTGTACAAATGCTAAAATCTTAACCGTTTTGGTGTGTTGATTAGTTGATGTATGACGCACAATCTTTGATGCGAGGTTGGAATTGGATGATGAATGGATGCTTATTTTGCACTCGACAAAAATACCGTGAATGTTGCCATGCTTGGCGCATGCTAGATTATTATGGTACGAAACTGTTACAAGAAACGATGAAGAAGAGTATTCGATGCATCATGATGTTTACAATGCCCTAGCCAGAGCCCATGGGTGTTCATAATCTGGTGATTTCGGTGGCTACTTACTTGTCAAGATAGAAATTAAAACAAGTGCTTAATCGCATCGCAGTTAAAAAAAAGGTAACGAGAAAAATAAAAAGACCAACTTTGTAGTGTTGACTTTGTCAAAAAGAAAGAAAAGAAAAAGGAAAAGAGAAGGTACTACCTCCGCGGGTAACGGTCGGTGCAGCGAAGCAGTCGCTCCCGCCGTTAACTGCGCGCGCATCCTCTCGCTCTCCCCCCCTTATAATAACTACCACCTTCTTCTCCTTCCTCTGATCTGATCCATCTCCTCATCTCCTCTCCTCTCCTCTCCTGGCTGGGTAGAGATCTCTTGGCACACACGCACGCGAATCTTGCAAATGGCGGACGAGAAGCTTGCCAAGCTGCGTGAGGCCGTCGCCAGCCTCACACAGATCAGGTCTCCGATCGATCTATGCTTTCAGATCACCGATGACCGAGAGATCTTTCTTCTCTGCCATTGCTGTTTCTTTCTAATGCTGAGTTTGGTTATCGGTTTCTTGATGCGCAGTGACAATGAGAAGTCGGGGTTCCTCAGCCTCGTCTCCCGCTATCTCAGGTAATAGATCACGTTTCACACCATGCACGCATCAATGGAGCATCATCGAGAATTGCTCCATGAGATTGCAATCATGTTACTCTTCATTTATTATTTGAGCCATGATCTGATCACGTTTGCATTCGTGTGCTATGGCTTTGCGTTGAAAAGCGGCGACGAGGAGCACATTGAGTGGGCCAAGATCCACACCCCGACCGACGAGGTGGTGGTGCCGTACGACACCCTCGAAGCGCCACCTGAAGGTTCTTCGTCGACATGATCCTCGATTTGACTCATGGAAACAAAATTTGCGACTGATTTCGACGAACTGACTATTCTCTTCAAGTGCAGACATCGAGGCGACCAAGGAACTGCTCAACAAGCTCGCCGTGCTGAAGCTCAATGGTGGCCTCGGGACGACCATGGGATGCACCGGACCAAAGTAAGTTGCATGGTAGACTTATCTGATTCAGTCATAGTATACAGATGGTACGATAGCATTTCTTTTGCTTTCATTAATTTCTCGATCGCCACCTTCAGAAAAAGAGAGAGAAAAAAAATCCTTGACTGGAACAGTAGTGTTCTCATATGGCGCTGATACTGAAATAACAACCCCATGTTCATTCTCTCAACGTGTTGTCCATAACATTACAGATCTGTCATCGAAGTGCGAAACGGATTCACATTCCTTGACCTGATTGTTATCCAAATTGAGGTGTGTTAAACATCATATATGATTCACAACATACTCTTCGAAGTTCTGTCTTGTGATATGGCATTTAATGATGTCGTTTCTCCTACAGTCCCTCAACAAGAAGTATGGCAGCAATGTGCCACTGCTTCTGATGAATTCCTTCAACACCCACGAAGACACCCAAAAGGTAAATTTTCACCAGCCAAATCTCTCTTCACATTGGAGATCGGAAGCCAAAATGAACAATTTTGTGAGTTAAAACTAGTACAATTGCCCTGCAGATTGTTGAGAAATATGCCAATTCAAACATCGAAATCCATACATTCAATCAGGTATCTCAAGCCAGATTTTTCTTTTGGTGCTGCAAACTTATTTGGATCATATTTTTCCTAGCTTTTAAAATATGCTACTGACATTAAAACAATTTGTTCTGATGCAGAGTCAGTATCCCCGTGTTGTAGCTGATGAGTTCTTGCCATGGCCTTGCAAGGGGAAAACCAGCAAGGATGGCTGGTAAGCTAGTCATACATCGCTACATCAGCAAATTCATTTTAACATCACAGAATAATTTTAACTACCTTTGCATTACACAAATATGTAGGTACCCTCCTGGCCATGGTGATATCTTCCCGTCCCTGATGAACAGCGGCAAGCTCGATTTATTACTCTCACAGGTTTGCAATTATCTGGGGATACTATTAGCTCCCACCCTTCATCCGAAGTTTCCATGCATGTAACATTCTTTTTTTACCATATTGCAGGGAAAAGAGTATGTGTTCATTGCAAACTCGGATAACTTGGGTGCTATAGTGGACATGAGTATCCTTATGTAAACATGCAATTCACGATTTGCTTTTACAAACTTTCTGGTTAAGAAAAGAGGTACTCTGCTTTGCAATATACTTAACTATTGAACAGAGATATTGAACCATTTGATCCACAAGCAGAATGAATATTGCATGGAGGTATGTAATTGTGTAATATCTGATGAGGTAAGATTACATGCGGTTGGCTGGTAAAGTTCTACAACCTTTTTTCAGGTTACCCCAAAAACATTGGCTGATGTAAAAGGCGGCACACTGATCTCATATGAAGGAAGAGTTCAGGTAAACTTCAGTTCTTTCTTCTACTTTCAAATCGCCATTTTCCTAGCCTTCCAATGCTGTTGCAGTTTGCAAACGGGTTTGATCAATAATCGTCGAGAATTGCATATGAAAACAGGGTGGCATTTTTCTAGCCTTCCCTCAACATCTGGTTACTGATTTAATGACAACAATACTTCCTTTCTTTTTCCCAGCTTCTGGAGATCGCACAAGTTCCTGATGCACATGTAAGTTATGAGCTAGTACATGAAATGATAATAATTAGTTATCACAGCAAATTAGGCAAAAGTTATTGTAGATCTTTCTGAGGCTGCTTCTACAATTTTCTGAAACATAGGTGAATGAGTTCAAATCAATTGAGAAATTCAAGATCTTCAACACCAACAACCTGTAAGTGAATTCATAGTTTTCATTCCAGTTTGAAAATATCTTTTCAATGCTATATAACATTACTACCGGTTTTGGTAGATGGGTGAACTTGAAGGCTATCAAACGCCTTGTTGAGGCTGATGCACTCAAGATGGAGATCATTCCAAACCCTAAGGTAATAATGCATTTCAGGAAACTCTTTTTCCATAAGGACTGCTGCATGAACTTTATTACTTACCTATGATTTGAGAAGGATTTAACGTAGAACCGTGATGGACAACAAATGTTTTCAGGAAGTGGATGGCGTGAAAGTTCTTCAGTTGGAAACAGCAGCTGGTGCAGCAATCAGGGTACTAACAAAATACAATATATATCCATCATCATACCTTTATCTTACATATAAAGATGACAACATATTTTGTTGGGCCAGTTCTTTGACCACGCGATTGGTATCAATGTTCCGAGGTCCCGGTTCCTACCGGTGAAGGCAACATCAGATTTGCAGCTAGTACAGGTTTGTACGATGTGCTGAGTAAATTGTGAGGTTAAAACTCCTCTTTCTAACTGAAAGTATTTTCGCTTTGTAGTCTGATCTGTATACCTTGGTTGATGGCTTTGTTACACGCAATTCAGCTAGAACAAATCCATCAAATCCCTCAATTGAGCTGGGCCCTGAGTTCAAGAAGGTCAAGCTCTAAACAAATTCCTTGCTGGACAAAAGTTATAACATTAGTTTATGACCTCCAAATGCAAATAAGCTGATCTTCTTTCTTCATGCAATGACAGGTTGGGAATTTCCTTGGTCGCTTCAAGTCGATCCCTAGCATTGTTGAGCTTGACAGCTTGAAGGTGTCCGGTGATGTTTGGTTTGGTTCTGGCATCGTGCTGAAGGTACTGACACAGTTGCTGATCTAGCACAATCTTTCTTGTAGTTCCAGTTTTTAGACAAAGTTTTCAGACTATTTGTGTGTTGTCAAAGGCTGTATGTAACCTGCTATTTTTAATGCTAAGATAAAGCTTTATATAGATAATATGCAGCTTCTCTTCTCATATGATTGTTGTTATGAATATTTCTCAAGATATATATATATCTAACAGTATTTAGAGTAATGCCGCTTCTTTTCTTGATGTTTTATAGGGCAAGGTGACCATCACAGCAAAACCTGGTGTTAAGCTGGAAATCCCAGATGGAGCAGCGATCGAGAACAAGGTACCTTTTTTCCAAGATGCACACTCTCATTGGTGTTTCAAGAATTTTGCGGTTCAAAAGCAAATGTAGATCTAAGTTCTAGTCTGTTTACTTGTTTATCAGCATTTATGTTAGGTTCAGGACAATTTTGAAGAGAAGTACAATACTACTAACTTCTTTACACTAGTTAGAATTCTTACACAAGGGACTAATTTCAACATTTCATATCTGGACAGCAAAGCAAAACTTTATTTGAAATGTATGTATATATATCAATCAAAAGGCAAGATGATAGCACCATCAATGCTTTTAACAAGAGAATATTATTCTTTTCTTTCAGGATATCAATGGCCCTGAGGATATTTGAATAAAGATCAGAGCATGCTGCCTTCAGTGGAAGATCAAATTTAGCATTTTCTATACAATCAAACAGGCTCCATGACATTGTGGAAAATATTTTTGATCCAATTTTGCTTCAACATAATTAATAAGAAATTTCGCTTCTAGTTCTAGACTTTTCTTGTGAGTTGGCAAACAAGTCCTGTCCGGCAAAATATCATATCAGCATATTCTCAATTACATGTCTGATTAACAAGAACATAAAATATATAAAACATAAATACATTATTCTAAAATTTGTGAAACTCCACAAGTACCTCATCAATGTTCCCATCCAGTGCAAACAAAATGGTCATTTTTCTGCAGGAGGGACCACTTCCAAAAGCTCTATATCCAGTTCAAAACTAGAGTCAGGCTGCAAAGAAACATGGAATCAAACAACACCGCTTCAATACTTAAATGCGCTAAAATACTGAATCAAACTACATGAGCAAAACAAATTCAATAAACTGAACTTTTACCGGTATCTCACTCATCCCTTTTTCCCCATAACCGAGCTCTGGAGGGACAATTACACTCCTCTACATAACCAACACACAAACAGAACAGAATATCAGGTCAGTAATATAGTAAAGATGGGCAAACCAAATTATTTGCCTTCACTTGTGCTAGTTCTCCTTCTCCATACCTTCCCCCCTACTTTCATCCCCTCAGATATCGTGTACATCGCCGGTGGAGGCTTTGGTGCAGCCTGCGCAGAGTATAACCCATTGGCATTGTCTACAAATTCCCGCTTTCGCTCTTTGCCAGGCAGTGAGCCGACAGTGAACTCATAAGGCTACTAGAGGAAGACACACCAACATCTTAGTTCTTGTTGTCCTAGATCAGTAGTACTAGTATACAAAGATCAGGAGTAGTTTGCCAGATAACCTGTGCAATACTTCGGTTCCCCGCTAGAAGCTTAGATTCACGGCTAGACACTGCGGTGATGCCACGGTATATGCAGTCAAAATGAACCTTGAGAAAACAGCCATTAGTTGCAGTTTAAGAATGAAGGGCGGTTTCTAGATGGGAACAGTTTACCAGCACAGTGGAGCCCTTTTCAGCAGTTGGACCCTTCCCTTCAACAAGATCATAGTACTTCAGGCCATCAGCTGCTCCCAACAGTTCTCAGATCAGATTACACAAGTGGGAGTTTAATTAATCAATACAGTGAAGATTCAGGATTCAGGAAGGCTTTAGTTTTGCACACATATGCAAAATAGAACAAACTGGATTTGCATTCTATAAATCCCATGGGTATCCCAAGTTCTTTTGAAGCACGAATTAGCCTCAATTCAGTCGCAAAGGAGCCAGCTTTAGGCAAAATCTGAGCACAAATGCAGAAACCAAGAAACTAACAGCACAGGGAAGGACGTACGTGCAGATACGTAGTCCTCGGGCGGTATGGTCCTGCGGCCCCTCCTTGCGGCGAGCGAAGGCGGCGGCGGAGGCGAGACGGCTGTCAAGAAACCGGCCGAGAGGAGCTGCGCGGCTGCACTCCGCCGGGAGACGGCGCCGGGGAGGCAGCATGGCGTACAAGCCTCTCTCGAAGGAGGAGGAGCGGAAGAGGGAAGCGAATGGCGGTGGAAGGTTCTAGAAGGCAGGGCAGAGGAAGCCATGGACGGTGGAGACGGGGAGGGATGAGAGGGGCCCAAATGGTGCGCGCGCAGCTACCACCTCTCCATCATATCCATAACCTGGCAGGATATCAGAATATCCCATTTTCCCTTTATTCCCCCTTTTTATTTATTTATTTATTTATTTATTTATTTATTATTATTATTATTATCTTTCATTTAAGTATTATTATTATTTTGTTGTTTACTTTATTTTTCTTACATTTATAGCAGTTAAATTATACAGACTACAAAGTATGATATTGTCTGCAAATACTCAGTGTTCGCCTCTTAGTGACCTGTAATTCTAAGCGAAGACTTCGTCTGTATGCTCAAGATTGTGCGAATTGCCTTCTGAAACTACAAATTATAATTGCAATTTAAAGTAAAACCATCTTCGGAGGATGCAGTAGAAGGTGGCAGTCGGTCTTGCGGCGACAGGAGGACGGCGAGCGGTCGGCGGTCACGGAAGGTGTAGGGCAGGCCGAGCATCCTGGTGCCGACGATAGACACAACTCCCCAGCGTTTGCGTGGGCGTCACGCCCCTCCTCCCCTACAGCGATGTGCACGCCAGGCAGGGTTTTGGTTGGATGGGTCCGATTGGGTGGGATCGTCTACGGCATGGTGGCATTCGCTTTCCGTGGGGGCGCGTCATAGTGGAGGAGCCATGGCGATGAGACATGGGGGAGAAGATGTGAGGTGGCTGACTGACGACTGATAGGTGGGTCCCACTGCCATGTCAGCGCTAATTTAAAGTAAAACCGCCTTCGGAGGGAAAAATAAATGGTATTAACAGTTAAGGAGGATCGTTTATCCGGCTTTACAGTTGATAGTTAAATTTTAGATAAATGTGATACAGTCCACAGAATCAGATGGACTACCATAAAGGACAAGAACAGCTTCTATACAATATTCCAGTCGGCATAGCAAACTACGATGCATTTTTGCATCACCGGGGTGCTAAAAACCTACAGGTATCATTCCCTACGCAGCCTCTGATTCTGTTCTCTCTCGATAAGATTGGGTAGATTGACCCAAATCTACGCAGATCTCAGGTCGAAAACGTATAACATCTTAACTTTGTACACATGCACTAGCTTTCTATTGAATATCTGTAACACTACCATTCCTGACCGGCCTCACCATGTCAAGAACACTACTGTTGCTCGTCGGCGTTGTTGGCGTCGAACCTCCAGACAGGCTCAAGGACCGCTTCTTCTTCGGTGGCTCCCTGTCATCGACGAATGAGACGAACTCTTTGAGGCTGCGCTTCGACGGCCCTCTTGAGGAGATTGCTTCTCCTGGAGGTTCGTGTCTCAGGTACTAAACTCGCGTAGCATGAGGCCGAAGTAGATGAGCAGTGCGAGGACACAGGCCACAGCAAAGATGATGAACAGGCCCCAGAAGCTCTCGAGGCGGAGCTGGTTCGAGTCGACGAACTCGGTGTTGTCAGCTGCGCACTCGCCCATCTTAGACTTCTGCTGCAAATAAGTGCAGGAAAGGCTGCATAATTTTAGACTATGTGGACAGTACAAGTCAAAACTGCAAAGTTTCCGTAAATATTCTTCGAAGGAACTGCAACTTCAGGACTTCAACGCCAAAGCATTTATTCTTTTAGGGATGTAAGTGGGTCGGGTCAGGCCGACCCAATGACCCATCCTAGTTCATCTGCTTGATTCCTCTTGTAAGGTCTATGTGTATCCAATGAACCACCAATTAGTGGGAAGTGAACCACCAAATAGGTTGGCCCACTCGCATCCCTATATTCTTTATATTTCTAATCCATGTTAAAGAAGTTGAGTTCAAATGTACTTACAAAGCCCCATCCTCTACTGGTGAAATCTGAGCCAGCAACCGCAATCTTGCAGTAAGCGGACAAAAACAGTTCAACATAGGAGCGCTCATCGACAATGGTAATTGTTGGGTTGATCTCGGCTAACAGAGCCCGAGATTTTAGGGAGGCACGCCTCCACCTCGCGCCTTGATCGGAGGCGGTTACCAACTGACTTTGGTTCTCGGTCCCGGTCACCTAACGCCACATAAAAACAGGGTTTCGGCAGGGGTGTACACACGCGAGTTGTTCACGCCTCCAAAAACTCTAACAAGCCCGATCTACTACGGGCGCTAAGGTGGACGAAGATCGAAGCCCTGTTCGTCTCCGTCCACGGCCACACCATCGTCGTCTTCTTCTCCGACGTCGGCCGACCACATCTTCACCGCCGACCGCACCTCTACTTCCAACTTCATGGCATCTCCGACCTCGGGTATGTGTTTTGACGCTTCCGCATTCATGATTATTAGTTGTTCATGTTGATCTAGGATTAGGATTAAGTTTACATTGGTATCAGAGCCGCTACCTAGACTCCTCATGAACCCTAGAACTCCCCTTGAACTCGGATCTAGAGGTCGGTTTAGAAATTAGAAGGAGAGGATTAAAATTTTCGCAAAACTCTAATGAAGATCCTTCACTTTCGGCCACTACCCAGTTCTACTGGTCGTCGGTTTGGTTTACTACTACCCCTTACTCCATGTATTTTCTTCTAGTTGCTACTTTCGCCTTGCTTTGCCTCTAGCCACGCACGGCTGGGAAAGCCTAAGGTGGACGCCGTGATGAGACTTGGTGGGGTGCGTGCGCCGCGGAGCATGCAATGCCATCCAATGGCTCACAGTGGTGCTTGGTTGTGGCTTTTGCTTTGGCCGAGCAAAACATTGGTGTTGCCTCTTGCTTGACTTGGCTATGGTTAGCAGAGAAGGGAAATGAAAGTGAGGCTTATGTGGTTGGTCTGCTTAAGAGGGCATGGCCATTACTCTCTCTGTGCATTGCCATTTATGCCCTTTCCATTTAGCCTTGGCTAGTTATGTACCTCATGGACCTTTTGATCCAAAGGCAGCCCTACACTGTTTGGGGCTTTTCTAATGCGGCAGGTAAGTTGGTAAAAGGTAAGAATGGAATTTCATGTCGGGTGATGAGAATCCAAACGCGAGACGGTGCCGACTTTCCCTGGATGGTCTGGGAATCTCTGAGAGAACTACTTTTATTTGGCTTTCTAAAATCGAACAAGTTCTGATGGCAAAACTCTACTTTCTTACCTTTATTCTCCATTGGATTGCTTTCAATTCATGCATTTCTTCTCTTTTCATTTTAGTGGCATTACAGTTTTCACCCCTAGTTTATTGGGAAGAAAGGAAGGAACAACAACAACAACAATAATAATAATAGAAATGTGATACATGTATTACACAAGATAATTACACAAATACACAACTCGAGACCAGTCCAGATTGAATGCATGTTGCGATGGTGCATTGCACCGAACATCGTGAATTTGAGCACTTAAATGCTAATTTAGATATATTGCTTGAGCCTTAAAAAACGTATATATAGAGTACAATATGATTTGGAGGATAAGTCAATGTAATACACATATAAAAGATTACTAGAGATATGGAAGGAATCATATCAGATACAAATAATCCTAATTGATTCTATTCTATCCCTTATAATCTTGCTAACCTTGTTAGATGGTGGTCACAAAAAGGCTTTAACATGCCGCAGCAGCAGCAGAAGGAACTAAATAGTAAATACATTGATTGTCTATGTTCTATGGAAAGGAATAGAGGAACTTTTCAGCATGGTTCACTCACTCCACAAGTTGTCCATCTTATCCGGCAGGAAGTCCAACAGGGCGTTAGCAGCAGGCACAGTGTAGCTCTAGTCCATTTCTTTGCTGTTGGTGCTCCCCCTTCTTAGTTTCCTCTCCCTGTTTGTGTTTCATCTCTTGCCTGAGGTGATCTCTTGCTCTGTGAAAAAACTTGCTTTTCTCTTAGTTGATTGGCAGAGCTCCTACCCCGCCTTGAGAACAAAAAATAATAATAATTCTTCGCACAGCAGCTAAGATGAACCTTTGGAAACTAATGTAACGTTTGGTTTGAGGAATAATGGCATTCTTGGATAGGTTGGTCCCCCTTATTTTGTAAGTTCTGTGGCGAGACCTTTTAATGTGTTAGGTACTGTAGCAAAAGCCAAAAACCGTCAATTTCGGAGGAAAAGAACAAACCCATAATTGAGGTCAGAGCTAAGATAACAATGTTTCTAGGATTAATTAATGGACCAACCTATAATCATTCCTAAACCGAACACCTTGTAAAGCAGTGTGCCTGTAATGGAACGGATCCTATTGCTAATGACAGGCAAGAAGTGCAGAAGAAGAAAGCTCTGCACAGCAGAAGAAGAATCTCGTTAGCCTTTCGTTCCTGCCTCGGAAGTCGTAGCCACCGCGTCAACGTAAAGCGCTGCCTGGACGACCGCTCCAGTGCACGGCCATAGGTAAACGCAAAGCATCATATGCTACTACTACTAGTGTCGGGGCTTCAATTTTGGCCGTGGCTTTGAGAGCCAGCGACGAATTGGATTCGATTCTCTTCAGTTTCTTTTTCAGCACACAATGTGATACGTGAAGATTTCTCCAGCACTCTTCCTACCAAACTTACCCCAAATTAAATAATATTCTTGACCAAGGAAAAGTTTGGTAAACTGACCTTTCTGCTTTAGATTTGCTAAAAATCTGACTGGAACACGGGAGTTTCATATAAATTTAGCAAGAAACAGTGCAATTCCTCTGAAAATCCTGCAAGATCCTTGATTCCAAACGGAAGTTGGGATGGGCATGGTTTGGCTGATCAACACAACAGGCCGGTTTCGAGGAAAATATCATGGAATGCCAAATTAGAACGCAGATAAACCCTTCCTTTATACCACCATAATTAATAAGTAGGTAGGACTGGCTTTTGGCTTAAATTTTTATTCTGGCAAAGAGAAAAAGAAAGAGAAACTCACATGTAATTTTGACCGACATTGATGAATTAGATATAGTATCTACTACAATCGACTTGCAAGCCTCATCCTGAAAAGACACACCGTTTGAAAACTAGTTACTATAGCATAAATCAAAAACCATAAGCAGTAAGAACCTAGCCAAAAGTAGGTGGCAGGTAAAGCCATGTCACTGAATCCTATTGCAAGTCTCTCAGCATCTATTCCCTACTCTTCTACTCACCAGACCAAATAATTCTCAAAACAAAAAAGCCCTATCATGTGAATCGTTTCTAAATTCTTAAATGAGCCGGCATTCAAAAGGTCATGCAGCCTATTTAGCTGCCGACCTTGCATAAAATTTCTGCTTTGTTTTTCTTCTCCTCGAAGACCTGAATGCAGTTAGAGCGCTAGTCCACCTTTTTGCTCTGATTGGTATCATCATCTTCTTCACCGGCTTCGTCCACTTCAGCTTTTGATTCGTTGTACTCCAGTAGCTGGCCATGAAAAATAGTCGAATAAGTATTGCATTTTTATAGAGTTTTTATAGCCCACAATGAAAGAAGAAACTGGAACGAAAATGAAGTTTATATATGCTGGCTCTGGAGAATGTTGTCGACATTCAGGGGTTCATCACAGAGAGTTTTGGGACAAATTTCATTCAGCCCACATAATCCAAAACACTAACGAGAACAAACCAGCCACTGGTATGCATTCCATAACAATATTCTGTATGCTGCTGAAGTAAAGGCCAAGGTAGAAAACTGAAGGAAATATCATGGCAAAGGTTAACAAACTGACCGGTTTTACTTCTCCATTCCACAAACAGTGAACAGCAACAAAACCAATCACACCAGGAACGATGTATAATAGAGCAGGCTGTATATGACGAACAAAGATGAGGAAAGGAGAGGGTGTAATATTTCAGAGATGACAGAAATCAAGGGCAACGAGATGGCAAGAAACCTGAGTGATAGAACTCACCTGTGCAGCTTGAAACCAATTCATCACAACTATTGTCACCGTCAAACCCACAGTATAACCCAGAAATGCACTATTAAAGTAACGAATTTTAGTCCCTCTTGAGACATCAAAACGCAGGGCAAGTGCAACAAATATACCTGTAACAAAAGGTACAAATGCATATTGTGTGTTAATAGAAAAGGTAACGTGCTTCCGGAAAGATGTAATTTTTCATGGTTTTCAGTCCTGGTCTCTTAGATGATGCAGAAACTACTTACTAAAAACAATTTCTTTGTAATTCAGTTAGCTCTTCCTATTTTGGTGCTACTCAAGACACCTGAAGGCAGATCTGGCTCTAACGCACCACATCAACAACTATTTTCCACCTAATAAACTCATTCATGGGAATTGAGGAAGTATCAAATGTCAAGGCTTCACAGTGGTGCCTTTGGCTCACTTCAGTTACTACGATTCAAAAATAGCCAAGGAATACCATCACCAAAAACAAGCATATATCCTCGTTTTACAATACCTAAGTCCTAACTAAGTCCCATCTGGACAAAAAAAGGCAGAATTTAGATCCAGAATTGCACTTTTGCATGAACTGGAATTGGTTGAATTATAACTCCTTTCTGTTGATATATACTGTACTGTCCTGGGGTCAGGAATGGAGCAAGTACTGGTTGAAGTGGCAATGACTCAAGAGTGCATGCAATCAGATAGCTTAGAAATACCTTCGGATGCGATTATAGTGAAACATGGACCCAATCATATGGTGGGATTACAACGACAGCCTAGCATGAACTGAAGTCTGAACAGGTAATTGTTCATTACTGTCTTCAACTCTACGATCATTTATCCAGTTCTAAAGATACAATACTTTTAAGTCAATGCTATCCCGCTACATTAAATTAAAAAAAGTGCTGAAGACTAGTTTCTTTCCTCATCTATGTCCCCTTATATCAATAGCAAAAGGAACTCAATTGATACGGCAAAGCAGCTGAATTCTATTAATCAAGTTATTTTTTAACAAAAATCCCAGTTCAACTAGCAGCTTGCTATAGACCATTTGGTTGAACGAAGCTGTCACTCATAACGTAGTTGACATTGCTATTCAATCAGAAATAATAAAAAAAAGATCAACATCACTTGAATATGAGACACAACTTTATTACTAACCAGGTATTACAATGTCACCAAGGCCAAGCATAGAGAATGGGCGTGCAGCATCTGCATTTGGAAATAGAAGCTATGCAAAAACACACAGAACCAGATTAATTGAACTATTTGTAATAAAATGGAACCAAATTACAAGGGTGTAAAAAAAAGATTGAATTCACTGAGACAGACCTCTAACCTTTATCGGAGCATCAAATGATTTAGCAACACTGACCATAACTGGGGTGAAGAACACCCAGAAAATGTCATACACAAAAAGTCCAGCCTGAAATTACAATAGGAAACTGAGCAACCATTCGCATAAGAATATTAAGAAATGATCAGAGAAGGATTCAGTGGCAATATGTAGAATTAAATCAACAGTGATGATTCAACCATAACAAATAAAATAACTGCAACTACCATTTTGAAAAGCCATGCAGTTACAAAGCAAGGATTAAAAAACTTTAGAATAATCCTTAAACCAGTATAAAGTTCCAAATTATCATATTCATGATAGTGGGATCACAGTTCAACACTCCTTGCCCAAGGATGAGGGTGCAGACTACAGAGGCATGCCACATATGTTGGAATAGGAAATCATGAATAGTTAACTTGCCAACATGATACACCAGACAGAACCAACTTGGCTGTGAATTGCCGAATCAAAATTGAGAAAAATTAAGATATCACCAGTTCATCACAATAAAAGAAATCAATGATTTCGAACTTGATTCTATATTATAAAACTAAAATATGAAAACAAGGCACATCTTCTCCAATGCATTTAGTGAACCACCAGAGAATATATCAAACTTGGTAAGAGAAGAGGGATGCAATACAATGACAAGCCCAATCACAAGAAAAACAAATTAAAAAAAATTCTAATACAGTATAGCAAGCAATACATTAGTTTCCTAAAAAGGTAGCAGATTGTTCTTTTCATAGCCAAAGAAAGTCAAGCAAAAGTTCTAGAAGATCAGATACTTCAAATTATACTCATAATACCTACATGCCTAAGTAAGGATTATGATAGCAGAGAGGTGAGAAAAAGGAAGATATGTAGGTGACTGAAATAATAATAAAAGGTGTTCTTACAAGTTCCACCAGAAATGGAAATATATAAGTTTTAGTTCAGTACAAACTTTGAGTGAACCCATACCAAGAGAATAGCACCGGTTTTGAATGATCCTAGTGATAGCATCTCGATTCCCTGCAAGATAAAAAGTATTAAGGTTTTATCCAACTAAAAATTGGGGAGGAAAAATATATCACATTTATGAAGGTTTCAATCCATAATTATTTTAGTAATGCATATTACCCTCAACTGAAAAGTAGCAGCACGGACAAACCTGAATACAGAAAGCAATTCCCAAAACATTGTTTGCTAGCCAATGCTTCTTCGTGGCATACCATAGGCAAAAGAAAAATCCTGGGATTGAAGCAACAACTTGAGACTTGGTAAACTCCACCGATAGTGCTGAAATAAGAAGTTAATGAAGTTAAAACGTCACCAAGACTCAAGCTTGTAAAGAGGCGACTAGCATGATAAAACTCCAATATCATCAAGAGGGGGAATCTTTTTGGTCTTTGTCAGAAGGTAAGACATAAGAAGTTAATAACAAACCCAAGGGTTGTATTATTACACCATAAGCAGAAAAAACATTGCAAATCTTGTAAAGTGTATCTAGTTATATCCCATATCCATATGAAATGTTGTCACAAAAAATGTATATTTTTTTGCCAGTTAAATGTTTAGAAACAATAGAGACACTATTTAACTTCACTCTTTGACATTTCTTGTGCAAATTTGATCAATTCTTGCTATGGATCAATATCATGTTCTCACAATATAGTAAAAGCAATTTCCCAGTTCCCCCGAAATGAATTGGTCTACTAAAACATCAATGCTGCAAAAAAAAATCAAGTCCATTCTAGCTATGACACACAATATGTCGGTATATGAACTCCTAGTCAGTGCACTATTGTTCCACTGTATGGTAAACTGGCAATACTAAAGATGCAAACAAATAATGCCTACAATGGTTGATTAGTAGTAGAGACATAGATGTATTAATTTGGCATGAGCTACAGAATTAAATCAAACAGAGCGAGCATCCAAATGAAGGTTGGGATCATACAGTGGATAAGTGGAGCATGCCAAACGATGACATTATCATTCCATCCTTTTGGAAGAAAACGTTTTATGGAAGGCAGCAAAGTTGCACTGCTTACAAAAGAAAGGCACACAAACATTGTTAAGTTCACAATTACAGTATTAAGTTTTTACATGTGTGGAAAAACTCTTCAAAGAAAAATTGGAATTACCAGAGAGCAACAATGCCAAGAATGAAAAAGTAGGCAGTGAGGACAGCATTGACCAAGTCTTTCGAGAGAAACTTGAACAGAAGGAACAGTGATAAAAGCATAGCACTTCCTACCAAAGGGAACTGCATAGCATGCTCCTTGGACATTGTCTCCTGCATAAGAACAAATGCAAAAATTAAGCTTGTCAGAGCCGTATAATGGGATGTTGTGATTAATCTATCACAGTAGTAGCCAGCAGATACATAAATGTATAAAAAAATTGAAACATATTGCTCACAGTGGGTGGAGTTGACTTGACAGAACGGTAACAACCCGCATAGACAGTAAGACATGCTGTCAATATCACATTCACATTTGGGTTTACTTTAACCACAAGTGGTGCCAAGCTCAAACCTGCATATGTTGCAAAATACACAAGGACTGCAAATCAGCAAATATTCAGATTGTCAAAAGGAAAAGAAATGGGTGGTGAACACTGCCAATGCGGTGATGGGCTGATGGCTGAATAGAATAAATAAATGTACCTGCAAGAGCCAAATTAGCAGCCCACTCATGTGTTTTCATTGTTACAGTACAATCAGGAAGATTCACAGAAGTTATCAAAGTAACCCCGCAAAAATGATGATACAATAACTCAGATGCTTCACAATTTGTGTCCCTGCTGGAATAAAAATAAGTCAGCATTGAGGAATTAGAATTTAGGGCAGCTCATAGGTGGCTAGCAAGATTTCACCTTCTAGTTTAAAGCGGCTAGACTGCATATGTCTGTTCAGTTTTCTCTCAAGTCAATAAATCAACTTAACAGAGTACAATAAAACAATCTTAAAAATCATTTTTGCCCCATCAGAAAATACTTCGACGTCTTGTGAGCACCATGAATAGGCAAAAGAACAGTACAATTCAAGGTTAAGACCCACAAGACATGAAAGCAAGCAAAACTAATAGACCCTACAATTAAACAATCACAACTATGTCACAGGGCTAATAAGAGTTTCGTGTGTAAAATCGTGCAATATAACAAGTCATGACTACTCGTATTCATTGTTTCAGAAAAGAATTCGCAGCGCTCCATCATACGTAACACAAGCAACTCCAGTAAGATCTGCGCTGCTTAATCATACGGCTCTTCCAGCAGTCCAGCACTAATTCAGTTTCTAGGTCGCAATTTGACCACTACGCTACCACAATTCAGAAACCGGGCATCATCCATAATTTGGGGGAACCACAAACCATTTCTTTTTCCTCTTGCAATGCAGTTACACGACTCCTTTTGACTCCACCATCTTCGAAACCGGAAGCAAAAATCCTCCCTTTTCTCCTTCGTTCGGGACTCGCAACAGATTTCCAAGAAACTTGACCGGGAAAGATTGGATCTTGGGCAGAGAAAAACACCGAGAGCACAACAGAACCGGGATAAATCCCAACAAAAGAGGCCTGCGTAGATCTCAATGGACAGGCGAGGTGGAATCTAGAGATCGGGGGCTCGCGTACCTGGACTGGATGGGATGGAACTGCTGCTGCTGCTGCCTCTACTCTCCTCGGCTAGGGCTTTGGCTTGTTCTCTCGTGTCCGCTTTGCTCGCGCGTTTTGTAATGGGGTACAGGTACCACTAGTGGTCGACTCAGTCAGTATTGAATTTTATTTATGGCTTTTGATTATAATTAATAAATAGTAATAAACTGATGAAACTAGTTTATAGAAATTAAGATATTTTTATTGGTTTATATTTTTTGGCTTTTTGCTGGGTGCGTTATATAAGAAAGACGGTGTAACGAAAGGTATTACAATATTCAGACCATCATACAATTTATGAAATTATGACATAATGAAATACAAAATGTGTTATAATATATAAAAGCACAAAGTAGTGGCTGATGAATTCTAGTGACTGATAGAAACAGTTTATAGAAACTGGGACGTTTGTATTGCTTTTGGTTGGCCTGTCGTTTACCACTGCTGTTACTCTCTCTGATCCGCAATATAAGTCGTTACTCTTAGGAAGCATCATCTCATAATATAAGTTCATTGCAGAGACCAAAGGTGTAGTTATTACTTCCTCCGTCCTGCAATATAAGCCCTCATTCTTTGAAAACATTGTTCCATAATATAAGTCTATTATGGAGGTCAAATGTATAACTACTGTATGTACCCATACTTTAATACTGAAAAAGTAAATAAGTAGTTTTAGTATGTAATTTAATAGAGACATACATGATCTAATAGCATTAATATTTTCTTAGATTTACTATTTCCTTGATCTATGAGTATGGTGGCCTATGGACTTATATTACAGGACAGATGGAGTGCAATGTTTTTACCATATACCTTTATTTTAATACTAAAAAAATAAGTGAGCACTTGTAGTATGCCATTTATAAGGGTATGCATGGTTTAACGACATTAGTTTTTTCTTAAATTTAATGTCTCATTGGTCTGTGCGCATGGTGAATTTTAGACTTATACTGTAGGACGGAGGAAGTACTATTTTTCTGTCTTATCATTTTATTTATTGTTAAATCTAACCTAATCATTTATTTATTAGGCACTTATTAGCAAATTCTTTCTCCCCCTCTCTCTCTCTCTCTCTCTCTCTCTATATATATATATATATATATATATATATATATATATATATATATATATATATATATATACGTATTTATTTTCAAAATATAATCGTTAGTAGTATTTATCAGGTAGAAATAAATACTTACTTCTCTTTCTGTATAGGAGTAGTATTTTCTTTCGGAGTACTGAGTTTCACGAGGCTTCATTCTACATTAAAGTTTTAAGGGTTGAATGAGAATTCATTCTGCATTAAAGTTTCATAAAATACCAAACAATTTCAAATTATAAAACTCAGAAGTTTTAAGCAATTTTCAGAGAGTTTCATGCGTGTTTCAAGCAAGATTCAAAAAGAAGGTTCACAAGTTTCATTTGTGTTTCAATATGATTCCAAAAATTTCATGTGTGTTTCAGCAAAGTTTCAAAAGAAGGTTTACAAGTTTCAAAGAAAGTTTTTAGAAGTTTCACAAGTTTCAGAGAAGTTTCACAAAGTTTCAGTAGATTTCAATACCAAACAACCAAGAACTCGGTACAAATCTCAAAAGAAAAATTGCAATTTTCAAGTTTCAAATATGTAGATCAAGGAAAACTCGGTACAAAATTCAAAGAAATTCTATCATTTGTATGACACATCAGTTGCCGCACATGGCCCAAAGCGCCTGCGCTCGAGTAAGCCCATAGCTGCTTCGCAGCACATGTTTGTCGTCACTCTTGTCTTCCTCTCATTCGTGCCATTCGCCGCACGAGCCCTTGGCATCTCGCCACTCGTTGTACTCGAGTGAGCCCGCGGCTGCTCACCTCATACTACCAAACTGGCTCAACATGGTGGCGGCTACCATGCTCAACCTCGCCTGGTCGTCGTCCTAGGCGACCACAACGCTTGGTGCGCGGGAGCTCGACTTTGACCTTGATCTGTTCTCGCTCAACTAGTACCAACAGAAGTTGTTCAACAAGGTGTCGAACATGCCCTCTCCAAGGGCCAGCTGGGGGCGGGTCCGACGGCCTTACCTCGCCACTTGTCGTTCGCTGCACCAAACACAATGGTTGTTGTAGGTAGAAGAGAGAGTGGAGAGAGAGATGAGATTTGGAGGATGGGTTTGATGGGATAAAGATGAAGCTAGTCAAGTGGATAGAAAAAATCGGATGGTTAAAATTACATGTGGGGACTCGATGGAATGGCCATGAGTTGTATCGTCGTTTTGGAGGAAAAACGCTATAGTGTTCTATAGTTTTTCTTTTTTTTGTGTGTGTAACATAGGAGTATATGGGGTGGACAGCTGAACCAAGGGGGTTGCTACAATTCTACAGAGCCGCAACCCGCTCAGAGCTGTCCAATATCACCCTGGGAGCCCATCCATCTGTTCATGTGGCTTCCTACTGACCCTTCTCGACTCCTCTTGATTCGCCTTGTAGGAATTATCTGTAAGCTTAAGCTCCATTAAATTAGTTTTGGTGATAATGATAAATACAATTGTGAGACTAATTTATTTATCAACTATGATATTACCTAATCTCATTTGGATGTGATAATGACAAATACAATTGTGAGACTAATATGTCTATTGATTATGATATTACTTAGTCTCATTTGGATGAAGAAGTAAAAAACATTGAGGTATGTATTCTACATCATATTCTTATATCTTAGTGCATTCCTCGAATCCAAAATATAGATTGAACTTCATAAATAGTCAAACCTGAATATGTGCATATGCTTCCATTATGCATTCTTGTATGTACACATCTAGGGGGAGTTCACTCTGTGTTTTGAGTTTTCATAAGTATTGATCCATGTTCCTCGTTTAACACATATTAAGGATTTTTACTTTGAAACATATCCCTTGAGTATATATATAACTTGTGTAGTTCATATATACTCATAATCGGATTGTCATCTAGTTACTCTATTATGTGTTAATAGTTGAATGATTAATGATGACCAAATAAGTAAGCCTAGCTTTGAAAGCTTATCTTTGAGTATACAAATATTGTACATGTTGTATACTCGTAAATCAATATTTATCTCATTACCTGTTGAGATTGTCATAAATTACTAAAAAAGGGAGATTGTAGAATCTAGTCCCTCTATTATGAGCTAATGGTGAAGTTTTGGAAATTGATAACAATTAATTTTTAGACTAATATTTTTCATGAGTTGAATGAATAGGTTAGGTTCCACAAATGAGAATGACTTGAGATGACTTCATATGTTAAAGATCACTTCCACAAGTTGATACATGTCCAAAAGGAGATGATCAGAAGTTGGTTATCAAGTTCAAGTAAAGGATGCATCATGAGTTGATACATGTCCAAGAGGAGATTATTATGAGTTAATCATCAAGCTCAAGTGAAGGATGCATCATGGGTTGGCACACATCAATACAATGACCTAAGACAAAGGCATGACTAGGTAGGCTTAAGAATGTGTTCCTAATCTTTTACCGGTCTTAGTGTTTAGTTGAAAGATCGGATTGCTAGTATATGTTGATGTACTATTAAAAGGAGACATGTCTAGTAGCTTGAGTGTCATCATATGTTGATAGCTCAACCTTACTTACTCTAACTCTTCGTAGCATAATGCCTATATTTACGAATATGTTTTGTGAGTGTTTGAAGTTCATGTTTTCTACTCCTTGTAGTATGAGACTTATATATACAAATATGTTTTGCAATGGTTGATGCTCATATGTAATCATTGTGTCATGATTCCAAAAATGCACTTGTTGGAAATTATGTTTGATCCTTGTGTGCATGATATTATAATTTACAAATGTGATTTGTAAAATCTATTCAATTATATGCACTTGTCAGGACAATCGGAACTACCGCAGTGCTGTGTGTGATACTACCGCTAGTCGGAACTATCAGCATTGTAATCATGGAACTACTGCATTCGTTGGTGGTCGAAAGACCTGTGTGGTCGAGAACTAACGTAGTCGTGACCAGTGTGATCAAACCAAAGTGGTCAAAGACCAGAGTGGTCGAAAATCTATGTGGTTGAAGACCAGAGTGGTCTGCGTCCGAGGCTGTGCCTTCACCTCTGCGTCTCTCTCTGGGGGTGTGCCTTCGCCTCTCCTTTTATAGGCACGGGGTGGGGGCCGTAGATGTCGTATACGGCTCCAACACGGTGTCGGTTGCGCCGTTTAAATTGATATAAGATTCCAATTGGGATAAGATTCTCGATCGACTACAGATTAGTTACCTTCTGGGACTCTGCTTTTATATTAGAGATTTGTTAAGCGTTATCTCCAACTGGATAAGGATACGGTGCGACCATGCCTTGTTGTTGATGATCTGCAACTGCGGTCGAACTGCACAACATGGTCGAACCGGTATGATCGACGCAACGTGGTCGACACACATGATCGAAAACAACGTACTCGATGCCCCAAGTGGTCGAATCATGTGTTAGACGTAATTGTATCGGCCTAGTCGGCACACGTGGTCGATATGGCGTGATCAAAACAACCGCTCGATCCCCAGCGATCGGAACGTAGCCGTACCGGTCAACGTGCTTGATAACGTGGTTGATACAACGAGATTGGTCATGTTAGTACAAAAACTCATCAAACACCTACAACTACATAGTCGTAAGTCTTACTACGATTACGACTATCCTTTGGTCGTTAGTCTTTCTACGACCATATAGTCGTAAGTCTTACTACAACTACCCCTTGGTTGTACGTCTTTTTACGACCATTTAGTCGTAAGATTTCCTACAACCATCTCATGGTCGTGGATCTTTCTATAACTAGCATATTTTCAACTAGCTTGTTTATAACGACCTACTTCATTGTGGGGTCATTTAATAAGGCAGTTGGAACGTGTGCTTATTCCTAATAACTGCAAACAATCTCTCTCTGACAACGACCGTCGCACGACGAACGTGTCGTTACGTCTCTCTGATAGTAACTTCTGTCAGATGGTTATCACCCCAAGCGTTGAGACATCTTTTGGTATGGAACAACGGCCACCGCTTCATCAACTGTATAAAAGTTGACATCAGAGAAGAGTGGAGATGAGGAACACATGGATCAGAAGATAGTGCTAGGTATTTTGCATTACTCTCAGTTGTAATCAATTTCTCTCAGCAATAGCCACACATGATGTAAGGTTATTATTCTTCCAAAATATGATCTGAACTTGTATAAAAAAATCCCGTGCCTCTACTATGCATAATCATATACTGAATCTTCTAGAGTTTCTTCGAATCCAAATAATTTATACATAAAATCGATATTACAACATCAACAATCGTGAAGGTGAAATCTTTGATTGTTGCGATGAATTAGTATGGTGTTGTACTCCTCCTTATCTATTTCTGGTATAGATCTGAAGCTAGCAGTCAATGGGGCTCCTTTGTATTTGGTATCATGGGAGGAAGCGAAGCACATTGTTCTTTTCAGTGATCTATCAGATTCCAATGTGCTTCATAAAAATCGAAATAAATAACACACCCTCTTTGAACAGTTCAAATTCTTGGAACGATTTTGTAAATCTAGAATTGTATACATATTTATGTTAACATCTTTATTATCTATTATCGTTTTAAAAAATACAGATAAAAATCACCGACCACACCGAAAATAGCATGGCCCACTTGTAACACTACCAAACTTATCACTGCCACTGCCAATTTAATCCTGATTTGTTTGCAAATTTTAACCAGCAACCAGTGTTCCCAGCCATAGGTGGCGGACGAGTGGAAGGGACACAGCGCGCAGCTCGACGCCCACGAATCGCCGACAAGGGTGCCGTCGGCGACGGCGATGGCTTCCCCCGCTCCTCCTCGGCCTCGCCTTCTCCCTCGCCTCCTGGCCCTAACCATCGCTCTCGCCGTCGTCGCCTCTGCCTCCGCCGCCGGCAGGATCCCGGCCTCCCTCACCCCGATCTCGCGCAACCTCTACCACTCCAGGTGCGCCCTACCCCTGCCGCCTCCTCTCCTACAGGCTCCATCCGGCGCAAATCTTGCACTTTTAGCTCGTAGATTTAGGTGATTCCTTTCCATTTCGACCTATCCACCTACAACTGGGTCAATTCCTGCAACCCAGGTTGCGATAGTTGCTGAATCAAACTAGTTTCCTAATGCGTCAACTGCTAGTTGCAATGGTCGCGTGATTTCACTCTCCATTGTGCATGGTTAATTTGGGATTCGTTTATCGTGAATTTGTATTGTACATTCCGCCGCTTCTCCCCAAGAGAGCATACCCCCACTATAGTAGTGCTCCACAATTGAAACCCCTGTCTTCTTAGCCACTTGATGGAAGCTATGGCTGTACAAATCCTTGTCACCACTACATGCTACATACGTGAGTGGCTTGCCGATGGATTCAGAGCACATAATTTGGTGATAAGGGTTCATCTAGCTTTTCGTTTTGTTTGATAAATGATAACCCTAGTTGTAAGTTTCTCCTTGGAACCCTGCCTTGCTAATCTGCTGGCGCTTTGTTCAAGGAGCGTCATGTTTGCCGTATTGACTTCCCGATTCTGCACCTTTTTTTCTTCATATGCATAGCATGGTAACTGTTTTCCTTTCTTTTCTTGTTAGTGATTCCCTTCTGCGTGATATCAAGGCTTTGGTTGCTCGGCATTCAGATAGGTTGAGTGTGAGTGGTTTACCTATTCTTGTTCGGTTGTTATTGCTCAGTTTGGTTCGCTTCCTAGTGGCTAGTGGTCTTCTTTATGCACCTTTGAGTGAATTGTTGCAGATGGACACTATAAGAGCAAGTAACAAAGGGTATTCTGCAGAGATGTTCGTTGTTACTTTTAATCATGTGAAGGAAACCATGGATAATGGCTCTAAGATTCATGTTCTTCTGGTTAGTTTCCAACGGAAAGCTCTCAACATTTTTTTCAATCATAAGCATCATTCTGCCCCCTTCCAGTTAGTTTTCATCTCTTGATTCATCCAATGCCCCAAGATCTAGTATGTTTCCTTCATCCAACTTGTTCTCTACTCCCTCACCTCAGTTGAGAGGGCTTACAACATAAAATAAAATAAAAATAACAAAACTCTGTCTTTTCAATAAGTTTTAGCATGTTGTTTTGTAAATTAAATTATTGATGTCTTGCGGTTTTGATAGAAAGGTTCATTGTCTTCCAGAGCTTTGGGCAGCATGGCAGAGAACTTATTACCTCTGAAGTTGCATTATGTCTGCTCTATATTTTGACGGAGAAGCGTAAGATTGCCGGTGTTGATCTATCATCCTTTGAGAAAATGCTGGAGAATCTTGTGATCAAAGTAAGTCCTGTTGCAACTTATTTTATATCTTCAGTTGTTGACTAGCAGAGTTAATAAAAATTTATGGAAAGCAATTGTGCTAGTTGTTCTGCTATGCACCTTGCCATATTAGTATAGTTTTAGGCTGGTCTGCTCTCTGAAAAGGAGCCTGGGTAAGCAAATATCAGGACATCAGGTTCATTTATTCTGGGCATCATTCTTATGCCAGCTCTGTGAAATTGAACTATATTTTGATCTCCTTGCATTGTTAAAATATTAGTGCACTAGTGACTTTCCACATATGTAAATACCAACAAATTTTATTCCGGCATTGTGGTTAAGCGTTATTACTCACTCTTAAGTTGTAACCCAGAACAAAAGTCATGATAGTTAATATGGTGTCCATAAAGGTATTTTTCCCAAATGCTTTGTATTAATTATAATCATGGTTATTGCTTATGCTGTTATTCTAGTTTAAATAAATTGGATTTGGCCTGAAAAGTAGAAACATTAAATCACATGGTGTTCTTTACATTTACCCATGTTCTTCTGCCTTGTCCCCCCTCAACCTCTTTCCTGTTTTATTACTTATGTTCTATATTACTAAAGAATCATGTCTCGAACTAAGGATGTATAGTGTTTTTCAATTTTGGCTTAAATCTATTAGGTGGTGCCAATGGAAAATTTCAATGGTCGTAAACGTGTTGAAGCAGGGGAGCTTTGTGATAGGAGAAATGGTGATTGGTCTTTTTCTTACAAATCCATCACTTAAAGCTGTTTCTGAGCCAACTTTTTTATCTCTTCTTTTTTTTTATGCAGGAAGAGGAGTTGATCTTAACAGAAATTGGAGCGTTGATTGGGGGAAGAAAGAAAAGGTTCGTGTCTCACTGATTTCTTGTTGCACACTGGGAAGACCTGATTCCTTTTGAATTCAGCTATATGTTGATTATATTAAAATACTTCTTAGATTTAATCTCGAATTATAGTAGTCTTTATGTGAATTTCCACGTTTTATGGGTTTATGAATTACTAAGTGAACTTGTGTAATGCCCTGGAAGAGCTAGGTTGATTGACATCCTGGAACACTAATTTTGAATAGAAGGTTAGATCTATGTGGACTTGGAGTGAAGAAACTTCTGTATATGCTGAAGAAATTTCTGTATATGCTTATCGTTCTTTACCGTGTATATTCCTTGATTTCTGCTAGGCTGGGTAAGTAGAGTTTTGCCAATCTTGTGTGGACTTTGAGTAAGTGCACCTTTCTATAGCATGGTTCATTATCATTTTACCATGTATGTTCTTTGTTGGTTGTTGGGTTGGTTAATCAGAGTTTTGCAAACATTATATGCACAGTATCAATCTTATGAGCCATATATACATTTTCCTGTATTGTAGGACTATGACCCATATGAGGAGAACCCTGGTACTGCTCCTTTCAGCGAACCTGAGGCTCAGATCATGCGAGAACTATCCAAGTCATTTAAACCGCATATCTGGGTGAATGTGCATTCTGGAATGGAGGTAATTCAACTCTTGTGTTCTGTTGCTATTCCATACTTTGTCACATAATAGCGAGTTAGCTACTAGTTCATGAAGGGGAGCAAATGCCTATACTCTTAACTTCAGTATCAGTCTCATATGGCATTCCTCATAGTGGTACATAACCCTACTGAAATAAGTCTTGATCGATGCCATTAATTCACTTTTGCTTTTACACATTTCATTCTACTGTTCAACTACAGGCCTTATTTATGCCATATGACCACAAGAATACTACACCAAATGGAGCATCTGCTCATTTGATGAGGTCAGTTTTAGAGAATCTGAACCATCGCCATTTCCAAGATAGCTGCCTAGTTGGATCAGGTGGTGGAGCTGTAGGGTATGTACATCCAACAAGTTACTCAAGTTCTGTGAATCCAACTGAAGTATTATGCTAAAGGCAAATGTACTCATGCTTTTACATCCCATCACTTACCAGGTACCTTGCACATGGGACTACGACTGATTATATGCATGACATTGCAAAGGTGCCAATGCCTTTCACCTTTGAGGTCAGTTAGTCTGTTGTCTCTATTCCAAGTAGTATGAACCTGTATTGACACAATAGGACTCAGCTCACTTTGCTGGTATTCAGATATATGGAGATGAGACAGCATCTACCAATGATTGCTTCAAAATGTTCAACCCTGTCGACAAGACAACGTTTGATGTACGCAAATCTACCATCCACATATCTACATATTTTTAGTGGCCATATATGTCTTATAACCATAATTTTCCTTTCCAGAGAGTTATTAACAAGTGGTGCATGGCGTTTCTCATACTTTTCGAGGAAGGGTGGCGAAACCTGCGTGATGACCAAGTAGCATCCCAAGGTACACTGGATAATTGGGTTCCCATGGGAGGCGATATTGTTGAGAGCGGCCATGAAAAGAGGAAACTTGAAGGACTTGACCTCGGAATGCAGGAGCTAAGAACTTACTTCAGGCTATTTATGCTGTCAACATTCTTGTTGATGTTCATGTTCTGCACGAGGATATCAAAGAACAGGCAAAGAGAGTCAGGTAACATTTTCGATACTTGAATCCCACGAAAAGTATTGATTGGAACTCGCTGCTCAGCTCGGTTTCGATTGGCAAATGTGCACCATTTGTTGCCTCAGATGAACAAAGTGCATGAATCATTCGAGCTTGGGAGGAGCTCTTGCGCTTTGCCACTTGGGAGACCCACCGATACGGAGGTGACGAGGCTGGTAGAATCAGAATGGTATTTAGCAGTCTCTGTTCAGATACTAGCTGAATGTCAGATGATTTGTTTTTATCTTCAACAAATCGTAAATGTAAGCTCAAAGTTGTCCATATCAGTTCTTCGTGGTGAGCAGGTAGAATCAGAATGGTATTCGCGCTTTCTGAAAGTTAGTGCTCAAATACTGGCTGATAAGATTGATTTTACGACACCATTGAATGTAATAATCCCTTCTCGATGTATTATTTATCACGAGTTGCTTGAATACACGGGATCAACGGCATTTGCGCTCACAATCTCAAAACATCATACATTATTATGATGTTACCTTTTCTTAGGGAGAAGAGAGCGAAGGCTAAGTTCTACATAAATTAACTGAGAGATTGAATTTATATACCCACGCATAAAAAGGCCAAAACTTCCCATTTCATACCGACAAGGCCACATGTGGTATACAAATTGTTGGCAATGTGTCAATGCAACATACTTACTGCACATATGTTCCACTTCTCACGAAAAGAGAGATGAGATGGGAGCAATCATGTATCTTTGAAACTTGAAAGACTGCACATTTCAGACTGATTTGAGTTGGGACAGAGGTTACAGGTACTTGATGAGAAGCCAAACAACAACCGCGAGAATCACTATAGCAACGACAGACAGCAGCAGGGACATGCACGAGCAGCCACCCTTGGTGCGCTTGTTCAGAATCGCAAGCCTCTTTTGCACACGCTGAATGAAAGAGAGTTTTGCGTCAAGATTCCATTCGTGCAAGCTTGAGGCAATTAATACCAAACAGTGACAAAAACGTTTTCCGATGGCTAAGAATGCGGCGCAGAAAGAAGGGTTTAAAATATAACCTGAAGACGCGAGTTTGTAACATCAACATGATCGTCTAAGTCATCCTGCAAGCATGAAGATAGAGCAGTTATTATCCAGTTTTAAGAACATAAAAACATAGGGGTGTCAGTGGACCAAATACGAGTCGAATAGTGGTCTTTCCATATTCGTATTCGTATTTTTTAAACGAATACGAATTCGAATACGAATCAAATAACTACTCAATTTGGTCAGCTACGAATATCCTATGGCACAATAAAGTTTAGCAAATTGACATCGGTTTTATAGTAATATTTCTGCCTATTTTTCTCTAGCTTATCACATAATCAATTGATCATTGATGCCATTTTACCACTAATCCTAACTAATTCTAGTCTCTAGATATATTACAAATAAATCGGTTACAAACATATCGAATTTAGCTAAAAAGAGCATGCAAAATGCTTTACTAGGGAATGTGCCAAAATGAAAAATATAAAATACCAAAGTAGAGTCCACCATAACGATGGGCTCGCCGAGATGACCAAAATGCATATATAATATGCCCAATTTAGAGATCAAATGCAAAAGATACGTCAAGTATTCCGTGTACCACGTTCGAATCCGGATAATATCCATATCTGTATTCGTTTAGCACCATATTCTACACACCACATTCGAATTCGTATTCGGGCAAAAAAAATCAGATACTATCCGGATCCATATTTGTTTTACAATACGAATGCATTTATGCTTCCACATTCGTTACCAACCGAAGTCGGACGCCAGAAAAAACGGATAATTTGGATTCGATTGACACCCCCTATAAAAACATATGGCTTTGCAGGAAGGAACTAACAATTAATCTTGTATGAAGGTCAAGTTCTTCATTGACTGCTAATGCAATATGTTTTGTACTCAGAACTGTCTCTTCCAGCCTCTCAAGACCGCCATCTTGTTCTGCAAATTGTTATGGTAGACAAGATCAATGAATTAGCTACCATGTAATGGTCATCTCTTGACACAAATATAAGGTGCGCTTAAAGAAACAGGGCCGCATAGAACATATAATGTGCGCTTATGACACAAATAGCTAATCGCACATTTTCAGTAGAATTCAACAATTTAAAAAGTTCATCAGTTTCTTTTGAAAAAATAACAACTGCTTGAATAATAACAAGTCATACATGACTACCTTTCATGATTTGCCTCTGAAGGCCAACAATCCCTTGGTTATCCAACCCAGCTACTCTGCTCATGTCATCAGCTGTTTTCTTACTCTGACCAAGCAAATCCTCCCTAAATTGGGAAAAATACATATTTGACACATTAATTATAAACAATATTTTTCATTAGTATGCATCTGAACAAATTTCAACAAGACAAAGCATCGATGAGTCTTTTTTAAAAAATACATATATAAAGCATTGTGGCAGAATGATATCAGATACCAATATGAAGCACACACCTGTTGGCAAAGTTTGACATGTTGAAACCTGCTGCCATCTGTTTTGCTCTAGATTTAACATTTGAAAGCATGTCTTGGCGCTTATGAAACTCCTTGTCAGTGCTGCATAACATGAAAAAAAGCCACTTACAATGAAAAATTTTGATAACAAGTATAGATTTCAAAAAACATCAGGCCATATTGCTAGTTACTGCATTGTAAAATACTCCAGATTTTCTCCTAAGCAAGCGGCCCATCACCCATGTACAACTTACTACTTATGTATAAGAGATAAGGTGCACCCTTTTCCCACGAGTGCAACTCTAATTTATTTCCTCTCTGTATCTAGTCTCTGATCCACGCAGGTGAAGCACAAGCAGTGAAAAGTCAACAGGCCAATTGTCGAAGGGTGTAAACATAGTTGAATTTTGATTCCAAGGATATGCCGAACATGGAATCAACAACATTCACTAACATTTATACAACTTCACTGGGATTCTACACCATCGTACGATTCTTTCCAGCTTTCACAAATACTAAACTGTAAGAGTAATGTTGATTATAAAGGGGGTGATAGGAACAAATATAGCACAATTGTAAACACTCCACCAACCTCTCATGTCAGTATACAAACAGAAACAGAAACGAAGTAGTATGAAATACAAACATACATTGATTTTGGAGGAATCTTGGGCAGCAATGCCTCCAAGCTATCCAGCCTAGTTCCAAGAATCGTAATCTTCCTCCGAATGGCCGATGTATGGCGCATAATTTCCGCGCCCGATTGCGGAAGAGCCCCTCTATCGGCAATCATGGAGCTGATATCATCAGCAAGCCTGGACGCTTCGTTGTACTCCCTCATCCATGGATCCGAATATGACGCCATTGCTGGTAAACTCAAAGCATTATCGTGAAGGCAGCATTAATTGGGCAGCCGAAAATCATGATTAAACAAAAGATAAGGCTTCAGCAATCTACAAACAAGAACCTGAGAAGCCACGGAGCTAACAATTCCGAGAAAGATGCTAAGAAAAAAAGCCTAATCGGCAAGCCGAGCCGCGAGAAGAAAATGGTACCGATCGGGAGGGATCCGGAAGGGGAACCTGGTCGATCCTATTCCTATTCCTATGCACCCTGATGCGCGGCGCGGATTGGGGATTGGTGATTGGATTGGCTCTGGCTCCTCGGTTGCTTCGTGGCCGGCCGCCTTCCCCTTCCTTGCTTTTCCCCTTTGGCTTGTGGTTTGGTTGGTCTTTTCTTCTTCTTGGCTTTGACGAAGCGAAGCTACGGGGAAGAAGCAAATAGTGTTCAGGCTTCACCCATTTCGGTTTTAGTTTCTAATTTTTAATTTATTTTTTTATTATTTATAAAATTCCATCCTTTATGTTTTATGGGTTTTTAAAGTTTTTTATTGACTCTTTTTCATATTCATTTATATTATCCATAGTAAGTTAATATATTTTTAATTTTTAATTTTTTAAAAAAATTTAAATTAGAACGATGACGTGTGGAGCCGGTGTACACGTGGGCCCAGTTTGGGCGCCCAATCCCATGGAGCCTTAGGCCCAGTAAAAATGGGCTGGTTCGAAACTGGTACTACACCTAATCAAGTGATGGAGTAGGAACTCTAGTAGAACCAATTTTTCTCATGTCAAAAATAAATAAATAAAACCAACTTTCTCTAGTTTTTCTAAGAAATAGTATAACCAATTCATGTATGCGAATTGTGTAGTTTTTTTCTCGAGATTCGAATTCTAGAGTGTCGTGCTAGTACATGTGATTTCTCTTCTCTTCTCTGCCCCCTCCTCAAAAAAAAAAAACAATCTTGAACACAATATTAGTTTGTAGCGTCGACTTGCTCAATTAAGCTCAAACTTCTCCCCAAAAAAAGCATATAATACACAGTATTGCTTCCTTGTCAAGCGACTAAGATGCATGATGATCATATAGACGTGTATCCTGCAATTGTTAACATCGGTATGCCTCGAGATTGGAGAGACGCGTACGATATACTTTACAGCTTTCATGACTTCAGGCATGTATGAAAATGTAGGAGTATATCAGTATATGTGCTAGCTATCGCATGCAAGAAGATGGAGAGCGACTAGCTAGCTAACAATTCACCAACTTATTACCCCGCTCGTTTCGGTTTAAGCTTCTGGCTTCTGGCTTATTTTTCACTATTCATAATTTCATCTTTTTCTGAACTTTTAGCTTTTTTGGAGCTTTTTTGCTAGTTCTTTTTTTTGCCGTATTCGTTTGCGTTGTTTGTGATGGGCTAACATATTTTTTATATTTTTTAATTTTTTTTAAAATTTAATTATATTAAATAAGCCCTATCATTCATGATGTTTTTTCAACCAAATACTGATTTTTCACCATAAGCCATCAAAAATAAACCAAAATGATCACCATATGTACGTTTGGTCGTGCATGCAAGCATATATGCATGAGCGTGCATGACACATCCTTCGAGTTGACGCTATATATTTTTACCTACTGTATCCCAAAGATCCGTTCAACTGTGAATTGGCTAGCTAGTGATATATAAATTAATTCCAATGTCTAACTATCATCGTGCGTGTACATATCCCTCTATTAATTAACAATTTAATTATAGAGAGATGAATGTGCTGTGTCTGGCTGCCTCCGGTTGCTACCTTACCGATATCTGATCTTAGTTAATTTGTAGTGCTAGAAAAAAATGCTCGGTTGTTTCGAAACTTTGATACTAGCAATATATTAATCAATCAAGTTGCTCATGGTTTTTATTTCGAGTGTTCGTGCGAATAAATCGAAGCCGATAAGCTGCTTCAAAATAGCTATTCCGATAAGTCGTTTCGAAAAGACGATAAAGAGACCATTCCATTCCATTTTGTTTGCTTGGCTCCAAAAATACAAACATAGCGCATATGCGTGTGTCGGTGAAACCTAAGCAAAAAATTTTAGGGGGTTGTCTCAGCTGGAATCAATGTTACTTTTGGTATTGTATCGCACCATATTTACAAAAATAGCAATATAGCAACCGTATTGACAAAAATATCGTTTTTGCCGTCTGGCGGCAGCGCCTGCAAGGCGACGCATGGCGCTGCCGCCCGGTGGCTGAACGACAGGCAGCCTGTCGCCCAGGGAGCAGGCGGCAAGTAATTAGGCCGGCTAATTAGCATGCCTAATTTTTTTTCCATTTAGTGCTTGTTTGAATTTTTAAATGTATAAAATGAGCTCAAAAAATTATAAAAATTTATGTACAGCCTCCTGACATAATGTTTCTCGTAGTATAATTTTTGTGGAATTTTATGCATAGCAAATGTTGCTCCAAAATTCATACAATTTTGATATTTTTACGAGTTTTTACATATAGCAAACGAACTTCAAAAATTATGAAATTTTATATGAAGCCTTCTGATACATTAATAGTTATTATGTAATTTTTTAGAATTTTATGTGAAGCCTCTTGATTCGGTGGCTAATAGCCAGCCTAATTACGTACCGTCGCCTGCTCCCTGGGCGATAGGTTGCTTGCCGTCCAGCCATCGGATTACAGGCGCCTACCGCTGGTGGTAGCGCCATGCGTAGCCTCATGGGCGCTTGCCGCCCGATTCCCGAATGGTAAAAATAATATTTTTATCAATACAATTATTATACTGCTATCTTTGTAAATACGATACGAAATAGTGCTAAAAGTAATTTTGATTCGTCTCAGTTGGCACCTGCTGTGCGTGTATACGCTTGCAGAAGCAGAGCCTTCCTCCAATCACAGCCGCCTCAGGTAGACGCTAGTCTTTCTCCAAATATAATAGAATTAAGAGAAATCCCGCGGTTTCATGTATAAGTTTGTTTGGATTAAAAACCTCGAAATATATTGTATTTATCATCCAATGTTTCGATTCGATCGGCCGATTTCGTATGAGCAGGGAGACAGAACAAGATAGAAGAGGTCTTCTCACGAATTAATTAACAATTGAAATCCCCTTTGCGTCCAAATCTAAATGAAATCCCCTTTGCGTTCAAGGCAGAAGAGGTCTATGAATTAATTAACAATTGAAATCCCCTCTGCGTCCAAATCTAAATCTAAATGAATGTGCATCTGATTCTTAAGAAGAATAAAAAATTAGTGTGTCATCTCCAAAGGAATCTGAATCAGTGCACGCAGCATTTATACGAGAACCGCCCAAGTTTGCTTAGAAACAACATGGCATCTTCCTTGGACTGTAGCAATAAAATGTACCAGTAGAAAGTTTGGAGTTGATCATACAAAACAATAAATAAATAAATAAATAAATAATGTACAGAGCAGCAGCCACGTTCCAAATTGTCCGTCAACTCATCGTTCCTGTTAAAGAAAAGACAGCAACGCAACGCAACGCGCCACCACCGTCGCTTCGCTTCATAACCGAACCTCCTCGCCGCGGCCGCCACCACCACGAGGTCCACGACGCCATGATCTAGCTATCACTCGCCCATGCACCAAGCCCATCAGCATGGCGAAGCCCATCATCTCGAGCATCGACTCCTCCTCGTCCGATCTCCCCGCGGCCTCCCGCCGCCGCCTGGCCGCCGTGCTCGCGCCGCTGCTGCTCTTCCTCGCCGCCGCCCTCTCGTTCCCCTCCTCCCTCCGCGTCTCCTTCCTCGTGCCCCGCCAGCCACCGCATCCACTCTCGTATTCCCGGCCGCCCCCTCCTCGAGAGCGGGTGGCGGTGTGCCTCGTGGGCGGCGCGCGGCGGTTCGAGCTCACGGGCCCGTCCATCGCGCGCCACGTCCTGGGCGCGCTCCCCGCCGACGTATTCCTGCACAGCCCGCTCGACGCCGACGCCTACAAGTTCTCCCTCCTCGCGGGCGCCGCGCCGCCGGGCGCCAGGCTGGCCGCCGTGCGGGTGTTCCGGCCGGAGCCCATGGAGGAGACGCCGGAGCGCGCGAGCGTCCTCACCCCGGACAACTCGCCCAGCGGCATCCAGGTACGTTGGTTCCTTGCTTGCATGCAAGCTGCTTCGTTGCTTCCTCTCCGCTTCAAATCTCTAGTTTTTCTTTCTACTTTTCACCAGATCATGATTCTTTCCGTCCAACTATGTATACTGCGTACGCTGTTGGTTGGTTCTCTTTATCGTTGTTATTACAAAAAAAAAAACGCTGCTTTTCTGTTTTGTTCTTGTGTGCTGCTCGTATCTTGGAGATTTTTAATTTCGTTTTAAAGAAACGCAAGTTGAATGGATCTTGATCGAAGAGGCAGGACAGGAGTAGGTTGCCTGACAACTGAAAAATCGCAAGATAAGACGGTTTGGATTCCCCCAGCCAGCGCATTTAGGTGGGCGGATAGATTGCTTCGAATGGAAGAAATTAGGAAGATCAGCAGCAGCAGCAGTACGATCGAGTACGTCTACCATCCATCTGATCTAAAACCGACGTGATTAGCAGGGGAAAGGAGAAGAAACGTAGTGGGCCGAATGACAAGATGCTGAGGAAGAAAGATTAGTACATGCGTAGCTGGTTAGCTAGCTAGGATGCTTAATTATGCGGCAATAGCGGCAGCCTACTGATCTTGCAATGCAGACCAAGTGAAAAAAAAGAGAGAGAGAAAAAAAGAAAACAACAAGGGAATTTATCGCTCTGGTAGATGGATGGATTGTTTAAAGACTACTCTCGCTTCGTCTAAATTTATAGGATGTATTTTAAAATAGTCTTGTTCATAGATATAAAGTATATTTTATATTTTAGTATAAAATTTTTGGCATGTTTTCTCCATTTTTCTGATTAAATATAGTATTTAAAAATAATAATTTTGAACAGCTTAGTTATTTTTAATCTCTCTCTGATCTAGGAGGGAGTAGATTACAGCTCAAAGTCAAGCAACACCTCGTAGTAATGTGCAAGTGAATCTGCAACGTCGGTCAATTAGATGCTACTTATATTACTAGCACATGTTTACGGAAAGAAAAGCTGCCGAGATTAATGTCTGACAACGGAGCTCGGTCAAAGTGTCGAAATGTCATCGTATCTAGGACAAGCACGCGCGTACGTGTCCGCCTCTGCTAGTCAACATGTACTCTGATCTCTGACTTTGCCGGGAAGCTAGTAGATTCTACTGTTCAACATGTACTCTGATCGATGAGATGCTAGGTCAAATGGCTCGATAACCACGTGGCTCAATTAGCTAAACAAAGCTTCCGTACGTTATTAACGTACGTGATGCTGCGAGCAGTTGTAATCCATCTTAATTAGTTTTGTCTAATGAAGCTAGTATAGTTAGTCCAAGGATTAGCGACGGTGGTAAATCTATCGACTGCAAATTGGTGTTGACGACGTGATCTGACATGCAACGCAATTAGCAGGGTCTTCTCCAGTACTTCCAGCTGGTGGAGGGCTGCCTGGCCATGATCCGCGAGCGCGAATCTCAAGGCAACTTCACCTACGCCTGGATCCTCCGCACGCGGGTGGACGGCTTCTGGACCGCCCCGCTCGCCGTCGCCGACGCTTTCGCCCCCGCCGGCGCCTACGTCGTCCCGGAGGGCTCCAGATTTGGCGGCCTCAACGACCGCCTCGGCGCCGGAGGCCGCGCAGCCTCCGACGCCGCGCTCTCCCGCCTCTCCATGCTGCACCGGCTCGCCGTGGAGGGCTACCAGGAGCTCAACTCCGAGGCGGCCTTCCGGGCGCAGCTGGAGGTGGCGGAGGTGTCGGCCCGGGAGCGCCGGTTCCCGTTCTGCGTGCTGAGCGACCGGCGGTACTCGTCCCCGCCAGCGCGGTTCGGCGTGCCAGTGGCGTCGCTGGGGAGCCCCGGCCCGCTGAGCGGGGCCAAGTGCCGGCCGTGCCGCCCGGCGTGCCGCGGCGACTGCGTGGCGTGGCACGCGGCGCGGCTGGACAGCGGGTGGAGCTGGACCGAGTGGCGGAACGGCACGCTCGAGCTCTGCGACGCCAGCGGGCCGTGGGAGGAGGGGTGGGAGGCGATCTTCGACGAGGTAGCCGGCGAGGAGGCGGCGGCCGTCCGTCGAAGGGTGGCGCGTATGGGGGAGGAGGAGTGCGCCGCGGAGATGGAGGCGCTCAGGGCGCGGACCCTCCTGTGGGACGCGCCGAGCCCGGCCGAGATATGCCGCCTCGGCCTGGGGACCGAGTCGCCATCGCTGGACTCGGCCAGCAACGACGCTGCTAGCACCGAGCAACCCTGACCGTGTAATTTCGGTTCCATTTCATTTCTTTTTCTTTTTTTTTACAAAATTTATATAGATATAGCGATGAATGATAGAAGAATAGGGAAGAGGAAGAATTAGTGCAGCATCATTGAGTTCTGAGTTCACGTACGTGTATCTATCTGCCTCTGGTGTGATTCTTGTAGGTCTAGATAGCTTTTTTTTTGTAATGGTTGGTTGGTGTGTTAGGCGGCCGTGCTAATCATCGTAAGATGGGATATCGCATCGTTGCTGGTGGTGTAGGTTGCCCAAAAGCTGAGATCGATCAAACGAATTATTAATCAGTTGGCATGGCAGCAGCAGCAGCCATGGCAGCCTTTTCCAAGAGTCCCGGGCCCTCGTATGTCCTTCTCCACAGACAACCAACGGCAGCAAGATCAGCCTACGAGGCTACACTGCTATTTGCACCTCCTTTCCCTTCGCAAATTGATGCTCTAGGAAGGAACGCGTAGACCTCGAGCAAATCTCGTTTTATCTGCTACGGTATCCTCTGTTCCCAAAATATGCATGTACAGATCTTAACATAAACAGAGATAAATTGGACGGCGGATAAGATAGGGGAATGCTCCCTTACAAGGCAAAAATCCACTTGCACCATATGGTTGGTATGGATATGTGCATCGCGTGCAGTACGAGTCAAAAAATTCGCCGGCCAACGAAAGCAACGGAATAGCGAAATTTCGTTCGTTTCGGCTAAGATTTCGGACGAAAATTTCAAACATCATTTAAATTTTGATAAAATTTAGCCAAACTTTGGACAAAATTTGAACAATAATTAAGTGATGGCAAATTCAGATAAACTTTGGCCGAATGCTCCTTCTTTCTCTACCCTCCGAAAGGAGCGAAATTCCCGAAATTTCGTCACCTTTCGGACGAAATGTTCAACCCTGGCTACAACTTTGATATACTACATTTTAGTTTCTGATGATGATATACAACTACTACTTTGATATGCTCTGACTTTTGACAGTTTTGCTTCTTCGATTTTCTCTTTTAACACTTATGCGTTTTAGGGGCAATATATAAACCTCATCACACACAACACTGCAGACTCTAAAGTTTTCATGAGACAAGGCAGGCAGTACCAGTATAGTACCAAACTTCAGAAAAAATCAGCTATACACGACCGAAAGCAGGATTGCTAACAACATACCTTCAACATGGCAAACTGGATCATCAGGTCCACAAAATCCTGAAATCTGACCAAAAGGGAGTACAAAATAACACAATTTTTTCTCTTTCCACAAATCTTTTGCTTAGCTCCGGAATTGGTAGCAGTCAGCTTGCCAAAAGCTTATAGTTTTCTTTCTCGTCCGTCACTCCATGAGTCCACATGGACCTTCAAAAATTGAGATCTTAGATGATTTGTTCAGACAGGTACAGCAAAATCTGATCCTCCAGGGACCAAATTAAGGGGGAGCATCAATAACAAAGGCCAATATATTCCTGTAGTATAAAGTAAACCCTGCCATCGCATGAGATTCCAATGCTGCGAAAGCGATGTTGTGCTGTACTGCCACAGATCGAGGAAATGACCAGGCCGTGCTCTTTTATATACTGTCTATCTGCAAAGGGGAAAACAGATTGAATTAGTTAGTTGTTCGAAATATAACGAAGGCAGAAAATTCAAGCAGCTGAAGACATTTTTGTTGCTGAGCAGGGCAGTCATGGAAAAGACGGGATAGTTCACAGGTTTTCTGCCATGCAACATCACAGTAGCTCGTGGCTTTACACGATACAACCAGTTTGTCACTATTTCTTCAAGATGCCGTGAAACTCAATGCAATTGGATCATTAGATGTGCTTCTCCAGTTATCTGACAGCTACAGATGGTGTGGCTGTGTTGTTTGTCTCGTATGCTCTGCAGGGGGCACTACGAGCTCCCTGCTTACGAACTCAATATTGGATGGAACCCGTAAGATACCATTCCTCTGCAGTCAAGGATTCACGTTCAATGGGAAGATACTGATGGACCCGGGTAAAGTCATGCTGCCGCTGGAGGTTTTTGCAGAGGTGGGAAGCTGCAGCTGCGCAAGAGCAACATGGTGATTCTAGATTGGAAGAAACATGGTATGCATGGCGACAGGCGGCGTCGGCGAGCGCGAGCTGGGCGGAGCGGAGCGGCGGGGAGGAGGCCCCGCACGGCGGCGATGGGGGCCAGGGCTGTAGGGGTTTTGCGGGGTTTAGGGTTGGTGCAGCAGGAAGAAGAGTGTTGGCAAAGAGACAAATCACGATGGCTCTCGCACACACAAACTCACACGAAATTGAGCCAGCAGAAATAGATGAGAAAACACAATTGTTTCCTGTGCTGCGCTGCTTCTGGCCGCACCTGGGCCTCTTCATTTATACGCAAGAACAAAGACCGAAGTAGAAGCACAAACGGAGATCAAATCTGAAACTAACTCCTAGTCAAACTCAGAAAAGAACACCGAATCAGACTCCTAAACTGAGTCCGACTCCTAATCAAACAGACTACCAACGGACGGATTATACTAACAAAGAGGAGGAGGAGGAGGAGTGTTTGGGGAGGAGGGCGAGGGGGAGCTGAGCTTGGTGGCGCGCATGGCGGCAGCTTCCCCATGGTTGTGATGCAGGAGGAAGGGAGCGAGAACGAGATGTTTGTTGGGCTTTGGCTATGTGGTTGGTTCTGGCCCATAATAAGATGTTGTTGGGCTTTGTATAGGTGGATCGGCCCACTAGGTGCAAGCCTATTCTAGGTTTGCACTCACCCAAAAAACAATTGTTTTGGGGGCAAATGTAAATAGAAAAAACTAACAATGGGGGCTATGACAGTTAGGTTTGGCGGCGTGGCGGGGAGAGGTCAGGGGACGGGGCGCGCGAGGTGGTGACGACACCGCCGGTGGTGGGTGGTGGTGAAGGAGGTAGAGGGCGGCGAAGGAGATGCGCGGATCTGTCTAGGATGGCGTGGCAATGGTGGCCGGTGATGAGATACTATTCCTCTTGTTATTTCTTTATGAATCTAGTATGAAACCCTGCAAAACTTGTTTATACCATTTGAATCATTTCTAACGGTATACTGTACGCTAGCACTGACTCAAACGCGAAACCCACGGTAGGGAACAATGTCAAATAATAAACTAACCTCGGTTATGTTGCATTACTCTGGTGACCGACGACGAGTTTCACGCGACGGCAACACAGCCGAACGACATGCGTTAATCTAAACTAGAAATAAGCTCCCCTTTTCTTAGCGCGATTTAGTGGAAAGTTAACTAGATCCTTCATTGAAAGGCTTCAATTAATCCTATGTCAAAAGTTATCCTCAGTCCCCAAATACAAGTCAAACTGAAAGTTTAAAATCTTCTACTATTCAATTATAGTAAAGATTAGAAGCATTTGCCTTTGTCCTACGCGCTAATCGCGATTAGAGGAGGCTATCAGTATGCCAATTCCCGTCATTAATTAGTGGAGTGCACGAGGAGTCTCGTGCCGCTTGTCGGCTGCCCAAGCCAAGAATCGCATTCCTTCCCTCCACATCCCGCACGCCACTTCCTCCACACACACACACTATATATACGTGTACATATATGCTTGTGGGCCCACAGGGGAGACCACTGGGTCATACGTCACTGACAAGGTGGCTCCACACAGGGCATTCCGGTTGTGGTCCCATATGTCAGTCTCCCCACACTATTGATAAAGCGGAGTGCAACGATAAAACCTGTGGTAGTGAACTCCTCCCGCCATTAACGGGCTGGCACAATCCGATCCCCACGTCTCCCGGCCGATCAGCCACCCACCACAGCCGCCGGCCATGTCCACGTTCGGCGAGTTGCCCCTCCTCCTCCTCCACGGCGACCTCGACCTCACCATCCACGAAGCGCGCGGCCTCCCCAACATGGACATCCTCTCCACCCTCCTCCGCCGCTTCTGCCTCCGCCCCACAACGCCGCAAAGCGGTTCTCCCACCCGCTCGGTCTCCGGTGATGACAGCGGTCAGCACCACCACCACCCCACCTCCACCTCCAACGCCGAAGCCACAAACCACAACCTCACGGCAAGCACCTCCTCCCCACGTCCGACCCCTACGCTGCCGTCGTCGTCGCCGGCACCACGCTCGCCCGCACCCACGTCGTTCGCAACTCAGAATCCCCGGAATGGTCGGTCCGCGTCAACCTTCCCCTCGCCCACGAGGCCTCCCACCTCTATTTCCAGGTCAAAGACGACGACCCCTTCGGCTCCGACCTCATCGGCACCGCCAAGCTCCCCGCCGCCAAACTCATCGCCACCGCCGAGAAGCCCATCATCTCCGAGTGGCTAGATCTGCTCCGCCCCGACGGCCGCGGCCCGCCGAAGCCCAACTCCGCCATCCGCATCTCGGCCTCGTTCACCCCGGCTGGCGCGCAGCAGTACTACGGCCGCGTCCCAGCGTACTTCCCTCCGCGGCAAGGGTGCGAGGTGAAGCTGTACCAGGACGCGCACGTGGCGGACGGCGACCTGGTCGGCGTGCCCGGGGTGTACGAGGCGGGGCGGTGCTGGGAGGACGTGTGCATGGCGGTGCTGGGCGCGCAGCACCTGGTGTACGTGGTGGGGTGGTCGGTGAACATCAGGGTGCGGCTGCTGCGGCGGGAGATGTCGCCGGAGATGAAGGAGAAGGCGGCCGAGGCTGGGGCGTTGGGAGGCGTGCCGGTGGAGGATATGACGCTGGGCGAGCTGCTCAAGTACAAGTCCCAGGAGGGAGTCCGCGTCTGCCTCCTCGTCTGGGACGACAAGACTTCGCACAGTAACTTCTTCCTAAGGACGGCACGCATCCATCCATCCATCTATCTATCGATTGTGATCCTAATTAAGGACGTTAGTTAATTAATTGCAAGTTTTTCTACCATTAATTGCTGTTTTTGCATGCAGGGAGGCGTGATGCAAACTGGCGACGAAGAGACGAAGAAGTTCTTCAGGGACTCGTCGGTGATCTGCGTGCTGTCGCCTCGCTACCCCAGCAGTAAGCTCAGCATGGTCAAGCAGAAGGCAATCTCTCGATTCTCCTATATGATTTACTCCCAGTTTCAAGATGCATCATCAATGTACGTACGTACGCTGAGTGCGACGTCTCCAGCGTCCAGGTCGTGGGGACGCTGTACACGCACCACCAAAAGTGCCTGCTCGTCGACACGCCGGCGTCGGAGAACACCCGCAGGATCACGGCCTTCCTCGGGGGCCTCGACCTCACCGGCGGCCGCTACGACACGCCCAAGCATAGGCTCTTCGAGGACCTCGACACCGTCTTCGGCGGCGACTTCAACAACCCCACGTTAGGCGCAGTCGCGAGGGGGCCCCGGCAGCCATGGCACGACATGCACTGCCGGCTTGACGGTCCGGCGGCGTACGACGTCCTGAAGAACTTCGAGCAGCGCTGGAGGAAGGCGACCAGGCTGAAAGAGATGTTCAAGAAAGCCGCGCACTGGAGGGACGACGCCTTGCTCAAGCTCGAGCGCATACCGTGGATCATAAGCCCGGCGATCTCCAAGACCGGCGACAATGACGACGGCGACTACAGCGACCTGCATGTCTTGCGGGAGGATGACCCCGAATGCTGGCATGCCCAGGTACGTAACGTACATATAGTTGGATCGATCGATCAACTTTTTTTTGTCTGATTAATTAGCATATAGTCACTTGCTGGATCGATCTAGTTCATCATTTGGAATAATGAACGCTTGTTGGTGTTCATCGACCGATGAGTTGCCAGGTGTTCCGGTCAGTGGACTCTGGATCGGTGAAAGGATTCCCGCGTTCTTGGGAGACACAAGAGATGGTTAACTGATTTGCCCTGTCTGTCTCTCTGTCGATACATCGATCGGTCATTTAATTGGTTCTTGATGCTCTGAAATCACCGTGCAGGGTGAGAAGCACCTCCTGTGCGACAAGAATCTGGCGGTGGATCAGAGCATCCACACGGCGTACGTCAGAGCGATCCGATCCGCGCGGCGCTTCATATACATCGAGAACCAGTACTTCGTCGGCTCCTCCTACGCATGGCCATCCTACAAGAACACTGGTCCAAACCTCCCATGGATTACTCTCTCTCTCTCTCTCTCTCTCTCTCTCTCTCGTAGTGAGTTAGTGACTGATATCTGAATCGTCCGAGTTATTGCAACGATACATAGATGCCGGCAACCTGGTGCCGATGGAGATAGCGCTGAAGGTGGCGAGCAAGATAGAGGCCGGCGAGGAGTTCGCGGTGTACATCGTGATACCGATGTGGCCGGAGGGGGTGCCCACCTCCGGCCCCGTCCAGGAGATCCTCTTCTGGCAGAGCCAGACGATGCAGATGATGTACCAAGTCATCGCGGGAGCGATCAAGGCGAAGGAGCTGGCCAACGCGCACCCGCGGGACTACCTCAACTTCTACTGCCTCGGCAAACGAGAAGAGACGCCGCCAGCTTATGATAATGGCCGCGGCGGCAGATGGCCGCCGAATCACCCCGACAGCACAGTCCCCGCGGTAATTTCGTTGATTCGTCCTGACTCCTCAAGTCCTGATTAATCCACCGATGCTCGTGCCCACGCATGCATGCGCTGACATTGGGAAACAACATCGATCTTGGATCGATGGTACACGCATGATCGAATTAGGCTCTTGCCCGGAGGCACCGCCGGTTCATGATCTACGTGCACTCCAAGGGGATGATCGTGGACGACGAGTACGTCATCGTCGGCTCCGCCAACATAAACCAGCGCTCGCTCGCCGGCTCGCGCGACACCGAGATCGCCGTCGGCTCCTACCAGCCCCACTACACCAGCAGCAGCAGCAGCAGCAACGGCCCCCGTGGCCAGGTGTACGGGTACAGGATGTCGCTGTGGGAGGAACACCTGGGCAGCCTCGGGTTTCCGGAGCTGGAGAAGCCGGAGTCGCCGGAATGCGTCTTGCTGGTGAACAAGATAGCTGAAGGTAACTGGAAGAGTTACACGGACGAGGAGGTGGTGGCCGCCATGAAGGGCCACCTCATGAGGTACCCCGTGGATGTCGACGCCGACGGCAAGGTACAGCCGTTGCGGGGGCACGGGCTCTTCCCGGACGTCCGCGGAAGCGTCCTCGGCTCGCCCAACAAATATCCAGATTACCTCACCATGTAGCTAGCCTCCTACATCTCTACACCATTAGTTTGAGCTTAATTTGCATTTACAATGGGTTTGTTGCAGCAAACTTAAATTTCCTACTTAGGTGCATGAAAGGATGAGTGTACATGTATCTTATCTTTTGTTGGTGCTAGCATGCATCTTATTCTCATCCATATTGCTTGAGCAAGTGGCAGTAAAGACATCCGGAGTGTATAAAAATAGAGGGTCATAAGACACCTTAAGATCGACCTTATATATTACAGGGTTGATCTTAAACAGGCTATAAACAAAAAAACCTAGGCACAAGCATTAAAATACAATTTTCTTTTAATCCTGTTGTTCTTTCTCCCCCCACCAGCCAACTACCAACAACCACAAGTATTAAAATACAATTTTTTTTTACCGCCGAGTGGGACCCTTGTTACAGCCGAACAGTGGTCTCAAACATAATAAGTCGATCTTAATAATTAGATGGAATCCATCTTAAAATCTATTGCGATTTATACACTCTTGATATCCTAATCATGACTAGTGCCAACTTATGCATGACGTTTGAAGGATTTATATATAAAAAAAGAGTGGAACAGAAAAAAGGAATGAAAAAGAAGTTAGATATTTAGTAGCATGCACCAGTAAACTCACTTAAAATCCTGAGTTTATAAGAAAAGATATTTATTCACTTATATTTCAACACTCACGTGTAAGCTCCGTCAATACTAAGACGTGAAATAGAAGCGAACTGCAATTTTTTTTAATCACGTAAACGGGGTCTTGAACCTAAGATCTTTTAACTTTGATACCATATTAAGTTGTATGTATCAACTAATTTATTTAAAAGATTAAATTTATGAGAAAAGGTAGTCTATCGATCACGATGCGAGTGTATGTACACCACACACTGTCGGTCTGTCACATATAACACTGAGGCCGGTCAAGCATCTGAGACACAAAAGACGACCAGATGAAGGCACATAATTAATACTCTCATGATTTCAGCTCCAAACTCCACCGATCGTTTGCTCGCACATCTTTATAGCATTTTCTTTTTAAAAGGATGTCTACAGTATACACTATAACGACTTTATTTATATCGGTAAAAGTTATACGTAAGTTTCTGTTGCTCTATAATCTCTCCTACAAATAGTCTAAAAATGACAAACCATAGCAAAAAAATTCAGCTTGTTGAGATCGCACTTGACAAGGAAAAACCTAAATAAACTTTCAGGTAATGGCACTAAATAAACTCATCCAAACAGCTTATGCAAGCAAGAACAGAAACAGCTGGTAGCGTGCGGTCCAATCTTCTCCGTGCTCTTTGGTCCCAACAGTACAGAATATACAGACGTAACGTCTGTTGATTCATTGTATGCCGCACGAAAGCGTTGTCCGGTTACAAGAGCATGAATCATTTAGAAATAATACTCTCGTGATCCATGTACACTTTCTTTGTGTATGTGTGTGTGTGTAATTCCACTTGATACTGGAGCTTGTAGCTTTGATAAATTGGAGTCAAAGCATCAGCTCTTTTATTGGAAAGTAATACGAGGGTTAGAACTGTTATGAATATTATGTGTGTATTGATATGAGACCCAAATGGCCATATATATAAGGGTACAAGAGAGGATATACTACCATATAGAGATAAGGCATATATGGAATAACAATCCTACTCTATCTCTAATACCTTATCTCTAATACCCTTAACACCCCCCTCAAATGCAAGGCGTATGCAATAGCATTGCATTTGAAAAAGGGTTAATACTAAAACAAGATAAATCCGAAATCCGAGTCTTGATGATGTCGTCGTTGCGTGCAGCCTCGAAATAAACTGTCAAATCAAGCCGAAGAGGAATAGATAGAAGCATGACGACGCAGATCGAAGCTCGAGACGGCGGCGACAGCGGCGCAGTGCACAAGAAGCGCAACGGAGGTGCGGTCACGAGGAAAGCGCGGCGGCGTTACAAGCTCGTCAAAGAATAGGCGGCGATCACGCCATGCAAAATAAAATTCCTACACTTCTATGACTGACAATAAATTTGTGGACTCGCACGGCTTGGACGAACTAGAAATTAGAGACTACGGATTTGGATGGACGCGGAAGACTCAAAGAAAGATAATTAAAGACCGACTCATCGAAACGAGCGGCGTGGCGGCGGTGGAGTCGGCGGGGTCGGCAACGGCCGACCTCGGGCAACAGTCGGCGAGCGACAGTGGTCGGCGGCGCAACGCACAAGAAGCGCAACGGAGGCGCGGTGCGAGGGCCGGATTGGCGGCGAAGCCGGCGCCTCGGCGCGTGGCCGGAGGCGGCGAGCACGGTGAGCTATGCGGGAAGCGGCTGCAGTCGGCGCGCAGAGACGATGGAGAGGCGGAGGCGAAGACGGCGCCGACGCGAGCACATCGTGGCGGCCGCACGCGCGCGCACCATCTGCGTGTACATGCTCGAACGCGTGCGTACATGCATGCATGGATGAATGGCCTACGTGCATGCATGGATAAATTGAGAGCTCATGGCGCTCATCCTTGCCTTCAGCCAAGAAATCTTGTTCCGGACCTTCCTCCACTCCTCCGCAAGATACTCCAACGTGCAGAGATCGAAGGGCACGATGACACGGTACACCTTGCCAGGGTACTTGAGATGGTCGTCGCCGCGAACCGATCGGCGATGGCGGCGTCCCGGCGAGGAGGTTGAGCGGCGGGGCCGCGACGGCAGCGCGGCGCGGCGGCGGCGAGACAAGGAAGGAGGCGCGTCGAAGAGGAGGAACTGGCGCGTCGGCGCGCGGTGGAGCGCGATCTGCGCGCGGTGGCGTGGTAGACGGCGCGAGCTTGGCGGCGGGGCGAGAACTTGGTGGCGCTGTCGGGAGACGAGCGGCAGGGGCCGCGGCCGAGTCCGATGAGGCCGGACGCCGTCGAGGATCCCGGCGTGATCATCACAGTGCTATCATCACGTAACCGGCAAGCATGCATGGTTGTGCTATCATCACGTAACCATGCATGCATCTCGTAGTGGCGATGCTCGCGGCGCGGCAGAAATCTCGCACTGGCGGCGGTGCGGACGATCGGTTGAGATCGTCGTTGAGCAGCGTCGGGAAGATGGCCGCCCCCAGGAGAGATTGATTCTCCCAGGGGCAGCGACAGCGGAAGATGAACGGAGGCTAGGTCTGTAACCTAAGCTCTGATACCATGTTATGAATATTGTGTGTGTATTGATATGAGACCCAAATGGCCATATATATAAGGGTACAAGAGAGGATATACTACCATATAGAGATAAGGCATATATGGAATAACAATCCTACTCTATCTCTAATACCTTATCTCTAATACCCTTAACAAGAACATCTATGCTAATAATATTCAGAATTGTTTCCCAAATTCTGATGACGCATATATAACAAGCAATCGAAAAACAAGGGGGAAAAGAAGAGCCATGAAACCAGTTTAAGTTAAATGACAGAATAATTGTGCTTCAATTTTCCAACAGAGTAAATTAAGCAAACATCCTCAGTGCCTTTGTATCAAATGAGCTGACATTCGTTCATCAAGCATTGCCTGTGGGGCGGCAATCAACAAGTTATACAGTGAATTGACTCCAGCACAGATGCCCCTCATTGTGAGGACACATGACTCCAATTCCCAAGTTCGCTTTGCAGTTTGGTAGGCTATGAACTGTTGAATATCAGTGGCTAGCTGATGGAACTTTTATCAAATTGCCCAGCAAAGTCCATGCGGAAAATTCCTCAGTGTGGCCAATATGGAAACTTCATTAGCACCTTGACTATCAGCGCCAGTAAAGATACAATTATCTGGACTTTCAAATTCTGTGAAACAGGTAAATAAATGGCATCTGTGAAAGGAGTATTAATTCTTTCATCATCAGGCTAGTGGTTGATTCGGACCTAAGCTTTGGCTTCATAGTTGAAAATCCCTGCACGCACCAAAAAGATTTTTACATGTGCATGCCACAAGAAATAATACAAGAGAACAGCAAATATTGTGAGCATTCTGGTATCAAGGAGACATGAAGATCTAAACAATGCGGCTTTTTTGGTCCAGAAACAATGTCCTCCAAGTTCATTGTTGCTAGGAAAGCAAAAAGGTGTAAAATATAGCAGTAGATACCTTTTGGATGTCAGCATATTCCTCTCAAGTTCTTGTAGTCCTCAGAACTTAGATATTTATCCTTAATTTTGAGCCAATCAGATGGTTTTGGCATGAAGATTGCTATATATCCTTCTTTGTCGGCCTAAATGTGAAAAGGAAAAAAGAAAGATATCTACTGGTCAGAATGTGGAAAAATAAAACAAACTCATGCAAGTAGAAATAAAAAAAAGGTTAGGTAAGTATGATGTATTCCTGTACGCAGGGAGGGAATAAAGATGATTTTACTGCATGACACATCTGCTCAATGGCGCAGTGATCAAAAAGTAATGCGAATATACGGCAAACACCAAATGACCCATGAACTTCTATTCACATTACACAGGCAAGGTTTCATTGAATACTTCTGGACAAAATACGAGCATGCTTCCACAGAGGTAATGCCGCAATGGTATATCGTATTCATATACTAAGTGCAAGTTGATACGTGTTTATCTGAAAAGTGAAAAGATATGTTACCCGGTCTCTAATTCTCTATACTGATAAGTTTGACCTCGTGTTTCAAAGCTACTCACTTGGAAATGGCACCAACATTGAAAGTTTACAAGAGAACTAACAAAAAAAATCTACTAGATATGCATGGATCATGGAGTTTGCACCAGAAAACTGTCTTCAATAAAAGAAACAAAAGGCTACCAGAGAGAAAAATATAGATCAATCTGTGTATGTAGGCCTGACATTGTTCCGATGCATCACAAACAAGCCACACCAATAACCAAGCAAAATATTCCTACAAATATATAATCTCAAACATAAAAGTCTCAAACAAAATTAAAAGGAAAATGAACAAACAAATATTAAGGCCTTGTCCAGTCAACATGAGATACTCACAGAGGTATTAAGCAGATCAGGTTGCTTGATCAATCTATCATTAATCTCCAAAAGTGAACCTTTTACACAACACCTGTAAAAGTTTAGCATAAACTACAGTTTAGTGCCCAAAAAAAAAAATTCAGGCATACTTGATTGGGAGATCTAGTGGACCAACCTCACTACAAAAGATTTACCATTTGTGCACACTTTACATAATGCTGAATTTTCTTGCAAATGTTGTGCATTCTGTAATGTAAAATCAGCATCAATCCATTGTTGCCATTTAATTAACAACAGAAAACATGCTTCAAGTAATCCAGTTACCCTTTTGCGTTTCCCTGTAACTTTCATCTCACTGCGATCTGACTTGCCAACATTGAAGTCAACAGCAGTTATTCCCCCTTCCTCTTTCAATGCAACATGGGCTGGAGCTAAACCAACCACACACAATCTATGTTTTTTGGAAACATAAGAAACCAAAGAGAATATAGGTTCAGACTCATCACACACTCAATAAAAAGAGGAATGTCTTGGCATGTATCAACTAGAGTTACATCAGAAATAAGTATCTAACACTACAACAAAGCATTCCTTCAAAGATACAGCAATACTGAATGATATTCTTTATGCATACATTCGACATTTTTGTCTATTACCTAGGGATAATTCCCTTAGAAGAGACACACCTACAGTGCATTATTACCAGCTTTAGGTCCACCTTGTGAACATGCAAAGTCCACCAAAAGATCATTCATTATAGCATTTCCTAAGAAACCCATTATTGATTTCTTGAAAGTTTACCCGTTTGGATGTCGATACACGTACTGATCATGGCCTGGATTGAGAAAATCTGCCCAAGAAAATGACAGGAGTTGAATTCGGTTCAAACATTTTGGTCAGGTTCAACACAAGGTTATTAGAAGAATCCGATAAGGTAACGATAAACTTACAGACCCACAGTCCAGACATATAAGCACGATAGACGTATCAACAACGGAAGCTAGGATTTTTTTTTCCAACTTAGATTGGGTAACGATACATAAATTCCTTGAGAAAACTGTGGTTGCTGATGCTTCAACAGCAATTGGGCAAACCAACCTATACTCAATGATTCAACATGTGCACATTTGATTACACACTAAAGATCACAAGAGCTTTCAGCCCAAACAAATTAATTAAACTCCACTTAAATGACCTTAGATTCTAACAGTGTGGTTCCAATTCCAAAGATCAAATGCCCATCGAAGCTGTAAGAACAAACATACCCAAGCCACAAAAGGCTCAGAACTTTTAGGTTCACCAATTAGGCATAGTAAAGTTCAAGTATTTTACCAGCGACGAAGTATCGGGCGAAGTTGGCCTCGACGGCGGAGGGGGGAGACGCCGGGAGGTCGCCGGCATCGGGGACGATGAGGGCTCGGGTCTCCTCGTCGACGGCGGCTTCTCGTGGCGGCGCGTCTGCAGCTTCTTCCGCCATTAAGGCTGGCTCGTCTACGCCGTCGGACGCTCCCGTCCTCGTCGTCCCGATCGGCGTGTGCAGCTGGTGCTGGGGTTTGCGGCGGCGAACAGGTTGAGGAATTCAGAAAGAGAGAATGGGAGTGGTGAGGCCGTTACATCGTCTGATCCAAATCCAATGGTCAGCTCAGCTGCCTCAGCACACCTGACAGGCTCCTCCCCAATCTTTGTTAACCTTCGTTCGTGTAACACCCGGCCAACCTTGAGCCCGGAATGCTTTTATTATTCACTGTTCCTCTAAACTTATCATCATTACCACTAGATTCCGATAGCTTTCCTCTAGTTACATCTCAACAAAACGGTAAATAATTTACAATTAACAATATGTATTAAAATAGCTATGCTATAAACAAGAGTAGACATGTCGCAACTGAAATCTTCTCGATTTTATCCTCCACAAAGAACTAATTCATAATAAACACGACTCGATGGCCAGAGTAAGAATAAATAATTCATAAAATAAAACTTGGGTTACTCGCGTCTAAGAACGTTTGAGACCATGCGCTCGAGAACGCTCAGGATCACACGCCTGAGAACGCTCGGGACCCAAGTCCAAGAACGTCTGGAATCATGCATCCGGAAGCATACTTAAAACTTGCAAATGGAACGTTACTGAGAAAATATACAATACCGTAAAAAGTTTTCCTACTGTTCATTATTGATTTACGAGGGTTCCATTAACTAAGCTTCAGATTAGTAAGCTACTTTGCTAAAGCAATACTAGGGAAGATAAAGGTGATGATCTAGATCATTATTATTGGATATGGTACATAAGTGCTACTCCCATTCCCTGCATATCGCCTCATCGGTCACCTAAAACAGTAACAAAGTAAGTGTGAGTCCAAGACTCAACAAGTACATAACAAAAATACTAAACACAAATTCTCATTAACCGTTTATTATCCACTTACTCTTCCATACTCTTTAACATTTCATTTGAATTAACTTTGCATTACCGTTGATGCAATTCAAATGTACATACACATCTCTGCTTTTTCTTTAGCTTATACTGGTATAACTGAGTAGGCACACATCGATGTACCATACTCTCATTATGTCCATCATATGGAGATAAGTTTTCCTCCATCTCGTGGAGATTGTAAGTTCAAATTCGATTAAATTGGTTTTGGTGATAATTATAAATACAATTGTGAGACTAATATATTTATTAATTATGATATTGCTAAGTCTCATTTGAATGAAAAGGTGAAAACATAAGACGTATATGTTCAATATCACATTCTTATCTTATTGCATTCCTCATATCCGAAATATAGAATGAACTTCACCAAATAAGTCAAACTTGAATATATGCATATGCTTTCACAATACATTCTTGTATGCACACATTTAGAGAGAGTTCACTCTATGTTTTATGGTTTCATTAGTATTGATCCATATTCCATTTCCACATATTAAGGATCTTTACTTTGAAATATATCCCTTGAGTATATATATATATATAGCTTGTGTAGTTCATATATATTCATAATCGGATTGTCATCTAGTTCTTCCATTATGTGTTAATGGTTGGATGATTAATGACAACCAAATAAGTAAGATTTGCTTTAAAAGCTTATCTCAGAGTATACAAGTGTTGTGTACATGATGTATACTCATAACGAAATTTTATCTCATTATTTGTTGAGATTGTTATGAATTACCAAAAAGAAAAAATTGTATAATTTAGTCCCTCCATTATAAGTTAATGGTGAAGTTTGGTAATTAATGACAATTGTTTTGTGGACTAACATTTTTCATGAGTTGGATGAATATGTTAGGTTTCACAAATGAGGAAGATTTGTGATGACTTCATGTGTTGAAGATCATCAAGTCAAGTGGTGGATGCATCTTGAGTTGATGCATGTCCAAAAGGATATGATCATGCATTGATCATCAAGTCAAGTGAAAACCCATCATGTGTTGATAGAGGTCAAGTGAAGGATACATCATGTGTCGATGCATGTAAAGACAATGACTCGGATTCGAATTATAGATGTGAGTCATCAAGCTTCAAGGGGATGTACAAGGCAAAGAGCTAGGGCTAAGGATGTGTTCCTAGTCTTTTACCGATCGTGGTGTTTGATTGGAAGACCAGATTGCTAGTATAGGTTGTCGTACTATTAAGATGGGTCATATCTAGTAATTTGAGTCTCATCATGTGTTGAAACTCATGTGTTGAATCCTTGTAACATGGGACTATACACTGCAAATGTGTTTTGCAAGTGTTTGAAGTCCATGTTTTCATTTTTTGTAGTATGAGGTTTATATTTGCAAATGTGTTTTGCAAATGGTTGAAGCTCATATATATAATCATTGTGTCATGATTCTAAAAGTGTGCAAATGTGTTTTACAATTTGTTGAAAATCATAGATAATCTTTGTATGCATGATACAATAGTTTGCAAATATGTTTTACAAAATTTGTTGAAGTATATGCACTTCTCAGGGAAATCAGAACTACCGCAATGTATTCTGCAGTACTATCGCTGAACAGAATTACCGATGTTGTAATCATGGAACTACCGCATCTATTGGTGGTCGGAAGACATGTGTGGTCAAGAAACATTGTGGTCGAACCAATGTGGTTGGGAACCAGCATGGTCAAAGCCGATGTAGTAGAACCAACGAGGTCAAAGATCGACGTGGTCTAAGATCGATGTGGTTGAAACTAACGTAGTCGGAACCAACGTGGTCAAGATCTGTGTGATCGAAATCAGTGTGGTCGAAACTGATGTGGTTGAGATCTGTGTGATCAAAGACCAGCATAGTCGAACCAAGATGGTCGGATTCAACGTGGTCGAGATTTGTGTGATCGAAACCAGCATAGTCGAAATCGACTTGATCGAGATCTGTGTGATCGAAGAACAACGTGGTCGAACCAAGATGGTCAGAACCTATGTGGTTGAGATCTGTGTGATCGAAAACCAGCATGGTCGAACCAAGACGATCAGAACCGACGTGGTCGAGATATGTGTGATCGAAAGCAGTGTGGTCAAACCGACGTGGTTGAGACTTGTGTGGTCGAAATCGACATGGTTGAACTGACGTGATTGATACAACGTGGTCAACGATCAACGTGGTGATCAGAGATCTGTGTGATCGAAGATTGACGTGGTCGAGACCTGAGTGGTCGAAACCAATGTGGTTGAAGACCAGCGTAGTCGAAGATCTGTGTGATCGATCCGAACAATGTGGTCGAAGACCAGCGTGGTCAGAAACTAGCGTAGTCAGAGACCTATGTGGTCGAAAACCAGCGTAGTCGAAGACCTCCTCTCTATTGTGCATGTGTTGCACCTTGTGAGTAAGGAGGAAGCCTCTAGATTGCATGTGTTGCATCTAGAGGTGAATTGTGTATCCACTTGAGCGGTGTGCATTCGTTATACATGGTGAGAGTCAAGCGAGGGGCTTGACTTATTACTCTTGAAGTTTGCCGACTCCTAGATAACATTGGAGGCGTCGTGCGTGGTGATCTTCTCAAAGAAAGTTGTGAGAAGACTCGGCAAAATTGTGAAGGTTGGAGCTCACCTATCCGGAGAGAAAAAGAGCTACCACTAGTGGATTGATGTGTTTTGACTTAATTCGTGGAGCCGGTCCAATTCGTTTGGGATAACCTCAACGTGGACTAGGGGAAACCGGCAAGTCTCTGATCACCATGGTAAAAAGCAACCATCTCAATTATGGTTTATTTTCTTGTGCTTAATTTACTTTTAAGCAATTTACGTTCATAGAATTAAATTGATTGCTTGTCATCCTAGGATTGTAAACTTTGACATAGACTTATCTTGTTGTTGCACTTAGGTGAATCAGGTTGTTTTAGGAGTTATTTGTGCTAAACCTTTTTTAGTTAAGCTCCCGCATTATTTGCTTGGTTTAGTCAAATAGAAATTGATAATTAATTAAAGAAGAAGATTTTTAGACCGTCTATTCACCCCCTCTAGTCGGCCTTCTCGATCTAACAGAGATGCTTACAGCAGTATGTCTTTTATGTTCACCGAAGTGAGTCTCTTGTATGCCATGAATATGCACATAATGCAATGCATGGATTTCTTATTATTTACCACTCTCTCTTTCTTCATCACTCAGCCATCACCATTTAATCATAATAGAAAATAGGAGTAAACATAGTAATAAAGCATGAAAAATATTGCATCAGGTTTAACTAGTAATAACCATAAACCCAGTTTATTGTTTTATCATTTACTTGCCTGATTAACCACGTGAACGATGTGTGGATGGCATCAATCCTGAGCCTCCATCTGAACAACCCATAAACCATCTCAATACATCACTAAAACAATATGTACCCATGCAAACGACATCGCTCCTACATGCAAACCCAATACATACAACCTCTTTCACTGGACGCCTACCCGCTGTCCTGGTGATTAAACAACTATAGCTTGTAATCTACCCCCACTAAATTAGGTGTTTAAGTACTCTACAGAATGTTAATAAAATTAGATATATATTTTTGGTAGATGAAATTCTCATATTATCTCCTTAATATGCCCAAAATCTCAGTAGAAGCCTATGCACATGGGTTCCATCTACTAACCGTGTTCTAACCATTGCAAACACAACTATCTTGCTAATCCCCACTCTAATCCATACATAACCGATAAACTTACAAAAATTGATAAACCAACATAGAAAAAGGATTCGAGGCATTACCCTAGCGACGAATATCTAGATTAGGGCACCTACTCCCTCTTCTTGGCCGGATCTGACGGATCTAGCGTCGGTTTGGCCTCTTCCTTTCTTCCTCTTTCCTCTTCCTTTCTTCTCATTTCTTTTCTTTCCTCGACCTAGCCCCTTCCTTCCTCTTTCTCCTCTCGATCGACTCCTCTCACTCTCTCAGCCGACTCCTCTCTCTCTCCCCTTCTTCCTTAGCAGCACCCATTGGCGGTGGCCCATAGTGAGGGGGTGATGGCGGGAGCAGGAGGAGGTGGCGGTGACGGCGCGCAGAAGGTGCCGTCAATGCAGAGGGGCGATGGTGGCCTATTGCACGGCACACGGAGGGGTGACGGTGGCCTATTGCGCGGCACACGGAGGGGCGACGGCAGCCTGCTGCGTGGCACACAGAGGGACAGTGCCTGTGACCCACTGCAGCGCGTGCGGAGAGGGCACGTGGGAGGCAATGTGGAGCTTGGCTAGCAGCGGTGCTACCTCCGCCAGCGAGAGTGGAGACGGTGTCGACGTGAGGACGGCGAGGCATGGCGTGGAGGGACAGCGGCACCAGTGCACGAAGGGAGCAGGGTGCCGTGGCGGGGCGCACATGGGCAAGGGGGAATGACAGCTAGGGTTGCTGCCCCCTGGCGTCCCCTAAAAAGGGGTGGCGTGGGCCTGGCCCAGCCGCCCCTAACCTCATTTTTTTCTTTTCCTCTGGCATTACAACTCTGACCTTTGGATCAACCAAACAATCATCCAAAGTTCCGAGCTTCGGATCTACGTCACAATTCGTGCTTCAAGTAGTGTTTTCTTGTTCTCCGGCGAGTTAGTTTTTCAGTTCGATGATGTTAGGTTTAGGTTTCGCGAAGTTAGGGTCAGGTTCACCATGACCCCCGACCTTATATTTTAGGTCTGAGAGTGAAACCTTCTCATGGTTTAAGAGGCAGAAATGCGCAAGCTAAGATGTTTTTTGAGCTAGACAATTAGAGATAACTCCTTGTAACAAAAGTTTTGAAACCAACTTACTCTACTGGGAAATTGAACTTACGATTTCTTACCGATAACAACCAACGTTATAAGCTAGTATAGAAGATGTTGTGACACGATTAAGTTGTACTAGTGGATAGCCCATTTAGCTCGTGTTGTAATAACGATTTATCGCGTCCTTAGTCTTAAATAAGTGGAGATTGATGGTAGAAAAGTGAAACAAATAGCCAAAATATCATATTAATTTCACAGAAAAACAACAAACATTTAAACTTTTTTGAAGGTAACAAACATTTAAATTTCATTCTTCTGTCCTCCAATCATTCGAACCTGTACGTCATCATTAAACCGAGAAAAGAAAAAAAAAGTACAAGATCGATGGGGGGAAGTATTCATGAAAAATATCGATCAATAAAGAGTTTAACAATCGATCACAGAATTACTTATCAAACTATCCCTTTATTATTGGAACGATTGATCGATATAACTAATCAAGCTCGAGGTACTGCAGATGCTGGTGATCGTAGCCGCCAAGTACTTCGTGCTGATGATTCTGCTGGTAATGATCTCCTGTCGGTGCTGCATTCCCGTCGACGCCGTCGAGCTTGACGTCCAGCGGCGGCGCCGACGACCACACGCCGCCGTACGTCTCCCGTGTCACCTCCAGCAGCGACAGCAGCGAGTCCCTCACCCTGTCCGGCTGCACCGCCACCTCGTTGTCCCTCCTCTGCAAATCAACCATAATTCAGACATCTGTGCATGCATGCACGTCCGTATGCGCGCGGCAATTAATGGCGAGCGTTGAGAACGTACCACGACGCGGAAGACGTTGAGGACGAGGGTCTTGTAGGAGGTGACGTTGACGTTCGTGACCTCGAGGCCGAGCGCGTTCATGGCGTCCATGAGCCGGACGAAGCGGCCGGCCTTGTGCTCGCACAGCACCTGCAGGAAGAACTCGTTCCCCTCCACCAGCCGCACCTCCACTTGTGGCTCCATGTCGTGCCCGCCCTTGTCGTCGGCCGCTGGCTCCGGCTCCCGGGGCCTCTTGCAGCCGCGGCCGGCCAGCTGCTGCTGGCTGTTTGATAGCGAGGCGTCGTCGTTGTCGAGCCCGACGAGGCTCTCCGGCGGCGGGTGGTCGATGAGGACGTCGGGCGCCTTGGGGTCGTCGCCGGGGTGCAGGCCATGGTTGTCCGGCAGCGGGTTGGGGTCCTCCAGCTCGTCCTGCAGCGCCTTCACCTGCTTCTGCAGCCCCACGATGTAGTCGATCGCGTCCCCAAGAATCGACGCGCGATCCATCTAAAATAAACTCATCAACAACATTTCATGGAATTAATCACATCGATCAACCAATAATCAAATCAAGATGCAAGAATCATTCGCGGACATTCATGGCGATCGTTGAGACGATAATACCTTGGTGATGTTTGGGACGAGCGACCGGAGCTTGTAGAGGCGGTCGTTGAGCTTCTTCCGCCGCTTCCTCTCCGCCACGAGGTTCTTGCACTGCTGCCGCTTCCCGCCGCCTTTGCCGCCGCTCGACCGGCCCTGCAGCTCGCCGTCGACGTCGTCGTCCGGGTCCCCCTGCAGCTCGCTCCCCTCCGACCCCGAGTCCGCCCCGCCAGCCGCACCGGGCAGCTGCTCCTGCACCACCACCGACGGCTCGCCCCCCGCCGCAGCGTACTGCCACCCTGCAGCAGCGGCGTCGTTCACGGCGTCGACACCAGGCACTTGCGCCGCCAAGAACGGGTCGGCGGCGGCGGCGTCGAACAGGTTGAGCGACGAGGCCGCGTAGAGCCGCTCCGGGTCGGCGGCGTCCCACGAAAACCCCGGCGTCTCCGGCGGCCACGCCTGGTTAACGTCGTGGCCGTGCTCATCTCCACCGCCGCCGCCGCACTGCGCCATGATCAGCTCCGCCATCTGCTGCTCCTCCGCCATCTGCATGCATGCACCGTTCAGTCACTCTCACTCAGGTGGGTGTCTATATATGCGTGCAAATGCAAAGGCTGTTGCGTGTAGTAAACCGCGAGCCTCGGGTGTCGTTGGCTCACGCAAATGCTGTGCGCGCTCGACTAAATCAAGCGAAGCAATTCCGATCAATTGATTTCCATTCTCGAACTACTCCGATCCAGTCCTATGCTAACTGACATGCATGATCCATCACTGAATCACTCTCGTCTCATGGAATGGAATGGAGTATAGGTGCAGTAGATTCAGGGATTGCGCACGCACGTATCTCGAGGCGAAGAGCTCGACGAGGCCGCCGGCGACGGGGACCAGGAGCCGCGTCTTCGGGTCGCCGGCAGGCTCCTGCACCGCACGACGCAGCTCACGATCAGCCGACAGTGAAATTCAGTTCAGTGATGAATGAACGCAACATGCTTCTTACTGACACTAGTATTGGAGTAATTTGGGAGCTCTGATAGACTGGTCTGCCAAATCGGCTGGTTGGACAGCAATGCCTGCGCGTGCATCCTGATCGATGGATAGAGATTTAAGTAACCAGCAAGAATAAACAAGAAAACAGTCAGAATTAATTAACCAGTAGATCTAGAGACTGCAGGTGAAATGGCAATATCATACTAGTATCTAGGAAGAAGAACCAGTGGATGATTTATTTGCCTAGACTAATTACCCTATGGAGGAGTCCAGTGGGATCGATGAAGGCAGTTCGCCGAGCGCTGAGACCTGTGCCTCCATCTCACTGCTGCAGCAGAAACCTGCCATCTCCAAGAACCTGCTATTTTGTGTGTGTGATTGTTATTGCCGCAGAGATCAGATAACGAGCCATCACACTTTGGCTGCATGAATCATACCTCTGGTCAGGGGACAGCCTCCAGTAGATGCAGTAGTCCCAGGCATCTGGACCAACAAGAGGCCTCAGTACAGCCTCCACGGTGGTGCCTCCATGAGCAGCAGCAGCGCTAATGCTCTTCATGCTCTGATGGTCTCCTCCCATGGCACTGACTGAGCACTAGTGATCACCCTGTCCTAGGAGTGAGTAACACGTCAAAGCAAGCCATGTAAGTGTCAGTTGCAGCTGTCAGTGAATGCATGTATGCACAGGACTTTCTTGTTGTCAGGATAGGATTTGTTGATGTAATCGATGTGAAAAGGCTGCAAAAAACTTCAGGCTACGATTGCAGCAAGGGACAGCCAGGCTCAGTGTATGTACCTGCTCATGTCTAGTACTACTATATATGCAGGAATTGTAAAAAAAAAAAAAATCAATTGCAGTAGAATTAACACTGATGTTTACTTAGTCGTTTGTGTCTGAATTGGAACAGTCTATAAGTAAACTTTATCTACAAGTAATGCAAGAGACAAAACTGCATTCTTCTGATCCACCTGGAGGATATCTAGAGCCATGTCTTGGGAATTTGTGGCATTGAGCAGGGAAAAGAAAGATACCTTTCTGGCTTCCTGGCGATCTCTCTGGACGCGGTGAGGAAATATGGTAGTGATCAACAGAAGGAAGAGAATGGAATCAGCTAAAAGCTATTGTTAACTGAAGAATCATTTCTACTGCAGGACTGTTGCATCATGTGTATATATAGGCCGCATCTGTATGTTTATCTGAAAATAGCCATGGGTTCTTCTACATCAGAGAGAGATCTGATGATTAGTTTGAAAGCAAACCTTGCTTTACTTAATTACTGCACCTATGTTGCTGTGAAGTTTGTTGTGATTAGGTAAGTCGCAAGAAAGGTGTGAGAGTTTTTCTATTTCCTCAACTGGATCTTGATGGCTGTAAAACAATATACAAATGATGTCGTCCAATACCCAAACAACTTTCAGCTTTGATGAGTTCCATGTAACTGTGCAAGGACAATTTTGGTGTACTACATGTATCATGGGGATAAGATGTGCACACTACCTCTTTCTCATGAGTCATGAGTGAAATTGACAGCTTGTGTTCTAAAGAAGAAGCAATGAAAGTAGAGAAAATTAGTTATATACCATCAAAATGTGTCCACTTTTGAAATATACCATAATAAAATCCCAGTTCACTTTAATACCATCGAAATGTGCGGATCTTTAGCAGTATAACCAATTTGCTCATGAAAGTACGAGCCTTGTGATCTGGGAGGGGCATGAGCGTCATTTCGCTAACCAAGCTGGTTCAGAATTCAGATGGACAGGGTGACACACAGCCTTCAATTCAGGCTTCAGCTGGTCCCTTCCCGTCGGCAACACGCAGCAAACGTAAGAGGTTGTTGAATCGAAAATGGCTTAGCTGGTAAGGTATTTGCTGATGCAATGTTGCTACATCGTTCACGCATCAGATAGGCAGACTCGACAGGAGACATGGCCAGAATTCAGATGCATCATGGTGAATGTATGGTTCATGCTTGATACTGGACTGAATTGGAGCGGTCCCTCCATTGTAAGCATCAAATGCCAGTGCCGAACTGCCAACTAAATGCTGCTTCTCAGATGATAGTTGGTTGCATAGCATGATAAGAGCAGCAGTTAACGACCTGCTGTTTCTCCTCTTCGTTTTTTACGCACAAAAAATTCATCCTTTGCAGAGCTAGTCATCAGTCCTATATGATGGCTGATGAACATGCATGCTTAAGCAATTGGTTCTTTCGTTCTTTGCGCATTCTGAGCAAATCTGAACCGATCAAAGGAAGCGCCAAGCTGTGCCATCCATTTCATTTTGCATCGGCAAAGGCCGTGTCGTCGACTGACAAAGTTATTCTCCAGCCCTTCTAGAACATACGGAAGAACCAACAAGTACCAGTATATGATTTGGCCTTGAACGGCACAGGATTCTTCTCGTGATAAGCTCGAATATTTTCTGACAGTAATATACACATGCCGTCAAAGAAAACCGGGCGACCAACCGATGCCTCTCTCCACCGTTAGTTCGATCGATCTTTGATGCAAAGCATGGCTTGTTCCAATGGGAAATCTTCTCTTTTTCTTTTTTTTCTTGCCTTTGAAATGTACATGGAGGGATCAAGTTCCATGACCTAGAGCCATCAGAAATAAAGTTTGGCACTACTTCTCCCACTTGCACTTGCCCTTTTGGTCAGAATCCTGCCTCTTCAGCTTCATGAGGAATTCTTCTTCATCTCAGGCATAAGTGCAAATTTGCAAGTTGCAACCACTTGTTTAAACTTTAAGGAGCCTTTTCTTTTCTCCGTCCCATTCAAGCATCCAATTCCATTTGCGCCTTGCTAGCTATTGCGTATATATAGCCCCGGCGATCCTCGGTACCCAGGCCATTGAAACAAGCGGGTTCCATTCTGCAGTTTGACCTTCAGATTAAGGTAAACTTAGCTTAGTTCCATCCATCTCAAGAACTGATCGAGAAAAGAAATGGCACTGAGGAGAATAATCAAGGAGCTCAAGGACCTACAGAGGGATCCGCCAACTTCTTGCAGCGCAGGTGATCTGTATACACCTTTGTGCATTTGATCTTGACATTTTCAGATCAAACAAGTTCAGAAGAAAAATTACTTCTTGCAGGCCCTGTGGCTGATGACATGTTCCACTGGCAAGCAACCATCATGGGCCCAAATGACAGCCCCTACTCTGGGGGCGTGTTCCTTGTCACCATCCACTTCCCTCCAGACTACCCATTCAAGCCTCCCAAGGTGCTTACTGTCCATAACTATCCATCCGTCTGGCTGATAAATCAGCAGTCTTACTGCAAATCAAAAAACATGGATCAAGTAATAAAGATGAAACGAGATGGATTAACTGTACAGGTGGCGTTCAAGACGAAGGTGTTCCATCCAAACATCAACAGCAATGGCAACATCTGCCTGGACATCCTCAAGGACCAGTGGAGCCCGGCTCTCACCATCTCCAAGGTAGGCAACAGCTGACACTATGACAGCAACCTGATGACACACACATATATATATATACTAGTTGCGTACCGTACGTTGCAACGAAACTCATTAAATATATAGATAATCATGCTGTAGAAGAGAGTTGCTTTGATCGGTTGAAAAGTAGAGAATAGTGAGAAGTTGAATGAATAGAGCAGTTGGAAGAGAATAAACCTACAACCACCAACTCCTTATCTTATAATGTATATATATATATATATATATATATATATATATATATATATATATATATATATATATATATATATATATATATATATATATATATAACACCGAGTGTAATTACACCCACCTCTAATATACCACCTAAATAAACTTGAAATACTTCTTTAACATTTTAGGTGTACTCAGTATACTAATTATAAGATACTCTAATGTGAACCACACGAAAAACCTGTAATGGAGTTTATAGTTTTTAGCGTATTTTGTAAATACCTTTATGTACGAACATAAAAATTAGTATGTCGAAAAAATATACATACCACCTATGAAAATTTATTCATACCACTTAGATGGTCTTAAATATTCGTATACTACAAGTACATACCCTCCGTTACGCGAGATACTCAATACATTGTGAGATACGATATAAAGTGTAATTACACCGGGAGTAGAAAAATGCTTCATATATATATATATATATATATATATATATATATATATATATATATATATATATATATATATATATACTAGTTACATACATATGCGTTAAACGGAACTCACCGAATATATAGAGAATCGTGCTATAGAAGGGAGTTGTTCTGATCGGTTGAAAAGTGGAGAATTGTGAGAAGTTGAGGGAATAGAGCGGTTAGAGAGAATGAACGTACAACCACCAACTCGTTCTTTATAATAATAATGACAATGATATACACACACACACATATATATATATATATATATATATATATATATATATATATATATATATATATATATATATATATATATATATATATATATATATATATATATATATATATATATATATATATATATATATATATATATGTTTGTGTGTGTGTTCTCACTTGAGTGATCAGTCGACACTGAATGTCTCGTTCTCAGTTCATTCGGAATAGCGTATCCTTGTTTTGTTCTTGGATGGTGAGCAGGTTCTGCTGTCGATATGCTCGCTGCTGACGGACCCGAACCCGGATGATCCTCTGGTGCCGGAGATCGCCCACATGTGCAAGACTGACCGCCTGAGATATGAATCCACTGCACGGGGCTGGACGCACAAGTATGCCATGGGCTAGCTGCATCCAATTGGATATCATACTGATCAGAGATATGTGAACCAATAATAATAATAATAATAGTATTGCTTTGATCTTCCTCTTGGTGAAGGATTAATTAATAACAACATGCAGCTTTGATGGCCTTATGTGCTTTTAGATAGAAATTAAAATCTACGATACCAACAGTCACAACCGACGCTTTGGTCTAGGGTGTGCCTGGGAGAACATGCCGGTTTCGCGCGACAGTTCAATCTCTCGGGGCATTCGGAGTGTATGAAAATAGAGGGTCATAAACTACTTTAAGGTCGATCTTATATATTACAAGATAGGCCGTAAGCAAAAAAAGTTTAAGGCCGATTCTCAAGTTAAAGACCTGGCTACAAGCATTAAAATACAATTTTCTTTTAATCCTGTTGTTCTCTCTCCCCCCACCAGCCAACTACCAACTGGCACATATCGACCTTAAAAATTAGGTGGGGCCCTTGTTACAGCTAAGCGGTGGCCTCAAATATAACGAGTCGACCTTAACAATTAGATGAGATCCACTTTAAGATTCATTGCGATATATACACTCCTGATGCCACGGTATCCTTCGTTGTTAGTTTCTTTCTGATTGCTACTGTTTTTTTTCCCTAACCTCCGTACATATTTCGAGAGAGAGGAGCATTTCATTTTTTTTCCCGAAGAAAAGTGAATTTCCGCGAGCCATCTCTCGGTGGAGCAGTGCATATATGATTAACCTATGAGGCTCCAAATTCTAGTACTCATCATGTGCTCTAATAAAAACTTTTTGAGACAGTGAATTTATCTCTGGCCTTTGTTTTTCTACGTGAGCTAAGAGGATGTGTGTACGTGTATAGTGTTTGTGTGCGCGTGAGACTTCTTGTAATAAAAAAAATGAATTTTCAGAGAGACCAAAAAAGATATTTCACAAAAAAATCGAAAATCTATTCGAGATGTATGAACCGCGTGAAGCCCATCTCCATAAACATTTCAAATGGAGCCATCTTACAAATATCTTTTAAAAAAAGGTCGCAGTTTTTCAGAAGGGCAGTAACCGACCGGTTATGTTCCAAGTCCCAACAGAGTTTGGTCACCTGGCGATCTTCTGTTTTAGACCGAATGCTGCTGGTTACTGGTAGGCAACTAGCCATACAAACACGAAGCTGTGTGGAGCATCCACTGAACATTTCTGAAACCTGGACGTGTGTATCAACATTCACTCTAAGCTGTCGCACAGATGGCTTTCCAATTGGCAAGGATACAATATCCCAAAGATTATATTCCAGCAGATATGTCATAGTTACGAATATACCTCTGCTGCAAACATGCTCTCCACGATCTGCACAAATGCATTATATTACTAGTGCAAGCTGCAAACTACTGGGAATTTTTCTCGTATTCAACTGGCAAGTAAAAACACTATAATGCTACATTTGCTAAACAAAATGCTGAGAACGTGACAGTGAAATGGGGGGAAAGGCACTCTTCAGGAATGCATTTGAAAACAAGCATTAGACCATATGAAGTGAAACATAATTTTCCATTTAAGTGAAATAGAAAGGAAATAAAATGAGTGCGATAACATCATGTCTACTTATGGAACAGAGATGGCGAGATTTTTTTCTCAAACACAGGAAATACCATCTAAGCAAGTTACCTAATTACCACAACTTGTCAGTCACACGAGATAATCACAAGGCAGGAAGACGAAAGTAAAACAAATGGATCGTTCAATGCCTTGACAAAGAGACCTTGCTGCAGCTGCCAGTAAACTAGGGGGGCATGAATTCTGTTCCGCTGAAGCAAGACACAACAATAACAAAGCATGGCAACTTCGCCCTTGTTCTTTGTCTACTGATGATTAGATCACAAAATGGAGCACGCCCCCCTCTGCGCCTTCTTCTTCTTCTTCGCCTTCGGTGGCTGCAGTACCACCTTTATTGCTGCATCAAAAACAGCCTTGACGTTCTGCAAATCAAAAGGACCGGAAATCTCTGTCAGTAACTCACATGACATTGTACATTTAGTAATCAATTGAGCAGACAGCAATACTAGTTGGGTCTTGGAGCTGCATTCGATATAGTATGGGGCGCCTATTTGCTTTCTTAGTTCCTCTCCCTACAAAAGAGTCAAGGAAGTTAGAAAACATAATTAAGGGAAAAGCAAGAAAATTAAGACATGAAGTCGAGGGAATGCACTAGGTTCACAGGTCTTGATATAATGCTAGGGTAAAGCAGGGAATTAAACCACCCATAACCGTACCTGAGCAGTAGTGATAGGAACAGCACCAGGATGGTCCACAAAGAATTGTTTGTCATCTCGAAGATCTGCCAGTGCAATATACAATGTGAAAAATGTGAAACGGAGTACAACTGGCAGTCTAAGCATTAGAGGTTCAAGGGTATGTCATGTGGGGTTCACCTCAGACTTTTATGGAATAGTTCAATTTCATAAGCACAGGAAGAACACCATCACCAAAAAAAATGCAGCAAAACTGAATTTAACAGGACAAGAGCAAACTGAGGGACAGCATGCAATGTCATAAAACTGGTAAAGCAGACTACAATTGTTGTCTGTTGTTGCACCAAGTTCAGAACTACAAAAGTAGAAACTAAACGGCGAACAATTTGTAATTTCGTATAGGTACATTGCAATATTCTATTGGAAGCATTGAGCGCAGTGGAAATACTATGGATGTTAACATATGTTTAGATTCAAGTTATTTTTTACATGTCTAAAGCATCCCTGCTTTGTAGTTACAAATATCATGCATGGACATCAAATGTCACTTCTTTCATCCAAACTAACACAAAATAAGGTTAAATTTCTTAAAATGTGGGCATGGACAATTCTTACCAAGCTTTGTTCCCACAAGAATGATAGGCACACCTGGTGCATAATGCTTCAGTTCAGGTATCCACTGAAACAGAAAAGGAAATCAGACTCAGCAAATGCATAGTTTGCATCTGTATATCATAAGTGGCAACTGAAATGGTGACTCAAGCATACATATAGCCACAAAAATTATCAGATCAAATTAACGTAAGTCAAGATAATGAACAAGAAGCAACAGAAATTTGGGAGAATAGTACTGTCTCTAATGGGTGGAAAACTGGAAAGACCCATTCAAGGATGTATTTGGGCCTGTTCTAAAACTGGTTTTGAAGCCTATTTCCTAGCATGGTATAATTTCTCACTGAAGAAGACAATCACTAATGGGGCATGATGGGCACGCCAGAAGCATAATAATCTTATCAAATAGTCAGCTCAATGAAAGTGATCGTATAAATGATGGCAAATTGAACTTGTCCAACAAAATTCTTCTGAAACCAGAAACATGTAGAGCAAATAAAAGCAGATATGGATAATAAGAATCGGTCTCTTGCCTTCTTCGAAACGTTCTCATAGCTGGCCTTACTGATAAGTGAGAAGGCCAGAAGGAAAACATCTGCTCCACGATAGCTCAGTGGTCTCAGTCTGTTGTAATCCTCCTGACCTGTTGTATTCCCGAAGAAAAATGTTTTACAAGTTGGTACAAAAAAAAAGGCAAGCAGAACAGAAAAATGTGTGGCAATTAGCAAAATAAGAGGGCAGAACAGCCAGTTACCTGCAGTGTCCCATAGCCCTAGGTTGACAGTGTTGCCATCAACCACAACATTAGCGCTGAAATTGTCAAACACCGTCGGAACATAATCCTGTCAGGAGCAATGGTGAGAACAATGAGTGAACAAATCATCTAAAGGCACAACCAATTCATAAGCCGAAAAACGAGGGCGATCCTAGTGAAAAAAATGGCCACAGGACCATCAAATAAGGCGAGAGAAATCTCACGGTAAATGTACAAGCCACTCCAAAAGCCATGCCTGAAGATAACCTTACCAGAATGGTAGTACATCAGATACCAAAAATCAGATACCATGTACGTGGTGGGCAGTCCACAAGTGGTCCAATGGATATACTACTACTACATGGTCACCATTAACTCAGGACTCGAAGCTAATCTACCCCCAAAGCAGCAGCGCATGCGTGAAATCTTCTCTTCTTTTAAAGATTTCCTCAAAAGATTAGAAAAAAAATCTTCATTCGAAAAATGAAGCATGCGTGAAAAGCTAAAAGAGATGCTTTTGGCGCTGCAATTGGTGCGGGTTTGGGTGGAAGAAACAAACAATGGCTGCTGCTGCACCCACCAACCATACGGAAGGTGTGAGTGGTGGAGGGTGCAGGATGACTAGAAAGTCGGGAAAGCGATCTCGGTCTGTTTGAAACGGATCTGCAGCTTCCACATTTATAGAGAGAGCCAGCCAAATTGGTATGAAATCGAGGGGATCTGCGTTTTCCCCCCTAATGTTGCTACCATTCCTAAATGTAAATGAAATCACCAACAAAATTTTCCTGCACAAACTTGAGCCTGGCAAGTAAGGATTCGGACAATAGCAGCGTACTATGGTTTGCTGAAGTCTCCAGTTTGAGCCTGATTTGGGCGTATCATCATGGAAAAGATCACCCTTTCCCTAACCAATCGACAACCCTAGACAAGGGAGATCGCAATTCGCAATCGCACTGTCCTAATACGGGCCAAATTCACAACCGCCGGCCAAATCAAGCACAGTAACTCCGAGAAGTTGGGGAATTCCCCCCAAATCCAGATCAAGAATCAGCTTAGCTCCACATTACATCCCAAGAATCAGCTTAAAGAAGCAGAAAGGAGAAATCTTTGTTTGTACCCAAGATGACGCGACATCACCGAAAACAAGAACAAGAAAGATATCCGCCTCAAGAAGAAGCAAGCAGGAAAGAGGAAGAGGGGAGACGCACGGTGGGGAAGGTGTTGGAGGTGTAGGAGATGAGCATGCAGGTTTTGCCGACGGCGCCGTCCCCCACCGTGACGCACTTTATGAACCTCGACGCGCTCATCCTCCTCCCCTGGCTGCCACCACCACCCTATCCTCCCTTCTCCGACAGCCCCTCCTCTCTCAAGAAGAAGAAGAAGAGGAGAAAGGAAGCATGAAAAAGCAGGTTGGCCTTGAGACGAAGGAGCAAAGCCGGGGAGCGCGAGGGCAGGGGAGGGTGGTTAAGATTGGGGAGGCGGGAGGCGAGGACAAATGGAGGGAAGCGCAGGGAAGGAGGAAGAGAGGGTCGCGGGGGAGGGACGGTGGAAGCGGTCTCCGCGCCGAAATGGTGGGTGGAGTGGTGGCCCTGCGCATCACTTCCTTCTTTATTACTGCCCCTACTAGGCTACTCTTCCCACTCCCACTTTTATTACGCCGTATAATTAATTATTAGTTGTTAATTCTTGTTAATTTATTAACTAATATAGCAACAAGTAGTTAAGTGGTGCTCAAACTAGTCTATGGCTTAAACTTATAGCTCTGTGTTTTGAGAAAAAATAGAAAAAAAGAGAGAAAATGTTATATCGTCACGGACAATGTAAAGAAATAAGAGAAAAATCAGAAGTCGATGCGTTCCAAGTGGCTTCTGACTTAAATAAACCGAAAATCAAAAAAATCAGAAGCTGAAGCTGTTTCGAGCTGGTAGAAGTGAAAAGTGGATACAAATTATCCGTATTCGATGGGATGCGAATATGGAATAAATTTTTCTATCCGATTAACAATTTCTATGCTATTTATATTCGAATTTGAATTCGTATAAACAATATGGATGCAAATATGGTATGGACTTTTACCATCTAAAATATTATTTTATCCGGACTATCTGTATCCGTACTCGTATTTGACGAAACAATATGCATATTTTATTACAATACGACCAATTAGTTGGGCAAGTTTTTTAATTGAACATGAATTCGTGTTTCTTTAGGTGAAATAAATGAATTAGAATGATTAAGTGTAATTGTACGAAGATAAAATATCATTAATGTCTTCATACTACATAAGTTATGAGGATATCTGGATCCGACCGAATTAAGTAGTCATTCAATTCGAATTCGTATCTGACATTTATCTGCTCTGTATTCGTATTCAATATTTATTCAATTTGTATTCGAATCTGAGAAAAAAATATGAATGCGAATATGATTTAAACACAATTCGATCCGCTTTCACCCCTAGGAGCGAGGTCTTAGGGATTGTCATGGGTACAAACAGTTAGCACCGAAAATAGTCGCTGACAATTGTGTCTATGTTTCGTCTCTTCTTTTTAGTTTATATCTTATGACTTCATCCGAAATAAATAAACGAGACGATTTCTCCATCGTTGTTTCAAAATGGCTTATCGGGATAGTCTTTTCGAAACAGCTTATCGGTATTCGGTTCGTTTGCATAAATGCTCGCGATAAGACCAACAGCCATCAGCCGTAGACAAAAAGGAATGCACCCTTCATTGCTACGATGAAAGCATCTATGCCCATAAAAATGGTTTTGGTACTTAATGACATTATGTGAATATGAGACTAACATGTTTAGTGAGTGTTTAAAAGGTTTCATCCCTATAATAATTGTGAGATGCATGCTAGGGGTCAACATAAAGATTAATGTGGCTCAAGACAAAGGTATAAGTAGACTATAATTCCTTTCGTTTTTTCCGGTTTTAGGATAAAGAGTGGATGACCGAATTATAGGATAAACGTCGTACTATTAAGAGAGATCATGGCTAGTAACTTGATAGTATATTCTTGTGCCATTTGGATTAATTTAGGATCATTCATTTACTTAAAACTAAAATTGATAGCCAATATGTGCTCTGTCTGGATAATCGGATGTAACGGAGTGTAAACGGCAGTACTTCTGCTTTCTGAAAGTTCTGACAAAACGAGCGGTATGTTTTTTTAGAGAGCACCCTTGAAATCACTTTGTCTCTCCTAAAAACAGAAGTACCGGAGTTTCAACGACAGAACTACTGCAACCCTTGAACGATACTTCCGGATCACAGAAGCTCCGAAAATCCGGGCGATATGTTTTTTCCCAGAGAGCACCAACTTTTGGCCTCAAAGCAAACAAAAGTACCGCGTTGAAATTTCGTAACTTCCAAATATCGGAACTACCGCGATTACAACAGCGGTAGTATCGCACCGACTTTCAACGGTTAGTTCAGAAGCTCTGAAATAGCCATTACTATTGTGTCAGAACAGGTGCGGTAGTACCAGTCGATGAACGGCAATAATTCTGCTCGTCTTGATTTTTTCAGTGATTGCCCTGTAACGGTTAGCTTTGGTTGGTGGGGGTATATATATACTCTCTACCTGCTCAAGGACAGAGATAGGAGACTCCATCGAACATCTTTGAGCATTGAGCATTCACTCCACACCTCAATTTCATATTGTGCATTCATTTAAAGTGGTTGAGCCAAAATCAAGTGCATACATCTTAGATTGATCCTTTTGGCACTTGATCACCATCAAGTGAAACTACGATTTATTACTCTTGGTCACCTAGATGGTTTTGTGGGAGTTTGCGCGGTGACTTCTTCAAAAAGGTTGTGAAAAAGCCCAGCGCCGACTTGTGAGTGGTTTGGTATCCACCATCTCCGGAGCAGAGGAAGGACAACCACTAGTGGATTGAGGAGCTGAAGCTTAATTCGTGGAGCCGATCCAAATCGCTTGGGCTTTTCTTAATATTGTGATTATTGTAATTATCATATTTATTTGTGCTAGAGATATACTTATAGAGATTTGTGCTTGTAGTGCCTTAGACATACTAGTATTATGTAGATTTGAATTGTTTTAAAATCTTGCTAGACTAAATTGTGATAATTATTTTTAGAAGGCAATAATTTTTAGAACTTTGTATTTACCCCCATCTAATCGGTTATCATTGATCCTACATACGAGCCAACCCTCCATCCCAGCATTGGAGCAAGATGTCTCTCTAAAACACCTTAAAAGTTTGTTTGGCTATCATGAATTTCACATGGATTTTATGTGAATTTCATAGGCGAAAATTCGCCCTATTCTTGGACAAGATGTAAGATACAAAATACAATTGAGCTACATCCCCCACACCGTTTTGCAAGGTCTAAGGGGCCTTTTGCAACTGCCCTTGTCCTTTTTTTTTTAATTTCCTTTTCTTTTTGCGAGGATCTTTTTAATCATTTTCCGCTTTGCATCTTTTTTATCTGTGTCCAACATCTGATCACACCATACCACCAATTTTTAATGTCATTTGCTTTTTAGGGGGTCATCTAGGCAGTATGCATTCTTGCCTCTCAGCGAACTGCTCAACAGCCATTGAGTTTACAGGTCCAACAACCAGGCCGTAGTATATTTATAGATAATGTTAAGAGAGACAGGAAGGGTCATGTAGGAAAAGTAAGATTTGTTGGTTGGAAGAGAGCACATCAAGATTCAGTACTGGACATGCATATCATATGATGCATGAACTACTGAACATGCTTTTGAGTAGTACATATACGAGCTTTAAGAGTAGTTGCAACCTGATATTGTGAAGCTGGGGAAAGAGATTTCTGATTCAGTTCCGTGGTCATATTCCATTTTGAATATTGATACATATAAGAAAAATAGCAAGCATTTGGCTGTTCCGCTGATTAACATATCAAGCGTCCCTACATTGGCATACAAGCAATGTTATGCTCTGTGATCTAAAACTGTACTAATCAACATGGCAAACTTATGTCTGAAAAGAAATGGTTCATGAGCAAATTCCATCCAGCTGTGAGTTGGGAAGAACCAATACACGACCACGAGTGCAGTGTACCATACATAAAATAGTGGAGACAGCTAATAAAATCCAGGATCCAACTGGATAGATTAGACTGGAGCTCTTGTTTGCTTCCCTCTCCTGTCCTGCCACATCGACAGGGGCACCCACCACTCATAGCACCCAATCAAATTATGGAAACAGATACTGCTGATTTGATGAAATGCATGTATGGTTCATCCAAGCTTACTGACATATCCGATTCACCTAAATGCTACCAAAGATTGAAATACCATTCCATGTAACATTACCAAATACAAAACTGTGTCAAGCCAAGATAAATATGCCATCCTTGTCAAAATTTATTTTTATGACTCTTGTTGCCCTTTTCTGGTCCAACAAAAGGCACATGAAACAGTTGGCAAAACCTCGTCTGGTAGCCTGCACCAAATGTCTTCCAAGTTCCGAGTATAGGATTGTACAGTTATTTGAATTTGTGGATCCTTTTAGATGACTCAAGTGTATTTGACAAAAGCATCGCAATTGTCATTGGCCCAACCCCACCGGGAACTGGTGTGATGGCTCCTGCAACCTTGGAGGCCTCCTCATAACAGACATCACCAACGAGCTGATAACCCCGAGGGCTTTCTGGATCCTGATGCATTTCAAATCAGTAGTAAGTATATAATGCAAGAAAAGTAATACACGTGCTGCAAGGGGCACACCAGTGGGGAAAGAAGAAACAGACACGTGAATCACATTGAAGCTTCCTAGGTATTAATAGAGTTAGAACACAACAACACCCAAAAACAAACTCACAGACAATTTTAAGAGTATTGAATTGATTGATCATTACATGCTGCTCAAACATATAATACAACATCAAGAAATTCACCAATAGTAGTCAAATGTGGGGTTCATAAAAAAAATTAAGCAGCCAATTTCAACCTTCATAAATGTGTCCCACATGGTGGGAGCACATGAGTGTGTAGCTCCTTACCAGGCTTTGATCGTAAGGAGGGACCTGAAAAAAAACCTTGTTCCAGAAAAAAAAATAGAACTATCTGTGTTCTGAGATTGTCAAAATTTTGCATATCTGAACCAAACATAATTACAAACAAGATGTGTGCAACTTTGTAATTTTTTACGAATATTGCAAGGACACAAACAATCATGTGGATCCCACCAATGTGGTAATCCGGGAGACCATCTACCATCGGGAGTTTTGAAACTCTGCACAGGTTTTTTGGTGAATGAAACTTTTCCATTTAGAAACAGAGGTATATTAAGCGCAAACAGATCCCTAGAACACTAAAAGAAAAGCACAGGAAAAAAGGAAAATTTTCCTAGTGAAAAAAAGTAGGTGCCTTACATCAACTGGATTGATGCCAACATCAATAATAGCGGCTCCGGGCTTTATCCAACTTCCTCTGACCAAGTTAGCAACCCCAACAGCTGCGATGACAATATCTGCTTGTCTTGTTATTTCCTCAGGGTTCTTGGTTTGTGAATGTACAATGCTAACAGTTGCATTTGCTTTCTAATAATCATATAAAAAACAGATTAATAAAACACTCCAATAAAGTTGCTCCAACTATTTGAAATGAAGTACTAGTTCATACTTGCAACAGCAAAGCAGCAGGCATCCCCACAATATTGCTTCGTCCAATTACAACAGCTTTCTTCCCTTTTATTTCAACTCCATATCTGTGTAGCAACTCCATGCATCCTTTAGGGGTGCATGGAACAAAGAATGGATCTCGACCTTGCATTGCAAGTCGTCCAATGTTCAGTGGATGAAAGCCATCAACGTCCTTTTCGATACTAACAGCATTCAAAATGTTCTCATCGTTCATATGCTGTAAAATATTAGATAACAGAAATGTGAATGTTCAGTGGATGAAAGGCATCAACGTCCTTTTCGATACTAACAGCATTCAAAATGCTCTGATCGTTCATACGCTGCAAACTATTTATTAACAGATATGTGAACAAAGAAGTTCAAGAACCAGCATAGACAATCAATTTGAAAAAAAGAAGAGCTGACAACAAACTCAAGACCACAAAGGGCATATCACTCATTAGCCAAAACAATGAATATGTTCATATGCATTTTTCACAAGTTCTTTTAAAGAAGGTAACCATTAGGCTTTTGTAACAACTATACAACATCAAGGCAGTTATTAGAATTTACAAATGGAAACAACATTTGGTATATGATTGAGGAATTCTGCCATTATTGAAGCCTTAACCGCATAAATTATGCAATAGCATGAAACATATTATTCTAGGTGGGTAATCACTAGCTATAAAAAATAAAATAAATTTAAACATGCTAGTTGCTAACATACAAAATGCAATTCTAGTCCATAGGTTCTACAGTTACACTAGCCAATAAAGTACCGACTATTGAGAACTCACACGAGGTAAGGGCAACTGAACCAAGATGCCATGCACCGACGGATCACTGTTGAAGGTTGCTATGTGCTTGATAACTTCATCCTCGGAACTGTCCTCTGGCAAATTGACCTCATATGACTTGATACCGACTGCTTCACACGCCTTCTTCTTGTTCCGCACGTAAGTCTGAGAATCCTTCCTTGACCCAACTAGGATGACCGCCAGCCCAGGCACTATCCCAATTGCATCCTTCATCTTGGCAATTTCAACAGCTATTTCCTCCCTTATTTGCTTCGCCACCAACTTCCCGTCAATGACCTTGGCAGAAGCATCAGCGGAAACAGTTGCTACATATGCAAATCGATTCAGAATTATTTTACCAGAGCAACATGAAATAGAACAAGATTTAAAGCGTTAAACATGTAAGAAGTCACTTCACATATTTCATTTGTTCCTAAAATTCACGATAACCATCAGACAACAAACCATGTTGGTAACCAACTCAACAAAGAAAATCCTGAAAGAAGTAGCCGCAAGACTGCAATTTTCTTACCCCGGCCGCCTAGAACATAATCTCAACGAGCCCACAATTCGACACAAACGGGGAATCCTGTCAAGTAAATGAGGAGAAGTGAGACGCGCACCTGAGTCAGCGGAATAGGCGGCGGCGGCCGCGGAAACCGACGCCATGCCGCGCGTGCGCGGGAGCAAAGGGAGCGCCGCGGTGGCAAAGAGCGGCCTCGGCGGGGCGGGGCGGAAGCGGAGCGGCGGCGTGAGGAAGGCGCGGCGGAGGGGGAGGAGGCGGGAGGTGGCGGAGGAGGAGCAGTCGGAGAGTATGGAGGACGCCATGGCTGATGGCTAGGGTTTAGGGCCCTGGAGCTGTGGTGGGAGCGGCGAAGTTGGCGGCGGCGGCGACGTTTCGCGGGCGGTAAAGAAGGGGTGACGGAGAAAAAGGTTGCAAAAAGAAGGGGCAGAAATCGCGTGGTATTATCGAGCGGGGCATCGGTCTCGAAGCAGCTGCGGGGCATACGTACCAAGAGAAAAACTATGGAGCATTATAACGTTATACCTTTTTTCTCTCATACGCTATCTCCCTTCCTCTCCCAAGGCTCCCTCTCTATCATGCTCTCTCTCTCGCTCCCGTCCACCGTTCTCTCCCTTCTCACCATCGTTATCCCTTCACTCTCCTCTGTTGTCGGATCCAACTCTCCCACTATGGACTCACCTTCCTCTCCGATATAGAAGGAGATCAGGGGATACAGTGGACGGCAGCAGAGGCGATGGACTGGGTACAAGGATAGTTGCAACGACGTCTATGACGGTTAGGTTGGACGGGACGGCGCAGCAGGGAGGGGTCTGAGGGGTGGCGTGGTGAGGCGGCAACGGCGCTACTGGCCACGGGTGGTGGTGGAGGGGGTGGGGCCGACGAAGGAGGCACGTGGAGCTGCTCTGTAGCAGAAGAAAAGATGGGAGGAGAGAGGAGCGACGACGCTTCGAGATGAGGAGGGAAGTGAGGGGAGGCTCAAGGGACGTATGTCGTCAGGAGACATCCCGACGGCATATCATGTCGTAGTAACTTCTATGTACATGTGATGCAATGTTAGTTGTAAAGCTTGGCACGTAGCACGAGATAATATGAAGAAGAAAGGGAGCATAGAGAATTAGATTATCTCTTATGCAACAGTCGACTGTAATACGAAAAATAATATATATTGTGCTATGAAGGGCCTGTCTATAGAGACATGTAGAAAGACAAATCATTATATGAATTATCTTTAGTGCCGTCTATAAATAATATGAACATTATTATGAACAACAGTTATCTATACCATTGTATACACCTTTGAAAGATCAAGTTCAATTAAGTTGGTTTTTGTGATAATGACAAATACATTTATGAGGCTTTGGTGATAATGATAAATGCATTTGTGAGACTAAACTTGTTTGTTGATAATGATATTACTTAGTCTCATATAGATGAAAATGTGAAATCATTGAGCTATGCATTTGATATCTTTCTTATAGTTATGTTGCATTCCTCACATCCAAATATATGATTAAATGATAAATCTATATGTGAGACTAATATGCTTACTTGAGTATATTATTACTTAGTCCCATTTGGATGAAAAGGGGAAATCAAAGAGATATGCATTCGAAATCACATTCTTATGTCTTAATTCGTTGCTTGGACCCAAAATATAGATTGAACTCAGCAAAATAGTCTAAAATGAATATGTGCATATGTCTTCATTACACATACTTGTATGCACATATTTAGGGAGAGTTCACTCTATATTTTGAGGTTTCATAAGTATTGATCCATGCCTCCTTTAATACACATATCAGGATCTTTACTGTGAAACATATCCTTTAAGTATATAAAGCATGTGTAGTTTATATATACTCATTTGCAATCAGGTTGTCATTTAGCTTCACCATTATGTGTTAATGATTACGATGATTAATGAAAACTAGATAAGCAAGCTTTGCTTTTAAAGCTTGCTTAGAGTATACAAGTGTTGTGTACATATTGTATATTGACAATTCAATATCTTTATCTCATTATTTATTGAGATTGTCATGAATTACCAAAGAGAAAAGATTGTAGAATCTAGTTCCTTCATTATGTGTTAATGGTGAAGTTTTGGTAATTGATGACAATTGATTTTGTAGACTAACATTTTTCCATGAGTTAGATGCATATGTTAGTTTCCACAAATGAGGGCGATTTGGGATGACTTCATGTGTTGAAGATCATCAAGTCAAGATGCAAAATAGAAGATGACTTCATGTGTTAAAAGCCATCAAGAAAAAGATGTATCATGTGTTGATGCATGTCCAAGAGGAGATGATCATGTGTTGATCATCAAGTCAAGTGAAGACCCATCATGTGATGATGGAGGTCGAGTGAAGGATGCATCATATGTAGATGCATGTCAAGACGATGACCCAGACTTAACGTTGTGATATGTGTCATCAAGCTTCAAAAGGATGCTCAAGGCAAATGTATGACTAGTTAGGGCTAAGAATATGTCCCTAGTATTTTACCGGTCTTGGTGTTTGGTTGGAAGACTAAATTGCTAGTATATGTTACTATACTATTGAGAGGGGTTATGTCTAGTAGCTTAAGTCTCATCATACGTTGATAGCTTAATCTCACCTGCTCTAGCTCTTAGCATGATGCTTATATTTGCAAATGTATTTTGCAAATAGTTGAAACTCATATGTGAAATCCTTATAACATCGTACTATACATAGCAAATATGTTTTACAAGTGTTTGAAGTCGTTGTTCCCTACTCTTTGTTGTATGAGACTTATATTTGCAAATGTGTTTTACAAATGGTTGAAACTCATATATAATCCTTGTAGCATGTGACTTAGATTTGTAAATATTACCGGAAGGTGGAAGTACCAATGTGTGTTGCGCGGTACTACTGGACTAGCGGTATTCAAGAAATGCATGATGAACACTAATTCAAAGTTCTTCATCATTTGTATCAAACCTGCTGCTCCACCATGACCGGAAGGATATGCTGCATCTTTACATATCATCTCTAACAGCGCAAGTACCGACTCCCACATTTGGTAATGTTTTAAGATGTGAGCCGCATCTACTATCTCCATGTCTAGCTGGGCTAGTTGCCTGATTCAAGCCTGTTCCTGTTGAAAGCACACAATTCTTCAATTTCTCCAATAAGACTTCCTGATGCTTTTCCATCAAAGTATCCTTTTTTTGCAAGATGCACTCACAGTGGTCACTATCAAGGAAACATAGGTGAAGAAATCAGCAATATCACCGCTACAAACTTACGACAGTGACAACCACTAACTGCAACTGGTGGGCGAAACAATAGACATAGAAAGCATACGGATTCTCATCCCGTATTAATCTCTGTAAGCCATTAAATTTCCTTCTCATATTTGAAGCTCCATCATAACCCTATCTGCGTAGCCTAGAAATAGGTGGATCAATCTTAGCAAGCACACGAACCAAAGCTTCATTCAGTACAACAGATGTACACAAAGTGACATGCTCAATACCAATAAACATTTTCATGATATTCTCTTCTTTATTTACAAACCTACATAATATGAATTTTACAAAGTTGAAACAAAACCACAATGCACAAATCATAAATGATAATTCACAGATAGCTAACCTCACAATCACGGACATCTGCTCCTTTATTGATGAATTACGGGACTCATCAATAAGCACTGCAAAGTTCCTATCTCCAATTTCATTCTTAATCACTTGTGTGACCTCCTTTGTACAACATTTCGCGAGTTCCTTCTGTATATCCGGACAAAGCACCAAACAATTCCCACCACCCTCAAATTCAAAAGCCTCCTTCACATCCGCCTTTTTATGAATGTACCAATCTACCAACTCTCTAAAATTTCCCTTGTTCATGGAAATCCAAGATTCGTCGTGTCCACAAAAAGGTTCACCTTGTTGAATGAGACATATTGCACAATCTAAAGAAGCAGCCAAACGAAACTTGTATGCAATTTCAGACTCCTGCTATAAGTATTTAATTTATGATTTATACTTGCTCTTTGATTCTGAAAATCTTCACAATCTAGCATTGCAATGTTGTGGACACTAATACGCCCACCAACATGTTGATTGAAAGATTCCATAGCACTTCTCCAATTCATATACCCAACTTTTGTGAAGAAATCCCTCCCAAAGTGAGTGGGGGTGTCACGGCTTCTTAAAAAGAAAGCAATAGAAACAAAAATGCGGCACTGTTGCACACTATATTCCAGCCAATCGAACTTTTTATACCATGATTATCGGAAGGATCTTGAAATTGAACCTTGCGTTTTTTTGGAAAATCATGGCCAATTGGTTGAGTTGGATCCTTCAACAAATATGCTCTCACTTCAGTTGGTTTGCAACATGCTGGATCGGCAATAATATCATCTGGATTAAATTCACGCCGAACCTTTTTGTTTTAGTTCTGCTTTATATGGTTGGAGGGTTACTGCTAGTTCACTTCTCCATTTTTGTAAATCTAAGAATAATTAAACAGCAACCAATCAACCACGGATTAAACAAATTGGCTAATCAGCTAATGGCTATCGTAGATTATACAACAATTTGCATCAGTACAACAATCATAAATTGGGGATTCACTCATTCACAAATCACAGATGAGTTAGATCACAGATTCACTGGCTGCCTAACCCTCACTGTCACGAGCTCACGGGCATCACAGCCTCACCACTTCACCACTGCCTCACCGAGGCACAGCAAAAAAGCATTTGGGGATTAACCTCACCTTGTTCTCGTCCTCTCCGATGCGCCGATGCCGCCGCGCGCCGCCCGCCAGGCGCTAGCCCCGCCGGCCTCGCCCGCAGCCGCTCGTGCTGGCCGCCACCGAGTGGCCGACCACCTCCCCTTCCGCTTCGCGTCGGGCCGTCGACCACCTCCGGCCTCCCCCTTCGTCGCGCCAGGTTGCCGACCCGACGGTGACGGTGAGTCTCTCTCCGACTCGGCCTCTCCGTGTCCCATGAGGCCGTGACCTTATCTACTGTTCAGACGTTCTTTTGTTCATCTTCCTCGTGTTCTTTAATCGTTGAAGTCTGAATCTCTAGTTGTATTTGGGATTTTGTGCCAGAATTCGCCACTGATTTGGACTTATTGGGGCGCTAGGCCTTAAAACGCCGATTGATCATCATGTTTTCTTCAATCTTTAACCTCCGACTTTGGCTCTTCTTCAAACTCCGGTTCTTCTTCAACCTATGGTGAGAAGAGGGAGTGCTCGAGCATCTACCATGGATTCGACCCTGGGCTCTACCCATTAAGCCAGATTGGTTTGATTCGAGCAACCGATCGCCCCCTCTGTGATTGTGGATTGTGATGGTCGGTGTGCATAATTACGTATTGCTCCTGCTTCTTCTGTAGGGCAGCCACAACTAGCACATCACAAAAATGATTCGGAGGAGCATGAAGAGGCATTGTGAGAGAAGGCAGAGCATGGCGCTGGTGACCAACAGTGCGCGCCACTGCCTTTGTATGGAAAGCGAGAGAGCTAGTAGTTACATATGCTCGTATCTTTGCAGTGTGAGTTGACATCATCCTCAGATATTCCTGTGGGAGTCTCCGCGGAGGGAACGCCGCGTCTCCCCGCCAGCGCTCCCGCCGCCAAGCGTGGCCACGAATTTGCGTACGGTCGGATACCTGTTTTGCGAAAAAGTCCCTGCGTTTTTCTGAAATTACGTACAGGTCCTTGGTTCTCATGAAAAGATCCCTGCCAGTTTTTTTAGCCCCTCCACTTTGCAGGATAGCCCCCCGCGGTTTTTGAAATTACGTACATGTCCTTGTTTTTTTGCGAAAAAGTCTTTTACCTTTTTCGAAAATACACATGTGCCTTTAATTTTTTTAAAAAACTCTTCATGAATTATCACCTTTTTTATTTTAGTATATACGCCGCACCTATGAGGCTAATTTTCTTGAAACACTGCTGTCCTCTCTGGGACTGAAGGCTTAGCAAGTCGAGCCTGCCTTCCCCTCTCTCTCTCTCTCCCCGCTTGCTGGCTGGCTGCCTTGCCTTGTGTACCATCGCCATGCCATCTGGCACAGCAAGTGGATAGGATCGCGAGAGAGAGCAGCAACAGCAACCGGAACGTAGTGCTGCATATCCAAGGCGGGAGCACTGACAGACAGGGACGTCAGATGCCAAGCAACTGACAGAGTGCATGATTTTAATTGATATAATAGTCTCTACTAGACTTTGTTTTGAATATAATCAGTCCTGCTGAACCCAACCAAAACATATGCAAAATGATAGCAAGTGTACGTTCATATTGATTTTTTTGCTTCTGCCTTCTGTTTAGAGAAGTCTAAAATCAACATGTACACTCTACTTCTTGAAACGACTTCTCTATTATCTTTGCTCAAATATCACGCAAAGATCAATATAAATACTTGACTTCTTAAAATAACGCCCCACTCTTCTCGCTCCCACGATAAAGGAGAGGCTCGCCACTTCTTTCTAAAGACTACTTCTTTCATCTCCTATTATTTATTTTCATCCCAGAATCATCAAACACATCCAAACGCATGCCTTCAGCCGCAACTAGCATGGAGAGGCCCCTAAATATTACTAGCAGCAGCCGCATCACAACACCACTCCTCATTTTCTCTTCTTTCTTCCCATCATCAAATCCAGATGCACACAACATGACAGCAGCTCAGTTCTCTAATCTAAGTACTACTACGTAATTACCCGTCATTAATATAAGCATGGCACAAAAAGGAGAGAAAGAATTTATAACGGATGATCACCATCTCTTCTTCTCGAGCAAAGCACAAAAAGGAGAGAGAGAGAGAGATGTGTCATCTCCTCACCACACAAAACCAATATCTTAACGAGAGAGTTTATAGGGGGCAAGCGCTCGAACCCAGATCGGCAAAACTAACGCAATAATCCGACTTAAGAGAGATTTAAGCGACGTCTCTAGGCTGATCTCTCACTTGGAGCAGTCGCGGGCGATGTGGCCGGCCTCGCCGCAGTTGTAGCACGAGCGGTCGCCGCCGAACCTCCCGCCACCGCCTCCGCCGCCGCTGTTGCAGCAGTCCCTGGCAAGGTGGCCGGTCTCGCCGCAGTTGTAGCAGGCGCCGCCACCGCCTCCTCCGGTGCTGTAGCAGTCTCTGGCTAGGTGGCCCTCCTCGCCGCACTTATAGCAGGCGCCGCCGCCCCCTCCACCACCACCGTCGGTGCTGTAGCAGTCCCTGGCCATGTGGCCCGACTCCCCGCACTTGAAGCACGCCCCGCCGGCACCTCCACCACCGGATCTCCCCCCGCCGCCCCAGCTACCGCCGTAGCTGCGGCCGCCGCCGCCAGATTCACCCCCGCCGCGGGAGCCGAAGCCTCCGCCGCCCCCGGTGCCGCCCTTGACGAAGGATCCGTCGGGGCCGGTGACGTCGACGGCCTTGGTGCGGCCGTCGCCGCCCTCGGAAATAGCGAACTCGACCTGCTCGCCCTCGGCGAGGGAGCGGAAGCCGTCAGCCTTGACGGAGGACTGGTGGACGAAGAGGTCCTCCCCGCCGTCGTCGGGAGAGATGAAGCCGAAGCCCTTGGTGTCGTTGAACCACTTCACCGTCCCCTTCTGCCTCGCCGCCGTCGCCATCGCCGAAACCCTAACCCTAAGTTTTCTTTTTCGCCCTTTTTTGTACCTCTATCCGCGCGCGCGCGCGCGCGATCTTATCTACTGGGAGATGGTGGACTCGGCCAAGGGAGGAGCCTATTTATAGCCGGGGGCGGTGCATATGTGGGATACTTACTGAAATGTCTAACAGAAAAGATGTACCTAAGAAGTTCAGTCTTTACACAGCTGCCACGAATTATAACGAGACAACATGTAAAGCCTGCCTTTTATGAACATTCAGTGAAAATACATGTCCTAGATGTGTTAGTATCCACCACTGAAATCTACCCAAAACTGATTACTTCTCGAGCTCCGAAGTCACTTCTGGCTTTTGAGAGTGGCACGAACAGTTCATGAAACGATAAATGCGGAGGTTCACGCCGTGGTCGCGGAGGAGGAGGACGCGCGTGTGGCGGCGAAGTCGGTGGATGCGCGGCCGCGGGATACGGACAGCTTCCAGCTTCGCGAAGTCCGGCGGCGTAGCGGTTGCGCGGGTGGATCGCCGGCGCCTCCGAGCCGTCGCGTAGCCGCCTCTTCCGCCCACCGCCCATGGACGGAGGCGAGGTCCTGGAGTCCGGAAAGCGGGCACCGGAGGCGGAGCTGGAACGCCGGAGCGCGGGGAAAGCGACGGCGAGCGGGGACGCACTGGGCAAATAGCACTCGATTTTCTGGAGCCTTTCAACTCGCCCGTGGGCCTACTTGGGCTTTGTGCGTTGCAGTGATTGGGCCTTCAAGACTGGCCCATTATCTGACAATAGAACCTGGTCTGGCCCATTCTCTTTTCCTCAGACGAGACCACCTCGTTTTCCTCTTCCCTCGCGTATCAAAATTCCTTCAGGAAAAAGTCCTGGGTTCAATTATTTTTTTATATAAAAAACATGCCATTTATATAAAAATCGTTTTCCTCTTCCCTCGCAGCCGCAGCACGCGGACGCGGACGCAGCCGCATCCTCCCGTGCACCCCGGCCATGCACCAGTAACCAAAATTCCTTCAGGAAAAAGTCCTGGGTTCAATTATTTTTTTTATAAAAAACATGCCATTTCTTTGCTTGGATTTTTTTTCTCACCTTATGTTCTTCCCAATTTCTTGAGGCTAAGAATACATTTGGGAAAAAAAAGAAATTCCAATGAATTAACTGCTCAGCTTCAACCGACCACTTATGCATAAAGTGGTGCGCCACTAGTCATCTTTGTGCTCTCCTTGTATATGATGATTGGCCTTTCCGCGGTATGTGTCAACTGAAGATGGCAATTGGAATCACATTTTTCACTGTCTCACCGCGTCCCTGAAAGGGTTGCAAGACCACATGCCATTCCAAAAGCCGAAGAAAGCAAAAACGATATATCACACCCTTCGGCATCCCGTGATTCTATTTCCATTCTCGAGATAGCTCGGTACGTACAAAGGGACCGAAAATATATGAGAACACTTTCTGGGATTCCGAACGCGGTCACATTTTTTTGCCAAGATGCACGAGCCGCGAGGTGGCCAAGTGCGCGGATCGCGACCGTCGGAATCGGACGTGACGGCTGCGATGCGCCGCTGATGCCGCAGCACGCGGACGCGGACGCAGCCGCATCCTCCCGTGCACCCCGGCCATGCACCAGTAACCAAGATCCCACGCGCGCCGCACCACACGGTCTAGGAAGACCACGTCCACTACACACAACAAATACCCGCACTAACCATGGTCGCCCCGCGAGCTACCCTGAGCATCGCACACGGCAAGCGCGCACACCCAGGCCAACTGACAGGCGTGGCCCACCTTCCCGGTCCCCACGCTCACGTTCCTGCCATTTTCGCCCCGCGGGTGGAGGAGGGTCACGTGCTCCTCGCATTTACCTGGGACCCAACCCAAGGCCCTAACCCCACCGGCTTACCTCGGTGGTTAGCCCTTGCAGGCCGTGATCCCGATCGGACGGCTGGCGCAGCCCGAGCCATGCCATGGATTTCTCCCCACCGAGCCGCCGCCTATTTAACCGCCCCAGGTCTCCCCCTCCCAGATCGCACGGCTAGAGCTAAGGCGAAAGCGAATCCCCCAAAGAAGAAGAAACAAAAAACCCTAGGCGAGCGAGATGGCGTCGAACCCGAAGGTGTTCTTCGACATGACGGTGGCCGGCGCTCCGGCGGGCCGGATCGTCATGGAGCTGTACGCGGACGCCGTGCCGCGCACGGCGGAGAACTTCCGCGCGCTGTGCACGGGGGAGAAGGGCGTGGGGCGGAGCGGCAAGCCGCTGCACTTCAAGGGCAGCAGCTTCCACCGCGTGATCCCCGACTTCATGTGCCAGGGCGGCGACTTCACCCGCGGCAACGGCACCGGCGGCGAGTCCATCTACGGCGAGAAGTTCGCCGACGAGAACTTCAAGCTCAAGCACACGGGCGTCGGCGTCCTCTCCATGGCCAACGCGGGGCCCAACACCAACGGCTCCCAGTTCTTCATCTGCACCGTGGCCTGCTCGTGGCTCGACGGCAAGCACGTCGTCTTCGGCAAGGTCGTCGAAGGCCTCGACGTCGTTAAGGCCATCGAGAAGGTCGGGTCCCGCAGCGGCACCACCTCCAAGCCCGTCGTCATCTCCGACTGTGGCCAGCTCTCCTAGATCCGTCCGCCCCTTCGTTGATCCCATCGGTCGTCTCGATCTAATCTAGTAGTAAAATAAGGAGAAGATGTTGGTGTGAGTCGTCGAGTCTCCTCTGCTGTGTGTCCTCTCCGATGTATGCTTACCTTTTACCAGTGTGTTGCTATCTCGCCATGACAAGTTACCTTTGGTGTTTGGGATCTATGGATGGGTCTCTCTTGCTGCCGCAGAAAGCAGACCCTCGTTTCTTGGTGGATTTTCAATAAAGAAATTGAGCTTAACTTTGTTGGTTGACCCGCTTGATGCGTGCAGTTTACTGTTTATGTTCTTATCCACTCTACATGTCTACCTTGCTTCCCTGATCAATAGTAATCAAGGGTAAATGCTCCCTCGATCTTCGGATTAATTCTCCCAGAAAGGACGATTAAAAATAGAACAGGATTGATCTGATTTCGATCGAAGTATTTGTATTGGAATTCTTGGTCTCTCTCATACTTATCCAAATGGAATGGCCATTTTTAGTGAGAAAGCGACAGTACCTGAAATGTGATAGTTCTGCAGCGTTGCGGTGCTTACTATTGATCGAAGTATTTTGCTACCATCAGTACAAAGATTGATCCGGTACTGTTACCACTTGTAGATTAGGGATTGTTCTTTTTGGTTTTTTAATAGCTTTTAGTTTAACTAAAAAAATTACCACTTAGTAACAAGCTGCAGTCGAAAAGCTTCGAGCTGGCCTGATATCTCTGTGTTACACTAGTGCGACAGTATTGAAATATGAATTGTGATAGATCCAAATATATTCCCTCGGCACCGGGATTCTCCGCTCTTGGTGGGAAGGAACCAAGGAAGCTTCCCTCTCTTTGCAAGCCATTGAAAGAAAAAGGTCCTGCGAAATTGCATCGGATTTGGGACCTGTTTATTCCATTCCTGCTTATCCGATCAGCACACCACACGCATGAGAGATGTTCGAACCAAAATTGTTCCAAAAGAAAGTGTATATATATATATATATATATATATATATATATATATATATATATATATATATATATATATATATATATATATATTTTGAAGGCAAAAGCGTGCGGATTTGTGCACAGAAATCAAATGCGCATCAAGTAAATTCCATACCAAAAGAAAACTCTGACGGGCCAGTGCGTTTATCATTGCAGTAATTTGCGGGCCAGTCTCCGTACAGATAACGCCAGTGGGGAAGAAGCAGAGCAGAGCACCCCCACCTGGTAAGGTGGCTGAAGGGAGGGCCCCACATGGCAGCAAAGTCGCGGGCTCCACTGGGCGGAAAACGTACGGGCCCACCAGACAGCCTCGGGTGGGGTAAGAAAAGCTGTGGACGGCGTGCGGGATTGGAGGCATCCTTTTTTTGGCCTTTCGGCTTTGGGGCCACCACGTGTGCAGTTTCGGGTCGCGTTGGTGCTACGCAGTTTTGAGTGGGTCGGGTCATGTCGCGCCACGCCTCGGGGATCACGTCGCTTTATTTGGCCCAGCCCAGGAAATGATTGACCTCCGGTCGTCGACCACGAAAAATTTACTATCAATCGCACTTTATGTTGGCTCCTTCATCTTCAGCGTTTAGTTTCTGACTTATTTTTTATTATTTATAAATTTTATTTTTAAAATTTTTAGTTTTTTGAGTTTTTCTGGTCAGTTCTTTCTTTTTTTATTTTTTTTAAATTTAATTATACTACATAAGTCATTTTCAGCTACAGTGAAATTTCAGCCATAAGCTACAGTTTTTTAGCCCAACCGAGTGGGGCCTTTATGTTGGCTCCCTTTTTCAATTTATGGCTTACAATTTATCTATAGTAATTAAATTTTAAAGGATGTATATTTTTAAGGTAAAATCTATAGATTGATTATATTAGATATTATATCAACTTTATCTATATTAACCAAAATCATATGTAAGTGTCTCTTTTTATACTCTCTCGCACGAACATCCATCTTTTAAACCGTTTAATTATAGCCAAAAGCCAACGGACAGAAGCTAGAAGCCAGACTTTTAAACCGTTTAAAGGAGCACCTAACTCTAGCGCTAGTGTCTTATTCGTTCAACCACACCCATCTTTGTTGTACTCCATCTTTGCCTTGTCTCGTAGCTTTTAACGGGAAGTTAAAGGCTTTTTTTTTGTATTTCTAAAAATCGAGAAAAATAAAATGATATTTTAAAATAAATTTTTAAATAGTTTTTTGAGTCTATAAATATATGCCTGTTTACATCGATATCTCTATCATCTATTGCCATCTTAAAAAATATAAATAAAAGCTATCGACCGTAACAAAAACCTTCAAACCAAAAAACAAAAAGGACCCAATCTCCGCATCCGGCACCTAACTTGGCTCTCAACCTGGTCGCTCGCTCTTGCCCACCTCCAGCAACCAAATAGACGTCGCTCCCGTGATCTCAATGAACCTCCTAAACATCACCGTCAACGACTGTCGTCGCCGGAGATGGAGCTCATCCAGAGGATTGGTAGTAATAGCATACTACTAGTTGCACAAAAAGCATCCTCCTCTCTTTTCTTCCTCTCTTTGTGGGCCTATTTGGCAACGACTGCGGCTTATGTCTTTTAGCTAAAATTTTTGAATTTTAACTATTTACGGTACAGATTTTGAAGAGAGATATACCCACTTACGATTTTAGATGGTACAGATATTGAGCTTTTAACGTGTACACCGCTTAACTTGTAGATCATGTCTTGAGAAAATACTCCGTTTGAAAATTAGGTACTATAACAAAAGTTAAAAATCATCAACTTTAAAGAAAAAGAACATGCCTTGTATATGGTTTAGTCCTAAAAACTTCAATTAGAGGGGCCCCTGTAGTAGCTTCCAACCTCAAGCTCCTGTATAGTTCCATCACGGTGGTTTTTGCATCTTGCTGGGTTATACCACAATAAAATGATTGGTTACTATCTGAAACACTAGGTGGCTCCTCCAACTCTAATAGAGAGACACGATTAGGTGGTGATTATTTTGGCTTATTTTTGGTGGCTTATGGCTGAAAAGCACAGTATTTATGAAAAATCTTGTAGTTGATGAGGCTTATTTAACATAATTAAATTTAAAAATAAAAAATATAAAAAATATGTTAGCCCATCACAAACAACGCAAACGAATACGGCAAAAAAAACCGGCAAAAAAGCTAAAAAAAAAGCCAAAAGTTCAGAAAAAGATGAAATTATAAATAGTAAAAAATAAGTCAGAAGTCAGAAGCTGAAGCCGAAACGAGCGGGGCCTAATGTTTCTTGCTGGGCCTGGGAGCACGGTCTCGTCCTTCCTCACTTTCGCATTATTGTCAAGTCCCCCTCTAAATGGATTAAAAAAAATATAGGCCCTTGTATGACACAAATGGTGTTGCGGCAATCTTCTGGTCAATATGGAGGACTCGCTATACAGCTTGTTCTGAGCCACAAAACGCCTTGTCGTTTGGAGGAGCGTATGAATCCTTTCTTCTTCTTCTTCTTCTTCTTCTTCATTTCTTTTCCTGTTAGAGTTATAGAAATCGGGGGGTATAGCTCTCTGTTATATTTATTCATAAAAGGAGAGTCAACAGCGCATGTATGAAGTCGTAGTTGTTCACCTAGATCCGGATCTACGTACGACTAATCCTGGGCTTCTAGACGACCGTCACTTCGTTGACAGCGTTGGACAAGCCGGTTGTTGACTTCGACGCAGATGTGGGTCTAATCTGCACCTGTGCAGCGAACATGAACTTCAAGTCTAAAGCTGATCTGAATCTGATCTGCAGTTGAATTTAGTGACTCTGGCCAGGAATTGTGAATCTAGTAATTGCTTTTCTTTTTTTTTTGTATTCCCTCTGTTTTCTTCTGTAGTACCACTCCGCCTGCGCCCTTGGCCTCCTCGTCCTCATCCGCCGGCTCGTTCAGGTCCAGCCCCAGCGCCGGCCGGTCAACGGCAGCGCGCGCCTGCAGCTTCCGCTCCTCTTCCTCCTGCTGCCGCTGCTGCTTGAGCTAAATCAGACACGTGGCTAGCAGGGCCGTGTCGTGAAATTTAGAGACCCTGTACAAAACTCTAAGTAACGGCACGACCCTAGATGAATGGACATTGGACGAGCCGGCTGGCCGGCGCTCGGCGGAGACGAGACGAACACGAACCCATCGAAGTCACGAATACAAGAGAGAATACGAACGCCGTGGGGCCTCGGGGCTCGGGCCGAGAATACGGCGCCACGCACGCTGAAGTCGTCGCGGAGACGCCAAGACACGGACTCGAGCTAGGCTCTGGGGCTAGAGGTGAAAACGGATCGGATAGTTTCCGTCGGATCCGGACGGATACGGATACGGATTGTGTCGGATCGGATTTTTTTGGATAGTTCTCGGATCGGATACGGATACGGATTTTTATCTGATACGATACGAATACAAGAAACCTAGTATCCATCGAATACGGATACGGATAATTCGGATAATCTGAAACCGGATATCCGGATTTTAGCCCAAGATATCTGAACCGGATACGGATACGGATACAGATACAGTAAGCCTAGTATTCTTATGCTTATTTAAATTGCTATCATGGAGGACTTGGTGGATGAAATGGAGGAATGAAATGTTCTTATGCTTGTTCAAATTGCTATTATGTCATCATGTGTATTCCATGAATTGCACGTTGTTGCTACTTATGTAGTTATGTTATGATCGACTATTGGGTATATTTATTATGGATAAAAAGACTATGCTTGTTTAGATTTCATGAATATTTTGACAAAATGAACTATTTATGTATTTTTGTTAATTTTGGATGTATAGTTTAAGGGTTTTCATGTTCGATAAATATTCAGAATCAGTATTTGTTTCGATTCGTATTCGATCCGTATCTGTGTTCGATATTATTCATATTTGTATTCGTATTCGAGTTATCCGTATTCGTATCCGTATTCACAAAAAATATGAAAATAAATATGGTAGAGATATTATCTGTCCGTATCCGATCCGTTTTCACCCCTATCTGGCGCTCTGGCCTCACACGAATACATGGGCCTTCTCCTGCTGGGCTGATTTTTTGAGGCCCTAGAAATTGGGGGGCCCTGTACGGTCGCACGGCCCGCACCCTCATAGGGCACGGCCCTGGTGGCTAGCTAGCTACAGTAGCCTCTGTTCACGTACAGGAGTACTGGCTAGGAAGACACGAGGCCTAAATCTGGTTAGGAAGACAGGAGTATTTGGAAAGTCTCTCTTCTTTCTTTCTTTTCCTGGACGCAAACTCTGAAATAGGAATTCACAGCGTATAATATCAGGTAATTGATCGATGTAGACGTCTGACGTATTAGATATTCCATCTGGATATCATCAGTTCAAGATCAGAGAATGAGATTGAGAAAAAGACCGTTTTCACTATAAGATATAGATTACTTGAATTCACAGTAGGTCCTTTTGGCTTGACTAATACACCGATATATTTCATGAATTTGATGAATAAGTATACATGGATCAGTTAGTTCATTTTATGATAGCTTTGTAGATGACATAATGATATACTCCAAGAATGAAGAGGAATATGAATAACACCTGCATATCACCTTAACCAAGTTGCAAGAACATCAATTATATGCAAAATTTACCAAATGTGAATTATGGGTGAAAGAAGTTGCTTTCTTAGGACACATTATTACAGAGGAATGAGTAAATGTTGATCCAGAGAAAGTACAAGCCGTGATGGAGTGAAAACAACTAAAGACAGTGACAGAGATCCGAAGCTTTTTAGGATTGGCATGTTATTATCGCTAAGTCATAAAAGGATTCTCGAAGAAAGCATGTTCACTTACTCAACCTCTTAAAAAGGACAAGCCATTTGAATGGATAGACAAATGTGAAGAGGGTTTTTAGGAATTGAGGACTAAATTGACCACAGCCTCAGTCCTGATACTTTTCAATCTTGAAAAATGATTTTAAAATCTATTGTGATGCTTCAAGACAGAATTTTTTGTACGAATAATCTATTTTTTAATTGAAATTACAGAAAAATACCCATGTGAATTTTTTTTTTGCAAAAATAGCCTCCAGTCGCCCCCTATTGGGCGACTGGAGCCTTTCGCCCAACTCAGCGGCGATATCTGGCGGATCTGGTAACCGTTGGGCGATTATTGCAGTCGTCCCACCGTCGGAGCGACGTTCGAGGTGATCTGAGATTGTACTAACATTCAGTAGTTCAGATTGCATTGTTTTTAGCTTGTACTCGTGTAATTGGTCCAATCGAAATATCCTCATCAGAATATATATAGAAGCAACAATCTGAATCTAATATCCATCCATAAGGAATACCTGATTAACTGACGACTAGTATGCCTAAATTATTCTTTGCTACCGCCACTGAGTATGCATCCTTCGTTTGCTTCAAACTCAAATAGTCTTTATCACATGACATTTCTCATCATATAGATAGCATACACGTGTGTACTTGCTCTTGTCCTTCTTCCTATGCCTTTTGCTTCTATGTGCAACACCTACTACAGCCCATGCTTGAACACATGAGGATATCCATTCCAATGGCTTTTACAAGGACTTCTTCTTTAATAGATATAAAACTACCTTATTGAAATTGAGAGTAGTTTTTTTCTGACGAAAATATTCATCACTATTTGTTCCTATGATGGTATTAGAGATGATGACTTTGTCGTTCTCCTTAATTTTCTCATCACACTAGTCAGTTATTTGATAAGCTTGTTGAAGACATTGAGATGGTGAACGAAACATATACCTTCCTCTATACGCAACCTGTATAGTTATCACTTTAGCACCCACCGGTTTGTCAGCAGTTTGCTATATACAATTCTTCTAAGTTTTCCTATAATTTATTCGGAAAATTCTCCTTGATAACCGAGTATTTTACCTCATCGAAGAGATATATACAGATTATACTAAGAGTTCTCTCCATCACTTTCCAGTCTTCAGCGGACGTCATTTCCAGTTTGTCCCCTTTAAGAGCATCGATTAGCTCCTACTAGACAAGGGCATCCTTCACCACGCATTGCCATACGTTCAAATTTTCCCCACCGTCAAATTTCTCTGCTTGATTCCATATCGTCGACATCAATCTTGATTCATGCCACATGATACTTTACCGACCTTCTCATAAATCAGAATAATCCAACCTTGGCTCTGATACCACTTATTACACTCTGATACCCATTCTTATATGCAGCAGCCTCTGGATCGAATCAGAATTTATGATATATGACACGAGTGTGCACGATATCAATAACGAAGAAAATGAATCTTGTAGAGAGAACCAAAACAACAACGTTAAAGCAACCATGACAAAAGATAAAAGATTTGGTGAAGTTGACCACAAATCCCTTTAGCATAACCTCAAAAGGGTATAAGAGATTGTCGCTCTTTCACATCCTTTCGAATATTTTAGGATATTCGGATCTTTGTCCTACACAAAAATATAGTGCTAAAAAACTACCTAACATCTAATTCTTTTGTACATCTCTACCTTTGAATATGTGGTTTCTTTGTTTTGTTGTTTGGGTTCTCTATGGCCACCCCTATGTGTTTATATAGTCTCTATAGTGCTCATCCAAAGAGAAGTAGAAATCCTATTCTAAAAGAAAATAGGAAACCTAATCTATTAAGATTTATCTAAAGCTCTTTATAGTATACTTTTCCAAAATACTAAACGACTAGAATGTGAACAGTCAACAACACGAAGCTTTTCCAAATCCTAAAAAATTAGGATGTGAGTCACCACACTCAACACAAACAGTAGAAAACTCCGGTTGTATTAGCTCAAAGTATTTTTAAAAAGAAAAGGAATGGAAAAGAACAAAATACCAAAATTGAGAGAGCTTTAGTATTATGTGACTGCACTGCAAATTATATTGATTACAGTTCGGCCCCCTCCAGCTGTGCCACGACACCACTGATGCGATCGTCATAAAACATCCTTTGCCAGATTAAATTATTAAACACAACACCAGGTATTGATTTTTAACACAGCACTACCTTCCACACCAACATCATCGATCCGCTAGATCAGTCTGAGCTGCGGTGGCTGCCTGCTGCTGCCACCCTGATACGGCGCGCAGAAGAGCTCCATCTGTGGCGGCATCGCCGGAGGAGGGAGCACCGGCATCGGTCGCAGGGAAGACATGTCCTGGAGTCGGCTGTTCTGCCATGCCGCTGCTGCAGTAACATCTTGCCGTGGCTGGTACCGAGGGAAATGGTGGAATTGCCACACCTGTTTCTGCTGCGGAGTTGGTACGAGTTGCTGAAGCTTCATCGCGCCTGGGTTCGCGGGCGGGCAGGGGCGCGGCGCGTAGCCTGGATTGCACATGTACTGTGGCATCTGCTACTCGACAACGATGAACAAGATGTAATTAGGCTCCATTTCAACTGTAACAAGTTATGATCAGTAAAGAGATTACTGCATTTCTCTGCATTGTAAGATTATAACATGTTCGGAAGCAAAGTGCAAAGAGAAGGCATCTGCTACTGGACAACGATAAACAGGATAAAATGAGGCTCCATTTCAACTGTAACAAGTTATGATCAGAAATGAGATGACTGCATTTCTCCACATCGCAACATTTTAACATGTTCTAGCAAAAGTGCAAAGAGAGAACCTGTTGAAGTGCTGCTGCAGGCGCTAAATTGCCTCTGCTATAAGGAAGATGCGGGAACGGATATGGCATTGCACCGCAGGGAGTGATCCGGGGATGTAAATACTGAACATGTTGTGGCCCTGGTAACGCCGCGGAAGTGGGCAAGTTCAGAAAATTACCACTAACCTGAAAGAAGCAACACAACATCCTCAGGCAGAAGCACAGAAGAAACTGAAGTAGCGAAGCCGATGCAAAGGCAGTCATGCTCACCATCTTCTGCCGACCAGCATTCGTGTCGCAAATGCCACTAGATGGCTGAACCGGGAGCCTCACATCGAAATGCACAGCGTAGAACCTTTCGTCCTGTACATTGTTCTTATTTAAGGTAGAGCCGTTTGGAGACCTTGAAATGCGGTTGTGTGATCTTTCCTCAGGTTTTACTCGGTTTTGTGATGCCTTGTCTTTGTTCAAATGCATTTGGATGAGATGGCCCACGTAGACATGGGTAATACTTCTCTTCCATGTCTTTGTAGGGCCACCATTGTTAACCTGGGAAAGCTGCAGATGAAAGAGTATTGTGAGCTCAATAGTCAAATAGTTCGAGCACAACATTTATTTACAAGAAAATCCTTTCAAGAGGTCGGTCATGAAAGAATTTTACCAGTCAACTTAGACATAGTTTTCTTGTCCTATTTATCCAAGAACAAAACAGAAGTACGTAACAAAAAGAGTAGAATAGGTAAAATACTGACCTTGTCATTATTTCCAGTCGCATTAGCTTTAGTAATTTCAGTGGCAGGATTTGTGTGTGCCGCAAACGTGCTTGTAGAGGGCCTGGAAAAGAGACATACATTAACCATCTTTTCAACAACTAAGATCAATGTAGAAAACAGTGTCAAAGGTTTAGACAGAGTTACTTTATCAAATACCCATGAGAGGTATAAGTTAGTGGAGTCTGGACCACAGGCACATTTTCTGATGAAGTAACTACAGATTAGTTTAGCAAAATGAAATGTCATATTCAAATTGTCATGGTATTCTAAAATTAGGGGTACCTTGGGCACTGTTATTCTTGACCTTTTTCCTATCATGTACCACAAAACTAGGTTTAGTAGAATTTACCTGTACAAAAATCATAGTGTGGGGAAATCATGAAACATTAGGACTAAATGGAAGTTACAGAAGTACTTTCAGACAGCTAACAAGGCAGTACCAGCAACCGAGGAGCCTCTGTTTTTGCTGCATGAGTTGGACTATCATCAAATTGTACTTTCAGCTGCTTCCGCACACTGCAAGCAGAAATAGAAATGAGAAATACCGCTTACAAAAGGACAAGATAAGAGACCTGAGGACATCCATGAGCAATTCCCTACCTGTTATTGGAGTAGTCTTTAGATGGGCTTGGCAAATTTGTGACAATTCCCAAAGAAAGCTCTTGTATTTGCCCATCTTTTGACAAAGATGGATTTATGTTGTTGTGGGTAGCACTAGGCACAGGATTTACTTGCGGAACATTGCTAGTTTGTTCCACTGGTTGATTTGAACGGGCAGGTTGTGTAGCCACTTCGTTACCAGCACTTGGCAATGCAGTTATTTTGGCAACCTCCTTAATAGCTCCTGTAGGAGTAATCACACTAGAATTATAGATGCAACATCTTGTCGAAACTGTACTACCTTAGTGATTAGTATGACAATTGTAAGACGAACTGTGAACAAACCTTCTGAACAAGAAGTTGAGGCGACATTTATGTTTGAGCTATCTTCTGCCATTGCTTTGTTGGCCGTCAGCTCACAAAGAGGGGGTATTTGTGATAGTGACAGCAGAGCATCAGCAACTATTTCCTCCTCCTTTGTAAAAGAATTCGATAACTGCTAAGCAAGAATCCATAGTTCACTTTCAATTTTCTGTCTTGCACCATGACAAAATGAAGAAATGTTTGCGAGCAGAAAATACGTACTGAGCTCTCATTGAATCTTGTTTCGCGATCCATAAAAAAAGTCTGAGCACTGATAGCAGAAAGATGACGTCTCTTCTTGACATGGCGTGGTGACGAAGAAACAGGTCGACAGGCACGCTTATTTATGGCTGAAAATAGGACACTCAGAATTGAAATATTCACTCGGAGCTCTAAATCCCTGAACTATGAAACTGCCCCTGCTATTGTCACAGCTCACAACCAATTGCCTATTAGAATATCTCATCTGTGGATGCACCAGAACTCTTGGAAAGAAAGTAGAATCAGCAATACTATATTCAAGGACCTGCTGTTAAATCATATATGCTAGGTTAGATTTTGTTTCAGGTTCTCACTAGCAACAGTCCCTAGCCCTACAATCAAAAGTTTATCGAGTTTTTGCAACCCGCTGTAAAATCATATATGCTAAAAGGATAGTGAGAAAATAAACACTTAAAAACAGTACTATTATTTGTTGGCCATCCTATTTGTAAATCGCTAAAGATGAAAGAGAAAAGGCCAAAGTTGTCCCTTTTTCTAGCTTTGTGAGAGAGGAAATAGAGTGGTTAGTACCTGATCTTAATTTTCTAGGAACTGGTGGATCAACAGCATCACGATCCTCAGCCACCTTTGAAACAGCAAGATGAACAAAAAGATGTGCATAAAGAACATGAAGCAAATGATTGAACTGCAGATAAGGCACAACAAGACAGAACCTTTCCAAGGGTCCTCAATCTTTCCCTACTGATCAGACTGCTGAAGCTAGCTGCAGTCAGCGAGGAGATGACTGTATCATCACAGTCTCCATCAGAACCTCCTGCCTCTCCTTTGGCATCCATGTGGTTGTTGCTTGATCTCCACTTCATGGCCATAGGCTTTCCTTTCTTCTTCCTAAATGCCGCGTTGTAATCTCCACCTTCGCTCTCATTTCTGTTACTATCTGGAAACAATGTGCAGAGACAATTGACGTTTGAAATCATGCGGTAAGTGGTAATTTGTCGTTAAAACAGCAGTTGTCATTCAACATGCTATAGGTACAGTTTTCACCGAGGTTTGGATTAAGGGGTCTTTTGAGATTTGGTAGTACTTGCTCCAGCTGTTAAAATTCATTTTCTCGCTTCCAAAAAATCCATTTTTTAATTAAGAAAAGAAACGGGTGATGCAGAAACTGAATAGAGTGTACTCTAAGGACCAAATAACAGAAATATACCCTGCCGAATTTTTTTTACAAAAATAGGCTCTAGTCGACTAACCGTCTGGCGACTAGAGCCTATCACCCAACGGCCAAGCGACACGCAAGCAATCCGCTGGCCATTGAGCGAATTATTGCAGTCGCCCAACGGTTAGGCGACTGCAATCGATGTCGCCCAACAGTTAGGCGACTGCGCTTCCAGTCGCTGAAAGGTTGGGTGACTGGAAGCGCAGATAAAAAGGCCACGCGGCCGAGCGGCCGAGGCCGCTCGACCGCGCGTTGAACAGAAGCGACAGCGACAGAAAAGAGACGGCGGAGGAGAAGAGGAGAGGAAAGAAAAAGAGGAGAGAAAAGGAGAGGGAGGAAAAGAGGAGAGGGAGGAGGGGAGGAGAGGAGAGGAAGAAGCGACTTGTGAGGTAATTTTTTTATTTGAATTTTTGTATATGCAGTATATATTTTATTTAGGTTTAGAATGAGTAGACGTTAGTACGTTGGAAAAACAAATGTACCATTGTAACTGGTACATAGGCATTTAAGTCGATATGCCATGTAAATTGTCGAAACCAGTAGGAATTATTTGTAGTAGGGTACAGCTCGAGTAGCGAGAAAAGTACGGCGTCGGTGCGCGGGCTACCGATAGGAAGTTAATACTACAAGATTAGTGTAGTTGGTTACGACAGGCGAATGATCGATCAAATGTGAATTACAGTACATCAGTACTTTCGTAGTGTGCGATGCGATATGACATGTTGCAAAATTGAAACATATATGCAAGCAGACACCAGCAATGCCGATACCCACTACATTGAGAGTGCATTACGGTGCTGGAACCGTTCGTGAAGGTCCGAATGGTGTGGATTTGAGCAGTTTTGCGCAAGCCACTCTGGTACACCCGGATGACGAGAATGCTCGAATCTCAGATGTGATGCATTGGCTTACCCGCAGTTTTTCGTTGGACCCCGAGGTGTCCAGCGTTGTCATACAAGGGCTTTGGAGCCGGTCTCTCACGGACATCAGATGGGAGTTGAGAACATTGATGCGTACTGTTGCGTGGAAGGGGTTTGTGCAAGGGTGTCGGCGCCGTGGATACGAGTGTGTCATGCTTGTGCAACCATGCTCATTAGAAGCTGTGCAAGGTTGTGCGTATAGCCATCATCCGGGAGGTGCGAGCAGCTCGGGTGGCCCGCATGTTGGCGAAGAGAAGGAAGATGCTCGTGACGAGGCCGATGCGGTACATGGAGAGGGAGAATGGTCACGCCATGGTGAGAGAACAGGACAAACCGATGAAGGGGAGCATATGGAGTACATAGTGCACCAGATGGAGTGCGATGACCAGACGACATGGGCTGAAGAGGAAGTTGTACAGGAGGACGACGAGGGCAGTTCGGATGAGGATGAAGCTCTCGTCCCATAGGAATGGAACCAGTTCAATGTTGAGGGTGTTTTCGCACATGACGAGCATAAATCACAGTGCGAGTATCATGGAACAGAGGTTCGTCGCAACACCCACCAGAGGGGGAGACGCCCCCCTTTGTTGGTGCCGGGACCCGTGCAAGTTCTTCAAGTCTTAGCACCGCCTCAGCCTAGGTATGCGTTACTAGGGTTGCACAAACTACTACAATGACTATCCCGACCGCCGTCTAGACACCGCGACCTATCGGCAGCCGGTGAGGATCAGGTCACCGTTTTCTCCCTACTTTTTCTCCTTTAAACTACGCACTAACAATCTCTCCCGTGTATTCATAGTCCCCAGAACCCCTATGTGGCTACCGCAAATGGACCGATCTTGAGATCCACCTAGAGGATCAATAGACACTCGACTTTGAGGAGTGGAACGTCACAAGGTCCTCCGAGATTTAGGAAGAGGAGCGCCGCAAGGACGAGCAGACCGAGCGTACACAACGGGAGACAAAAGCTCATCTCGAGACGTACACGCGTAGGGAGCGCGATGCTCGCAAGAGGGAGCGCGAGAAAAAGAGGGAAATGGCAACTAACGCAAAAGGGGCGCCGAGGAGTTCAACACCGAGCTCGCAAGGAAGGGAAAATGGCCCCGGTACACGTAGTAGGTCATACGAGCAGTTGGGTTGGTTAGTCGCACATGATGCTCTATGTTATGCATGTAATCAAAACCTACGCGGCATGTTACTCACAACTGTATTATAAAGTCTATTTTAATTCAGACAAGCTTGTTTCCTCGTCTTTTCGTATTCAATTATTCCCATAGCAAGTCATCCAACAATATTAACAGACCGGTTTTCCTCTGTGTACGAATTCCCGGTAACATCACAATATCATTTACCATCGTACTTACCGATCGTTTTAAGTTCAATTGTTCTTAAAAAAAGTTTCACAAAATTTTTTAGCCTACAACAACATACAACGATCACAAACTTTTATTACGAATTCAACAGATTATCTTCCAGTCATAATCTACAAAATTCACACGGGGTAGTTTTCAGTCGCCCTATGGCTGAACGGCTGTAGTTGCTGTCGCCCAGCCACTGGATGACAGGTTCCAGTCATCCAACTGCCCAACGGCTTACAGAGACCTTTGTTGTCGCTTTTCTGTTGAGCAATAGGCTCCAGTCGTCTGACGGTTAAGCGACTAAAGCCTATTTCTATAAAAAAATGTTGGCGCGGATATATTTCTGTATTATTCGCAAAAAAAATCGAGAGATCACTGGGGCAGGCAGGAACAACACACATACATTAATACATGATTCATACCAGTACCAGTTGTAGGAGAGGATGAGGGGGAGCCACTCCTTATCTTGCGTCTTCTTGTGAGCCCAACCACCAGCTTCTCCGTCTTCTCCATATCCACCATCCAAAAAGTTAGCTCAAAAAGATCTCACAGATATCCCTTTCTGTTTCTTTCTCCTCTTCTCTCCCCACCCTTCACACTAGTACACTACATACACACAAGAAAATGCAGTCACAAAACATGAACAGAAGAGAAGATATACAAGAAATACAAAGTGAATAATAATAGCTTTCTTTTCTTTTCTTTATGTTAGAGAGTAGTACTGCTAGGACTGAGACAAGAAGACAGCATCCAGAGGTTAGTAGTATATTGGAAGCAAAGGCAATACCAAAAGTTTGGATAAAAAAGAGGGGGGATTAAGCTGCTTGGTCCTATGAATGCAGAGGAATCAGATGCTTGGAAAGCTGATGAGGGAGAAGGGGGAAAGGTGGTAAAAAAAGATGGAATTTTTTTTTGGTGGTGTTTCTTGCCCGAAAACGATACATGAATCTTTAGCCCCCCAAGAATCTCAAAAAGAAAGATATATATTTGCAAATCTTTATCCAGATCCAAATGTAAAATATTTGCTGAGTTCCTCAGAGAAAGAAAGACATCAGATTTTGCTCCTGTTAACACTTAACAGTGAGTAAAACAAATGTAATGGAGATGGTTAATTTTTTGTACACATGCTCATACTATAGAAAGTGAATTAAGTCTCCCCAAAAACGATAATTTATTCCTCGCAAAAAATATGATAAATTCGAATGCTTTGTTCGTTTTAAATAGTACGCAGAATTCATGGAACTAAACTACCCAAGGACATACACTGAACTCCCCATTTCGTGCTCTTATCTGAACGTTTATGTAGCCCAAGAAACCAAACAAACAAAGAGAGAGACCCATGTAAACGACGGCAGAAACCAAACAGCAGAATCAAATCTAACGGAAAGAGATAAAAAGAGCTGCAAGCTCGTCTTGAAATCCAGGCGCAATTCCAACCATAAAATCAGAGTAAATAGAGCAGAATCGCAGAGCACATGAAGAACACGCACACACAGGGTCCAGCAATAAAAGTTTCCTCCAAATCCACAGATTAACCCAACAAGAGGACATGGACCTCTAATCTCCAGCTTCATGAAACCTTGCAGCGACAGCAGAAACAAGAAGAACACGGGAGGACGACGACGACGAGTAGAGGAAGAAAAAAATTCTCCGGGGGAAAGCGAAAGTGGCATATGAACAAGTGCGCGGCTGCTTGTCTCGTGGGTGGTTGCCTGCCTTGTTTCTTCAGGAAAAGAGACGACAGGAAAGGGGACGGTCCCTGCACCTGCACCTGCACGACGACTCCCTTGTTGTTGGCCGCTCCGCTTGCGCTTGGTGTGGGCATGAACGGAAGCTGCAAGCTCTGCACTTGCCTACTCCTAGCCTAGCTACCTCTGCTTGTCCTCTCTCTGCCTCCCTCCCTCCACATGTACTACGGCGGCATGTCTGTACAGGGTGGTGATTGGTGCATGGTGATCTGCTGCTTCTATCCCCCTCCCCCACTTAAATATCCCTCCCTCCCTTTCTGATGCTCCTACTATTACAGCAGCAAATAAATTGCAATCAAGACAAGGTAGGAATCTGCCATGTGTAAAGTTTTCTTGGCCTGAGATTGCAGTACAGATTTGATCTGATGATCTCCGTACATGTACTGGTGAACGTGGCTGATAAGTTTGAGCGCTTGCTTAGACCGCTTGTTTCGGTTTCAGCTTCTGACTTCTAACTTATTTTTTACTATTTATAAATTTTATCTTTTTTTAAACTTTTGACTTTTTGAGCTTTTTGTCGGTTCTTTTTTTCCGTATTTATTTGCGTTGTCCGTAATAAGCTATCATATTTTTTCTATTTTTAATTTTTTTAAATTTAATTATGCTAGATAAGCCACCTTCAGCTACAATAAAATTTCAGCCACTACAGTGCAATTTCAGCCATAAGCCACAGTTTGGTTTAAGTTTATGATTTCTAACCTATTTTTTACTATTTGTAAAAAAAATCTGTTTTTTTAGTTTTTTACCGATTATTTTTTTCTCGTATTCGTTTGAATTGTCTATGATGGGCTAACCTGTTTTTTCTATTTTTAAATTTTTTAAAATTTAGTTATGCCAAATAAACCATCATCAGGTACAATGTAATTTCAGCTAGCTACAGTATAATTTCAGACATAAGCCAGTTTATTTCAGCCCAACCGAGCGGCGCCTGAAGCTTATGACTTTACTCCTTCAAGCTTACAGGACGTATTTTTTAATAGCTTTATTAATAAATGTAGGTGTATTTTATATTTTAATATAAAATTAGTGTGATTTTCTCTTTATACCCTTAACAAATATACAGATTTATTTGTTGTTCTCTACATGCATGCATTGCTATAGTATTTAGAGATAATAATTAGAGATAACCGAGCCATTTTTATTTTTTCCATGGTCCATGTGTCAAGAGAAAAATACACCTTATAAAATTGAACGGAGAGAGTATTTTACACTATAATTGTTATTGATTTATTCTACGTAATTAAATATAAAAAATAAATAAGAAAAGTTATATCAGTATAAATAATACAAAAGAATAAGAGAGAAAAACAAAAATACCTTAAAAAACAAAAAAATACGAAAAACATAAATTGCATTGCAGTGCACTGCTCCGGTGGTCGATAGGCCATCGCATATTCGCATCGACGTGTACCCAAATGCAAAATCAGTCGCAGCTCGTCCATCATCTTCTTCATGACAAATCGCGTCAGTCGCCACTGATGGATGGGACAGCATGAATGCAATCCTCCCGTTTCATGCTCCATGTGATGGCCAAAATCTGAATTTTTTTTGATCAACCGCTTCAACGATGTACTTACGGTTTCCATCAATCACGCAAGGATCGTCTGCTCATGGTCCTGTAGAATCGTTATTACTAGTAGTAACATCTGTGCTGCAACAAAGAACAGAAGGTCGATCTGTGCTCATGGCCCATCAGTGAGGAACCCATTCCTTGCGGCCCCGGCCAACTCCTGTCAAGACCCCTTCTGCGTACATTCATGACCAAGTTCAATGTTCAATGCTGTTCCAAACCGAGAGAGACTGCATCACCCTCTCAAAAAAAAAAGGACAGGTAGTGCCTCTGAAGTAGAGTGAGAGTACAGTAGAGAAGAGACAGAGAGAGAGAATTGCTAGGGTTAGGGTTGGACATTTCTCATGCAAAAACTACTTGAAACATGCAAGAGACAATGCACACACGAAACATGATCGATTCACAGCTATGTGATGGAAGTTTCTGGTACAATTGGATCATTCAGAAACAGCAATCTTGTAATACTGCTTACCACGACATTTTTCGTTACTATCGATACATATTTACAGTATCAAAACCACTCGACACAAAAAAAAATTATATCCTATGTCTACCCATTACTATTAGCAGTCATCAAACCAATATAACAGGGCAAGGGTTATCATGGATGTGCCTGCCAACCAAACAACCCTAAGTCGTATCTCAGCCTCTCAGATGACTGAGCATGGAGTTGTGTCTGCGCTGGTGACTCCACGTGTCATTCACTTACTATGACATCAGCCTTCTTCCTTTAACCCCCGAATCTGGAGGATGACGGTGTTGACGGCCGGCATCCCATCCCCTCCGCCGCACCTACACAAACGATTTTCCTTCTCCTCCTAATCCGATGCTATGGGCATTTTAGCCTCCAGCGTCAGGGCAATGCTGCATTTGGTCCTCTATCATGCGTTTTACCGTATTTGACCCTCTCGCACGGCCGGAGAGCGCGCGAGGGGAGGTGGCACTGTTGGGATGAGCGCCAGGGGAGGTGGTGGCCGCATCGTTGTCTATGCACTCGTCATCGTGTTGAGGCGGCAGCACCCAGGTGAGCACGGGGGAAGAAAGCAAATTGACTTTTGCTTCTTCCCCTTCCTGGCTCTCTCTCTCTTTTATAGGGCTACGAGTTGGCCGGGCTCGGCCAAGCCGGCCCAGGTGTTACACATGGCTGCCATAATCTCGAGCATTTGCTGGCCTCTTATTACTGTCGGCAATCCTCAAAGCAATAAGAAGTGGTTGTGAAGCTCTCATGGAATTTTCAATTGAATGCCAAAATGACAAAGAAATCACAATTTTTGCAGCCGCCTTGCCTGGTCCTGTGGTAGACAACTTGTTCCTATTCCATTCTTCACAAACAATGGGACTCCTCAAAGATTGCCTATGCTTGTACATGCTAGCCAAGGTGAGGAATGATGTAGCAAAAGTGTTGTTGCAGGCTTCACAAGATCCCTACCACCTATCTTATTCCTTATTGCATCAAGAATCCTTCTATGCCTATAGATAAAACAGCACACCCTCTTTGCTTTAGTAATACAATTGCTGAACTCATCTATCTTCCCAATGTCCTCTAGTATAATGTCCAAGCCAGGGATAGAAATCACAAAACCAATGCAAAACCCAATCGGCAGGTGGTAATCGTCCGGTTACCGAAAAATCCGAGAAAAAAATCGGTTGAAATGCATGAATCAAATTTTGAATTTGGGTGATTTGAAAACTGATAACTGTTCTGATTACCAGAAAAACTGGAAAATCTGCTAAAAACCCAGGAAAACCACTAAAAACAAAAAAAAAGAGCAAATCTAGCATAAAATGTTGGGACTAGTATATTTATGTATATTTAGTTCTATAATAGATAATCTAGAACAAAAAGGTCTAAACCAATCTAAAAAATGCATTAGTAACCATCGGAATTTTGGCCAGTTTTTCCTCCTGGTACCCACCAAGATTTCTGGTAACTGGCGCCGGTTTTTTATCCTTGGTCCAAGCAGTGAGCAACACAAGGGATCTAAAATAAAGAAGGAATGTTCTCCATTAGAATTCTACCTGCTGACTAGTAGTTAGGTCCATTATCTGTGATGAATTGGATCACATATTCTCTCCCGATAGTATCAATTTTTTTGCCTCCAACAACCTTGCTAACAAGCGTGCATCAGTTGATTTACTTAAAGCATCAATTGGCTCCAAAAAGGTATCTTCTAGACTGTTGACAAGAAAATTGATGAGATGACACCTACTCATGTCCATTCACCCATCTGACATGAGAGAGCAACCATATTCTTGCCATGCTAACTCATACTTCTCACTCAATTTATTAGTTTTGTTTTTGGCTCTTTCAAGCAATAGCTTCCTTATGTCATGATATCCAGGACCATACTACCAACAGACTCGAGGATAATCTCCCAACTTGCACGGGAGGCGAGGATGACTCGATCTAGGGTTAGCACTCCAGTCTCCAACAGTAATACTCGATCTGGTATACAACTATACATGTCTAACCCTAGTCGTCGACATTGTCGATGGATCGGAATGTCATGGCCCGCAGAAACTCCTCTCAATGTCCTGCGACAACACTTCGGCGGCGAGGTAGTTCCAGATAATCTTCATCTTAGCTACCCTCCGTGCAATGGCTGGACTCGAGTCTAAGAGGCCAAAAAAGCTTGTTAGCTCCAGGTTTGGACACACATTGCACACGCCCTAAGTAAGATTGATATTTCTGGATTAGACTAGCATACATGACCATTCTAAGGACATATTCTTTTGAACTGTGGCTTATAGCTTTTGACTATAACTTATTAGTCTAATAAATAGTAGTTGTTGAAATAGTAATTATTAAAAGGAACTGTAACTAAAAACCGGCAGAAAAACCGAAAAGAACAGACCCTAAGTAAGACCTTAATACCAAACTGAGCCACTGGACGAACCTGAAGGACGAAATAAAGTCATTAACCCTTTTTTATATAAAAAGAGAACAAACACGACATAGACATAAATTCACTGAGCAAGCTCAATTCAAAGTTCAAATGACAACATCGCACTTGATTCATTCATGTATTTTTTCTCTCTCTGGAAGACCAAAAAATAAATACAATACATAGTGAGAACAACCACGATCTCCATATACGTTGGGCGCTCGGGTGAAACTTTACATGATGCAGGTGATCAGTCGGGAGCAACAAACAACAAATCGTCAAGTCGGCATCCACAAACTTAAATCTTGGTCATTCTGGTAACGAACATGAAAAGTGTCTCCTCTCCTAGAGTAATAGGATTTAGACACCAGCATGATCATGATGGGGCTTCAGATCCATTTCAACTTGATGGATTGTCCACTGCATGCCCTCCAGTTTCTGCAGTTCAAATAGGTTAGCAAAGATGCATCAAACATTTTGATAATTAAGAGAGGTGAAAATGAGTCAGATTACCTTTACAATCTCGTGATACTGCCTTGCAATTACATCGAAGTGCGGATCTACACCTTGATACTCACGTAGTCGTGAAACCTGATACAAGATCAAATATCACACGTAACTGTAACATGATGGGAAGTTAATCTTTTTTTTCTTTTTACTTCTCAGATAAAGTGGATACTGAAAGATAGCATCCATTCTTTCTCCAAACATGCAGTTAAAGTGATAACTATAGAATATTACATGAACGGTTCTTGTTATGAAATATATTAAAAATACCCTCTAGGCTGTAATCATACCTTACTCTTGAATAAGGTGAATTAAACTTGTCACATTCTCAATGCACCCCAAGAAAATCAACATCTAGTCATCAAGTAATCGCCTACTAGAATAGTAAACCTAACTTCTAGTTTGCAAAACCTCGGAATGTATCTGCACCATACAATCTTCCTCAGGCTGGAATTTGTTCAATGATACGTTATTACTGACACCTCTGATGTTGACTCCTTCATACAATTTCTAGTTATCACTTAGTTCCTGTGATTTTGTATTCACCCACAAGCAGCTGCTAATGTTGCCTCTTGTGATTCGTAGAGTCCTAATGGCTGCTATGCAAGACCTGCAGGATTTTAACCAATCTACTGCCAGTGACAGCCCTAGATTTTAACAGTCCGCTGTCAGTGTCAGCCCTATTCCAGCACTATGGTTGTACTAGCAAAGTATACCGGTCAAACTGGTTGCTATGAATAAACCTGGTCAAACTGGTTGCTATGAACAATTCTCAAAAGGAAACAAATGATCATATAACCTGTAACATGGTCCAGGGTGGTAGTGAAGGATTATATTGACTAATGACCTTTTGCTACTAAGGACCAAACATTTCAAAGATTACAACGAGCAAGGAAGATGATGTATCATACCGCTTCACTATAGGAATTGGATGCTTCTTTCGTGGCCTCCACAAGATATTTCCTGCAACAAACAGTAAATATGTTAAAATGGTTCTTTACTGCAAAGAAAAGCTCTCAATTTATTGGATCCATCTCGAGAAAAATATATGCTAATTAACATATCAGATCAATTTTTAAGATCAATTAAGTCATTTTTACCTGATCCTATGCAATGCTGGTACTGTTTCCTTGGTGTAGGTGTCACGCAAGAGATGATGCTCAAGATAGCTAGAACCAAATGAAAAAAGAAAATTATAATCATAGTTAATTAAGTTTCTCAAGTCTCAATACTATCACAGTTGGAATAAAAAAATCTCGATGTACAAGGAAGAATCAGTTATGTTTAACAGATATAGATTTAGATTAAATATGTTATCAGTGATATACTATGGTCACACATGCAGATGCAGGTACCAACCTTAGTTTAGCATTCATTGTCCGACACCTTTTAATAAGCCAGGTCTTCTTTAGATCATCCTGTTAGCCCATACAAGAGAAAGCTAAAGTATTTAAACAAACCATACTAACAATATGAAGAGATTCCATGTTTACTTCAAAGAGGTAGCATCACAAAAGGAACGCAAGAAGGCTTACATATTGGTGCTGATGTTCCAATTTCTTGTCTTTAACGAACTGTATAAGTACAGCAAGAATTTGCTCCAGGACCTTTTGAAATTTGAGGAGCCATAAGTAGTTGCATAGAATTCAGATTTCAGAGAAAGAATTTCTATTAAAATAAAGTGGGCTAATTGCTTAAGTGAAATTTAAGCAATTAGTCAACATCTACAACCATACATTATAGTGTTCAGCAAATTTCCTGTCCATGGAAGCAAGATCCTCCAGTAGAAGGGCCTCTTCCTTTTCTATCTCTTCAATGATCAACTTCACCCTGTCAAAGGGGAAGAGGAAATTATGAAAAAAGCCCATCTCAGATTCCCTATTGATCTTTAATTCTAAACAAGGGTGGACAATTGGACATTGCCATCAAGATAACTTAGCTATATAAATGGATGAGCTTGCCCAGAGAAGGGATGATAATATGATATCAGTACTAAAAATGCACAAGGAAGTAAAGGAACAATTTGAGGTAAAATGTTACTGTTGTGGCATGAGTCACAACAGTGGGTACTGGGTACCCTTCCCCCTAGGGGATATAGAACTAAGAGAGCTAACGGTGGGAAAGAGAGAGCTAGTGAGTAAAATTAGTAGATCTAGACATCTCTTACCCTGGGGGTATATACACGAATGGGACAGGATGGAAAATCTCTATCCTACCCTTCAATAATTACAAAAAAGCGAAGGTATATCGTTACATTCCTTGGTACATATGACATTGTGCTATTGGGCTTGCTCTAAGGCCCACTAGCCAATCCTAAGGTCTAAGGGTTGGGCACCCCCCCACACACACACACACACAAACAAACAAACAAACAGTTACAAAAGCAAATGAGGATGTTTCACCAAAATGTTAAACTTGTCATAAGAGAATTTGGGCATAGAAAGCATTTCTGCATTTGCTAAATAAGTAAAACAACCATTTCAAGACAGACTAAGATGGGAAAATTCACCTTTCTGGAAGTCTGGCACTTGAAATCTGGCCGATGGATGATGAATCTGCAGCACATTTTAAATGTTAAGATGAGACAAACTAATTCCCAACACAAGAATCCTGACTATGTTTTGTTTTTTCAACTGAGCTGCCCAGGAAATGAATAGGAAGATAAAGTGGACACTTATAAACCACAAAAATAATCTCTATTCATCCACAAGTTTCAGTAACTAACTCCTTTCATCCATTGCAAATAGATCAGCTAAAGCATCACACTTGGCTTCTAACCGAGCCTCGACCTCTCTAGACAGAGTTTTCTGATAACCAACCATGTCCTGCAATGACAGATCAAAGTTAGATGCTTTCAAAGTTGAAACAACCGAGTTTTGAAAGAAAATCATGTATTTCTTCACTATTTGACCAGAAGGGTAAAACTCGTTTCAATTAAGGAGTAAGCACTGAACACGTTCACATTTCCACAAGGAACATACAAGATGTATCAACTAAAATAAACTCTGAAATCACCGGTTGCTAGTTCAGACAATAGCTTCGATTGCAAATGGGTCAATCATTATACATACCACAGTCATGGCCGGCTGCTCTTGCTGGACCTGATAGAGATAATCCGACGTGATTCCAAGAAAACGATCAGGAACACCACCGACTCCAGGCTCAAGCGGCTCCGAACCACCACTAACAGGCACAGCAGTCACTGCACTTCCTGTGCTGCTATAGTTATTGTAACTGGTCGAGATCGAAGTTGAGCTGGGTGTGGCACTTGTCATGGTACTATCAAATGAACTCCTTGACAAAGTGCTCAGCTTCTCAATCTCCTCCTCGTGTACCTCCCCATCCTGCGAGAGCAACGGGAGCCTCAACCTCTGTGCCGCCTCCGCAACCGCTAAATGGTGGTCCAAAGACTCGTACACCTGAATCAGTCCCAACAAAGTAAGCTCAAACACTAGGTTCCTTTTTTGTCAGATTATTTCTAGATCTATCTTCACAAATCACCGAAAGAAGAGAACTTTACAGAGCATGTGAGAAATGGAACCTGCGGGGAGCAATTGAGCTTCTTGCCTGCGCCGGCGCCACCTGCTGCGATCGCGTGCTGGTACTCCTCCACCATCGCCACCGCCTCCGCGTACACCGCCTACCGCATCGCACCAGATCTGATCAGAACCCGTGGAAACCCTAAAATCTAGATCCGACGAGCGGGCGGGGCACTCACCAGGGCCTCGAGGTAGCGCGCGCGCTCCGCCGCGACCTCCTCGCGCGCCTGCGGCGTCACGAAGACACAGAAGCAGCGGTAAGAGATGGGAGGTGGGGAGGGGACAGTGAGGGTGGCGGGCGCAACGTACCTGGAGGAGATCGGAGTGGGCGGAGTTTGAGAGGAGGGAGGCGTCGGGGGCGAGGTGGTGGCGCTGGAGCTGCTCCACCAGGTGGGCCACCTCCGGCGGCGGCGGCGGGAGGGACGCGGCGGCCGCCTTCGACATCGCGGGCGTCTCCGGCGAAGGATTCGATGAGTTGGTTAACGTTTGAATTGTTTGCGTTTGTGTGGGTTTGAGGTCGCGATAGGCTGGTGTACGTTGGATTGGGAAATGGACGGATGAGATTGCGGCCGGCCGGTTCATCAGGAGAAAACTTAAATTTGAAGCCGCCATAGTGCGAGGTGCCAATCCAAAGGGAAGGGATTTTGATGTGGCAGTGATGTGGCATCAAAGCGATGATATGGATGATGATATGGACACAGTTGTACCATCCGATCTCATTCGAACTACCTAGATCGTGGCAGGTTCTCCCCACCATTTAAACTAATTATTGTTCCACCGCCCTACTCTGCTTTGGGTTTTTATTCGATAGGACGGTGTTCCTATCGAGTAATAACCAAGTGAGCCGTGTTAAAATCAGGGACTAATAACACGGGTCGCCACACATTACCCAATGGATTGCTGTCCTGTATTCTGGTTCTTCTGAAGTCATAAAGCACAGACTGAGGCAATTATATGAGAGTGCGGAGTCACCATCTGAAGAACCTAATGTTCCAACATTATTGATTGTACATGAGAGGGTGAACATTCACCTGGAATCAGAAAGCTATGTTACACTGCAGTGGTCATGCGATCCCTTAAGTGATGTGGTGTCTGATTCTGTGGTGGCTATGATGTTGAACATAGGCTATGAAGGTTGTTCCAGCTGAAGAAGCTGCGAAGACAAAGGAAGAGACAGAGAGAGTGGAGACAAAGAAAACTCCACATTGAAAGAAAGGATTAAGACTGCATTCCGTAACATGTGTGCATGGTCATGAGCCAAAACTAAATTTCAGATTTACCCTTCAATACACCTGTAACCAAAACTTACCCATCAAATGACCATATCACCCCCTATTACGCCCCGCGGGTTCTCCGCTCCCTCGCGCGCCCACGTCGCCCCGCACGATCGCTACCGTACGGACTGAAGTAAAAGAGACGATAATTCGCGGGAGTTGCTTAAAAAAATCGAAGACATATGCGTAATTTCAGAAAACCAAAGGACTTTTTCACAAAAAACCGAGGACCTGTAAGGATCTGTACGTAACTAAACAAGGACCTATACGTAATTTTGGAAAACCGTGGGGTGCTATCTAACAAAGAATACGTAATTTTGGTGAAGTGGAGGGTGCTTTTCAGAAGAAAAAAACCTGGCAGGGACTTTTTTGCGAGAACGAAAGACCTTTATATAATTTCAAAAAATATAAAAGATTTTTCGCATAAAAACTGACGTGGCACGTGCGAACGGCCGGGAACTCCCCCGGCTATAATATAGGTACGGTTCTGATTGCTTAAGCACACAAGAGCTATCCATATAGCCACGGTTGCTGTGGCTCGACTTACTAGAGCAACAAAATGGCTGCACAAATCTTCTCCTCCTCCGTGGAGCCATTGCTCCTTTCAGCTTCACCGGTGGCCGGAAATGGCGGCCAGAGAGGCCGCCCCAGCGGCTTCTTCCGCCCTTCAAAGGATTTGCTCACCATGGAACACGAGGAGGGCCTGACGGATGTACAAGCGCTGCTGCATCAATGTCAGAAGAGCAACCGGGAGACGATGACCACCGTTAATCACCTCAAGCTCCTTTGCATCGATCACTATTTCAAAGACGAAATCGAGAGCACCGTGGACGCATGCGTGGATTTCGTCCACAGTGATGATCTGTTTGATGCAACCCTTTCGTTCAGGCTGATGAGAGAAGCTGGATACGATGTTTCAGCAGGTCAGTATATATATGTATATATATCGGTCATTTCAAACATGATACTAGTGCTAGCAGTAAAACTCAAGGGTTGTCGAGCTGATGGGAGCTAGCTGCTTCATTTTTACACCTTTAATTCTGGTGAGTGGTGATAGCCTAAGATTAACTTTAGAGCGGCCATTTTAAAATTAGATTAACTTTAGAGCGGCCATTTTAAAATTAACTTTCTTCTCTTGGGGAGCATGGGAGCACTTTTCTCTTCAAGACAATACTTTATTGCATTTTTTGTTGGAATAATCCATATTGGTTGTGGAAGGTTAAGAGACCTAATTTAAAAGTGGGGAGTTCCTCACCTCATTGGCTAGCTTTTGAGATGAGAAGGTCTTTACAATCCAACAAGTGGTATCAGAGTCCGATTCTAACATCTCTGGCCCAATGGACACTAGTGTGTAAACGCCTGATGGACTGTGACCCTGAGGGACACCAATGTGTGAAAGGGAAGATTGTTGGAATAGTCTCACATTGGTTGTAAAGCGTAAGGAATCTAACTTAAAAGTAAAAGGAGTCTCTCACCTCATTGGCTAGTTTTTAAGGTAAGAAGGCCTTTACGATCCAACAATTTTTACCTCCGTAATAACACTCTCCTGGATGTGGCAGATGACGTTCTTCGAAAATTCACCAACGGCAAGGGTGATTTCAACTCTGTTCATAGCAAAGATATCAGAGGACTGCTGAGCTTGCAAGACCTATCACACCTGAACACAGGAGAAGTTTCACTTTACAAGGCAAAGAAGTTCTCAAGCAAGCACCTTAAATCCGCCATCAAGTGCTTGGATCCAAACCTCGCAAGATATGTGAGGCAGTCGCTGGACCATCCCTACCATGTGACCCTGATGCAGTACAAGGCCAGGCACCACCTGAGCTATCTGCAGAGTTCGCCCACAAGGAACACTGCAATGGAGAAGCTATCACTCGCAGATTTCCAGCTCAACAAATTGCTGCATCAGGAGGAAATGCGAGAGATTAAAAGGTACGTACATAAGTACCCTCCTCGAAAATTAATTCTGCTTGCTCATCACCCAAAAAAAAGGAATTTTAACTAGGACAGATCCATGCGACGCAATCTTCACTGAGGCAATCAAAATGTGAGCTTGGATATATGTTTATTTATTCTTGCGATAATATGGTGGATGGAGTTGAGATTGGCTCAAGAACTACCGGCTGCCTCCAGGGGCGCTCCTTCTCTAGATACCGAACTGAACTCACAAAGATCATCTCATTCATCTATACTGTGGATGACATCTTTGATCTTGTTGGCACACAAGAGGAGCTATCCCTCTTCACTGAGGCAATCAAAATGTGAGCTTGGATATATGTTTATTTATTCTTGCGATAAAAAAAAATCACCCATTATAGGGTCGACGATAACTGTCATGGAGAATTAGACTATATACTTGATATAGGTAGATGGTAGATGGTGTGTTCACAATTTCACATGTCATACATTTTCGCAGGTGGGATATTGCAGCTGCTGATTCGCTCCCGAGCTACATGAGACCATGCTACAAGGCTCTTTACACCGTCACAAATGATATCGCGGATATGGTCCAGAAAGAGCATGGATTGAACCCTATCGATTATCTCAAGAGAGCCGTATGTCTCTCAGAATGTTTCTTTAATTTAATCCAATTTGATTCGCCTGCATAACCAATTAGTTTGTCGTACTAGCTACCTATGCTTCTGTCCAATATAGAATTTGTGAAAACAGTTAGTTGAAATAATACGACCAATTAACACTATATATCGAATGCTATTTTTCTTGCAGTGGGCGATGTTGTTTGATGGGTTTATGCTTGAGGCAAAATGGCTGTCTACGAATCAGGTTCCTGCCCCAGAGGACTATCTAAGAAACGGCGTTGTCACTTCAGGATTACCAGTTCTACTTGTGCACCTTTTCTTTATGCTAGGGCATGATGTAGCAAAGGATGCTACAAATCTCGTTGACCACATCCCTCCGGTCATCTCCTGCCCAGCAAAGATCTTGAGACTTTGGGATGACATGGGCGGTGCTAAGGTCAGAACGCTCCTATCTTTGCTGCCACGCAAATTTCATACCAATTCTTGAAACTTTTTCAAAAATTTCATACCAATTCTCACTATCGAATGCTGCCACGCAAATTTTGCAGGACGAAGCACAAGAAGGATTTGATGGATCATACAAGAGATTCTACCTAGAAGAGAACCCCCAGTGCGACCCAGCTGACGCAGAGGAACACATGTTTAGCCTGATCGCGAGTGCGTGGGAGGAGCTCAACAGAGAGTGCTTCTCCGGGAGGTCCTTCTCCTCCGGCTTCGTCCAGGCCTCCTTGAACTTTGCGAGGATGGTCAGCGTCATGTATGGCTACGACAACGAACAGAGGCTCCCTGTCCTTGAGGATTACATAAGAATGCTCTTGTTCTGAATCATGGAACACAGTGTAGAAAGTCTCGTAAATAGGATTAGCTGAGAAAAAAATGATCAGCTTGTGGTGCCGTTATTTATTGTATGACTAGTTAAGTGCCCGTGCGTTGCTACGAAAAATAAAATCTGCAATGGACAAAATCAGAGTTTTGCATCAAATAATATTGTTGTTTTTGTTCACTCATGGTACTTTGCACTCTTGACAAAGCCTTCATTCTGTGAGACCGTAGCCCGAAGATTTACATAGTCAATAAATGTGATTTTTCTTCCCTATAAAACTAACTCATACAACAGAATCTAGTGTCAAATATCCCTCAACTATCAGCTTCAGCATAACTTCAATTATCAGACAGTAACAGTGCAAATTTCAGCTTCTCAAGAGTCCCAATTCAAGTCAAGTTGAGTTGGGTAATTTTTCTGCTTGCCTCCAGTGGAGGCTTAGCTTCAGTCCCTCTCAGCCTGCCCTTGTCAGGGCCACAAGTGATTCCCATGTTCTGAACAGCCAATACCGAGCCCCAGCCATTTCCTTCTTGAATTTTATCCCAAATTCATGTTATTACTCTTAATCGTTAACCAGTTGCTTGCACCTAGAGCTAAGTCCAAGGGTTCTTTGGGCTAAACCATAATCCACCGAGACATGCTTGTCAAATTTGAAACAAACTATCAGTAACTCAAAACCTTCAAGTCTTGCAGGGAATAGAAACAGTAAGAACCATAAGACAATGAGACATGCAAAGGAAAGGAGCAACCAAGCAAAAGCTTGAGTGTGTTGCTGATATGGAGACACGCTCGTCAAATCTTATTTGTTGTATCTTAGCTACAAGTACATGTAACTCATATCAAAAGAAAGAAAGTTATCGCAAACACAGGGAAAAACACATCTCTAATCACCAATGTGATGTACCATGCTAAAATCGTAACCAGGTTGTTTGTTGGAATGAAAATACACAATCAAAGAACCAACTATCAAGAATGAAAATTTGGTTGGTTGAACTCAGTGAAATTATCAGTGGACAGCACCCGCAAATCTAGATTCCTTTCCCAATTGAAACACATGACCGGGGTCGATGTTTGTCACATAACGCCCTGCCCGCAACACAATATCACCTTACCAAGTCCAAGATAGAATGGAACATTGAAAAAAATCAATAAAGTATTAAATCAGTGAGAGTGACAAATTGGCTAAGAGGAAACAACAAAACAATCTTACACACACACAAAACTATTTAGGCCCAAGAAAAACCCGCTAATGGCTAATCAATATGCATGATTTTAATAGCTCCACCTTTAGTAACCAAGCATGGTGATAGCCTAATCTTACCAGAGGAATGATATAACAAAACAAGGTTACCCACAAAAATTGTCATGCATTCAACAAAAATCGTTAAATAGTATCCAGTTCATCATGTCTATCAAGAGTCCCAAATGTGATCAATTCATGAACCCAGTAGGATAACATTATTTATGATTATTAACCTATGCAGACTGGTCTTCAAATGTACTTCTCATTTTTTTCCAATTTTAAACAGAGTTGACAATTGCTCCATAACTGAAGACTGGCACATTCTTTTGTACTATCAGAGAGACATCAACTGATAATGTGGCAGATCTCCTATGGTAGAAGGCAATGACTCTTAGACTTCGCTCATGCAAACCACAATAACTGAACCTTCTCATGTTAATGTTCTGCACTAATATATATTTGCGGTTGCTACAATCAAGCAAAGACACAAGTCAAGGCGTCGCTTTTAGTCTTGGCCGTAAATGAACAATTCAATATGGTATTCCATTAGTCATACAAAATGTAAGAGATATATCCTAATTGTGACATGATTTTGTTTTGGTATTCTCATTTGGTAGATGCATGATAAATATATAAACCAATTCTTTTTTTGATAATGGAGAATATGAATGTGTCTACATATAACTATGCTATAAGAATAATGAGATAATAGCGCGCTCTGTTGATATATCCGTAGCTTACATCTAAACCAAAACTTAGTTAATTACATCTAAAACAAAACATAGTTTGTGTGCAAAACTGACAACTGTGCAGTAGATAGGGCAACCAAGTAATTCTCAAACCATCAACCGACGCCAACAAATATGAGTCAAATCCAAAATTAGCCAAGAATATAACATACAATGTTAGTAACTCGTTAGCATGAGAAGATATGTATGTGATTCAATCTAGATCCATCTCACACAACAAAACTATGCAAGTAATACTAACAAATAATCGATGCTAGTTCTGTCATAATATAAGGTAATACAAACAAATAATCGATGCTAGTTCCTGTCATAATATAAGGTAATACAAACAAATAATCGATGCTAGTTCCTGTCATAATGTAAGCACTACCACATACCAGCTTCATTGATTAAGATATGGCATTATAAAAAGCATGCCTAATCGGAAAGATATGAGATTGATCAATATGGTTGAACAACCAGTGAGATCCTCCATCATGATTACATAAAACCCATGAACAAGCACACATTACCTATCGTGATAGCCGGGTGGTACAAAGCTCGCGGTTTCTTTTGTCATAGGAGACACATGGCCAACACTCAATAGCCAATCTCGCATGTCTTGCTTAGACCCCATCTCTTCATCATTGGAATTGATTGAGTAGATGAGTTCACAATGCCTTTTGCCTCATTTTCTCTCGCTAACTCCATCATTTCCTTGGCTTTGCTCTAGATAGAAAGGATGTCCACGAAATTACAAAACAAAAAAATCAGTTGCGATTTAGAGCATGGTGATCCAATCTCGGATGATTGTACTCCATTACAAGCACTAAATGATGACATGATCACAAGCAATAAGCAGCAACGAGGAACAAACCATGAGAGCGTTGAGATCTCGGAAGGCATCCTCGCAAGTTTACCCTCGCCTCCCACACCTCCTGCTCCATCTGCAGATCCGCGACACCCCAACCACGGGCATCCCGATCGCAAGATCCTCCTCCGCGGGAGCCCTCCACCATCGAGGCGCCGCCGCGGGAGCGATCATGGGGCCACCTCGCAGGCCCTCGCGCGCATGGCCTCGAGCAGCCTCCTGTAGAACACATCCAGTCCGCCTTGCAGGTGACAACGATGGCGACGACCTCCGATCACGAGGGGGGCAGGGAGATCTGCAAGCGGATGCGCGGGCGGTGCGACGAGATGGGGGACAACGAGGAGGATGAGAAGAGGGAGCAGAGCGGGTTGTGGCTGTGCCTGCGGTGTGGAGGGTAGGGGTGGACGATGGCGGCGAGGGGAAGGCCGCGCGCTGAGCGGGAGGGCTCGTGGAGGAAGATGAGGCGGTGGGAAGTGAGTGCGAGGAGGCAACCGTGGAGGGGCGCGAGGCGCAGTTCTCCTGCCTCGAGGTCGCCGAGAGGGACGAGGTGCCGCCGACCTCGCCAGCAGACATCACTGGGCGGCCTGACGACGTCATGGCCGTGGGGCGGAGCCACCGGTGACGGCGGCGGACATGGTGGTGTTGGGTTTGATGAGGCGCGTGAGGGCGTGGGGAGGCCGAAGATGGAGAAAGTGGAGGAATGGACGGTTGTGTCCTGAGAGAGAGAGAAGAGAGATGAATCATACAGATTAAATCGGATGGCTGAGAAGAGATGGAAGAGGCCGGACCAACCACCAACTCCTTCTTTTATAATAGTAAAGAAAATGCAGTATGAAAGGACCCTACATCTTAATTAACTCTAAACAGTGCCATTAACTTAAATAAACAGTAGATTAAGAATTATTAAGATAATTGCAACACAATGGATTACAAGAATCGATTGCAAGAAATTAAGATATGCATTCCTAAGTAAAATCAAATCTTATAGCAATACAGGGATATTTACAAGAATATGATGCAAGCATGAAAACCTGAAAAGTTACATTGACTGGGATGACATTTAAAACATGATTAAATAAAATTGCATTGCATACTGGTTGTGCATTACCTTTCCCGTGTATTGCCCGACGAGTAGAACACTCCAAAACCACTCCAAAACCCTAGCCCACCATTTCTTTTGTGATCAAAAGAGTGAATGAAAGAACAATCTAAGGGAGAATAAAAAAATAAAGGAAATTTCCGTCAAAACCCTTCGGCTATGAAATGCCAAATGCATAGGTTTTGCTCATTGAGATTCCTAGACCGTTCCTCTCACATTAGTGGGTCTTATCATTCGGCAACTAGAAAATCCAAGGTCCACGTTTTTACTGACTTACCTCTGCCGCAGAAAATCCCTAACATAGTGCCAAGCTCACCCTTTGGATTGATGGTCCATAAGCCAACAGTGAACCAAGAGAGAGCCAGAGATAAGGTGAGGGCAAAACCATCATGCACAAGTCTTCTGCATGCAAGGTGTTTTTAGTACTCAGATGGCGCCCTCCTTTTGTCCGCATTTTACAATCATTTATCGCGCTGCAAGATGTCCAATATATGCAGTCAGTCTCTTAGTGTTATAGGACTGCGACTCCACATTTGCAGAGCTGGAAGGGGAGCGATCCACATTGGAGGAAGACGCCACAAGTGAAGCGCTGGACACAAGCCCTGAACATTTGCTGCCTGATCATTTGGATTTAGATTGTTTTGGGGTGGTGTACTTTGCAAATTTATACTGTTGTTCTCTGTGTTAACTTTGGGAGTCCAATGCTGGCACAAACTCGTAAACTGGAATCCCCAGTCTGTAAGAACTCGTTTGCTTTCAATTAGGCAGGGCCAGAAATGGTTCTTTGGTCTAAAAAAATCTCACCCGTTTCTGCATAGAGAATGGAGACATTGAAGTGCAACCCCTACGCTAAATGCACGATGTTCAGATTCGACAGCTCCAAACACACCACAATGAACAAGTACATAACAAGCAATCACACCTTCCTTCAAAACAGGGAAGCGATCACACTGGACGTCTTGGGTGTTCCAAATGAGTTAATTTCAAAGTTACCAGTATTACAGACAGTATTGGTTCCAATTCCCTAGTACTAAGGAGAGATTCATCCCTTGTCCCCAAGCTTAAGATATCACAACAGGAAAGCTGGGGCATTCGGTGCGGTGGGCAGCAGAAACACACTACTTCACACAATGGTGTCAATGGATTGCAACACTCAAGTAATCCCCTATCTGCAAAACAACGTAGCATAAATCAATCAATTTGTGCATCAACAAGAAAGACTATAATAGCATAATACAGCACTAATGCATACCTGGAAGCCCAGCTCTGCAAGAGTTTTGGCATCATCCCCTCTTCCATGACCATAAGAGAAGGTTGAACCCACCTTTACAATATCCAATAAGATGAGTTATCACAGGTTGAAATGTTAGGAATGCATAGGAACATGTGTTGTACAGAAATTTACGGATGTAGCTGGTGGCGTAACCACATGGTATGAACTAGTAACAAGCGTCGTTTCAGTATGAAATTGATGATTATCGTAATGTGAATAATGGGCGTAGTGTTATGCCATGTGTTACGTATGCATACCTGAGAACATGCTACTAATTAGGTGCAAGCTGCTAGTAGCTCAACATGTTAATAATTAGGTCAAACCAAGGATAAACAGAGTGACAACGCTAGAGATTTTGAAATCAAATGTAAGTATATCATAAATATAACCTCACGAACAGTAACCAGGACCAAAACTAATACCTAATGTATCATGCTATTCACGCAAAATTCAACTCAATCCTGAAAGTAGATCCGGCATCTCCTATCATCGGTGCAAGAATGTGGTGGTATCAGGATTAGGGCCAAGGGGCTCTGCATTTTAGCATGCTTGCATATTACTAACGCATTCCTTAGAAGGTTGGACCATGATCATTGGTCCACATATCCAGCACAATAACTGATTTGCTTGCCATTTGTAAATTGCAATTGAAGAAAACAAAATCAGTTACTGCAAGATAGTCACAATGGAAATATGCTCTTACCTGTTTGACAACAAAACGACCATTCTTATCTGGGTATACAAAAGCAAAAGACAGCCTCGCATTTCTTTTCCTTGCTGCAAGAGCAACCTCTTTCACCTGAAACATAAGCATAATTATGCTGATCAGACTTTCATCCATAGTACTTTTAAAAGTGCAAAACACCACTTAGCATGTCTTTGACATGTAGGCCCAATCTCCACTTATCATTGTCACACCCAGTGGTATTTTGTGAATTTCCACTTTCCTCAGTGGTATAAATCACTTTTCCCTTAAGATGACAGAAGCGAGTAAAATATGTAAAACAATTACAAGATCAGTGAGCTCGCGGAGTGTGGCATCCTTCCATGTGTAAATCTGAACTTCATCTTTTGGCTCCTTCCCTCTCACAGAAAACTCTTCATTTTGGTGTTGGCCACCAACCTGCAAATAAACCACCAGAATCAGTTTTCTGCAATTACTGAGTATTTCTTTAACAATCTGTACTATGTACTAAAAAGACATTGTTCAGAACTGTTACAAAAGATATAAGCTGGACAACATAAGGCTCATTATTTATTTTACAGATCACCCACACAAAATTTACCTGACTTCTGAAGTGCTACATGCCTACTATCATGCTTTCTGGGAAGGATTAAGAATAGCTGCAGGTAACTTCAATCTTCAAAATCAAAATAGAGAATCCAGTGCTTATAATAATAGCACCCATCCATCAAGTGTTACTTTCAGCCAAAGGTGGCGAACTCAACAAGGGCAGCTAAGTACTTCCGCTGAAATTGAGCCCACAGTTATGTCCAACACCAACAGAACACTCCTCCTCGAGCAATGATATCGAAGTTGTGTAAGTTGCCAATTTTTAAACTCGTATGACGTGTTAGCATGTTCAATAACTACATAATATATGAATTGCAGGCCCTTTCAACCATGGTAAATAGGTTAGTGCTATTAATTATTAATTAAGACTTAAGAAGTGCTACATTTGAAATATGTGATCTATTTGTTTCAGAGCTCTTCAATGACAGGTGTTAATTATGTTTGCTTTCCTTTTGGCCACTGACTAGCTAGGATTCATGTTGAACTAAAACTATAACGCCTCTCAGAAAAACAAAAACTAATATTATAATAGATATTCTTGGGTTTTCTACCATATTATTTATTGAGTACTGCTATTTTATTGTTACCAGTTAAAACACCTACTCAAGAGCGATAATAGGTGCACATTAACGGATGAATTGATATAGAATTCCACCAAGGCACCAGAACCTACACATCCGTAAGAATGCACAGCACAAGTAAACTGGTAACAAACAATGTTTTAGTAGCATTATTCAGATAGCGACGTATTTTCCGATTACTTCAATATCAACTATTCATACCAAAAAATCCATTCGAAAGTTGCAGCAGTACGTAAACAATTGAATCGAGAAAATTAAAAGTGCTTTTGACAGTCAACACACTCAAAATAACTGTTAATCAGCACACAGAAACATATCATACAGATGACAAAAAAAGATGAAGAATAAGACATGAGTATTACCTTTGTGAAAACCCTGAGCAGAAGAGGACAGGTCTGCATAAGAAACCGACCACCAGTAAGTAATCAATCAGTCAGCATTCGCATTCCTCTAAATGCAAAACCTAATCTAACCTAACCTAATGCTGTTGAATTGCATACTATTATCTATCTACTACTGGTCCAATGCATCGTTAGGGTCGCGGAGACCTGACCTTCTCGCGATCGACGGGTTCGAGGCGGGCGCGAGGCATGGGAGGAGGGCCCCGGTGCTGCATCGGCGGCCCTGGCCGCGGCCTCATCGGCAAATCACCCATGCCTGCCATATCTCCTCAACGATAAGAAGGCTCTGCCAAGATCAAAACCACAAGAGAGGCGCGAATCAGGAGATGCACAGCACGCACGAATCTATCTACTAGTGGTGTTCCCCCAAACAAAGCATCGTTTACTAAGAAGCAAAGAATCCGCCGGTCTGACCTGCTCTGCTGCTGCGTGGTCGTCAGAAAATAAAGGCGCTCGCCGCCGCCGCCTTGGATTCTTCACGGGGAGGGGAGGGGAGGGGAGGAGTCGGCGGTTTGGATGTCTCTGGAAGCGAGACAAACAAACCCTAAACCTTTGTAGTTTACACCCTTTCTTCAGTGGAAATTACATATTACAACTCAGTCCCTGCCTGCCAAAATACTTGTCGATTTGGAGTGACTACAGACAGAATTTGACCACAAGTATACACTAAAATATTTAAGTTTTTCATGTAAAAACTATGCTAGTAAATTTATCACCAAAAGTGCCCTTGTATGTTATATATTTTATTACTTTTATTACATATAATTAAGATATAGTGATTAAAATAGCGTATTAGAGACTTTAGCCATATCCAAAACAACATGTAAAAGATAAGGGGTAATTCTTCTTTGTTTGTTGCAATATCATATACTACCATCACATCTGAGAAAAAAAAACTACATACCGAAGCTTTGGCTATAGCTTCTGAAGAATTCTAAGTATAGCTAAAACGCTGTGGGACCAGACTCTATTGCCCAAGCATAGCACACTTCCCTGCAAGTTGTTTATCTAACACACACGGATGTATGCACCATTTTAGCTAAGGAGGTGGCCACCATGTTGGGGGTTGCAATTGAAAAGAACACTGTTAGAAATAATTTTGATTTAGAGTTCAAGATGTAGTAGAGTCCGTCTTCGTATATAACCCAAATTGAAGTTGTGTCCAACTTGAAGTCCGAATACATATAATAGTAGGAGATTATTAGTCTATATATTGAGAAGGCTTGTAGCCAGTTTTGCAAGAACAGAAGTAAGAAGAAAAGGGGAGCAGTTAAGAGAATAAAGAAACTCAGAAATTCCCACGTGTTCTCTCAGTTTATTTGCGATGTGTGTGTTTTCTCCTGGAACAAAATTAACAAGTGGTATCAGAGCCTAGCCAAGAATCAAATCACTAGGAAAATCGTCTTGGCAATTCCGTTTCAGCGCGTCTCGTGTGGCGCTCCTGAGGCGCACGTCGCTCGTCTTCGCGCAGCTCTCACGGGAAAAAGACGTGCGCGACATGTCCTTCTGTTTTCTTAATCCAGAGAAAGTCAAGAAGTAGCACCAGGCTTCCTTTCGGATTTTGGTCAGCGCACGAGACAGGCAGCAGTGCTCCCGAGGCGAAGTATAATTCATGTGCCAAGAGAGAAAACCCTAAGCCGGAGATGAAGAAAGCATTTTTTTTTTGCTAAAGCGCTCAGCGATGATGAACCAACATTGCTCTGATGAAGAGATGAGTCAGGGACGTCGAAAAGATGTATCGCCGTCCAAACTCAAGTAAGGTGGAAAGAAATCAGAACGTTGAGAAGATGTGTCACGGTTTTGTGTCAAGTATGAGTTTAGTAAGTCGTAGTTGAGTCCGACTGCCTCAATATTTTAGAATATTTGCATCTGGATGGATCCGTACTAGTTGAGTTGAGTTCTTATATGTAGCTTATATGTAGAACGCTTCATGTAGAGATGTAGCTAGTAGTTCATAATGCATTGAGACTAAAACTAGAGTATGTCAGGTCAAGATCAAGATTATTTAGAGTTCAAGATGTAGTAGAGTTCTTCGTGTGTAATTCAAGTTAAATAATCTTGATTTAGAGTTCAAGATGTAGTAGAGTCCGTCTTCGTGTGTAATTCAAGTTAAAGTTACGTCTAACTTGAAGTCCGAATACGTATATTAGTAAGAGATTATTAGCTTATATATTGAGAAGGTTTGTAGCCAGTTTTGTAAGAACAGAAGTAAGAAGAAAAGAAGAGGTAAATAAAAAAATAAAGAAATTCAAAAATTCTTCTGTGTTATCGTAATTTTCAAGCGTTACTTCAACTTAGTAGCGTTTATACCCGCTACGTCTAGTGCGGGCGCAATTACGGGTGCTATCAACGTTATTTAACACCTTAGTCACCAGCTGACTAGTGCTGGTATAGTATAGTATAGTATAGCATAGCAGCAGCAAAGGGCACCGACTACTGCACCGTTTGCAACTGAACTAGGAATTTTCCCAGAGAATCCAACCCGTTTCCGATGTCTCCACCAACTCATGAATTCGGAAACATTCCAGGACTTCGAACGAAATCGAACGAGCATCAAACAAACTCCATCGACAAGGCAGGCATCAGACAAACTCTTCAACATACACTCACAAATAACTCCAAAAACAAACGAGGCACCCTCCAGGATTTACTTGCATGACTCACAATATAACCAAGATACACTAACAGTACAGTTGGCCCCAAAAAAAGATCGCAACCCATATAATGAGAGTAAAAAACACCACCTCTGATTAAGAATAAGGAAACGCCTTATGGATTCACACCACAAATGTGTTCTCATCCTAGTCAAAATCAACCTCAAATAGATGGACATGTTCCCATGCAACAGTTTAAAGAGTTCAGGTGAACTCTGAAGGGAATACAGACTATGCCGCAAACTCTAATCTCTGCTTGCCAAAGTATACATAGAAGAAGCTATTTCCCTCCAAGCCCATCACATGAAGTCGAAATCATCCGGATCATCAAAAGCTCCACCCTGCCCAGGGATGAAGTCATCATCTCCTTTCTCTATGTGGAGCTGCTTCTTTTTTGCCCCTGAGGATTTCATTGCCAGCATCAGTACATGACAAATAAAATGTATTTCCATCCTAGCATTGGATATCAGCTCTGCCGAGAAATAGAAAGCACCCTAGGTCCAAGAATCATCACCTTGTTTCTTTTTGCCTGCTGCAGCTTCTTTCTCAGCCTTGATCTTTTCATTAGCAATTGCTGCAATGGAGGAAGATATGTCTTTCGCATCTGCACCTTTCAACGAAGTCATGGAAAGTCTCATGACATTCTTGAGTAGACCCATGTAGTGAAAGCTTTTCTGTATGATGAAACCAACAAGGTCAGATCCTGCGGAGAGGGGAGTCCCAACAAAAGTAGACAGCAGAGAGGCGAGTCCCGATAAAAGCAGACTGATAGCCTTGTAAACGTTCAACAAACCTCATAGGGATGTAGTTTATTTGCGATAAGTTCTGCATATTCTGCAAAGTCACTCTCAGACTTTGGAATAAAAGTATCTAGTGACTTTTCACTGCCATCCTTCTTTGCAAAAAGCTCTGCGGTTGACTTGAAGTCAGCTTCTTCCACGAGCCTGCAATAAGTAAACCATCAGGGTGAACGAACTACATGCATACAAATCTGAATAAAAGCAAGCAATATGCAGGCAAGAGCTGCTATACAAAGCTCAAAAGAGAATAAAGCCATAGACAATACTGAGAAAAGGTAGGAACAAGCAAGCAGCACCTGGCGGTATATAAAGTTTCTTCATTAGGCCCAAAAGTTCAGACCATAAAAAACAGCATACCTTTGTTGGCGAAGCTTCTCTTTAGTAGGATCATCAAGAACCTCATCTTCTACTACTTCAGTACTCGTTGATGCTTGCTGTTTTCCTTTTTTTGCAGTACCTTTCCCGCTAGGTTTTGACGCAGCCTTTTCTACAGGCTGTGGCTTAGGTTTCTGCATCATTTTGTAAGTATTGAAGCACCAGTGTTGAATCAGTGACAGTTCAGTATTAGGTGGCAAGTAGCCAAGTATCAAAAAAAAGCTTACAACTGGCAGGTGCTATTTTAACAGTAAATATAAGCAAAAGCGTATGGCACGCCAAAGATTATTTGGGGCAAATTGTTCAGCAACAAGACAAAAATCATGTGTGTGGAAAAGTAACATCGGTGTATCACTGACAAGTCGTCCCAGATCACATTTGTCAACCTCAAATTGGATGTTATTTTCCAATTTGCACACCTTTGCAATGGCGCTGAACAAATTTCCCCGAATTAAAATGGCGTACAAAAAATAAAATTGCATACCAGAATCGGAATAAACCAGGCTTTTACTTTCCAAAATGAAGAACCAAAACAATAATGAAGGAATTTTACATTTTGTAGGGGAAGAAAAAATTATGTCTACTAAGAAAATGTGGTGAAGCGTTCCCAGTCTACCTCCTCCTCCTCTTCTTCCCATGAATCTTTTACATCCTCTTCCTCCACATCTTCATCTGCCCACTTATTTTTAAGTGGCTCACCTTTTGCGGCAGGTGCCCACTTATTTGTAAGTGGCTCAACTTTTGCAGCAGGTGCAACTGGCTGAAAATCTTCAGAATCTGTAATGTAACGTAGATTTGTTTTCAAGATGCAAACAAGAAAATGGAAGTGCCACAATAAACCAACATCAGAACTGGTAATTGAATTCAATAAACAAACATTTCTAATAAATTCAAGGCCTTCCTACAACCTGCAAAAATTACAATGATGCATTTTATGCTAACTCAGACTAGAAAGAAGAAACCTCTGCCTTTACTACAGCAATCTTTAATACAACATGGCAAGCATCATGATTTATCATTTGACCTCCCAAAATAAACTGCACAAGGCATTACTGGAGTCCCTTCAGTGACTCCATATATTCACACTTACCTCCATAGCAAGTTTGAAATAGGAAGTATGTTGAAAGAGTAAGCCAACAAGAAAGCAATCTAATAGAACAGTTAGCAGGCGACTGGGATCTTTCTACTATATTCTGTCCCCTACACGAGACTAAAAGAGTAGAACTATACTATTTGTAGTTGTTCCCCATCATTTTAAATGGTGGTTCCATCCAACCAACATTTAGTCACAGGCTTGCAGTACTGCATTCACCATCCAAAAAATCTACGAGTGCAATGTTTTGATTACTAAAAACAGAACGCATTTTCAGGCACAGCTAAAACAACACACATCATGGCGATAATCTGATCAAACCAAGGCCTCCTATAAGCATAGTAGCACATACAACTGCCCATAACGAAAATGAGGTGTGAATTCAAGTGTCCTGGAGACACATGCAAACCAGATGCTGACACAATCTTGTGTCGGACAAGGACCAGGGAATGCTATTCAAGTCTTTTTAATATTTCATAGATAAAGAGAAGCACCAAGTATTTGATTAAAACGCGCAAAAATTACATTACACCGAAACAAATAGATGCGAAGGACTCGCTGATTCCATGCTATGGTATATAAAACATCACCAATCCATGCTAGGTGCAGAGTTCGCAGATAAGTAAATCCTACAAAACCAAAAGTCCTAATTGTCGGCTAGAACAGGCAAGCGTCCTTTTGCGTAACCACGCCTAGATTTCACGAGCACCGTGGACTAACCACCTACGCAATCACAGCCCACAATTGGCAAATATCTACGTTTGGCCGTCATCTGATGAAGAAGCTATATTCGCAGGCAAAAAGACATATTACTATCTTACGATTGGGCGACTATTAGCATCAGGCAAGGGTTTCATCACACAGCGCACATCAGGAACACGTACTGTTCGCATCGGATGATGAGCTCCGCGTCGGGAGCACATCGGCAGAGATTCCGGCGAAACGAAATCCACAGATCGGAAGGCGAGAGAGGGAGAGAGGTGCTTACCCCAGTCCTCCATCGCGGCTTGACGGTCTCGAGATCTGATCGCTTGGCGGTGGTGGAGTGGCGGCGAGGAGGTGGACGAGTAGGAGGCGGCAGCCAGAGAAGCGGGTGGACGAGGGGGCTAGGGTTTCGGCGGCGGCGGCGGCGGCGGGAGGAAGTTTCGGGAGGGGTTGGGTTTTGCCTTGCTCGCCTTAGTCGGCTTTTGGTTTTGGCGTCGCTTCGTTTCGTTTCACTTGCTCGCTTCCCTCCCTCCCTTCTTCTCGGGTTTGTTCGTGATTCCTGATTCGACGGTGGGGATTCGGTCGGTCTTGCTCGTTACACCGTCCACTTTCCTAGTCCAAACTCATTGGGCCTTTTCCTTACTGGAGCCCGCTAAAGTTGCAAAATTAGTTCGTTTTTAGGATGCAGTGATGCCCACCATTAGGCTCTGATCCTGTACTAGTTTTTCGTTACAGGATCTGACCAGTAACACTTCCCTTCGGACGATCTGATCAGCAGATCTGGCGCTACGGGGTTGTTCTTTTTGGCTTCTAAAAGCGGCTTTTGACTCTTGTTACAGTACCTAACTTTTAAATGAGGTATTTTCTCAAGACAGGATCTACAAATTAATTGTAGTACACGTTAAAAGCCTAACATCTGTATCAACCAAAATTGCAAGCGAGTATCTCTCTCCGCAATCTCTGTCGCAAACAGCTAAAATTTAAAATTTTCAGCCATAAGCCACAACCAAAAAGAACAGAGTCTAGGTCCTCTCTCTATCTCCAAGCATCTGACCTAGCAAAACAATACGATTGCTACAGCAAAAATACACACTCTCTTAGCAACGCAGCACTGGAGAAAAACTCATCACTCATCAACCTAACCAACGTCTGTCTGTAAGAGTGAAAACTGGAGGGGATTAGTAAGCTGGCTGCTGCACACTGTTCTATGACCTGAGGACCGCGCCTTGGGTTATCTTCCACCCTCCTGATTTGGAGAAGCCCGCCTCGTACCGAGTGGTGTACTTCGTGTCATACGAATCGTTGTTCCTGCGGTCGGCTACATCGGTGAGTTGGCCCGCCTCCTCGATCGTCGCCTCCACCGTTGCCCGTCGACCATCTTGGGAGACGGTGATGCTGTCGATTGTCACGCCGGAGAGCGTGTACTCCCAGAACCAGCCATGGCGCTCGATCTCCGCTGCTCGGTCGGTCCATACCTTCAGCATGTTGCCATCAAGAACCTGGCAGATCATGGAGAGATCAGTACCGGTGTTCTGACTTTGATGAGTAAAATGGAGATAAGTAGGCAGTGGCAATAGTTGTTAAAAAAGACTATGCAGTGGCACTGAAAGTACTAATACGCGAGTCAAACAAGCAGGCTTACTGAAACACAAGATTATAAAAAGTGCACATCATGACATATAGGACTGTATCCGAGATGTCTCGACTCCGTAAGAAGCTAAGTCATGAAGCAACGAAGGTCAAAGTATTGAGCCTCACCTCTTGTAATGATGCAACAGAATGATCTGGTCCCAAGGCCTTGGATTTGATACTCTGCCACTTGCGAACAATATCTTCTGCCAACTTCACATCCATTCTAGGAATCTGTACCAGCTCTTCATCTGCTGCAGGATCTTCAAATAATCATGCAAGGATTAATTAGCTATGATGTATATTACATAATTAATATAAGATCTATTGTTTCAGAAACATTTTATGTATAGATCAAACGTTTGGTACATAGTTTTGTTGGAAACGTCAATACAAAGCAGCAGACTTTAGGGTGTAATATTACCAGATAGCAAGTATACCCAATAAACATATGAGCAGAAATTTTCGATGTTGTTTAACTAACATAGGAAGTAAAAGAGTTTTTACTTACCATCAACTGAGTCAACAACATTAGCAACTGCCGAGGACCCAAGCTCGCTCCTAATAGCAGGAAGCGGCCTCTTACGAGGCAAGTACTTCAGGCCTACTACTGTCAACAGCGCAAACAATGCACCAGCGGAGATAATCTTCAAAGCCGCATTTTTGGAATCATGGATGACATATCCAGCACCATTTTTCTGGTCAAACTTTTCAAGAGATTCCTCAAGGCTATCGTTAGGATTTTCCATGGCTGACTGGTCTAGCTGTTCTATCAATGGAAAAACCTTGCTGAATGCTTGGAGAGCACTAGATTTTACGGTACCAAGTGCAGCTGTAGCTCGAGCACCAAGTTTTGCTATAGCAGCAGCAGCAGCCAAATGAGAAGCACCACCACCTTCCATCCTTTCTAGGTAGCTTAAAACTTTTGGGTCATCATAGTAGTCTCCAAGTCTAAACTGCATGCCTCGAGTATCTCTGCTCCTAGGGAACACCTCAAAGACAAGCCAAGTCTCCAAAAGCTTGCACAGCCCTGGAAGAAGATCATTCTCTTGGTCGATGCTAGAGTTGTGCACAATAAACTCTACAATTTTGGGGTCTCTATATGGTGAGGACTCGTTATCAATTCCAAGCCAAATTCTGCACTTGCTAATATCTCCCACAAGCAATGAGCAAAGCGCTCTTTCCAAGGCAAGGTCCATCTCGTTATCATAAGCATATTGAGAACCTATATTGAACTTCTGGAGTTGTTCGAAGAGATCATCTGCCATCATGATGAATTGTGGTCTTTTACTTACAATTGCTTGAGCAACATGTGCAAGTGCCACACTATAGATTTCAAACCATTCAGGTGGTATGCTATTCGGTGTTTTCGAAAAGAAATCCATCTGTGGTTTGCAACAGAAAATGAGTCAACACGTTCTGAAAAATATGCTACTGTAACATTAACAGACTACTGCCTCATGAAAACTGATATATACAAACCTGCTCAGCTGATGTCATCCGCAAAAAAGCCTCATTCATGTAGGCTTCACGAGAAAATCCTCCTCCAACGGTAGCAATACCTCCTCTAGCAACACTCCACAAAATGTTTCTCACACCTTGAAGACCTTCTTGGCGCTTATTTTGATGTTTTTCATCAAAAGGAAGGGCAAGAAGCTCCAATACACAACGAGGTGTGATCTCCTCCAAAGTTCCATCAATCTGCAACAGCAGATCAGGTGCGAGATTGCTTGCCCCATCCTCCTATAGTACAAAATTTCTGTCAGTACTGCTTCTAGAAATGAGCAAGGGCCAAGACGTCACTCTCTTAGTGACGCGCTACATCGGCACCCAGATGTAGTGGAAAATGTGCAACGGTCTTCGTACTTTACTCGACAAATGTGAGGGGCAAGGAAAGCTAGCCGAGGAGAGTAGGATCTGTCTGGGTAGTTGGAATGTAAGGTCCTTAACAGGTAAGTTAAGTGAGTTAATTGATACGACGATTAGGAGACATGTAGATATCTTGTACGTTCAAGAGACTAAATAGACGGGTCAAAAGGCGAAGGAGGTGGGGCATACTAGCTTCAAGTTGTGGTATACTGAAACAAAACAAAGCAGGAATGGAATGGACATCTTAATTAATAAGAGCCTCAAGAGCGGAGTTGTCGACGTGAGGAGACAGGGGATATGATTATCCTAGTAAAGCTAATCTTTGGCGACTTGGTTTTAAATGTTGTTAGTGCATTGCTCTACAAGTACGTCTGGGTGAGGCTTCTAAGAGACAATTTTGGAAAGATCTAAATGATGTGATTAGAAGTGTACCTAACAGTGAGAAGTTTTTCTTAGGAGGCAATTTCAACGGTCACATTGATACAACTAGTGGGGTGTTTCGAGAGTTTATGGGGGTTTTGGTTATGATGATTAGAACCAAGAAGGAGAAGATATCTTGAACTTTGTCGTAGCCTATGACCTCATGATAACTAACACCTCTTTTAGAAAGACTTTCCTATTTAGTTACCTTTAGCAGTGGTTAGCATTCTAACCAAATCGATTTTGTCCTTGTTAGGAGGGAAGACAAATGAGCCTGTATAGACTGTAAGGTTATAACTAGAGAGTGTGTTGTCTATCAACATAAGCTGGTAATTTCTGACTTTCATTTGATGATATGAGTTCGACAAGCTAAGGCCCCCAAAGCTACGAGGACGAAGTGGTGGAAACTCAAACGGTACATCTCATAAGCGTTTAAGAGAGGATGATCGTGGAAGGGATATGGAACGTGGGAGAAGCGAATAGTACATGGATGGAGATGGCAACTTGCATTAGGAAGGTGACTACGGAGGTGCTTGTGTTAGAGATAAGGCAGGTTAGAGATAAGAATCTGTTTGTAATCTGCCGCAGAGATATAATTGGAAAGACCTGGCTATAGATAGAATAGATTGATTTGAATGCAATAGATGGAAATAAGTCCTGCCAGTCTTTCCAATCTTCTGCGGCTGATGTATTGTACCATATATGGCGTTTCAGCCTAGTATTTAACATGAAGGATCGGTGGTGATCCTTAACCCCAAAACAATAGATCTTTTCATGGTATCAGAGCCTCTCCTCAATGACGAGCTCATCCACCCTTATGGCCGCCGCCCCCTCAGGTTATCCTGTGACGGAAAAACTAACCAAAACCAACTACACGCTGTGGAGAGCCCAGATTCTTCCAGCAATCCGTGGTGCAAGACTTGTCGGCTACCTTGATGGATCGGCAACAGCACCAGCAGAGGAGATTATCACCAAAGATGGCGAGAAGGAGATCAAAATCTTCAATCCCGCATATGATCTGTGGCTTGAGAAGGACCAGCAAGTCCTGGGTCACTTACTCTCCTCTCTCTCACGAGAGATCCTGATCCATGTGGCCTCCAAGAAGACGGCGAGAGGTCCGGAAGGCTATTGAGCGATGTTTTCGCCCAAACTCGTCTTGCGCAGTCGTCAACACGCGCATTGCCCTAGCAACAACAAAGAAGGGCAACATGACGATTGCTGAGTATGTTGGGAAGATGAAGGCTCTTGGAGATGAGATGGCAGCCGCAGGAAAATCGCTCGATGACGAAGAATTAGTATCCTACATTCTTGCTGGACTTGATCTTCAATACAACTCCATTGTGACCAATGTCACTGGGCGATCAGATCCTGTTACCATTGGTGAGCTTTACTCTCAACTTCTGAGTTTCGAACAGAGATTGAATCTTCGCAGAAAATCGCATCCGACCATCTGTCAATTCTGCAATGCGTGGACAAGGTGGATCTCATCATGGCTTCCAACGTGGTCGTGGAGGACGCAGCCGAGGCCGAGGTCGCAGACAATTGGAGTCGTGGTCGCGGTACAGCATCCAACAATACTAACCGAGGCACTGCAGATGCAAACACACGTCCTATTTGTCAACTTTGCAAGAAAAAGGGACATATTGCTCCTACTCTTTGGTATCGCTTCGATGAGAACTATGCTCCTGAAGAAAAGAGTGCTTCTGCAGCAGTGAATTCTTATGGTATTGACACAAACTGGTATACTGATACCGGTGCAACAGACCATATCACAAGTGAACTTGATAAGCTGGCAGTACGCGAGAAGTATACTGCTGGTGATCAGATCCACACAGCAAATGGGGCAGGTATGAATATTCATCATATTGGTCATACTATTGTTCATGCCCCCTCTCGTAATCTCCATCTTAATAAAATTCTTCATGTCCCTAGTGCTAAAAAAAACTTAGTTTCAGTTCATCGCCTTGCTGCTGATAATCAAGTGTTTCTTGAATTTCACCCTACTTTCTTCTTGATTAAGGATCAGATCACGAAGAAAGTCCTTCTCAAAGGCAAATGTGAAGGAGGTCTTTACCCTCTCTCATTCACACCTTCTACCGGTCCCAACAAGCGATCTTTGGAGCAATAAAACCATCCTCATCAAAGTGGCATAGCCGACTCGGTCATCCAGCATCTTCAATAGTGCAGCAGGTTGTTAGATTGAATAAACTCCCTTGTACCCCGAGTCCAATAAAGGGGTTTTTGTGATGCTTGCCGCAAGCAAAAAGTCACCAATTACCATATTCCAAGTCATCTAGTGTCTCTAAAACTCCTCTAGAGCTAGTTTTCTCAGATGTTTGGGGACCAAAGATGTGAGTCTCAGAGGAAGAAACAAGTTCTATGTCACCTTTATTGATAATTATAGCAAATTTGTGTGGATTTATTTGCTTCGTTACAAATCTGAAGTCTTTCAAAAGTTTCGTGAGTTTCAGCAACTTGTTGAGCGATTGTTTGATAAAAAGATCATCTCTATACAAACAGATTGGGGAGGTGAATATGAAAAACTCAATCCTTTCTTCAAACAAATAGGCATATCTCATAGAGTCTCTTGTCCCCATGCCCATCAACAAAACGGTGCAGCTGAAAGAAAACATCGGCACATCGTTGAAGTTGGTCTCTCCCTCTTAGCTCATGCATCTATGCCACTTAAATTCTGGGATGAGGCATTTGCTACGACCACATATCCGATTAATAGAACACCCAATAAACTTCGCAATTTTCCACCCTTTGGAACGATTGTTTAAGATCAAACCCGATTATGACGCCCTTCGTGTCTTTGGTTGTGCCTGCTGGCCTCACTTGCGTCCATATAATACTCGCAAACTTCAATTTCGCTCAAAACAGTGTGCCTTTTTAGGCTATAGCAATATGCACAAGGGTTTCAAGTGTCTTGATATTCGATCGGTCGATCTATATATCTCGCGATGTAGTCTTTGATGAAGAGGTTTTCCTTTTGCTAAACTTCATCCAAATGTCGGTGCTCGCCGATCCGAAGTGCTCCTTTTCCTTCTCTTTTGACACTATTGATCACGGGTGAACAATCAAATGATCAATATGATGATTATCCTCCGATAATGATGCTCTCCCGACTACTAATCCTTCTCCTGCTCTGCCTTAGACACCTCCGGCCGGCTTGTGCAAGAAGAAGTTGAACAAACCAGAAGAAGTTGAACAAAGCAGCAGCAGATTGAACAGCGACAGAAGAATCGCACGCAAGAAGAAGCACCAGCACCCAAGCCACCTATTACTCGGTGTACACGGTAGACTAAAGTCCCTCTCGCCGCACATACATCGCTGATTCTCGCCAATGGAAGATTTGTTGCGACCTCACGAAATGATGGCTACGCATGAACAACCCTCTGAAGATCTCCCTGACAGTTCTGCAATGACACAAGGTGTAAGCTCTCTATTCCAACATCGACTGCTACTTGCCTACAAAGAAGGTATTACAAAACCAAGAACATTTACAGATGGTCGAATAAAATATACTGATGGGAGGATCAAGTATGGTTTTCTTCCTGAAAATGGTGAACCATGTAACTTGGAAGAAGCTATGCAGTCTGGGAACTGGAAGAAAGCAATGGATGAAGAGTACATGGCACTTCTGAAAAACAAGACGTGGCATCTTGTACCTCCTAAGAAAGGGATGAATTTAATTGATTGCAAATGGGTGTACAAAGTAAAAAAGAAAGCTGATGGAACAATTGATAGGTACAAAGCTCGTTTAGTAGCAAAAGGCTTCAAACAAAGGTATGGAATTGATTATGAAGATACCTTTAGTCCAGTAGTAAAAGCTGCTTCAATCAGACTTGTTTTATCTATTGCAATCTCAAGAGGATGGAATCTTCGCCAACTTGATGTAAAGAATGCGTTTCTTCATGGTGTTCTTGAGGAGGATGTGTTTATGAGGCAGCCGCCAGGGTATGAAGACATGAAAATGAAAGATTATGTGTGCAAACTAGACAAGTCGTTATATGGATTGAAGCAAGCTCCTAGAGCCTGGTACTCAAGATTAAGTGAGAAGTTACTACAACTCGGTTTCAACCATCAAGAGCTGATACATCACTTTTCTTTTATAGAAGAGGTGATGTGATCATCTTTATGCTCATTTATGTGGATGATATAATTGTGGCTAGTTCATCAGCTAAAGCCACACAAGCTCTTCTTAAAGACCTTCAAGGTGAGTTTCCACTAAAAGATTTAGGTGATATACACTATTTTCTTGGGATTGAAGTAAAGAAGATAGATAATGGAATCCTTCTAACACAAGAAAAATACACTGCTGATTTGTTGAAGAGAGTTCAGATGCAAAGGTGCAAACCAATGAATACTCCTATGTCCACTATTGAGAAACGTCATTAGAAGGACAAAAATTGAGTCCTGAGGATGGCACAAGATATAGAAGCATAGTTGGAGCATTACAATACTTAACCCTGACAAGGCCGATATTTCTTTCTCAAGAATAAAGTGTGCGATTCGTGATGCACCAACAACTGCACATTGGACAGCAGCTAAAAGAATACTTAGGTACTTACAACACACTATGGGATATGGACTGAAAATTACTAAATCCTCTTCTATGTTAGTTTCGTGATTTTCGATGCGATTAATGGTTGTTTGGATGATAGGAAATCCACAGGAGGATTTCTTTGTTTTCTAGGAAACAATCTTGTATCCTGGAATGCAAAGAAACAACCTCACAAGATCTAGGTCCAAAGACAGTGTTTAGTACAAGGCAATGGCTAATTGTACAAATTGAAATAATGTGGATACAGACTTTTCTTAAAGAATTGGGAATTTCTAGTCCTCCTGCAACTCGACTATGGTGTGATAATCTTGGAGCAACATATCTATCTGCCAATCCAGTTTTTCATGCTCGGACTAAACATATTGAGGTTGATTATCATTTTGTTAGAGAAAGAGTAAATCAAAAATTGCTTGATATCAAGTTTATTCCAACAGGAGATCAGATTGCAGATGGTTTCACCAAAGCTCTACCCATTCAACGGCTTAAAGATTTTCGAAGCAATCTCAACTTGATAAAGTTGTGATTGAGAGGGGATGTTAGAGATAAGGCAGGTTAGAGATAAGAATCTGTTTGTAATCTGCCGCAGAGATATAATTGGAAAGACCTGGCTATAGATAGAATAGATTGATTTGAATGCAATAGATGGAAATAAGTCCCGCCATCTTTCCAATCTTCTGGTACGATGTATTGTACCATATATGGCGTTTCAGCCTAGTATTTAACATGAAGGGATCGGTGGTGATCCTTAACCCCAAAACAATAGATCTTTTCAGCTTGGAATGACCCGAGGGACAAGATGTGAACCTAAAGACACTTGGTGGTGGAATGGGGAAATGAAAGAGGCTATCGAGGAGAAGCAGACATGCTACAAGCGCATGCACCATGATAGGAGCGACGACAACGTACAGAAGTACAAAGCAGCAAAAAAGAATGCAAAGAAAGTGGCGAGTGAGGCACGGGGCAAAGCCTATGAGGAACTTTATCGGAAGTTAAGTACAACGGAGGGTGTGAAGGATGTCTATAAGATGATAATGAGGTTAGTATGATTGAACTGGATGATGTTTTTGACGACACCGATAGATGGATTGTTCGAAGAATTCAAGAGTCGGAACAAAAAAAGACCTTAAAATGGATGAAAGTGAGTAAGGCATTGGGGTCTAATAACATTCCTATCGAGGTGTGGAAATGCCTGGACATAGCGATCGCTTGGCAAACTAATTTGTTCAATAGCATTTTTAGATCAAACAAGATGCCTAATGAGTGGCAGAGAAACACATTAGTACCAATTTTCAAAAATAAAGGAGACATTCAAAGTTGTACTAATTATAGAGGAATTAAGCTCAGGAGCCACACAATGAACCTTTGTAAGCGAGTGATTAAGCACCGTTTAAGAAGAGTGACTAGCATGTTGAAAACTAATTTGGTTTCATGCCCAGGTATAGGGAGTAAAAGAAAGATCTTCACATGGTGTTTATCGACTTGGAGAAAAACTATGACGAAGTGCCAAGAAAGGTCATATGGTGGATGCTCTAAAGGGAAAAAAGTCTCAACAAAGTATGTTACCCTAATCAAGGATATGTACGAAGATGTTGTGACTAACGTCAAAGCATGTGGTAGCGATACTAATGACCTTTCTATTACGATAGGACTACACCAAGGGTCAACGCTGAACATATACATTTTTGCCCTAGTAATGGACGAGGTCACGAGGAATATATAAGGAAATATCTCTTTGTGTATACTTTTCGTTGATGACGTTATACTAATTGATGAGAGTAGAATAGATGTCTATAGAAAACTGGAGTTGTAGAGTAAGACTTTAGAATTAAAAGGCTTTAGACTTAGTAGAACTAAAATTGAGTATATGAGGTGTGATTTCAGCGGTGCCAGGGCAGATGATAGAGATTTTAGTCTGAACGGACAAGTAATGCCTAGGAAGGACATTTTTCGATATATGGGATCGATGCATAGTGGAACAGCGAGATTGATGAAGATACGAGTCACAGGATAAGAGCGGGGTGGGTGAAATGGCACCAAACATCAGGTATCTTGTGTGATAAAAAATCCCTTAAAAGTTAAAGGGAAAGTTATATAGGACGGCGATCAGTATGATGCTATACAGAGCGGAATGCTGGGCGACTAAAAAACATGTACAAAAGATGAGTGTAGTGGAGATGGAGATGTTACGGTGAATCTATGGTCACACAAAGCGGGATCGAATCCGCAATGATGATATATGTGATAGGATAGGGGTGGCACTAATTGAAGAGAAACTTGTCTAGCATCGCTTGAGATAGTTTGGACATCTCCAACGGAGACCTTTTGAGGCACTAGTACATAGTGAAATTTTAAGACATACCGAAAACATAAGAAGAGGTAGAGGCCTACCAAGACTGACATGAGAAGAAGCAGTTAAAAGAGACTTGAGATATTGGAATGTATCCAAATAGTTGTTTAGGGACAGTGTTTTAGGCCCTCAATTCAGATGGTAAGATGTAGAATTTAGGGTTTTAGCCTTGTAGGTTTTATCATAAGGCTCTCGTTTTTTCCTGACCTTCAAGGAGTTTCATTTCTAGCCTACTACAACTTGTTTGGGACAAAAGCCTTTGTTATTGTTGTACTGCTTCCAGAAACACTTTCTTACCAAAATACAGCCTATGTATTTCAAACTAATCTTCACATATTTATCTAATTTTATCATATTCAAATATTGTCCCAGTGAAAAGACAGACAGTGGAAATATCATCCTTTTATTGAGTTTCTTTTTTATTTTGCAGTTTACTATATTATTAATATAGACTTATTCAGTAGGGTCCGCCCTTACTGTTCTCCTAAAAAAGGTAGATGGCTAAAAGTAAATATGATTATATGTTTATTTACTCATTTAACTACAGACTTTTAGGTATTGGCTGCTTACAATGATGGGCTAATAAATTTGAGTAAGAGGAAAACGAAAAAATGTGCATCATCCATTGTCTGTAACCAGTGTTGGGATTAAGCTAGGTGTAAAATATAGGACTATAGTAATGGCTACACTATAGTGAAGTTAATAGTTAAGGCCAAATCTCAGTAATTTCACGCTTTGAAAACTGACATGGAAGCAAAACCTTGACAAGTCCCAATTAACAGAAATTACATACAAAATACTAAAGGACACTGTTGCATTTGATGCTTACCATAAAGGTACTTAGTTTGCCAAACAAAAGAAAAATTAGTAATCAGCATCAACACCAATTAGATCGACCTAGACGACCTTGATGGCTTGATCCCCAACTACATATATATAAACAATAGTAGAAGAACAAAATTTATGTTCTCACCTGGGTCAACATATGACACTAAGATTAATAAACTGATGTTTGTCCAAAGCCACCCTAGACATGTTAAATCTGCAATGCAATGTCTGATGGTGAAAATAGCTCACCTGCAAGAGCTTGAGAGCCCTCTCAAGCACCTCACAGCAGCGGATTACATCTGGAGGGATTGCCGCCATTGCATCCCTTGATAGGTCTACATAAGCCAGAGCCATTGCTAGCACCACATCCTGCTTGAACCGCTTGGGTGGCCGGTCCTGCAGCAACTGCTCCCCAGTTGCAAGGACTACCTGTGCCTCCCCAGCCTCCTGAAGCACACACAGCACACCTGGAACCTGCTTGACAAGACACCCAATATAAGCAGAGACCAATTTTATCCTAATGCTATTTGAAATCATACAAGATCCAAGTGCACTCTTTGCTACCCCTAGAACCTCACCTTGTCCCAAGCAACATCCATTGTAAGCACCGCATCACGGTTCTCAGAAAGTGCACGGTCGTACTCAGTGCGGGAACTCTGGTTTGTGAGAGTATCATGGGCAATCTGCAGCATTTGCCGACGTCCGACAAGAGCATCAGTGCTGTAGCCGTACTGCAGTGGCTTGGCTATCCGTGCCTCAAATGCCCTCCTGATTCCATCACCGAGGAAATGTGGCTCTGCACCGAGAATCTGAGCAGAGCAAATCCAACAGATCATTTCCAAAAATAATCAGAGGTGTGATTTTTACCCACTAACCATAGCTCCTTACGGTACGTATGGCAATCTTTAATGAAGGAGGTAGGGCACAATGTGACTTGCAGGATATGATGGATCAGAAACTTGGAGAATTCAGCATTGCAATTAGTTAAACAGCCATACAAGAGAAGGTAAAGGGTTCGATTTTTTATGAGATTGCAGGAGACAATAACCTAGAAAAAGGCTTTAAAATGGAATAACCAAGCAGAATGCTCAAAGATACAGCCTTTCTACGACACAGTATCGTCACGTATCAAGAATCATGCCCTTTTCTCCGTCAGATGATAATCCTAGGACCAAGTAATTAGTAAATCACACGAGTTGCCCGTGGAGAAAATTACGGCCTAACCTTGTAGAAGTCGACTTGGAGGGGAAGGAAGCGTTCGGCGGCCTCGGGGAAGAGAGGGACGAACGGGGACGCGGAGGCGCAGGAGGGGGCCGCGGCCGGCGGGTCGGCGGGGGCGGCGGTGGGGAGTAGGTGGAAGTCGGCGAAGAGGCGGTCGGCCCAGCGGCTGGCGGCGCGGCAGGCGACGGGGTCAGGCGGCCTGTGGCGCGGGCGCGGGAGGGAGAAGGCGAATGGGGCGGAGTTGGGGCGGGCGAGGAGGTTGTGGAGGCCCTCCATTGCCGGCGGGGAGCAGGGAGGAACCGTTGTCGCTGAGTGCTTTGTTGGGTTGGTGATGTGGATGCTTTTTAGCGTGCGACTGCTCAGTCAGCTCATCTAACCTTCGCTGTAGTTTTTGGTTTTTTTTTTTTAGAATCGTACGGTAGTGGTCGTTAGTTTTCTTAAGAAAACATTTAAAAAAAGATATAACACACGGATAGTGTAAAGAAATAAGCGGAAAAACAAAAAAAAAAGAAAAGCTAAATTAGAAGTCGACGTGTTCCAAGTGATTTTAGGTTCAAATAAATTGAAAACAAAAAAAACAGAATCTAAAATCGTTTTGTTACAGCTAATCGATGTAGCTAATAACGGGTCATGAGACCATATCACAACAATATTTATAAATAAACTTCGCATTCATGCGTAGATTCATGTAAATCATGTCTTCGCAGTTGGGTCACTTCACAGCCAATCAACCTTTCACCGTTTCGCATATAGGTTCCCCAATCTGAAGGTTTGGGTGAGTAAATCGTGGTGTGGATCCTCAAATTTGTGGGGGTGTCCTGAACTTATAACTGTACATTTATAACACTATTGGTTACATATGTACGCGCTGCGATGGGTAAAAAGAATTCTACTATTCCGATATATCCAGCCATCGTGATCAGCCTCGGTCAACACACGCCCCTGGCTCCGCCACGGCACCCAACAAAACTTCTCTGTAGCTCATATCACACTTTTTGTCGTCTTACTTGGTCTACACCACGTCCGTACTCTAGCACCATGTCAAATTATTAAACTCGCTATGTTTGCTCTAATAGATAATGTTATCATCACCTCTTAGTTTAAATGTTGATGGTTTAAAAAACAAAAAATATGCTGAAGACATCATGTAAAAATAACAAATATGTACCATTCCAAAAGAATTTAAGTGAATCATGTCCATTCAAATAGCTGAACATATACACTACTTGAATTTAAAAACATGAATGTACATGCATATAAAACCTTATGTAGATCATACACACAGACAAGCCAATGGCACTGAAAAACTGACAACGCTAGGATCAAATGCTACGTCACCAAACTTGGTTCTTCAATTGTGCGCATGATATTTGATCTTAATATAGTTTTCTCTAATTTTTTTAGATGGCCTCAAATTGAATGTGGAGTAACGCAAAACTACAACATTTGCAGTTCCTGCATTTGATTACAAATATGTCAGATGTCAATGGGTTAGGCAAATATAATGCAACCTAGCTGCCTGTATTAGGCAGTGAAAACTGTAATTATTCTAATCATACTAACAGAATGAATTGCTCCATTGTTTAGTTGAATTGGTTATATCGATTCAGGATGTCAAGTATCAGAATATTATGTGCCCATGTAACAATTGACTAGCACTGAGATGGCGCCATCTTCTCAACTGGCTTCCTTCCCAACAGAAACTCAAGATATCATGTCATTCGAAACTTTTATTGCACATAAAATACCAGCGCACAAATACATGATAATGGAAATATTGATAAATAAATAATAAACAAAATGTAGGTTCAACATGATAAAAAATATGTGACTTGCCTCCTTCCTATTGTTCTTGGTCTTCTCTGTCGACTTCAAGCTTGCTTCATTTGCCTTTGCTGCTCTTCAGTTAACCAACTCGCTTGTCCGTTCACTAGCGCAGAAAACACAATCAAACAAGTTCCTTATCTTGCAAAATGCAAGCTGCGAACAAAATGCAAACTGTGAACAAAATGCAATTAAACACAAGAAAAGACATAAAAGGAAATGTGTTGGGTGGTTGGAGTTCAGCAATGCTTGGTTGGCTGACAGGGCTAGAATTGGATTAGATAGGTTCAGGACGATCGAAAAGGTTATATATGTGTTGGATGAATTTTGAAAATGGAAGATAGACTTTTAGAAATGGGAGATTGATTTTTGAATTGGGTGAGTTTGGGTTTCATCGAGATTTGATTTGACAAAACAGAAGTCGAAAATGGATTCACGGGGTCGAAACGGTTAAAACGGAGGCATTTTTGCAATTTCAGGTTTGGATGAATAGTAACGGGTTCAAACACTGTTCATCGTGGATCGGTACCTACAGTACCGGATTCAAATAGTGGCGGGTCAGATTTTTCGGATGAACAGTGCTCAACAGTATCGGTCTCGGCCCAAATGCGCGTGAGCAACTTGGCCCAACTAGCGTGCGCACGGACCGTTGATGGCGATGAGGACGGACGAGATTGAGCCACGTCGTCGTCTACCTCCATCTCTTCCTCCTGGCACTACAGGGCGCCCGAACAGAACAACGGTGGCGGCGGCCAATTGAGCGCCAGCGAAGGTCGCCGACAGAAACCAAGGTTATCTACGAGCTCCTTAGAGCCTTGGGTTTCCATTTTTGAGGTTTTACGAGCTGAAGGGGCGGTGGTTCTAGCCGGTGGCGAGAAAGACTCCAAGGTACAGGACCATGGTATAAAGACTCTCCGACGAGATTCCAACGAGGTGACTAGGATTTTTTACCATCACGAGGCAAGGCGAACCCATGGGAAGTGATGGCTCCAGCTACGATGGCCGGTGTTGGGCTGTCCACGGAAGACCCTCTACGCATGGTGGTGACAAACGACGCCGGCGAGGAAGAGGCTGAGGGAAGGCCCGGTGAGTTAGGCTATGAGTTCTTAGTGGCCTAAAGGTTCTCTGGTTGCTAGGAATTGAAAAAGCATAAAATGAATCATGAGATTGGGCCGGGAGGCTTACCGGCGCAGGGGAAAGAAATGGCGGCGGTGTAGAGCGGCGGTAGACGATTGGGTGGTTTGGTGAGGTACTAGAGGTGTTTTCCAGGCAACTTGGGTGCTCGGCTGCACTAAGAAGTGGGAGGATGGCGGTGGGAACAGTAGGACGGTTCGGTGTTTTCGCGCGCGCGGAAGGAGAGAGGCAGTGGAGAGCCTGCCGTCGCGCAGAGGTGCAGGGTGAGGTGGCACTGGTTTCCTGCAAGCATTAACGGGGAGTGAAGCTTGCGGTACAGCGCGGACACATGCGATGACTGGGTGAGGCGGTGAGCCACGACGGAAGAGCGTGAGCGCGCAAGGAGCGGTGTGCGGAGCAAAGAGAGGAACGGAGCAAGGGACTGCCAGATGGGGTCACGAGCGGAGGCTGGTGTGAATGCATGGATGGAGACGGCCGCAACTCTGGGCGGCGAGAGCACGACGTGTGGAAGCAGCTGAGCAGAGAGGCGGTGGAGCACAGAGGCGCCAACGAAGAAAAAAAGCGGGGAGCCAAAAGAGGAAAGCGCATTCTCAAGAGACTTTGTCAGGAAGGGAAAGAAATCCGAATTCAAAAGAAATTTAAGAAAATTTTTAAAATTTTTGGATTGTTTCAGACAGCAAAGGAGTAGTCGGCTGCGGTAGCTGTGGCGTCGGTTGCTTGGGGTTATTAAGGTGGAGACGGGGAGGAGGAAGGCGCGGACGGCAGCGAGCGGCTCGGCCATGGGTGCGGCGGCGGCGGGCGTTTGTGCTGTCTCCCGGTGTTTGGCGCGATCGATCGAGGCGTGGTTGGTGGGATAGAGATGATGAGAGGAGATAAGGGGACGAGCCGGTGTGTTTCGTTTGGTCTGTGGCGTTGCGTTTTCCGGGCAAAAACGACGGCACGTCTACAAGTTTACAACAGTGTGAATCCTATCTTCTTCTTCCTCTTCTTCTTCGACAGCCAACTGGTCTGGACGGAGGAGGAATGGGGGGAAGCTAGCTGTTACAGCGAATGAAAGCCCAAACATGAACACAAACCAACAGAGTAACAGAAATAGAATACACGATCGAGGAATGTTACTCGCTTATTGTTGGCATGTACCAGCAGTACATCCAAGAGCAATCGTATCACACGTTCGGCGTTCAACGCAGTAGTAAATGCGATTAATTAATTATGAGCACCTCACACAGTCTAGCTTATACGTACATGGTGGGTGGAACAGATTAAGAGGCAACTAATTATTTAAGCGGCCGGCGGCGGGGGACGGAGCAGCTCGTCGGCGATGGCCTCCTCCAGCCACTCCTCGGCGCCGGCCATGATGCCTGGGCTGAGCCGCACCATGAGGACGCAGAACTCGGCCTCGCTGAGCGCGCCGTCGCCGTCGTGGTCGCCCTCCCGCACCATCGCCGCCGCCTCCTCCTCCGTCATGCCGGCCACGCCCAGCACGGCAGCCGCGCTCCGCCGCAGGCTCTCGACGGTGATGGCGCCCCGCGCCGGGTCGGCCAGCAGCCGGAACCCCGCCCGGAGCTCCGACAGCAGCCCCGCCGTGCCGAGCCGGCCGGCCATCACCGGCAGGAGGTCCTCGTAGTCGTCGCCGCCGGCGCGAGGGCTCGTGGCCATGACTGATCCGAGCCGACTCGCGGCTTGTAAGCTGCGAGCAAATTGACAGGTAAGAATTGCTGAGGTCGTTTCTGTTGACATCTGCTTGAAGGTTCGTTCTTGTATATAAAACGAGGATTGGGACGGCGCGACGACGACGATGCTATGCTTGTGGTGCGGTGTCCCTCAGGAGGCACGTGGAAGCGCAACCGTTATAACCAAAGACACACTCTAGATATCCCGCTCATTTCGACTTCACCTTCTGATTTCTGACTTATTTTTTACTATTTATAATTTCGTTTTTTTTCTTAATTTTTGGTTTTTTTTTGAGTTTTTTTGTCGGTTCTTTTTTTGCCGTATTCGTTTGCATTGTTTGTGATGGGCTAACATATTTTTTATATTTTTATTTTTAAATTTAATTATGTTAAATAAGCCTCTGTCACCATTCTGATGTTTTTTCACCACCACGATGCTTTTCAGCCATAAGCCACCAAAAATAAGCCAAAATGATCATCACCCTAGGTCTAGGTCTATTCTTTTTGACTAAATTTTTTATAGCTTTTAATTACAACTTATAATTTTTGGAATGTTTGTACGAGAAATTATAGAGTAACAGAAACTCATGTGCGGTTTTTTCCGATATAAATAAAGTCGGTATAGTATGTATTATAATTAACTAGTAGACCCTATCTTAAAAAATACCTTATTTACTATAGAAAAATCGAAAAACAGCTTTTAAAACTTGAAAAGAACAGCCCCGTATGTCTTTATTTTTTTACGGTAAATAGTTTTCTACGGTGTCTAGCTTTCAAACGAAATATCTTTTCAAAATAAAGTCTATCAGTTAATTATAGTACATATTATGATAACTTTATTTATATAAATTAAAACTACATATAAATATCTCTTTTTAAGTCTTCATATAAGTTACTATTCAAAAGCCAAAATTCAAAAGCTACCGTCGATGCATGATGGAACAGGTTAACTACAGGAGAGTTCCCGAGGGGCAACGTAAGCGACGTTAGGACAAAATCCCTCTCATCCCCGCCTGGGGAGAGCTTCCAGGAAGCTTCGAGGGGTGGAGACTTTTTAGTTCACGGTGCTTGTACTAACTCCACTGTTGAAGGAAGCTTCCGAGAACCCCGTCTGCAACCGACTTCACGCGGGAAATCCGACGAGTCACAGATAGATATGCCTAGTCGCATCATCTAATGATTTATAGTTTATAGCGTCCCGCGAATACTTATACGAACGAACCAAATGACGATAAATCAATAAACTGCTTCAAAACATCTATCATGATAAATTATCTCGAAAAGACAATGAAAAAGTATTAGTTGTTCAAGAGAAGCTATAAACCATAACTGATAAGCTGAAAAGAATATACCTTTATTTACATCCCATTCGTTTCTAATTACTAGCTGAATACCCATATGTTGCTATGGATTTTAAAATTTTATCATACTACATATTCTGAAACTAACGAGTGGTAAAAATTTTTAAAACATGTATACAAATATGTTCTAAATTTTTTTAATGAACACATCCGGAATAATGTGTACTCTAATATATAGAGTTGTATCTAATTCTTTAAACAAGAAAGGGTGTACTGAAAAAAAATCAGTAAGTATGGTTAGGCCTAGAATATCTTACATAGAAACACATTACTTATTATGGATTCACCGACTCTCATTCTTAACAATTTTCAGAATGTCTGTGCTTAAAAAACTAAAGTTTCCAATCTGTTGTTAATCAATTAACAACATAACTTATTATTAAATTCATAAGTAAGCCTACAAGACATCATTAGTATAACTTTCATAGAAACACAAGCATAGATGACTTGCTTAGATACTATAATTAGCAAAAGAAACAATATATGTGAAACAATATTTGCCAACAAATGATCTAATCATCGCTGTTCCTGTATCGCAGCGACACGGTGTCATGCACATAAATATCTGAATATCTCGAAAATTTGTACTCGAATAACAAGTACACTGTACGTTTTTAGTACGATTGATAATTAAAGTTTAAGACCAAAATACAACGGCAATACCTCTATCTAGTATCTACGTCAGCATTGGCAATTTTACAATGAGCAGCTAACATTTTTGCCTGCTCTTCACATTTTTTCATTGCCACCTCCATATTGTGAAGATGGTAGAAGAGGATAGATCCTGAATACCACCAAATCGTAACATGCAGATCTACTGATTTAAAGTTGGAACACAAGTCATCACGACCATCCATGTAAGGGCACTGCAGACTGGTACCACCACACCATTATCGTTGCAGCTGAAGGCCGTGCAACCATAGGAGAAAATTAGCCGAGCACTGGCAGTTAGCAGAATCTGAAACGATCGGATCATTATGTGTTGCCTCAGATTAAGGAACAAGATCTTGCTTTTTTGGCCAATTCATTTCCCATCTTTTAGGATATGGTTTACCTGCAGGCTGCTGTGAAGTCTGGGGATCAAATCACTTTAGCGGCATGCTTAGTGCTGCGAACAAACCAAAAATAGGCTCCATAGGCATTTCAAAGGCACCGGATATTCATACTTTTGCCAGATGATTGTGCAACCTCACGAAATCTTCCAACATCAGATCAGAAGGTCTAGCCTGCCAGCAATAGAGAATTAGGCGAGCAGGCGAGAAAGAAAGAGAGAGAGAGAGAGGCTGAGGCTTACTGTAACTGGAAGACCAATGTTGCTAAGAGCAGCCTCGATCTCCACAGAAGAACATAAGTGCTGAAGTGATTTCCGAAGCATCTTTCGCTTCCCATTGAAAGCGGAGTTCACCTGAAATTGAAGGATAGGAACTAATCTTGTGGCAATTACCAACAACATGGGAGTTAATTAACCCTGTAAGACAAAAGATGGCAAACATTTGTGCGCAGTGTGACTCACCATTGAAAAGAAACTTTTGTGAGAACCAACAGACGGATACTCCCCAGCATTCTTTAGTTTAAAGCTTATAACAGCACCATCAACCTGCAGATGGTAGTCTTTACATGTCATGTTTACTGTTAAGAGTATTAGAGATAAGGGTATTAGAGATAGAATAGGAATCAACATATTCCCCTGTAATATCATTTTGTACTCCCTATATATATTGCTCATTAAAGCTCTTCAATATATACACAATATTCATAACATGGTATCAGAGCTTAGGTTAAAACTCTAACATCGATCTACTTCCGTTGTTGCTGCTGCCCCTGAGAGGATCGATCTCCTCTCCCGGGGGCGGCCATCTCGCTACGACCACCTCCCGGCCGCCGCATGTGCCGTCACGCCATACGCCACCAGATCGTCGGATCTCGCCATCTCCCGGCCGCCAGCCGTCTCGCACGTGGTCGTCGTCACCTCTCGCTGTCATCACGCCGTCGAGCCGGATCTCCGGCTGCCTCCGCTCTCCGCCGCCGGATCTGGAAACCCCGCACCGGATCCGGCCACCTCCACCCTAGATCTAGGCCGTCGCGCTCCGTCACCCTCGGATCCGGCCGCCGCCGGTCTGGCCCCGCACAGATCCGCCCGACAACATCAAGACTCGCACGACGGCCACCTCTCTTGACCGCCGTGCATGCGCTGTTCACGGCACCGGACGCATCCGCCTTCTTGTGCGATCCGGCCGCAGTGCCTCCTTCGCGCCGCCGCCTCCGCCGCGAGACCACAAGCCACCGCCCATCCGGAGGCCCGGTGCCTCGTCTAGCCGATCTGGCGGATCCGTGTCCACGCCGGCACCCGCGTCCGCCGGGCGGCCATCTCTCGCCACCACCGTTTACGCTTCTCCGCCGCCAGATCCACCGTCGGATCTCGCTGCGCCTGGATTTCAGTGAGCCGCCGCGGCCGACCATCTCTTGGACCGCCGCCGCCGCTCGCCTCTTCCGGATCTGGCCGCCGCTGCCGCTCGCCTCTTCCGGATCGCCGCCGCCGCCGCCTCTTTCGGTTGGCTACCACCGACGTCACAAGTCGGATCCGCCACCTCGGGCCGGATCCGGCCGACTTCGCCGCTGAAGCTCGGATCGGTCTCGCCCGCTGATCCGGCCAGTCTTCGCTGGATCTCGCCGCCGCCACACCGCCGGCCGGATCCGGTAGCCTCTCGACGGATCCGCCGCTCTCATCGCCTACCGTTGCCGCTGCCTCCTCGGCCATCGCCGCTTAACGGCCGCCACCTCCGTGCCTCCGTGCTCGCTGCCGCCTCCGCGCGCCAGCGCGCCGCGCCGCCGCCTCGTGCCTTCGTGCCCGCGAGAGAGGTGCGAGGAGGCGGCGGGAGCGCGATGGGTGAAGAGGGAGAGAAGAGGGAGTGAGTGGAGGACGTGAGGGAGTGACGAGTGAGTAGTCGCGGCCAGTTATCCTGTGTCGTCTCGTTGATATCTGTGTCAGTTTTTAGTTATTTTTCTTTTGAGTCTTCTGTTGCGTCCATCCAAGTCCGTAGTCTTTTTTATTTTTAGCTCGTCCAAACCGTGCGAGTCCACAAATTTATTATCAGTCATAGAAGTATAGGAATTTCTTTTACATGGCAGCAGCCGCTACTCTACTCTCTGAGCCGTGTGCAGACCGTAGAAGTCAGTATGATGCCGCCGCTTCTCTAGCCGCCGCCCCGAGCTTCTAAGGCCGCCGCGCGTCTTCTGCACCTTGTGCACTGCGCCGCCGTCTCTTGGGCTTCGATCTGCGCCGTCATGCTTCTATCTTTTCCTCTTCGGTTTGATTTGACAGTTTATTCAAAAACTGTACGCAACGACGACATTATCAAGACTCGGACGTCGGATATTTCTTGTTTTAGTATTAACCCTTTTTCAAATACAATGCTATTGCATATGCCTTGCATTTAAGGGGGGTGTTAAGGGTATTAGAGATGTAATAGGAATCAGCATATTCCTCTATAATATCCCTTTGTACTCGCTATATATATTGTCCATTGGGCCTCTTCAATATACACATAATATTCATAACATTTACAACACCTCGAACAATTCGCTTATAACAATATGCTATGCATGACAACAATAGAAATAAGAAATTGCTTACCTTTGGTTGGGGGAAAAAATTTGTCCTCTCAACTTTGAACTTGTATTCAGGTTCTAAAAAGAACAAAGAAAATGTTTGTGTGATTAGATGCAAAATAATGGCTGTGATCCGTGTAACTAACTAGGCACACTAACCATATAATCAGGTCTAGGGCAAACTTTCAGGTGATTTCATGATTGTCTAAGGCATGGGTGTATAGCTACACAGAAATTGTTATGGTACAGTGGAGAGAGGACATTTAACAAATGTATGCGTACTTCTGCATGCATTCCAAAACTACTTTTATTAGCTCTTTCACCAGAAGCATAAGAGGTAAGGATGGCTTTTGACTGCTAAGCAACATCAATGTGCATCAGTGCATCTGTGTGTCGAAAGTCAAAATCATAGCAAACCAATGAATTCCCGATTAGTGATACATCCTTTACAATAAGGGCTTTCCCTACTGTTTCCCCCAAGAAAAAAGGAAATGCAGAAGCATGATTAATTATGAAACATGTATAAAAGAGTAAACTTATTGTCAAGCCTGGGCGCAGGCATGTAGCTAAAGAGCATTCCTTGGTGACATGAGTTTGCCAACAAATAACACTAAAGGAGGGCCCTCACAGAGCTTCATACAAAAGCTTACCTGAGTAGAAATTCACAAACACATTGATAGGTCGGTAATCTGGTGTCTGTATCAAAGCATCTGCAAGGCGCACTGCTGTTTCATCCTGAAAATGAAAAATTACTAAGATGTACATTTTTGTATTACAGGTATAACGAATCACCAAAAGTATTAAACACTAAAAAACCATGCGTCTAGGTATCTAACAAATAATTTGTCAACAGTGATAGTAGAGGTGCACAGAAGATAGATAAAAACGATTCCATGTCTACAATAGATAGATAAAAAAATGAGTAGTACTTCTAAAATACAAATCATACTGAAGCACTTTGTACTACAGCAAATACCCAAAACCATGATCTTCTGAACCAACATTGGCTTATAATTAATTGGAACTTGGAAGCAATATTTAGCCACTTCATGCGAAAATAAGAGGTGGTTCAAACCTGAAGCAAAAGCACCATGACAGAGAAAACATCCCCCATTGGGAGAAGTTGTTTGACAACTTGAGTGCTGACATTGAATGGTAAGTTTGACACAACCTGCAAAGTACAGAGTGTCTGTCATGTGGACACCAAAGCAACTTCATTATGTGCAATGGTTATCTAATTATATAAAAAGTTAAGTGAAATACAAGCAATGCCAAACATCGATACTAACCTTGGCATATTTTTTCATGCAGTGGGATTTCTCCTCCAGGAAAGGGAGAAAATGGGAGCGAACATGAAATTTTGTGATGTCTTCTTCAATGACCTGCATTAACTTCTTAAAATCATTACATATCGGATGAAAGCTAAGTTTTACTAAACACCAGTACACCACAGCATATTGTCAATATCCTGATCGAATTTCTACTTTCGTAAAATATGTAAATGACAATATTATCTATCTTTGATGGCCAGAAGAGCAAACTATTAAAATGACAACATTGCCCGTCTTGGATATCCAGAAGAGCAACTACAGAATAGTACAAATAGTCCTTGTTAAGAAAACAGACACACCTATAATACCCGCTTCGCTATAACGAGAGCGAAGTGTTAGTTACCACAATGGCGGCCAATACAGTGTACCCTGTTAACTTCTGAGCTTAGGACCTTAGGCATTGCATGTCAACAACCATCTGTCACAGCATATACTTGCTCATATACTGCATCCTGAGAACCAACTAGAAGATGGCAAGTGAGCCCCATTTTATGTTTACATTGTCCAGAAGTCAGAAGAATCCATAATTTTGTGAATCAAATATTTCATGTACAGAAGGTGTTTGATTTGGTTTTTAGAATGTAAAGCAGGTTAACTGGTTGAGCTAGTGTGCAGTTCACTATCGAACCATTATGAATAAGAACAGAGAACATTACAACATTGATACTATGATAGAGGGAGGTTGTGTGCAATGAAATGTAGACTCCATATGCATTACTAAAATTAGAGGAATCCACAGCTGTTCCATAATGTAGCATGGGTAAAGACTAAATAAGAATCATTTTATCTGATGCACAGCGTAGAATATTTTTTAAGATAGTAGGTGTGGCCCTGCTGTTGGAACCATCACCCAAGATATAGATCTATAGTTGTTTCTAAAAGGAACAAAAAGGCACGTCATGGAGTTGTCTTTTACCATTCTAGCAATATCGGCAGTCAACGCATGGATGAAACAATCCAAGTATCCAACATGTTCATTTAAGAACAAGACACTACCTTCAATTGCTCTGTGGATCCAAGCCTATCTTTCACTAGGGTAGCCATATGCCGATCCTGTCACCAAACAGACATAAAACAAGATGACATTGCAGATTATGGATGAGAACAGTTAACAGAAATAATCATAAGACTTCCATATCAAGGTCCACTGCAAATTATTTCGTTGTTTGTATTGAATAGGTTTCCCCAAATGCCAAAGTTTAAACACTCGTTGCACCTCCAAGGCTTAAGGAAAGAAGAACTTGCTTGGGTACTGTAACTGGAAGCTACTAGATGGGAAAAGCCTTTCGCTGCATTCCCAGAAATGTCTCCGAAAACCAACCAAACCTATATCTATTTGAACCTATACACCTAATTCAACTATACCAAATAATGATATCCTGACATGTAAACTTGTAAATATTCAAAGAACCAAACAGCTACCCCCAATCGGTGCACCATATTACAACGCAGTCTCAGGTCAGCTTATATTAAAAGGGTAAAAATCTCGAAGCCGAGATTGATCTCCGTTGAACTTCCAACCTAACAAAGGAAAAACTTGGCAAACTAACTCGAACCCATCCAAACATGAGCGACAAATTAAGGCATAAAGTACAGGGACGCCGATCGATCACAGCACTAGACTAATACATTCAAATGGCCTCTTAACCGCAAAATGTTAAGTAGTTTGACTTTGACACGATCGGAGCAACTCTCAGCCCAATTAAAGCTAAGAACAAGCGATGTCGCGGACCTTCTCGACCGCGAAGACGGTGGCGCCGGCCGCGAGCAGCGCGGCGGTGAGCGATCCGGTGCCCGGGCCGATCTCGAGCACGACGTCCCCTGCCTCCACCCCCGCCGCCGCCACCAGCTCCTCGTTCACCCTGGAGTTCAGCATGTAGTTCTGCAGGGAGACGAAAGCTAAACTGGTACACGACAAAGGTCGAGGGTTTGGGGATTTCAGGAATCGGGAGTGGGTGACCGGACCTGCCCGAGGGACTTGCGGGGGACGTGGCGGCCGCGGGAGTTGAGGGAGCGGATGGTGGAGTGGTAGTCGTCGGCGCCGACGGAGGTGGCGGCTACTGCGGTGGTGGGGCGACTTCGGCCGTGGGGTGAAGAGGTGATACGAGGTGGCGGTGGGCGGCGGCGAGGTGAGGCCGGAGACGGGGAAGGACGCGGTGGGGGTGGGGATAAGGAAGTGAGCGCCGCCATTTTCGAAGGGTTTTTACCTTGTGTTTTTTTTTATTTTATTTTCCCAGATGACTACCAGGACGGGGGCGTCGCGCCGTGATGGATTGCGTTGCGCAGAGCAAAGCCGGTTGTTCAGACAAGAATGCGCAAATTTCCGGCCCAACAATCTTTGAGCCCAACAAATCTTGGACCTGTTCGCTCGATTTGAGCCCATTTCCCAAGTATGCTACCCGAGAATACAAGCAATCTTATTGGGCATGAACAAATTATTGATCGGCGTGGGTGATGTCATCATCTCAAGACCGACACGACAATTTGAAAAGGAAACAGACCGAATTTTAGAATCTATCGAGTCATCCGGCTAGCTTTTTCCAAACGATCTTTTTGGTTTTTGATTTATTTAAATTAGAAATTATTTAAAATACATTGCTTTTAGTTTCGTTTATTTTAGCCTTTTGACTTTCCTTTTTCCTTATTATTTTGCATTGTAATTTATTTCTTTTTATTTTCTATTTTTTTCTCAAGCTTTAACGGCCGCTGTAACACGATTTCAACCGCAACCCAAAACCTTCATCAATAAAAACAAAGGAGTATTGCAGTACTAGCCAGAAGGCTAACACGTGACTCTCGAGGCTTGTGTCCTACTAGCAAAAAGCTCGGGTGATCATCGTATCTGTCCTCAAACCCTAAGTTAACACTACGATATACGGAGTCAGCCTCCACGCTTGGAGGCGATGCCAGCCTCTGGGCCTGTTCTTTTCGGTGTGAACATGAACTTGACCGAAATTTTGAATTTTGGTGCTTTTACGATCTGATTACGAAGAGACAGATCTCACTCATGCGATTTTGGATGGTACAGATGTTGGACTTTTAATATGTAGATCGCTTTACCTGTAGACCCCGTCTTGAGAAAATACTCCGTTTGAAAGTTAGGTACTGTAGCAAAAGCTAAAAGCCGCCGGCTTCGGAGGAAAAGAACATGCCCTCTATCTCTTGGAGGCAGCTTCTAAGGCTACCTCTCTTCTCTTAGAGGATATTTTAGACCAACATTGTGGGTGCTCTAACTAACTTTTGGTTTAAGATTTCGACTGTAGCTTTTGATTAAAATTATATTGTAGTGGTTGTTAGCTTATTTTAAGAAATAAGAAAAAAAAAGAGAAAAAATGAAAAATAAACCGTTATATCGTCACGGACAATACAAAAAAATAAGGAAAAAACGAATAGGCAAAAAAATCAAAATAAACTGAAATTAAAAAACCGATATATTCTAAGTGGCTTCTGACTTAAATAAAAAAATCAGAAACTAAAACCGCTTAAAACGGGCCGGCCTGCGTAATCTGCTGCCAGTCATTAGTTTATGCAGCCATAACAACGTGGTAAACTTTTCCCATAAATAATCGCATTTTTGCGCGCTTGATAAACTTGGATGCCAAATCCTCATCAAGCGGGGAACTCGCTGGACCCCGCGGATCCCATCACCGCCACGGTGACGCGGACCGCCCGTAGCAACGCCCGGTCCACCTGGACCGTAATGGCTCCTGGCTAGGACGTGTAATGTAGGGCGTCGCGGCGTAGATGGACCGGTTGTACGGAGGAGCTGGAGGTGGTCCCGCTGACCCCGCGTTAGTTTCCGTTAATGAGGTCTCTTCCCGCTCTCTTAGCTCGAAAAAGTGAGCGGCAATTAATATTAGGACTCGAGTGACTGACAGCACATGAGGGATGAGGTGGACTTGGTGTGCCACATCAGCACTGGTAGCTGATTATCTGTCGGCTCGGCTGTCAGCACTGGTAAATTCTTCAGAGTTCATAAATAGTTGTGCATTTTCTTTCTTGTCAACGATAACTTGATACCATCTTCAAGCTCGTGCGTACAAAAATGTAAGGATTTCTATTACGGAGAAAAAAAAGAATAAAGTATAAGGATAGCAATGAAGTAATTCATGAAGCGTTATGGGTAGTCTATGCAGTCACAATTTCAAAAATTCTACCGTGTAAATAAAAAACATTTGCCAGTAATAGATCACGGGATTATCACTAAACGTGCAGACTCGTAGCAGAAGTAGAGTTGATGTAGCGTATTGATGCAGTGGTAGTTGTACTAACCGTATGTCTCCTTCTTCGGCTCCTTGTGATCGTCACAAGTTGCAGATCGTTCTAGTGCTGAAACTTCGCATCAACACATCTAAGGTATCCACATGTACGGAGTAGAAACACCATGCCCTAGAGTGCTAGCGTCGGCTACGTGGTATTAGATGAGAAAGGTGTTGCGTCAAGAATTTCGCAAACTCCGAATTCTCTCTCTGTATCAAACCGTGTGCCACCGCGCCCCTTTATTGATAGACATCCATAATGGTTCTCGAACTTGAGGCCTATTAGAACTTTGTGGCTCACATGAATTTAGATTACCATCCGAATTATATCTCAGCCCTTAAGTGTGTGACCCTATAGGTCACGTACACTTGGACACAACCCGAGTACTCTACTCGTCACTAATCAGTAGCGACCCCTAGTAAGACATACCGACTCCTAAGTATACGTAAATATCATATCGGACGAATCTCAACAAAGTTCATATGCATTTTTCTTTGTCTCACGATATCGGTCATGCTCAAGGCGACTACGTGTCATCCTTGTTGGTTAGCTCGACCACTCTTTCTCGATTACATGACTTGAATTCTCCGACTACGGTTAACTCTTTAAGCGCGATTAGTATGGACATGCATTTCTAGAATCCAATCACTTGAAAGGCCTAAAGATATCTATCCCATTGTATCGAGGGGCAAATCCTATTTTGATCGACCATGCCTTGATGCATGCATCATAACAAAAATCAAAAGCTATCTTTATAACTAACCAGTTACAGAGTAGCATTTAGCAACCTATAAGTTAGCCATTATGCATCATGAGTAAGTGCGACGACCTGAAGTCTAAGAACATAGCATATGTAATGTAAATGAGATCAACTGATGACATGTAAGAAAACAACGTTCTCGCAATGTTTCACAATGGATCGATCCAACCCCATGTTTCCTAACATGTGTATATATTATTGGGTCGATATCTTCATATCTATGACTCGTGAAACATATTCATCAGCCAATACATATGCTAGTCTATTCATATATGTCCTCATATGTTTCCGACTAGGGATCGTTTAAGAATAATCATCGAAGAAATACAGAGTTTTACACTCAACTCACATATTCGATAATAAATATTAACGATATTATTCAAGAAACAAGATAACATATTATCCAGTAGATCATAAACATAATGAAACAACGTGGTCGAACCAATGTGATCGACACAATGCGATCAAAACAGCTTAATCATCTATTTGATTGCCTCCAGGGCATATTTCCAACAATTCAAGCATACGAAAACATTTCATGTCATCCAATATCATACATACACCGTCCAGAAACACATAACAGGAAGATGTTTTACATAGTTGGTATGCCCAAATAAAGATATCAATATCTTTTTTTTCCTACAAAACTCTTTACAAACGCAAACACTATGGTGAACTAAGGCCCTATTCAAAAAGTATCGTGGCTTTTAGCTGATTGCGTAGAAGATTGAGTGAGTAAGGGACACTCACGTTGAAAAGCCACTCTGTTAAAAGCGGCTTCTACGTTAACACCTTCAAACGAATTAAAGAAACTACTTTAAGCCCAAGCTGCTCCGTTCAATTCTTAGCTTTTAAAAATCAAAAGACAGGAATTATTTAGGACATAGCCTGGACCCAAAGAGCAAGCAAGAAAAACGAATCGAACGCAGAAGTAATAACAGCGTGGGCAGGCAAGATGCACCGGGATGGAGAATTAATTTGTGCACGCGCGGTCCATGAGTTGCTAACCCACGGCTGACCTGGCAGACCGTCCCGCCATAAAATTTCGCAGTTGGCCCCCGTATGCGAGTGACCACACGACGCATCCAGTCCACCGCACCACCCCCTTCTCTTCTCCCCCCAACCCCGCCGCTCCACACCCCTCGCCGATCCACGGCCGGCCCTTCCTTCCCATCCGACAGCCGCCGCCCGGATCGCCCCGCCATGGACCAGGTGAGCCCGCCCGGCCCCTCCGATCGCGCCGCCGTCGCCGCTCTCTCCAATCCTGTCTCAATGTGGCGTAATGGCTTCGTGGGTGTGCAGTACGAGAAGGTGGAGAAGATCGGGGAGGGCACGTACGGGGTGGTGTACAAGGCCAAGGACCGGCAGACCAACGAGACGATCGCGCTCAAGAAGATCCGCCTCGAGCAGGACGACGAGGGCGTCCCCTCCACCGCCATCCGCGAGATCTCTCTCCTCAAGGAGATGCAGCACAGGAACATCGTCAGGTAGGTGCCGCGCCTCCCTCTAGTGTGCGCGCGCGCGCGCTGTTCGGAGTATCGATCCGCGCAGGATGATGAATTGAGAAGGGTTCTACTTGGTGCCGTGCAGGCTGCAGGACGTGGTGCACAACGACAAGTGCATATACCTCGTCTTCGAGTACCTCGACCTCGACCTCAAGAAGCACATGGACTCCTCCCCGGACTTCAAGAACCACCGCATAGTCAAAGTCAGACACTAGCTATACTGCCCCCCTTTCTCTTTGCTCTGCTCTGCTCTGCTCTGATGTACTATCGTTTATTTCCACTGCGGAGTATCGGAATGGATTGCCCCATTTTAATGTGATTATGTTGAAAATGTGAGATGTAATACTGTTTGGTGCTCTGCGCGCAGTCCTTCCTCTACCAGATTCTGCGGGGCATCGCGTACTGCCACTCCCACCGCGTACTCCACCGGGATTTGAAGCCCCAGAACCTGCTGATAGATCGGCGTACCAACTCATTGAAGCTTGCCGACTTTGGATTGGCCAGGGCGTTCGGCATTCCTGTCCGGACGTTTACTCACGAGGTACGATTTACAGCCCGACATGTCGTAGGTCTCGTACATTTGTGGTTTAAGGTGCCTGCATGCCATCCCATGGCAGATGAAAAATTGCCTGCTATGCTTTTACCGGGGGAAAAAGTGCAGTTACCTTCGACAAGTTCCACTGAAAGCTAACATTGCCTCCTTCATTTGCAATGCATTTTGTAGTAGTTGAATTCAGTAGGCCACCCCATGCGCACACTTTTCTTCATGCTGTAGTACCGCCTGACTCATTCGAATATTGTGCATGTATTAATAGAAATAAAAAAAATTATGGACTATGGGCCTGTTTTTTTGGCTGAGGCTTATTGCTTATATTTGGGCTATTCGTGCGCGAGATTATAGAGTAACAGAAACTCATGTGCGGTTTTTGCCGATATAATTGAAGTCGGTATAGTATGTACTTCAATTAATTAATTAGTAGACCTATTTTAAAAGAACACTTCGTTTAAAAACTAGTTACCGTAAAAAAGTCAAAAGCAGAAGCCAAAAACTGAAAAAGAACGGGGCTGCCAACTGAAGGTTGATGCCTCCCATTAGTTCCACTGTTTTGCGGTACATCTTAAGATTGTTCGCTTCTTTCTTTCCTCTCTTGCCTTTATCAAGTGCCCTTTTTCTTCAGCATTCACCATCGGACCATCCATTTCATACTTCATGCCAGCTCCTGAGCTCCTGCAAAACAACTCTCCAAGTGTTGAAGTTAAAAGGGGATGAGAAAAGGAATGCATGCACGATGTGAAAAAGGGCATTTATATAGAATTAAAATTGTTAACCAGGATAGGTAGAGAACAAATTCCACAACTCATGCATATATAGTTGAAGCTCTTGTTAATATAGGCAAAGGGGAAGGAAATGAGAAGCTCTTTCCTGAATTCCAAATTTGGTGTCCTTTTGTCTTGAGTCAAACCTAGCTCCAGATTTAGTTGGAGCTGATATTCGTATCAACGAGGTGTTCTCATTGTGTTCAGCTTTTGCCCCTTCCCTTTTTTACTTGTTTCATTTTAATATAACCAAACTGTGGTTTATTAGGTAGTGACACTGTGGTACAGAGCACCTGAAATTCTTCTTGGTGCGAGGCAATATTCCACCCCTGTTGACGTGTGGTCAGTTGGTTGCATTTTTGCTGAAATGGTGAACCAGAAGCCACTATTTCCTGGGGATTCTGAGATTGATGAGCTGTTTAAGATTTTCAGGTCTTCATTTACAAATGCTGTTCAGTCTTGCTTTAAGTTCTTCCAAGTTTCTGAACAAAGACCTAACCTGGGATATAAATCCTCTTATGTGTTTATGTTCACGCAGAATTATGGGCACTCCAAACGAAGAAAATTGGCCAGGCGTGGCTTCATTACCCGACTACAAATCAGCTTTCCCCAAGTGGCCACCCGTGGTAGGTTATAAATGACTTTTCTTTATTACTGTGCAAAAAACAGTTTGAAGTTGCAGATAGGGATCGAAACTTTTTATTGTATTCCGCTCGCTATTGTAAGTTTTGGACTCTCTCATCTATGTAAGTGTAGATAATAAAACATTTCTGTTATTGGGATGCTGGATATTTTTTGTTCTAACATGAGGTGTATGCTGCAGGATCTTGCAACTGTGGTCCCCACACTCGAACCTTCAGGAATTGATCTTCTCTCAGTAAGTCAGACCTATGAATGTTCTCAGATTCCATAACGGAACTTGTGTTTTCTCAGATCCCAATAGTCTAAGTTCTATTGGGAGGAAGAGGGAAACCGAAATATATAATTGCCACCTCTATTCCTTTGATCCTGTCTCTAGGCACTTACTCATACTACTGTTATTTTAGTCTTGGGACCGGACAGCAGAGTTTTAAAGTTGCGTTTACAGCATAAAGTTCAGGCAAACATGTGCACACATTCTCTTCGCTCTGTTACAAATTTTCCATGCTGTAAGCACTTTTACATACTTCAGGTGCACCTGGACTGTCAGAATTTAGTCATGTAGGTGGTTCTCTTGCAATATTGGTCCAGGCGCGCTTTGTTGGTTGTATCTTGGTAGAGCAAGATGTTAGAGTTGTAGATATTGCAATTTGTCCACAACAATTTACATCAAGCACCTAACAGAAGATTGTATCGCTTGGTGTATGAATTCTATGTGTGCGCTTCCTTTGATACGCAGTATGCTGAGTTGTGGCACATGAGCATTAGAGCTCGTGATGGTATAATACCATTGAACTAGATGATACGTTCTTGGCGACATTATTTGCTTCGTAGCCCTTCATTTCCCTGTCCTGAATACATGATTCTGTTTATGCATATTCGTAACCTTGCTGACCGCTGTCCTCACTCATGCAGAAAATGCTGCGCTTAGATCCAAGCAGAAGAATCAATGCCCGGGCTGCCCTCGAGCACGAGTACTTCAAGGATCTGGAAGTAGCGTAGATTACGCCTCCTCCTGCCCCGCTGTACATTAAGGTCGCGTTGTTTGCACCGTCGATTTCTTTTTGGCTTCCTTAATCTAAGCTGGCGTGCTCCTTTCCCCCTATATTTGAGCTTTGGTTGTGTAGAGAAATGAGAACTAGAGAAGGTAACTACCACCTGGTTACCCGTCTGTGTTGCTCAAGCCAGTCGAAAGATCCTTGTGTTCTGGGAGCCTCTGTATTGCAGTTTTGCTCGTATCTACATCAACGCTGGACTTCGTCGTGCCATAGTCAGCGTGTGTGCAGGGTGGTACAACGATCCTCACCAAGACGGCGCGGCGTAGTGCGCGTTCCACCCTAGTAAAGTAAGGTACAGGTAGAACCCGTGTGCGACCGCAGTGGCACCAAGAGGACGTGAACGTGCTAATGGAATACCAGGAGAAAACTCACTACGCAGTGCATAGCCCATCCATGAACCAAAATGCCCTTGAGGCAATCAGCCGCATGAGAATTGTTGAGGCAATGGTAATTTTTGTATTTTATAAGCTAGGAGAGGGAAAGAGAGTCAAAAGGCCAATGCCTCAATACATAAGACCAAGCCATTAGCACGCCTAGAGGGAGAAAAAGAGAGGCAATGCCATTTCCCTTCACTCACGGCCATGCCCTATAAGCAAAGCCAGTAGAAGCTCACAGTTCTCACCCAGGCCGCAAGCCAAGAACCCCATTCATAGCCAGAGCCAAGGAAAAGCATAAGCCTCAGTCCATAGTCGAAGACCACCAATCACCTCCTCCTTCACCATTCTAGACACAACCACCAAGACGCCAACTGAAGCCATCCACACCGTAAGAAAGGGAGCAAGGAGGAGAAAGGCAAGAAGAGAGGACCCGAAGGAGCTCAGAAGGTCGAGCGCGAGAGGACGGCACCGACGACAACGATGGATGTCTACGACCGTCGAATCCACGCCAAGCCAACCATTGAGTACGCCCACCTTCCCTCCACAACTCCATAGCACAGCACAATAGCACGCAAAAGTAGATGAAGAACACATAGAGAAAAGGGGATGAGGGCAAACCGTCCTAGTAGTAGGGGTGACCGACCAGCTGCAAGCCGTGGCCGGCGAGCTCAAGCCCGTAGAGAGCGGCCGAAGCCATCATAGCTTCACAGCTACGACAAAATGCAATCTTAATTATATATGATAGCTTATAGATTAGTTCTTGAGCTTAAATCAAACTTTGCTATTGAAAGACACTAACAGATCATGAAAACGGCTTGCTGGACAGTGTATAAGAGCGCAATAATCAATCTAACATTCAAATGAGATGAATAATATTGAGTATAACAGCATAATAATGTTCAAATATCAACTACAGTGACCGAAAAAGATCACAGAGCATAGAACTTAGACTACACAGTGAGCAACAAGCAATGTAAATAACAACTTGAATGATCATAGCATACCAAACAGCAAGCCAGCCGAAAGCTCAAGACTAATCTATACTAAAAATCATATATAATCTCAGTTTTGAAGTCATTTCATCATTGAGCAATTAACCCACCAATAGTACTTTGCAATTTCCAATTAGTGAAAGCTCATAGATATCCGAAATATTCACAACACCGATGATATTTGAAATCACCGAGAAAAAACCACACAAGGCAAAGCACGCACGGAGCGCTGTCCTAGAAAACCAAGCGTCTTGCTATGCCGCGCAAGGAGGCGATGTAGACGGAGATACAATGTCGGCCTTCACACCTCGGCTCACTGAAGTATGAAGTCGATGGTCGGGGAAGTTGTCGCACAAGACCGACAGGTGCTCCGGCCAAGAGCACCCAAGAACACGACAACCAGACCTTGATTCTTTTTCAACTCGGCACAAATCCAACCAAACCAACTCTCTAATGAAAAATCCCCAAATTTTCTCAATGCCAAATCTCAAATCGAGAAATGGCACAAGAAACCGCACAGGAAAACTCCAGAGAAGGCGAGTTCGGTTCGCATAACTACCGGCGCCGGAGAAGATCTCGGCCGAGCGGCTACCCCCACGCTCAAATCGAGAATCAGCCGAGAGGAATGAGAGATCGAGAAGGAGGAAGATGACTTACTACTTTTGGTGCTGAAAGGAGGAGAGGATGGCTACCTTAAATAGGAGAAGCGAAGAGACGGGTTGCTGCCATGGGCTGGTGACGTCTCTGGCGCCGCCGCCATCTCCGTGAGACCCAGTCGCTCGAGCGACACGGTCAAGCCGAACGATCACCCCCAGGCGCACAACAGAGATGGCCATCGGCTTTATCTCCTCCTCCGTCCCACCGACAAGTGGGACCTCCTCTCTCTTTCTTTTTTTCTTCTTTTTTTCAAATTAAAAAATTACCCAATTACCCTCAGAGTCCAACAACAACTACATCCAACCATTAAGTCAAAACAATTAGACCAACTTGTTTGTGTTTATATATATAGGAAAAACTCAAATGCAAACTAGGACCGGAAAAACGTTACAAAATTTTTTCCGAGGGTTCAACAAAAATTACATTAAAGTATATCAGAAGAGCTTATTACTTTAACCTTAAGAACACCCGTATGGAACATCCACCAAACAGTCGGGCCCACGATGTCGGAGACCAAACAGAATATTATTATGTATATGTGCCGCATCAGCGAGTACGAACGTACAACAGAAACCAATATGATGTATATATGGTGCTTGTCCTAGTCTTACAAACGACGTAGGCAAATAGTCCAGCCCGCTCGTTTCCTAACTTTTAATTTATTATTTCTTAAATTTATTGTTTTCTGACTTTTTAATTGTTTAGAGGTTTTTTGTCTTTTCTTTTTCCTCTTTTTTCTTTCTATTGTTTGTGATGAGATAACATATTTTTTCTATTTTTAATTTAATTACGTCAAATAAGCTACCGTCGGCTACAGTAAAATAAGTCAGCTACAGTAAAAAACCATAAGCCATCAATAAATTGAGCGTCCCCTAAGTCATGTGCTTAGCCGTACATTGTTTTTTTATATAATTTAGCCGTACATTGAATCTGTCCACGGTCAAATTGATAAGTGACTTGTCAATGTATGCAAAAAAAAAAAAAAATGGATTTTTACTCCTCACCCCAGGATTACGTCCTAAGTCTTAGCTAAAGATAAAGGGGCTATGTGTGTCCTCGTCAGCCATCGTGTATGTTATATATATATATATATATATATATATATATATATATATATATATATATATATATATATATATATATATATATATATATATATGCATGTCAACTCATAAGAAACAATTTGCATTGTTCAGTTTGTTTGAAATGTATGTGTAGTTGACAAAATGCTCTTACTTCAACCTAGAAGCCAATGTATATTTTGTCAATATTTTCTTCAACCCCCCCAAAAAACTTTTTTTTAAAAAAAAAGTTGTGCATACATACATATTGGTCTGGCAATCGTACATACATATTAATTGGTTGACAAAATGCTCTTCAACCTAGAAACCAATGTATATTTTGTCAATATTTTCTTCAACGCCAATATATTTTGTCAATATATTGTATGATCATAAAATCAAATGGCGTTCTTCTGTAGCCTTTGTGGTTGACCAAAAGGTTTAAGATAACGAGAAAGGTAGCCACTGTACTTCAACGGTGCATACATATATGCATGGTGGTAAACTAGCGATCTTTTGGCTGGGGAAAAAAAGGTAAATTTATTTTTCTTGAGGTGGACAATCATGTGCAAGAAGAACATTTACATTTGCTTTCCAAAAAAAAAAAGAAGGTTGGAACACTTTACAATTACAATTGATGAGAATTAATGAAATGGGAAGAATGATTTATAGAAGCAAGCATCACATTTGACAAAAAAAGAAGAAGAAGAAACCAATCAAATTATGTGATCATTAAATCGAATGGCATTCTTCAGTAGCCTTTGCTGTTGACCCTCCGGCAGTTCTTCCTGATCTCTCCATCCCTCCCTGTCAGCGGGCTTATGTTCCCCATCTTGATCATTGACGCCGCGAAGTTGCCGAAAAAGTCCTTTTGGTTGCTCGCGAACCGGCGAACAATAGGTGCGGTGGTCGTCGCGGCGACGGGGTCGGACATCATGACCTGGTCGGAGGGGAGCTGGGCGCGGCCGCGCAGGAGGTTGCCGTAGTACTTATTGTCGAACACGTCGGGGGTGGCCTGGTCGAGGTTCTCCAGCGACTCGCCGGCCTGCCCCGCCGTGCAGTTCTCCCGCGTGAACTGACACTGCACCCGCCCAAAAGTGTGCGCTCCTGCACGCATGCATACAGAAAATTCAAGCTGAATATAATGAGCTTAATTCGTCATTGCAGCAGGTAGCTATATAGGTTGGTTACCTTGGAGGGCGATGAGGTCAGTGTCGTAAAGGCCGACGTTTTTGAACTTCTCCTGGAGCATCTCAAGAGAGTCGTTGAAGCTTGGGAGATTGTTGGCGCTCTCGGTGTTGGTCGTGGTGCCGTCGCGCCGGCCGAGGAGCACCCTCCAGTACGGCCCTCCCGCCTGCGGTCCATGTTTGATAAAATTAAGGCCTTCCACCACGTTAACGCGCGCGCGGGAAGGAAGGGCAGAAGCTAGCTAGTTGTGCTCGTGCGTGCGTGCGTGCTTACCAGCTCGACGGAGATCTCGGCGGCGAGGGCGAGGATGTCGGCGCAGGAGACGACGCCGGGGCACGCGGCCTCCAGCGCGCACTTGATGTCGTCGACCACGGGGAACCCACGCGCGGAGTTGTCGTTGGCGGGGGCGTGCTTCTCGCTCTCGATCATGGCCGGGAGGTCGTCGTCCAGCAGGAGCGAGCCGTCGCAACCCTGAAGAAACGCCCGTGCAATGCGTGAGAGATGTCGACGTAACGCACGTAGAGTGTGCTATATACCCTCAATTCCGCCGGCGGTATGGTACTCACGTTGACGAAGCAGTCGTGGAAGTGGAGGCGGATGAGGCTGGCCGGGATGCGCGGGTCGGCGACGCGGGCGTCCTGGATGACCCGCCGCACGATGTCGTACACGCTGGGGCACGACTCGTCGTAGAACGTCGAGCTCAGGCCGGAACGGGGGTGACCTCCATGAGCTGTATGGCTCAGTAGTGCTAGCGCTAGTGTGAGCAAGAGGCACGACCTAACCGGAGGGAAGCAAGACGAAGCAGCGGCCATATGCATGCGCTCGGAAGATGCTCTTGTCTGCTTGGCTCTGTGAGCTGTGTCTCGCTAGCTAGCTAGCTATGCTAATATGCTATGCGATCGCTGCAGCTAGCTAGCTTTGCTGCGGATGGAGGCGTATTTATAGTCTCTAGCTCGATGGAGGAGACGCGGTGGGGGCTTGGACTTTTCGATGGGACATACATACGGTCATTTTTGGGTATTTGCATCGGCGATTGATTCCTTCTTCAACGCGGTTGCTCCATCATGCGATATATTCATTCATTATTACTCTCGAGAGATATGATGGCGGTGGCGAGAGAAGAAGAAGAAGAAGAACAGGTCGTTGTCGTCTGTCTTGGAGTCGGGATTGCGTATATATATATGCAACTTGCGTGCTCCAAATTAAAAAAGAGGAACGATCTAGCTCTGTACGGTGGAGTGTCAGCGCTGCCATCGACCAACCAGCAGGCTTGCAGCTGCCACGAATGGCCGAGGGGAGAAAAAATTGGGTGCATGGCTGTCATAAAAAATCGTGTCATCACATTAGATGATTATGAGCGTTCATCTTCCTTCGACGAGACATCAGAAGCATTCAGGTTAATTTCAGAACAGTCCAGACCGACAAACATCATATGGAAAGAACTGTAAGTCCCTTTTTTAACACAAAAAAAAAAAAATGTGAGTGTCACAACACAGACAGTCAGATATCGCAGAAAATTCGTGTCGGACTGGAATGGTATCGGAGACTAATTGAGCTTGTTCTTTGACGTTTTCCAGGCCTCCGTCTGTTTTGCTTTGAGAAATAAAGATGTCAAATCAACGCATGCTGTTATAATTCATCGTTGATCTGGGTGGTAGCACTGGAGATGGCAGGAAGGAGAAGGAAACAAAAAAAAAAAAAACATGTTAGCCAACTAAAGTTAGAGCAAAGGGAAAAAAATGTAATGCGTGAATGTACATGTCCATATTCTACAAGCATAGTAAGGCATCTAACAATTCTCATGGCATTATGACAAATTGTTCTTTAGAAATTATGTTAAAAGGAAAATATCTGATTTAACTTCACGTAAAGTTGTAAACTACATTCCTATCCATGCTGATAGTGATACATCACAGCACCTAATTCATATTCATTCAGATACATCATTTAACTCATATTCATGCAATCACGCTGACACACCAGATACGTCATACCTTGTGGTCTGACAGTGTTTGCTAATATCTTCACAAAGGGCCCTACTCACATTTCCTGATTCTGCAGAGCATGTTTTTATCCACTCAGCAAGCTGCAACCGAGACAAGAATCACATAAGGCCTTGTTTCAACTAAATTACATCAAAAGCAAAACAAAGCTACCAAGGAACCGAAGAATTCAGATGCTCTTTGCCAAAATCGAACTATAAAACACTTAATAAAGGTCATCCAAGACAAGCAACCTACCTCATCCTCAGTTTCCTCCAGTAACCTGCGACATGAGTGAACTTTGTCAGTTCATCCACTCAACACTCAATAGGCTTCTTCAGAAGCCACAAAAAGTAAAGGGTTGTTTTTAGACAACTAATAAGTTTGTATTTCTAAAGTACAAGGTGACTAAAGGGTTTGTTCAGCCTTTTATTTAAGTCAAGTCAACAAGAACGAATTTAACCAATAACAAACAAAAAAAAATGACACATCGGCCATAAGAAAAGGCCTTTGTGTACAAGCATGTATGCACAAAGACAAAATGTGATTGCAAGAAGTTAGTGCGTATAGTGAAAAGGTTCTTGATCTTTTAAGTTAGTCCGTATAGTGAAAAAAGAAGAAGAAGAAGATGTCATTCTATGTAGGCAACAGGATATGAGACAGTCATGAAATTTGGCAATGAAATGTTTAAGGGGGCAAATAAATTACATTTGCTGCCTAAGTGACTAGAATCAAGCTAACTGGCATGATATGTACAAAGTTTTGTAACATATATAAATGAGAAGAAAACCCTGTATATGGCGCTTATTTTATCAGCTAAACTCATCAAAAGTACTGAAAAATATGTTGTACCTTCCACAGAATGTGGATAAATTTTTGGAGTGTGCTCGTGCTGCTGCCTTAGTTTCTACAAACAAACAATGACATAAGCACACAGTTAGTAAATATAAATCATTTTTCACCACTCATTTATTCTCTTGTGATGAGAGCACTGCAAATACACAGGTAGCACTGTTGTTTGCTTGTCATTCAGCATAAATATAAGCATTGGATCACAAATGCTTGTAATAAATCTCACGACGAGCATATATATCAGCAATGTTCAAAAGCATAAAGGAATTGATGTGCTATAAGATAGAGTGTACAGTTCTAAATCTAGAGTTTGCTGCATCTTCCTGAGATGACGCGTGTAAGAGAACAACAAAGCAGGAATAATGCATTAACATAGTACAAGAAACTATAGACCGACCATAGCACTCCAGTCTTTAAGGTATAGTTACAAGTCATATAAAGAGTAAACAGGAGCCACAAAAAACGTCCAAACTTACCAGTTCGAAAACTGTTCCAGTCTGTTACTTTAGCCCAGCCTTTCTCACCTGATTCCAACTGCATACAGTAAAAGTCGTTAGATGGCTCACATGCTTGGGCAGATGCTGACATTTATAGAACGCAACAATACTAAAGTGCACTGGTAACCTAATTCATATATACCATATCTATACAACTTAATATCTAGAAAAAGATTTTGCAACAATAAGATGGTCATGGTGTGCAATAAAAAATGATAAAGTGGTCACACTGATTTATTTTCTACCTTCTGCAGGGTATAATCTTGCATCTTATCACATAGGCCATCCAGAAGTTCTACAACCCGAAGCTCACTGACTCTGTACCACATATATAGATTCAAACACATATCAATACAAGAATAAATGGTAAAAACATGTTTGTAATTTATTATCTAAGTATGTGAAGCCAACTGATGCCAAAGATGAACAAAGACTTTGTGCTGAGTGTTAAACTAACAATGATTAATCTTACCTTCCCCCCTAAAAACTGTGTGTGCATATGTAAGTATGGTATAATATGAATATCATGCAGTTATAGTTTATACTTCACAGTCAAAGTTCAAACGAATCTACTTGACTATAAAAGCGCATATTCTAACAGCATTGAAACATCAAATGGTCACAATGTGATGCATACGAATGTTCCTCCTCATCAATGAACAAAAGAGATCCTGCTGGCTAACAACTTAACATACCTGTAATCAATGACCTTCCCTTCACGCTGACCTTTTGAATTCAAGCGGTTGCGCAAGTCCAAGTGATTTCTTGGTTTCTCCTGCATTAGAGAACTCAGGAATAGTTAATAATTGATCTATGGTGCCAGTAACAAGACAATAGAAGAATATATGTGCGAATTAATATTCAACTAAAAAAGGGCAGATATAGCTACTACGAAACATAAGCTCCAAATCAGCACCGTAAATAACGGTAGAAATTACTTAATCAGAGCCGACTGAGAGAAAGTTTACTTACACTTGAAATTCCAATCTCTAGCTCCGCCTGCAAAGAAGTTCATCCGATACATCAGAACGTCTACAATGTGCGTTCCAAATTGCTGAAACAACATGCGTTGAAAATTCTACTATGTCCCCAGTAAATGCCTGAAGATCTAGGCCCCGATCTGCCTCCGGATCTTTGCTTCACGAGGAGCGGTGAAGATTTGAACCTTGGAAGCTAATTTCTACCCCCCGCTGATGTAAAACGATTTAAGCATACAGGGAAGGATGCTCCAAGAATGATGAATTGTGCACATACGAACTAAGAGAGAAAGAAGAGGGGTAGGAACTGACAGCAACGGCCTTGCAGGCGGCGCACTTGTCGCCGATGGCGGAGGCGGAGGTGAAGGAGGCGGCCGCCGCGAGGATGGCGGCGAGGAGTAGGAGCGTGCTGGATCTGTAGGTTGCACCTCTCGGCTCCATCTCCCGCGATCTCGCTTTGCTTTCTCTCCGTGTCTCCCCTCGATTTCCACACTCCAGTTCTTCGTCGAGATGGTCTTTTTGCAGATGTGACCTTGAGGTCTATGCGCTTGCCTTCTTTAAAAGAAGCTCGTGGATTTCCTTCCAGACCTGGCAAAATAGGTTATCTGGTATAGAACAATATGAATTTAGATAGAGTACAGATGGATTAGACTTGATATAATTGGTTCAAATAAATTATCGTACTGTATCATGTAGCCGTGTCGGACCATGTGTCTACCCTCTGATCCAGACACGACACGGAGAGAAGTCAGACTGTGTCGGGCCGTCCCGGACACTCTTAGCCCAACGAGCCACCAATGGCCCGTTGAGCACGGTGGTCTGGTCTGACGCTGTCTCGGTGCTACCCCTGGCCCTGCGTCGCCCGCAGCCACGACGTTGCCATTGTCGCCTACGCGAGAGAAGAAGGCTGAAAATGGTGGTCAGCTGGGAGCCTGGGACAGAGGCTCACGAGAGGGAGAGCTGGAGAGAGGAGGCAGTGATCGGCGTAGGCGAGGGACAAAGGATGTGACGGGCGATAAGGATGGAGGAGGCAACGGCAACCAGGAAGGGAGGAGAGAAGACTGGCGGGGTGGGGTCATGAGGGAGGAGGCGGGGCGGTGGCAGCCCAACAATACCATTCTTGGTGCATTGTCGCGATTCGGCGATGCTGGCACGACCGCAAGGGCCAGGGGCAACTGGGCAAGGGCCAAAAGGGGCACGACAAGAAGTTCTTTGCCATCATAAGTAAGTTTAATGCTAGTCATAAGTAATTTTACTACTAGTCATAAGTAATTTTATTATCAGGTGCAAGTAACTTTTATTACCAGTCAAAAGTAATTTTACTAGCAGTTGCAAGTATATTTACTGCTAGTTATAAGTAATTTTGCTACCAAGTCACCTATCCACGCTTAGAAAAATATAGTAATTGTAACACAAGTAATTTTACTATCATCCACAAGCAATTTTATTGTATTACCACATAAAAGTTACTGCACTCTTCTAAGTAGAACTGGCCTCCTAGGAGGGTTATGAGTAAATAGTGTGTCATGCCGTACTGGGCCGGGTGGGGCCTTGGCACAATACTATGTGTCAGGCCAGACATACCCATCAAACCGAGATGTCAACACAAGTACAACACGTCCGGTTGGGCCAAACCAATACAACTCGTTTACTATTTATGTTGTGCTATGCCTAGACCAAACCAACAATTGGCCATTTGACCAGGTTAGTCCTTTCTTACCAATTCACCACACTCGACTCATTTCTTACTTTCTCTCGGGCAAGGGGTAAAAAAATTATAAAAAAAACAAAAAGGGAAAAAGAAATTAATTTTTTTTATCAGCGCACCTACTTGTAAGTGGTAAGATATTCGTGGTACCCAAAACAGAGTTATAAGATTAATAGCAAGATTGGAATCCCCTGCATTCCGCTTGCACCTTCAAGTTTTACAGCCCAAACTCAACATACAATCACCAAAAAAGAAAGGAAAATTCATCTCAGAACTCACATCACATAGTGCAATTGCAGCACAAGCAGTGTCACACCACTAATATATCCTTGGTGCGTGGGCTTCTTTCTGTAATTTCAGTTACATCATCAGCTCATGATTCATGAACATGAACAGTCGTTTGGCTTATATATCTCCACTGGCCGATCAAAGCAGCACCCAACCAGCAGCAGCGCCTCAAGTTCGCCATGCGGACGACTTCTCCTGATCAACATTCTCTTCCCACCAAGTAGCATTCTGCATACACATATTCCCCCTCAGGTGGTAAATAAAAAAGGCTGATGCTCCGATGAAATGCAGATATGCAATAGGACACTTCGAAAGTGCAACCACTCAACCCGGGACAACATAAGGCATATGCTGTTGCCGTGAAAAAGTTTTAGACTTTCCTACTGACTTTTCAGAAGAGGTAATGTGGAATAAATTGCTTGAAATCAGTATGATGACCTCAAGCTGATGTTGCTAATAGTATTTCATTTTTTTCACACAGTGAAGCAATTGAACCTATCAACTAAATGAGATGAGATATAGACCTTGTATCCTCTTCTGAGAAATTCAAGCGAGCTTCCTTGTTCTTCTTGCAAACCAAGAACTCTCAATAATTCTTCCTTAGCCTAAATGAATAGCATGTCACATCATATTCTGACAATTCCAAAAGAAATTAACTGAATTCACGCAAATAATATACTGTCTGACCTGCCCCAAAGTGAACCGAGCTGCACTCTCTGCAACACATGCATAAGAACCATCAGCCTGCTTAAGCATGACTTGCCAAGGCCCTGATCAAACAAAAACTTACTACATCAGTAGCTGATGATGAATAGGGCTGATATCACCCGAAAAAATTCTTTCGTATGTTATTTAGTTTGTCTTCTATTGCAAATCCAACATGAGGAATTGAAGGATAAAAATTCATATTTCAAAATGTCATCTTTTGAAGGGAAGAAATCCAAGGAAACCAAAATTAGTAGTGCTAGTGGCCAAGGCTACAAACCATGTACTGCAGTATTTACCTGGGAATTGGCGGAATACAGCACCACTATAATTCACTATGTATGGAGTGACTGCAATTGTCTATATAGTAAATGCAAAGAAAAGTAGTCACAGACAGAAACACAAAGAACATGGTTATGTAGGTAAAAATAGAACAAATGAATACCTTGGAGTAGTCACGCTGTCTGATATAAAATACTGGGGTAAACTGAGAAAGAAACCGGTAATGCAAATCTTTTGGGGGGAATCCCAGAAGCCCCAAGTCGGATCTGGAGGGTAAAGTACAGATGTTACTACTTCTTAAGGCACTCAAAAAGTTTAGAAGGAACAAGCTATCAAATGGAATGAAGAAGACATACCGCAAGGTATCTAGTTCAAGATTAAAGAGAAGGGCCGGTACAGATGTGGCAAAATTTTCCTGAACAACAGCGAATGCACAAAATATGAATAAACAAAATGCGCAAAACACAATTGGTAAAATGATAAGTACATTATTGGTTTCAACAACTTTATACTGCAAGCCATTTGCTTGTATGTGACAATACTGCAAATAAATGCTAGAATTCTCATCAAATGAAGGTTGAAATTTTACATTTTTGTTCCAAGGAAATGGAGTTACAAGTGATATTAGATTAAAGAGAATCACTGTACTTTATGGATTCAATATTCCCTGGCATTTGCTTAGATGCCAGACATTTCATAGAGAAATAATGATGCACATGTGATGTCTAAGGTATTCCCCATCTTTCTTGCGCAAATTCCTACTCATGCTGATATTGCATCAAGCTCAAGGTGTGATCATTTTCTAACTGTAGGAGAATAAAATGCATAACTGACCAAAATGATGCAAAAACCTAGTTTTAGAACTGCAGTGTAAATCAACTATCCCCAAAAAACATATACATATATGTTGGCAAGAAACAAAGCATTATTATAGACATACCACATACTTCTCTATAGATGAAAGGTCACGTGTGCTGCTGTTGATGAAGACATATAGCGATGGTGGTTCGTCAGATTCCCATCGATCTGTATCCACACTAGCCTACTAGTTATGACTTTTTCAGGGATGTGTATACAAGACTTTTCTCACAATAGCAGGGTTCAAACTTACTGAAGGTTGTTGTTGTTTTCTATGATGGGAACGAAATTTCTGCTCAGATAATAGTAACCTAATGAATAATTACCTATACTAAATCTGCCTATACTTGATTCATACACATATCCTTCATGCTCATGTTCAGTTATCTTTTTATTTCCATTTTTTGAACTGTGATAATTCATTACCACGAAAAGACTTCCCATTACACAAAAAAAATATTTTAACATATGAAGGTTATTCGGCATGTCACATCTATTCTGAACTCGTGGCATTTGGCATAAGGAGTTTGCTAAGATTCAATTAGCTCCTGTATAGAACAAAGCTTCAGCATAGAAGAGTGGTATAAAAATGTAACTGGCAATGTTTTCTTCTTAGGATTGGAAGATTTAGTAGCACCTGCAGCTCCATGGAGTCATATAATTGGTGTTTTCGTTAATGTAGTACTGTACTAGGCAGAGTTGTTTGACAATTTACCTTCATTGTCGTCAGCAAAGTCAAAATCCAGGGTATTTCTTATCGATTTGAAGAAGTTATTGACAGGTCCGGTGGGCACATCATCAAGGGAACTGATTGTTACACCCTCAATCTAAAAAAAGAAGTGGAAAGAGAACAGAGCATTTATCCAAGCAAGCACGTAGCAAATAGTCAAATACTCATAAAAAAGGAAAAAAACGAATTTTTGTACCCTATAAAAAAAACATTGTTTCAAGAGGCATCATTTACCGAGTCTATAGCTGTCCGGAACAACTGTGAGGCCCTGCGCTTTTCTGGTTGATCAGGAAACACCTGAAATTGGCTAGAAGAGAATAGATGAGCATGGTTGTGCACGCCCAGAACAAATGTGGAGCAGGATAGAGTATGAAGCCTGAACTTACTATGCAGGACCTAGTCCCCCTGAGCTCTTTGAGTTTCCTTACAACAGCAAGAGCCAGCTGGATGTTGGCATCGATGAACTCGTCTGAAGAGCCCTTCGGTTCAGAGGTAAGCAAGATCAGAGTCATCATATAATTGTGGTATTGAAAACCAACATGGCACGGAACAAAAAAAAAATACTGATTCTTCATCCTGTTAAACTAGAATGGAGTGGATGCACAAACATCAAATTATATGTATGTATAATGTACCGCATTGATATAAAGAAATCCATGTGGTTATTCATTGCAGAAGTAGGCATTTCCTAGCATGTACGTAATGACAACCATTTAGAGCAGGAAACTAAGTAGCTAACTCGAAGAAAGTATCGCATTCACACCTTGTACGAAGAGATGTTGCTCGGCAGGGGCCTGAATGTCACCAGAAGCCATGAAAGAAAGCATGTGGATAACAAGGGATGATGAGATGAAAGAGAAAAAATAATGCGGGCGTTAGAAGCGAAGCAGGGAATAATACTAAGGCAAGTGCGGAGGGAGGCAGTGGCGCGGAGTAGAACGTGCTTACGGGAACTCGATCTCGAGGCGGGTGTTGCCGACGTCGATGGCGCAGGCGAGGGAGCGTGCGGCGTCGGAGACGAGCACCTCGTAGGAGCGCGGCTTGTAGACGGAGACCCCGGCCCTGAGAACCTCGGCGTCTTTGGCCTCCGCGCGCGGGGAGCGGAGGCAGCGGCTGCGGCGTAGGGAGACGGCGAGGCGGTGGAACGGGGACGGCGAGGGGGCGGGCAGGCCTGGGGGCGAAGGGAGCAGTGCGCGCGGAGCGGGAGAGGATGGAGAGCGGAGGTGGAAGTGGCGGGTGGAGAGAGCGGCGGGCGTTGGGGCGGCCATGGAGTGCTTGGAATGGATTCTCGTCGACGACGAGTGGACGAGACGAGACGAGACGAGAGGACTGGACTGGAGAGGAGGTGGTCCAGTAAAACCAAGTCCACACACACTAACGATCCATCCACGTCAATCGGACAATACAGTCGCTGCCAGTGGGCCCGCGCAAAATTGGAAGGATGGAGTGGAGCCAGGCGCGGGGAATCGAAGCCCGTGCGGTGCGGTGCCTCTCGCACCGCATGCGACGATGCATATGAGCCGGCGGATGCCGATGCCCTCGGGAAACGACCCTGCCACGGGTGCCGCGCCGTCACCGGAGAAGACGACACGACGGGTTTGTCGGCAGCGCAGGAGAGGTATTGTGGCCCGTTTATCGTCGGATGGACGGTCTAGATCGTTCTGGAAGGGACCCTGAATGCTGCGGCCCAGCCCATTCTAAGGGCATGTTCTTTTCCTCCGAAGCCGACGGCTTTTGAACTTTCTTCTGATCTGCTTTCAAACGGAGTATTTTCTTAAGACGGGTCTACAGGTAAAACGATCTACACATTAAAACCCCAACATCCGTACCATCCAAAATCGCAAGTGAATATCTGTCTCTCCGTAACTGCACTGTAAATGGATAAAATTCAAAATTTCACCAAAAGCCATAAGCGCAATAAAAAGAACAGGCCCTAAATTGTATCGCAAAGAAAACCCGCGATCAGAAGCCCAGCCCACTATGGATATCGGAAGGGCCCAACCTCCGCCGCCTTCGCTTCGTTTGTCTCCTCTCCCACCCCCACCCCCACCCTAAAATTGCTCTCTTACCTAAGTTTAATGGCGTTTGCTCAAATGCCCATGATGTCTCAACGACATGCGGGTCCGGGCCCACATGTCGGTGAGACATCATGGGCATTAGCAAACGCCATTAAACTTTGGGCACATGAGCAAATCCCCCCCACCCCGCGCCTCTTCTTTCGTTCGGATCGGCGGAAGAAGAAGAACCATGTCCGGCGAGGAGGAGGAGAACGCCGCCGAGCTCAAGATCGGCGAAGGTTCTTCTTCTACTCCTCTTGCCCCTTTCTTTTCCCTGATTCCTTGGACCGATTGATTCTAGGGTTGGTTGTTTGTTTAAACCTAAACCTAAACCTAATACTCCGTATGTTATTGTTCCTTGCTGAAGAGTTCTTGAAGGCCAAGTGCCTGATGAACTGCGAGGTGGCGATCATCCTGGAGCACAAGTACGAGCAGATCCAGCAGATGTCGGACGGCGACCCGGCCTCGCAGGTCTCGCAGGTCTTCGAGAAGTCGCTCCAGATCGTCAAGCGCTTGGTAGCTACAAGAACCCCGACGCCGTCCGCGGTCCGCGAGACGCTCGGCCGCTACGGCCTCGCCGAGTTCGAGCTCTGCACCCTCGGCAACCTCGCCCGACACCGCCGACGAGGCCATCGCTCGTCCCTCCCTCCGCTCCGGGAAGGTTCGAGGAGACCCGGCAACGACAAAATCGACAAGATGCTCAACGACCTCTCCCTCATCAAGAAGTTCGAGTAGCACCCCTCCACCCCTAGCCATTAGCGAGGATTTGGTTACATTCCGAGGTCAGTGGTAGAATGATGTAAGATATCCGGACTGAATCATAAAAATATTACCTCGGACTGAAGTCTACTCTGTCGGGTGTGGCTCCGCCCTTGATTAGCGACAGTTTCCACAAGATTCAAGCTCCCGGCCTTCAAGTTTCTCTAGTTACTACTTATCAGGATCAAAGATGCATGCACTAGTAGCAGCTTCGCTTAACTGGTTTGTGCTCTGTCATGATCTTTACATTATCTCCGTATACTTTGGTAACAACTCGATGTACGAAGAGAACCTTGTTGTTAGCCAAGACGAGTGCCTTCTGAAAAGAGGTGAATCAGAAATGGTTCACGTGATGAAGAATTGGTGTATTTGTTTCATCTCTGTTTGGCATGTTGTTGTTTATAATCTCCAGGAGCAACCTCTTGCCATTGTATCCTATGAATCTGAACAGTCTGCGCTGCAAGCCTCTGATGAATGCTTACAGTAAGGACGCTGGTCTAGTGCTCATCTAAGGCGAGCGTAAGAGCCTGGCTCTCTGTTGCGCATAATATCCAGTAGCAATGTTACATCTATCACTGCATGCATGTTATGTACAGACGAAGCTGAGCAGAATATATGGCTGAGTTCTTTTCGGGCTTACGGCCTCTGTCAAACAAATAAATAACATCTCTCAAATAAACAAATAGAACAGCTTCTCTGTCGTCGTTTCGAAGCGATTTATCGGGACAGCGTATTTGAAATCGTTTATCGGTATTTGGTTCGCTCACAACCACAATTGCGCTAGGATCAAAGTTCATAAACTGCAGTAAAAAAGAACCCACCACTATGTAGTGAGTGGTGACAGTCACTGAAGCAAGTAACTGCACTGCGCACAAGGCAAGAAGCTCGCTTCTTATATAGTTGCAAGTAATTCGTTCTTCTGTCACATATCTACTGAGCCGATCAAGAGAGAAGATTTTACACGACCTGCAGCCGGTTCTCCTAATGTGCTCTGCCTGTTCCACGGTCCTTGCAGCCGCGCGGTTTCTTTCCAAGTAATCCATGGCACATGCTTATATTGGATGGCAGGAAATAACTTCCTTACCTCAGATTTTCTCATTACAGCTTCGATTTTGGCACTGTCTTGAGCGAAAGTGACGTATCCTTCTCCTCTTCCTTCTTGCTTGCCCATGATGCAATGTTTCTGTTGGTTTTACCTAGCTGGGTGCCAACAAGCATTATCTCTCTCCTAATCTTCATTTGCAGTTCCTGTTCGCTTAATTCTGCATTCACCGTGGCTGACAACAGCACCAATTGCACTGGGACCTAATGTCCTTCGTGGAGTAGTTGGCCGAGAGCAATCCGGACTTGTTGCTCTCACCGGTGTTCCTGTCCGGGATGGTTCTTGGCTTGCAATCGGAGTCATTTCAGTACCCATATCCCTCACTGATGGGTACTGAAAGTAACTGCAAAGTAACTGCAATCTAGTGTGGTAGATGAATCATGACGGCTAAAAGTAACTGCACACATTCAAATTTTTATGCATCTATGATTTTGCTTATTTTCCAGTTGGAACTTATAAGAGATGCAAAGAGATCACGCTGTTCGTTTTGGAAAGAAGAAAGGTATTTCTCACTCTCATGAAGGCTAAGGGTAAATGTACTATACACAGGACCTATTAACAAAGTGAATCATGGAAGACTGATAAAACTAAGTTACACATAGTCCGGGAAAGAAAGTCGTGCTCGTGTTCTTACATCTCCTGTTGGCTCTATCTGAAGGAACAAACAAACATGTAAACTATCTAGATTCGCCTATGCATGTGTTGCATATTTGGCTAATGCTGTATGGCCAATAAAGCTTTGTGATTTGTCAAATGAGAGATTGCCTTTGTCACCGGCAGCCTCCCATCACCAAAGCTAGCATTCTCCATCTTCCTTGGTGGCTACTAGGACGGTTTGTCGTCGGGCTTGCGATCCCACTTTGATGGTGGGGGCTTTGGGAACGGAGGAACGACTGCTGTTGTTGCCGACCGAGCAGGGGCCCCTCGCTCCCTGTGGAAGGCACAATCTCCGAGTCACAAGAGTCCTTCTCAGGCATCCTGAACCTCGAACCCATGGAGTGGGTCTTATGTCTGTTCACGGATATTTCGAAATAGTTAATTTAATTAAAATAAGAACTAACGTCAATTTTAATAGCTTTAAAGACGTCTAAAGCCAAAACTTACAGTCAGAAGATCCGAAGAAAACTCCCACAGAAACGCTTAAGTCTGGTCGTAATTCTAACACGAAAACTTATACATCATTTCTTCTCTTGATCTCAGGTCATATAAGGAAATGATATATAACTACTTGCCAGGATTTCTGAGAAATAGGAATATATGTGTTTGATTAAGTAGTTGTGGATGTAGTTTTATTTGTAAATATTTTTAAACACAAAAGAACAATAGTTTCTTAAGGAATTGGGGTTTCAAAACTTGATTACCAGACTTCAACATTTTCAAATCATTTCCAAATTCACTAATGCTTCGTTATTGGAATCACCCATTAAACATAGCTTCATTTACCGGAAGCATGACATATTCGAATATCATTAATAAATGACTCTACAGAGTTGCCCAGCTTTACACACAAGATTCTCTAACTCCCGCGACAGAGTTAAGAAAACAAGGCTTTTCACTACTCAATTCTTTATATATCCTCTACCTAGTAGGTACTGTTTCCGAACAAACTCAAGTGGCCTGCGGCCTCGCCTAATTTGAAGCGGTCATACTATTCAGGCGCAGTGGTCGTAAGTCGCTGCTGGGCGTCCGAGTAACAACTGAGTCAATGAGTCATGGTGTAGTGATTGCATGCATATAACAGAAGTATTAGTGGTATAGTTAGTACACCATTAAGGTCTTGTAACCATTTGTTGTGTTAAGTAGTATATAAAGAAGAGAAAATAGAAAAGTTGTACGGAATTACGTAGCGAAAAAAACTTTGTGTGTCTGAGTTGATCGCAATAACTCTGTGTGTCTGAGTTGCTCAAAAGAATTTGTGTGTGTTGCGTCCACTAAGAGTGTGTAGCATAAATGGGGCACCAAATCTCTCTGTCTTTGGATTGCTTTTAGATGCGTGCAAGTGCAATAATATATAATATATCAAACAAAGTCGTTAATATCCATTAATTCGAAAAGACATCGATTCAGAAAGAAGTCATTGATTTAGCATGCTAAATTAATCATGGATGGAAAGTCTCAATCATAGAGCTTGGGCACCATGATGCTCCTGTTATTTATATTGTATATATATATATGTGTGTGTTCGCGCGTGTAATCTTCTTGCTTATTTTCAAAGGGCGTGACTAGCATTTTCTGAGGCTAGCCGAAAATAGAAAATAACGTAGCTATTGAAATAGCTATCACAAATGATTTTTAAAAATAATAATCTGTGATATGTACGACACTATTAGCTATCACAGAAAAAAATTATTCTGTTTATTTATTTGAGAGAAATTATAAGTTAGAAAGAAGGGTGCCAAAGTGTTAGTGCGGAGCAACCGAAGATCGTGGGCTCTCATCTAACAGCCCAACCAAAGTTAGGAGAGGAGACAGGTGGGCTGAGCCGATGAGGCAGGAGCAGCCCACCATCCGATCCATCCACTCATTTCCGTCAGATCGGTTGCAACGGACGGTGCAGATTTCTCCAGCCGCACCTGCCTTGCTACCCCTGTTTAGCCGCCACGCGAAGGGCCCGGTCCCGCTCATCTTCTGTGCCTCCCGCACCTGTGGCCGTGGCTGTGTACCCCTCTTTGCTCTTTTGATGATCCGCATATTTTAATCATTTTTCTTTTACTTTTCTTGTTCCAGCTTTCGAATTACTGGAATTGCAGTAGTTTTGATAGAAATTTTCTCCTTATTTTTTGGCTCTAGCTCCGACACTGAATGTAGCTTTGTCCTTTTCTCCTTTCCTAGACGATGTACATAAAAGAGAATACGAGGAACATGTTTTGCTTGTGCTTTCGCCCTACATATTGCATTCATATGTTATGTATCAATGTCAACAATTGATTCACTAGAGGGTGTACCCTGTTAATTTTTTTATTTGCACACTAGATACTGTTGCAGTGTAAAAAAGAAGAAAAAAAAAGATGACCATTTTTATCATGGAGCACTTGAAAAAGTAGTAGTACTATCTCACTGTACTTCACTTTGGTAAAGCAGAAACGTTGATCAAGTGTTGATCACATGGGGAACTGAGCTTGGCTCAGTTGGCAAAAAGTATTGTATGCGTGAGTGGATGAGTGTGTGTGCGCACTTAGTGGCGTGTGTAGCATGTTTATGTGAGTGTATTTTAGTTGTACTAAAAAATATTGATCACATGAAATAAATAGAATGATGTGCAGGGTCACTTGGGTGTGTATTGAATGCACCCATGTACGTGTGTGATATCGTGTGTACGCATGTCTGTGTATGAGTGTATCCTAGTTGTACTAAAAAAGTGTTGATCACATGAAACAAACAAAATGATGAGCAGGGCCACGTGAAATCCAACACAAATCATCAATATTAGGATCTCTTCGTATTAGCTGTGGTTAATAGTTTTTTACTGCAACTGATAGTTTTTGTTAAAAATAAAATAGTAGTAGCTAAAAAAATAGCTTTTAGAATGAGAAACGAGCAGTGAGGAAAGTAAGAAGAGATGTATGTGTGAGACGTGAACGAGAGAAGTGGGGTGCGTGATGTACCCGTAACCTCTTGTTTTATTCCTAGAGCGAAATAGAAGCAAGAGAAATGTAAAGCCGCTTTGGAAAATAGGTGTTTATATTGGAGTAGAAGCCAATATGATCATGCAATTATCGAATGAGTCTTTTTCGGCTGCGGTTTATAGCTACGACTTATAATTTTTGAACTTAGTATGAACGTTTGTATAAATGAACTAAATGTCATGAGCCACTTCAAATATATTATCTTAATAAATCATTTTAAAATAACAACAAAAAACTAATTTTATTTATTTTTTAAAATATATATATTTAAATATAAGCCGAAAAGAAGGAGGGCAAGGTGCTCTCATCTCATCACCCTTTTCTGTTCCTTTTGTGTGTTCCCCTCCCTATTCCCTCCACATGTCATGACTTCAATAAATTAGTGAGGTAATTAATTAATATAGGTAATTAATTAGGCTGATAATTAACTAGTATAAAATATTAGTGTGAATAATTAGTATAAATCAATTGAAATGAATAGTACGTATAGATTAATTAGTATATTGAAATAAATAGTACGTATAGATTAATTAATATTAATTAATCTATACGTACTATTTATTTCAATTGATCTATACTAACTAATTATACGTACTATTTTAATTAGCCTAATTAATTATCTACATTAATTAATTATCTCACTAATTATTGGAGAGCCAATTGAGTCGTGACATATGAAGGGAATAGAAAGGGCACATACAAAGCGAACATGCAAGCTCCATTCCCTTTTCCCACCATCTTCCCAGCGACCAGGCACCAGCCCACTTGCTACTCGAAAAGATCCTCCAGAGTTCACAGAAATCCTAGAAACACCCCTCTCCAGCGCAGCGTAACACCAAATGAGGACTTGGTAGGCATCAAAAACCCACTTAGGGTGCAATATGCAAAAAGCGCAGTCCCAATTCTTACCCAACCTCACGCCTGAGGAGGCCGCTTCCCACGAACTCTAACCCTGACAGCAGCAGATTCCTCGGGGGACGCCGAGTTGATGGACGGCGGCGGAGACCGTATCGACGATTTCCTCATCGGTGGCGGCGGCTACAATGGCGACCTCGCCATCTTCTGCGATGGCGCGCCGACGCTGACCGGCGACGGAGGGTACGGCGATAGTAACAAGAACCATTTCTTTTTCTTATTAGAGTAAATTACACTTAATCTGTGAGTTTGGTGCGTGGATTTTATAGTCTTGCTGTCCTTGTCGCTATACATTTTATCAAAAAATTTGGCGGTGTTAAATACTTAGTTCTTGTTATTCGAACTTGTACTTCATAGCTTGCGTATGTTCTTGTTAAAAAAATGAGAGGTTTCTGCGTGTGGCAAGAAGCAGGATCTCTGCAACTTTGCAATCTAATCTTCAGTCTTGGTTGATGTAAGTTAGGCATAATTCTCTCGTTCTTGTTTCTGGGGAGACTGCAGTTCGTATGTGCCTCATAGGTGGGTGTCAGCTAATGTTGCGATAATACCCGTGAACCACTGGTTAACCCATGTTACAAATCTGAAGATTTCATTGCAGATACGAGTGCCGATGTTGTTGTTACCTTGCTGTCGAGCTTATCGGTAGTCGGTAGCAAATAAGTAATTTTGTTGTGCCCTTCTTGCAGCAATGGACACTTGTGTACTAAACGCTATCTGGCACAGGATGTTCCATCGTTCCGTACCCAGTATCACCCGGTATAGATACGGGAGTGATGTGCATAAACTTGATCCTGAGTGTTAGTTTTGTAGTATTCACCATATGAAATATGAGCAGCAGAATCTTTTGTTGCATACTTCAGCAGCTGCATTGCCCTTGGATGTTTCCATTTTGTATTGACTGCTGTTTACTTGGCACTTTGCAATTGTGACAAGACTTGGGATTGGGGATGTCGGTGGAGATGCTTGTGGTCTTGAGCAATCTAATTTGGGGAAAAGGTTTGTCATTGGTTTCTCAATCTTAGTCGTCTGATTTTTGAAGTGTATTTACTTACATTTTGCTGAACTGTGAGAATTGGAAAGCTTCCTTGTATCTTGGTATTTCATTTCCTGGGCTGTTTGCTTAATGTTGATACCTGATAGTACTCTCAAGGTTCAATCTCCAATTATGTAACTGAAGATTTGCTGAACTGTGGAAATCTGAAAGCTTCCTTGTATCGTGGTATTTCATTTCCTGGGCTGTTTGCTTAATGTTGACACCTGATAGTACTCTCAAGGTTCAATCTCCAATTATGTACCTGAAGATATAGTGGACTTTTTAAAGCATGTAGATCGTTAATGTTACTGATAAGTCTGAGTTGTGAGCAGTGACCTGATAGCATAATGCTGTGAAGTCTCTTCCGTTGTATTTTAAATACCATGCAACACAGTATGTTTGACCTCATGCATGCCAATGGTACCAATAACACAACCAACATGGTGTTCTAACATATTGTGTAATTTCTTGCTTCATGTGTTTACTTAGTTAGCGCATGTTAGATTTGGATTACAGCATTAGTAACATCTTTGATTTTGTGCAGAGGTAGGGATGAACCATCTTCATCTGGTCCGAAGTCCAAAGCATGCCGCGAGAAAATGCGGAGGGATAAATTGAATGACAGGTATGGGAAATTGGCAATATTAACACCTAAACCATCTCTCCATGCACAAAGCATGTATTTGCGCATACCTGTATGGCTTTCCCTCCATATTGGTATGAACTGTGATCTAATTTTTCAATTGCAGGTTTCTTGAATTAAGTTCAGTTATCAACCCTGGCAAGCAAGCTAAGTTGGATAGAGCAAATATCTTGAGTGATGCAGCTCGTATTTTGGTACAACTCAGAGGCAAGGCTGAAAAGCTTAAAGAATCAAATGAGAAGTTGCGAGAAACAATCAAGGACCTTAAGGTATCTTGTTCCCACAAGACTATGCTTCCTACAATACTTGTTCATGGCTGTTAAACTTTTGCTTTGTCCTGAAAATGCATGACCTTTTTTGTTGATCTCAACACTGGAGTTAAAACAGGACTAGTTCCCATGCATTCTTGGTTGTGCCCAGTTTGACTTTCTGTGCAACGTTCGTCTTTTGCGAATTAAATTACTAGATTTGCCATCTTTCTGGAGTTCATTGATCTGACCTCCCACAGTCCACACATCTATTACAAGTATATATCTGGCCAAATTTGTAGGCTTTGTTGTATAAATGTCTATTACTTTCCAGGCGGAGAAGAATGAGCTCCGAGATGAAAAAGTGAGTCTGAAGGCAGAAAAGGAGAGGCTGGAACAGCAAGTCAAAGCAATGAGCGTAGCTCCTACAGGATTTGTTCCTCATCTCCCTCATCCAGCTGCGTTCCATCCCGCTGCTTTCCCTCCATTTGCGCCACCTTGCCAAGCTCCAACCAACAAGAGTGCTCCAATCCCTGCAGCGTTCCCTGGGATGGCAATGTGGCAGTGGTTGCCTCCGACTGCCGTGGACACAACTCAAGATCCAAAGCTCTGGCCGCCGAATGCTTAAGTGCAGAGTGCTGACTTATGCTGCTATTCATCCATTTGGCAAACCAAGATGTTTGTTAGGTCTCCCTGGAGAGGAAAATAGTCCACCAAGCAGTTCTTCTTGGTGTGTGTAACTGTTATTTCCGGCAGTTGTTTTCGACTCACTTGTCCCATTGAGGGGTGATGCCAGTTATTAATCTGGATCTTAACCCGCTTGCTTTGCAAATTCTCCATTGCTCTCATGTCTCCTGTATGAGTATGAAGTGTGGAAGTTGTGTCCGTACTGTTTCTTAAGATTTTATACTTAGAGAGTTCTTTTTTAGCATTGACTTGGCAGTACTTGTCTTGTTTCTAGCGAGAGGTGAGCATGTGAGCACATGCACATCAATGGAATATGTCCTAAATTAGATCATCACATTATCCCCGCACTTCAGATCTGATCTATGGAATTTGTCTCCCAATTGTCATGTAGAAAATTTGTTCATCCTACTTTTCTGTGATCCGTTGGTGATCGGCGTTACCAGATCGGCAGATAACACCGTTACGTTCAGGTACATAAGACATGCAGCATTTCGAGGAGGCAAAGAAGTGAAGAAAATAAATTGAAAAGTTTCGTTAATGTACTATCATGATCACAAAAAATGGGGGTTGTTGTACAACTCAAAACTCTACATGTTTTTGCCACAAAAAATACTTCCTATTATTACCTCGAACAAGCGCAAAGATGCATAATAACAAAATCAATATTACCATCCTCCATTTTAAGATTTACCAGCTGCAGAAAAAGAGGTATAACGAGGTACTCTAATCAAGTACTGGAACAAACCCACTACTAAACTAGCAAACAAATAGCATTATGAATTGGATCGAGCTGATCATGTATTTATCCTATTCTGCCTTCTGTTGTCCATAACGGCACTGAACTGATTCCCCTGCGATGAGCTTCTCCAGGGCATCTGATGGGAGGCCAATCATCTCGAGTGTCTTCTCCCAAACTAGCTGCGATGTTTCAAGGTTATGTGCTTCTTCAGAGGCATTCATTGGGTTACAGTCATATGAAATGCAAGCACAAACAGGCCAGTCTTCAGACTTCAACACCTCGCAGTATTCCGGAACTTGGGGGTCAGAAGCTGCAAATAATGCACTTCTCGAACCTGCATTAGATCAGAAATGAAATATCGTGTACATCAGAAGATGTAGAAATTGTTAACTGACAGAAGGGCAACAAACAGAAGTCCCAGAAGTTCACCTTCTTGAGCATCAAATATGAAGTAGGGAATCAAATGATATGCAGCAACCACAGCCTTAGGGAGGTCTCTTGCCTGTGTCATGTGATGCACGTTCAGTCAACATCCAGAGAATAAAACAAACAGAAGGAAAGCTGAATGGGCTAATAAATTATATTGCAAATGAATCATGGTTCATCAGGATGATCAAAGAGATTCTTTGTTAGGGACAGTGAACTTGAGATTCAGAATAGATGCGAACCGATTTCTCACAACATATGCACCTTTAGACTAACGTTTCTTTTCATCTGCCATTATGTTCAATTACTCAGTACAGTAGAAAATCATATCCAATGATCCCTATGTTTCTACAACTGTGGATGTTTTTCCTTGTTGGTAGACATATTATAAGATGTAGGACACTATTCAAAGTAGGTTGCCAATTGGCTAGGCCCCACCATACACAAAAACACTTCCCATTTTCACCTCCTGAAGCAGGATAGATCATAGAAGAAGGAATGAAATAAGGAAATGGAACTCACAACATTCGTGTGGACAATCCCGGGAGAGGCACAAACAACATTGATGCCAGCCTCTGCAGGAATTCTCTTATGAAGCATGCTGCTAAATTTTACCTGTGTGAAACGAGAATAATTCAGACCTAAGTAACATGAAATAACATGCACGAATAGCTTAAATACTGATACTTTCAACGTAAAAAGGCAGAAGGAAAACAATTAAATAAGTATAAAGGAGCTGGCATTTCACAGGGAGCAACTTCCTATTAGCAATCTGTAAGCTCTATAATACCTGTGCTAACTTGCTATTTGAGTATCCCAACCAACTTGTATATTTCCGTTTTCCAGATGCTATGTTCATATCTTCAGCATCTACAAAACCTACTGTGTGCATCTGAAATTGAAGACAAGCCGGTTAGATGCCAGAAGCGTATCTACAAAGTTGTCATATAGCCGATTCTCAATTGGCATTAGAATAACGAGTTCAAATAAGTTTGTCAAACATTTAGGGTAGAGTAAAGCCGATTTTATACATGATCAGGAAATATGCTCTCAATGGTCAGTTCCCATCAGTTCCTAAAGATAAACCTACTCGTAGCAGGAACTGGTTAGAGTAGGAAACTCACAACTGAATTAATGTTTACAATTCTGCTTGGAGAGCCTCGAAGAAGGGAAGGTAGAAGCAACATGGCCAGTAATGCTGGCGCAAGATGGTTCACTTGCATGTGTTCTTCGTATCCATCCTTTGAAAAATGCTGAGGCTCTACAGGGAAGGGAAAGAGTTAGTTATCTATGATAATTTAAATACTTTACTATGTAACACACAAGTTGGATCAATTTAGTAAGCCAAAATCGAAAGAATCAGGTTAGTTATTGACGTATACAGACCTCCTATAGAGAAGATGCCAGCGTTGTTAATCAATACATGTAGGGGTCCCATACGGGCATTCCAGACATCAGCAAATTTTACAACTGAGTCGAAGGAGAGCAGGTTAAGCTCCATTACCTTAAAAGTAGCATTCAAAACATTGTCAAATAACCTGCAGCTAAACTACGTATATGTATTTACCAATTAAAATATGCATTTGCTCCAGAGTTCCTTCCAATTGATTAGATATGCTAAGTGTGAACATATGCGTAGGCAACATACTGCTTAATATGCACTTGGAACTCAACTTGAGCCAACAAAACCAGAAACTCGACTTTATGTCTAACGAGAAAGAAAAAAGACCAACAATCAGGACTCGAACCATCCATTCATCAACCAGGACCATGTATCTAGTGTCTTCACAATTACCTCAACATTAAGTGGCCTTCCAAATTCTGATTTTTCATTCTGCCATTTCTGAATCAGCTCATGAGCTGTGTTGGGTCTCCTAACTGCCATAACAAGATGGGCCCCTGCCTGTGCAAGTTGTCTGTTTTGATCACAAGGTCAAAGATATATTTGGTATTAGTTTCAGAGCAAGATGTTAGTATCTTATTTGGAACTTACACATTTTCAATTTTTCTAATATTTTTCTACAGTGAAGGATGCAACAGAAATCTATTGAGGTAAACATAACTCCATGCAAAAAAATTCCCCAGTTTGCTCCAAAATGGAATGGAGGTGATGAAAGAAGGAGATCATGCAGAGTAGTCTGAAAGATTTTGCCATTCTTGATTGGATACCTCACAACAAGCTCGCAAATCAGCGAAGCCAGCTGAAGATTTGGCGGGTTCAGCACAGTCAGTTTGTGAAGTATTTGCTTTCATGCATTATAAAATATGAACTACAGTCAAATACTTCATTCACTAATATGTGCATAAAAGAGAAGAACTGTGTCATGCTATACTAGTATAATTTCATTAATTTTAGGTGGATACATAAATCAGTTCAACTCGCTGTTACCGATTTTCACCACGTAAGAAAAGATGCATCAAGCATGCTTGTTCTCCACATGACACGACAACTAGTGAATAATCAAGTTTAGTCTTTTCTTCCAGATTTGACTACTAACTCTAAAAAATCTGCGAACCTTAGCCAAACAAACACCACTACTAAGAGTCAGACACGCTCAACCTAGTACCAATATATTATCATACTATCATTGCACTATGTTCTCGAATGCTAGAGTATCACTCTTTCGAATTCAGAAACTACACCTAAAACCAAACAGCTATTCCGCAGTGGGCGCAATGAATGAATTGTTAAAAGATCCCATATTGAATCTATAAGGGCAAGAAGAGTAACAAGGGGAAGAAGAAGAGGGAGACAACAGAGAGGGATAGAGGGACCTGGCGATCTCGAGGCCGATGCCGCTGGTGGCGCCGGTGACGACGATGGAGACGCCTTCGAGCGGGGGCAGCTCGAGCGGGTTGGCGAGGTGGCTGGCGGCGATGCGCTGGAAGAGGAACTCACCCACGATGCCCAGCCACCCCCGCCCCCACTCGAGCCACCCCAGCGCCTCCTTCCTCCCCCTCCGCTCCGCCTCCTCGACGCCGGCCTTCGCGGTGGGGGCGCCTCCCTCCCCGTTGGCCGCTGGGGCGCGACGGTGGCGGAGTTCGCCGGCCATGCGGGAGAAGAGGAGAGAAGAATCTTTGGGCTTTGGGTGGTGGCGTTTGTGTGGCTGCGGCAGCGGCAGCTGCTGGTGATGGTGATCTATGCAGCGCTTTGTCTTGCTGTCTCCCAGGATCTTGTTTCGATTCCTTCGTTTTAATAAACTCCTTCATATAATTTGTCGAGAAGAAAGCATTTGGTTTCCTTTTCTTATGCAGTTGATGGTGATTTTCAGACTTCAGCTTTTGAGTTCTAATTTTTTTAATTTCGTCTTTTTTTTTACTTTTCGATTTTTTTGTTTTTTCTCTCCTTATTATATTTGTACGTGATGATATAATTTTTTATTTTTAAAATTTAATTATGCAGAAAAAATTAACCGTAGTTACAGTATATATTTTTAATCACTATAGTGTAAAAAAAATCAAAAACCTAATCTTATAAGTCTGCTGGAGCACTTCCTCGTAGTGGTATGAAAATTCAACGGAGAAGAAGATTGATTATGGTGTTACCTATCATCATGCTCAATGATCTAGACTGTGATTCAATTTGTGCGGCTGTATCCTCTAGTTTACAAAACTTCAAAAATACACATCTAAATCATTGATATGACACAAGTGGATTATTAGATGGTGATCATTTTGACTTATATTTGGTGGCTTATGGTGAAAAAACATGTAATTTGAAAAAAAACATCAGAACCGACGGAGGCTTATTTAACATAATTAAATTTAAAAAAATTAAAAAATATGTTAGCCCATCACAAACAACGCAAACGAATACGGCAAAAAAAAAAAAAACCGGCAAAAAAGCTAAAAAAAAGCCAAAAGTTCAGAAAAAGACGAAATTATAAATAGTGAAAAATAAGTCAGAAGCCAGAAGCTTAAACCAAAACGAGCGGGACATTAGTCTAACCTAGCTACCCACGCTAGCAGAGTTTGTACGCGTAGAATGACACGTAGAATTCAAAGCAATTTACGGAGCATTTTGCAGAAAACTCTGGTGTATTTTTTCGTTTAGTCCTACCCATATGTCATTACCTGAACTAGACTGTATACTTACGATTATACCCGGGATTAGGCCCGGGCGTCCACGTCCCTCATGTACACCATGCGTGTGCGGGGAATCTTCGATCACGGTAAGGCGCTATTTCCTTTACTTTTAAAATTACGTATAGGTCCTTGGTTCTCAAAAGGTCCTTGAAATTTTTTCGCCCTAGAATTTTTTGGGTCCCTCTATTTTGCGGGATGGCCCCGCGGTTTTGGAAATTGCGCACGGTCCCGTTTTTACGTCTGAGTCCTCGATTTTTCAAAAACCCTTTGCTTTTTAAAATTCGTTTTGCCCCGGTTTTTCTAACGGTCCTCTTTTTCGAATGTCCCTTTGCCTTCTCCGAAATTACGTTTTGCCCCGTTTTCTTAAAACTCATAACAATTACCGTCTCTTTTATTTTTTACGTGCGGTGGTGGCGGCGGGCGCGCGCCCATGCTTCTAGTTGACTTTGTTCACGGGCGTGGGCGCGGAAACGGGGAGCCGAATCGCACGACGGTGTCGACACCATGACGAGGGGCGTGGATCGGACCGAACAGCGGTGTAATTAGGCCCGATCGACGATCAAGCCGCGACGGTCTCGGATTACCGTGGCCGGTAGATCATCGGCGATCGTATGTTTTGTTTTACCCGATTATACCCGGGATTCCGCCCGGCGCGTCCACGTCCCTCACACATACAAGCAGCGTGGGGAATCTTCATCACGTAAGGCGAGCCATTTCCTTCTACTTTTCGAATTACGTATAGGTCCTTGGTTCTCAAAAGGTCCTTGGAATTTTTTCGCCCAAATTTTTGGGTCCCTCTATTTTGCGGGATGGCCCCGCGGTTTGAAATTGCGCACGGTCCCGTTTTTACGTCTGGTCCTCGATTTTTCAAAAACCCTTTGCTTTTTTTAAAATTCGTTTTTGCCCCCCGGTTTTTTCTAACGGGTCCTCTTTTTTTCGAATGTCCCCTTTGCCTTCTCTGAAATTACGTTTTTGCCCCCGTTTTTCTTAAAAACTCATAACGAATTACCGTCTCTTTTATTTTTTTACGTGGTGGTGGGTGGCGGCGGCGCCGCGCCCATGCTTCTAGTTCTATATATTCTCATTACATTTTGCTTGACGCCAGACAATCTGTACGAAAAGACCATGATTCATTCATCATAGGCTCATTAGCGAGGACAAAGCTATACTCTGCCGTCAGCACTACGCTTCACCGCCACCACCAACAATCATATATCCTATTCCTGTTCGATCACCCCTGTGTACAGTTTGAGAGACAAGCTGTACCATTTTCCTGTTCTTAAGTCTGAAACATGCATGCATATCTCCAAGAATTGTCTTCACCAACCTCGATGTAGCAAACAAAAAGAACATGATGGGCAAGCTTGAACTTCCTGTATCGTTGAGATTACGGACAAAATTAAGCAATGGTTAGTTCAGAAAACAAAAAAAAAACACTGGTACTAGCAGCCGTGCCTCAATGTGGCATGCATGCTTCTACAGCTAAAACGCAGAGAAATATATAGAACAGGAGCACCATTCATTAGTCTTCTAGTAATCTGCAAGCCGTGCCTCAATGCGCCCTTCTGAATTATCGCGTATTCACAAGCTTGGGATGATGAGTGCGCCCTTCTGAATTATCATATCCATAACATTTCAAGTTAGGGATGATGAATGCGCACTTCTGAATTAGCTAGTTTTTTTTTTCATTTGTTTTGGGACGTCTGCACTATGCTTACCTTCAATATTTACTGTATGAACAATCCCTACTCATTTGACGTGGAGCAGGTGTTCGTCTCCATAGCAGCAATGCATGGCGATGGCGCTCTAAAACTGCGGCCATTGGCAACTGCATCTACATGGAGTTGGATTGGAGCCACCAATGACGCGGCCAACTTGAAAACAGGCTACGGATTGGAGGGGGATTTCTTCACCACTTTCTTACTGTATCTATCTGGGCTTTGGGCTAGTCTTGCAAGCGACAGGTTGCTGTGGGGCCCAGGTGTCATCCAGAGAGAGAGAGAGAGAGGCGGCAGCATACCGTAAGGCCCACAAGGCCGCAAGCCCACCCGGTCTCTAGGGTTTTAAGGCCGGCAGGCAGCCACCACCCTACGAAAGCAGGAGGGCTCACCTCACCTCACGCTGCCGCCGCTTCCCCTCGCTGCCCACGGAGAGAGAGGCGCAAGTCGCAGTCGAATCGAGGGCAGGAGTTCGAAGTCCAAGTCCAAGGTGAGCACCCGTATCCCCATCTCAAATCGCTCGCAGATGCAATTATCTCGAGTCCATGGCCAATCGGCGCGCGGTGTTGTTGCGCATCATTTTTTTTTGTGGTTGTTGCTTCGTCGAGTTCATTGGTAGCACTGGCAAGTTTGTTTCTGCTGTTGTTGACTGTGTTATCAATTTGTTTGGAACACGTGTTCGTAATGCTTTCCATCTATGCGTGTAGTAAACCTGTGATTCATGTTGGTTGGGGCAGTTTTGTTATAATGTTGAACAGTTAAATAGTGTACATCGCTTATGTGTTATTGTAGTTTTCCTAGTAATGTTAGCTCTAATTCCAGGTGTCGCTGTTCGAGCAAGAACAGAAAGCATTTCCAGATTTTCTTGCCTCGAGGAGGTGGATGAACAGAAGCATTTGCCATCACCTTCTCACCCAGTGCAAATCGATAAGAGAGCTCCAAAAAATCCATGCCCAGGCCCTTGCCCATGGCCTCCACCCTCAGCACCAGTCCATATCCTGCAAAATCTTCCGGTCCTATGCTGATTTTGGCCACCCTGCTGATGCGCGCAAGCTGTTTGATGAAATCCCCCACCCTGACCTTATCTCCTTCACTAGCCTCATGTCCCTCCACCTCCAGTTAGATCACCACCACGACGCTATATCCGTGTTCTCACATGTCGTCACCTCTGGTCACTGCCCTGATGGCTTCGCTGTTGTCGGTGCCCTCTCAGCCTCTGGTGGGGTTCGGGATCAGCATATTGGTAAGGCAGTGCATGGCATGATTTTCCGATGTGGATTGAGCTCTGAGTTGGTCGTTGACAATGCTTTGATTGATATGTACAGTCGATGTGGGAAGTTTGAGGCTGCACTAGGGGTATTTGATGAAATGGCTGTGAAAGATGAGGTCACTTGGGGTAGCATGCTGCATGGCTATATCAAGTGTGCCGGCGTAGATTCAGCGCTGTCCTTCTTTGATCAGATGCCTATGAAGAGCACAGTTTCTTGGACAGCATTGATCACTGGCCATGTTCAAGGCAAGCACCCTGTCCGAGCTCTAGAGCTTTTTGGTAGGATGGTGCTGGAGGGCCACCGTCCTACTCATGTTACAATTGTAGGTGTACTATCAGCTTGTGCTGACATTGGTGCTCTAGATCTAGGACGTGCCGTTCATGGATATGGAAGCAAATTTAATGCCAGCACAAATATTATTGTTAGCAATGCTCTGATGGATATGTACGCAAAGAGTGGAAGCATTGAGATGGCACTTTCCGTGTTCAAAGAAGTTCAGTTGAAGGATGCATTCACGTGGACAACAATGATCTCAAGTTTCACTGTCCAGGGTGATGGGTGGAACGCTATTGAGCTCTTTTGGGACATGCTAAGGTCTGGAATAGTCCCAAACAGTGTGACCTTTGTTTCAGTTTTGTCAGCATGCAGCCATGCTGGGTTAATACAAGAAGGCAGAGAGTTATTTGATAGAATGTGTAAAATCTACTATATCGATCCCCAGATTGAGCACTACGGATGCATGGTCGATTTGTTAGGGCGGGGTGGACTACTAGAGGAAGCAGAAGCTCTGATTAATGATATGGATGTGGAACCTGATATTGTTATATGGAGGTCACTTCTTAGTACATGTCTAGTTCATGGCAATGATAGATTGGCTGAGATTGCTGGAAAGGAAATTATAAGGAGAGAACCAGGGGATGACGGGGTTTATGTGCTTCTTTGGAACATGTATGCCTCATCAAATAGATGGAGAGAAGCTCTGGAAATTAGGAAGCAAATGTTGACTAGGAAGATTTACAAAAAACCAGGGTGTAGTTGGATTGAAGTTGATGGTGCTGTCCACGAATTCTTGGTAGAGGACAAGACACACGATGCTCGGAGGGAAATTTATGAAACCTTGGAAGACATGGATAGGCAGTTAAAGATGGATCTTAGATCATCTCCAGTGGAACAAAATGGTTCATTAGTCTTTGTTGATGGAGATGTTATAGTATAGAATTAGAAACATATACTGGACATTTCTTAATGCACTGTTGAACTTCAAATTTTATTCCTGTAACTCTAGATCAAAATAGCTATTTGATTCATATAAATTGATGGCAAGGCATTAAAAATTTGTTTCACTGGTTTCACTAACCAGGAAGTCATGGATGTATTGATGTTGTTTCATCGAAACACAAAATTACAGAGGAATTTATTCTAAATTTCATGTTCTCCTGTAAACTAATTAAGCTGTTCAATATTTGCATGTTGATTTGTCAGTTTGGTAAAAATAAAATAAAACTGCAAGATAGATTTACCAGCTGCAGTTATGTTGGATACTTTCAGTAGACTTGATTCATTTTCAAATATCTAGTTGCACTTACATATTTTGTACCTGTGAATGTTTCATTCAGTTGCTTCTTACTCTATAATGGATGGTCTATGTGTACCACATTTTTTTGACTCTCTGATTCACCTATGGTTAGATGTGTTCTGGAGATGAGATCGACGGAGATGCAACGATTGAAGAGACATGTTGCAGGGATATAAGGCGCTACAAGTGTGAGTTTTGCAGTCATTAGGTCGAAGAAATGTGTCATCTGAGCACACATGGTTTATCATTATAATGTATAAAATTTTGTAGGTCTTTTAGTAAAGTCTATATGCACCCTTTTTTTTAAAAAAAAAATGTTGATACACATACACATCTATCTTGTTTGGATTATTTTTGTACCAGTGGATTCTGTTGAGTTACAATATTCACTTTGCATCATAGAGAAGTGAACCATTGATGCCTCATTGTACTTGAAATATGAAGTCAACTTCAAGGTGCGTATGTTCCATAGATCATATTCCTTCTCATGAACTGTATCTATCACAATATCCACTTTGCATCATAGAGAAGTAAACCATTGATGCCTCATTGTACTTGAAATAGGAAGTCAACTTCAAGGGGTGTTTGTTCCATAGATCATGTTCCTTCTCATGAACTGTATCTATCATATTCAGTCATATGGGCCTTTTGCTTCTTGATATTTTATGCTTTGGTTGGAATTTTGGATCGATCATTATGTCTACTTTTGTTTATATTTCCATCTTTGTTTTTTGTTTTATCCTTTCGGAATCCCGTATGATATTGCTATATTTTAATTCCTTGTCATTTTCTCAATTTTATCTATATGATGAACTGGACAAATCAGACATTTACAATTCAAATGGTGAAAAAGTTGTTCATGAGGGTGGAAATACCTGCCAAGAGTGTGGAGCTAGTTTCCAGAAGCCAGCTCATCTCAAGCAGCATATGCAAAGTCATTCTGATGAGGTTGGTATTTCTGTCTGTGAATCTAGTATGAGCTCATTGTTTTTTATTGTAGTGGCACTGACAGCTTACCTTTATGGTTCTAATTACAATGGACATAAAACATTGAAATAGAAACATGCCTTTACTGTATTTCTGGATCTGTGAATCTGGCCATCAGACAAATTGTTTTACTGTGTACAATCTGCTGAATACAATTGTTTTGCAGGGTTTAGAAGAGCGTGAAACATTGGATCCCATTGGAGAACTCCAAAATGCGACAAGGCAATTTTTAATCTTGGCTGGACTAGTAACAGGTTGGGATGACCTCCTGTGAAGGTCCAACAAGGTTGCCTCCTTCACATTCAATCAGGAGGTTTGTCCTTGCTTACACAAGTTCTCTCCTATATTAATAAATACATATCTTTGTGGGATAATCTGCTACATCTATTTGTTTCTAATGAAGCAGTGATCTCTCTCTCTCTCCCTCTGGATTTTACTTACATCTATTGGCTTGCGTATGTTCGTAGGGGCATGAAACAAGACTGCTTTATAATTGACTAGATACTATCTATTTTACACCACGATGTTTCAAATCTTATGAAATGGATCCATTCAGTGAATTTGGGAGTCCATCTCTCCTTTGTTCTACTGTTCTCTTCCTCATAATTTCTTTGGGCTTCTTGTTCTTGGGGTCCTTAGTTGGAGAAAAGAGGGGATCCAAAATTAAAATGTCATCTCAGAAAGCTAGGGCCTTCTCTAATAGGTTCCTTTAGCTCGCTATGGTGCTGATAGCTCCTTTGTTATTATCTACATATTTTTGTTCTTTTTGACATTAAGCCTGAAATTAGCACTCAGCAATCAAGTATCAGATGTATTATGGATCCTTCGGGGATAAGGGTGGCAATATCCATCCTTTATCCTGTTATGTCTTTGTGGGCTCCCTTCTGGGAGCTTTGAGAAGAGGTGAGGATCCAATATCAAAATGTCATCTCAGAAAGCTAGGGCCATTCTTCATTGGTTCTCAGCTCGCTATGGTGACAATACCTAGCTAGGACTATTTTCTTCATTGGTTCTCCACTCACTATTGTCATAATACTCTTTTTATCTGTCATTGTACACATTCTAAGTAAAAAAAATCATGCTAAAGGGAAAGTGTTGAACTTGGGCCGGTTAATTATAAAGCTTTGACATTTAGGTTTTCTCTGCATTATATTTCTGTAACCCATTTTTCTTGATAGTTCTAAGAAAATGTGTAACTGTTTGGTTGAATCGATGTTATTCATGTGCTGTGTGTCACGCCATTTTTGTTACCACGTTTGAATTCAGTTTTGAACATACATTTCAGTTAGGTCAATAGTTCTAGTATGCTTCCTTCAACATAATCCAATTATGGAAACAGATTGCCCTCTTGTGAACTGTTTTTGACAATCTAGAGATTGAAGTGTTTGAGAGAAGGTAGATATATACCACCTTTTGTTGTTTTTCTGGTAATGTATAATACAAGATCTAAGAAATCAGCATTGGAACTATTTAAGTTTTTGACTCATTTTCTTGTTTGACTGTAGTCTATAGAGACCTTTCATTTGGCCACTCAAGGCTGCCCTTCAGCTATCGAAGAAAAGATAACTTGACCAGGCATATACTTTTGCATCAGGGGATGTTGTTTACTTGCCCTATGGATGGTTGTGACAGGAAGTTCAGTATCAACGCAAATATGCACAGGCACGCTAAGGAAATCCATGTGGATGAAAACGGCACTAAAAGCAACCAGCTGTTTGTTTGCAAGGACGAGGGCTGTAACAAGGCTTTCAAGTATGCTTCAAAGCTGAAGAAATACGAGGAATCACATGGTATGCCCTCACTGGCTAATAATAGATTAGGAGATCCCTTGTTAAATCAATAGTTAAGTGAAGTTCATTCCTTGTTATGTTCTTCATGTTTATGTACGAAAATGTTTTCTTATGATCAGCTTGTGGGATTGCTCTTAGTTCATTTTTGTTATTTTCTGGCAGTTAAATTGGACTATGTGGAAGTAGTCTGCTGTGAACCAGGCTGCATGAAGATGTTCACAAATGTTGAATGTCTGAGGGCTCATAACCTGTCTTGCCATCAATATGTTCAGTGTGATATATGTGGGGAAAAACACCTGAAGAAGAACATTAAACGGCACCTACGAGCCCATGATAGGGTGGCCTCTGCTGAAAGGATGAAATGCAGCTTTGAGGGTTGTGAATGCTCATTTTCCAATGTAAGACAGATCCACAAATATGCTGATGCATTGCTCCTTTTTTTTTTGCTCCTCTTTAACCATAGTATTGGGCATAGAACTTTTCAACTGAGATTTGTATGTGTGCCCTTGCGTTGCAGAAATCAAATTTAACCAAGCATATGAAGGCATGCCATGACCAAGCCAAACCTTTTGCTTGTCGATTTGCGGGGTGTGGCAAGGTGTTCCCCTACAAGCATGTCAGGGACAGCCATGAGAGATCCAGTGCTCATGTATACATTGAATAGAACAAGCATGTGCGTATATAAATTCTGCATAATGCACAAACTTAACATTAGATATATTGCTCTCAGTTTGAGGAGTTGCACAAATTATTAGAAATTTGGCTTTCTTCAACTCTTCGTCAATTTTTCACGATCACATTGACAATTTTCTCAAAATCTGCTAGTCTGATTTAAGCGAATATTACCTCAGTGTAGTATCAATCTCAAAAGCATACAAAATTAACAAATTCTGAATAAAATCAATCATTGGAGTTAGACCAATGCTACTATAACATACAGGTTCGGCAATTACAGAAGCATCATGTAGATATATATATATTCTGCAAGATCTAACAACAGGATGTAATACTGAGCAAGAAAGATGGCATAAGCAATTTACAGTGTTACAAACTACACTTAACAGGGATAATCAAGTAGTATATGATTAGTCACACCAGCAGAATGAGTCTTAACATGTCATTGTGGTATCAATTTGACAGTTTTTCTCATCGAGCATTCATCAAAACCCACAATTTACCGTGTATGTGACCTCTCAGTGCTAGTACTCCCATAATTTCAGATATAAACAGATACAAATTAGCATGGCTGACAAATATACAATAGATACAAAGAAAGGTAAAGTGAAACTTACTGAACGACGGTACTCAAGCCACTGTGACGACAAAAGGAGCTAGGCTTATCGAATACGATGTCCTAGAAAACCAATCACCGGCGAATAACAGAGTCCTACCCCACAAATCAACACTCATCGATTCATGAAGTCGAGGAACAAGTCGATGCTGCACAAAGTCAACAAAAAAGATGAAATCTTATCGCACTGCTCACATCCGAAGCTGAGCCAAAGGACCAGAGGCTCACCGTGCAAAGCGCACGATACAGAGGGGACGCGAGCAAGGGCGTCACCGCTCGGCGACCGTGCAAACCCAACCACCACCGAGCTCTCCCACCAAAATCCCAAGAACTACATAGCCGATAGGACTCATCTTAGTGGTGAACTACTCTTTCCCCTATCTCCCATCTCAGATATAAAGTTAAGGAGGTATCACTCTATGTAAGGATATGTTGAAAAGACACTCTGTTTAAAAGCTAGTTACTGTAAAAAAATCAAAAGTTGAAAAAGAACAGGGACGTCGTACTGTGTCGTGGTAAACATATGTAAGGATCTATTCCTTTTAGCTTATGTTTTTTTAAACAAATGGATATGATGATTTCTTCGTCGTTGTTTTAAAGCAGTTTATCGGTATTTGATTCGTTTGTTTAAACGCTTGTATTAGAACTAAAAGCTATCAGCTGTAGCTATAAGTCTAAGTAATATAGTTTTGATGTTAACGTAGCCGTGCAGCAGTTTTATAGAAAGCATATCGTTAACATGCTTAATGTAGCAGTTTGGGCATTTTGAGTCGTTGTGACTATCTTGATGCTATACTGCATTCGGACTCTTGAAATGTAAACTTAAATCTCGTTGAATACAGCCTTGATGTGATGTGAGGTGTCGACCTGAAGCAGAGAATATTTTTGTAAGAATGTGCGGGATTGCTGTATACTGTAGATCTATTGCGTTTGAAGCGTGCATGTTTTTAGTTTGGCAGAATCTGTTGAGACGGTCATAAGCAGAAGACCATCATTTTCTTGGGACAACTTGACAGCTTGGAACTTGAGGGCATGTTTGGTTACGGTTTATGGCTTTTGATTGAAATTTTTGAATTTTAATTATTTACGGTACAGATTACGGAGAAACAGATGTTCACTTGTGATTTTAACTAGTATAGATGTTAGGCTTTTAACGTGTAGATCGTTTAACTTGTAGATCCCATCTTGAGAAAATACTTCATTTAAAAGTTAGATATTATAACAAAAATAAAAAATCGTCGGTTTCAAAGAAAAAGAACATGCTCTGAATCAGTCCCAAGACTGCATCACAATTTTGAGAGAGTCAGTCTGCTATTGTGCTTAACAGCTTAAATCATACAAGTCGTTATGGGCGATGTCAAAATTTCAATTCCAGCAAAAATTTTACTTTAAGCTAGTGCTACTGCACGTTAACATCTGAAAAACCGACAGATTTCGGTGGTGATCATTTGGGCTTATTTTTGATGGCTTATGGCTGAAAAGTATCAGTGGTGGTGAAAAAACAACATGGTGACAGAGGCTTATTTAACATAATTAAATTTAAAAAAATTAAAAAATATAAAAAATATGTTAGCCCACCATAGACAACGCAAACGAATACGGGAAAAAAAGAACGGGCAAAAAAGCTCAAAAAAAAAGTCAAAAGTTCAAAAAAAGATGAATTTATAAATAGTGAAAAATAAGCCAGAAGCCAAAAGCTGAAGCCGAAACGATCACAGCTGAAACTCCTACGTATAATAGTTGTATTTTACCCACTTTACAGTAAAATAAAAGGTCAGGTTTCTCAAAATCCCTCTAAAAAATAGGTTTGCAATACTTCTTTTTTTTTTAAAAAAAGGACTATAATGTTTTTATCATAATTCTACCAAAAAATAAATCATGGTCCGCTTATCAGCTGGCTACTACTCCCGCTTCAAACTGCTTCAGTTTTTGATTTTTTTTGTGCTTATTTAAGCTAAAAGCCACTCAAAACACGTTCAATTATAATTTTGATTTATTTTAGTTTTTTTTTCCTCGTTCCTTTGCGCTGCCAACGAATCCCACAAATTGGTACCGTCGGATGGGAGGCACGGACGGCCGCGGCTCCCCCAGCACAGAGACCACCCCGATTGGCTGGGATGTCCACGTGTCTCCCTAATACTGGTCCAGGTCGGACTCATGACGCGCCGGCCACAGGTCGAGCCCGTTCACGTCACGCCAACCCCCGTATAAATCTCTCACACGACCCTTCAGATGGAAAAAAGGATCAACGCAAGCGAAGCGAGCCGAGAGAGGAAGACAGGAGAAGCTTCGAGAGAGGAGGAGGAGGAGCGAACGCGTCGTGGTGGTGGCGACGATGGATCGGGTTCGCGGATCCGCGTTCCTGCTCGGCTTCCTGCTCGCAGGTGCGATCTTCTGCGCTTTGTTTGTTTTTCTTCTCTCTCGGCGGATCTGTGCTTGGGTTAGATTTATCTGTTCTTAGTGTCCCGAGGAGCTCGATCTGAGACGTTTGCCGATGGTTCCATTCGATTACGGGCCAGGGAAATCTTAGTGCTTTGACAGGACTCGATTACTAGCTAGTTGATGCGATCTAGGGATGAGTGTTTGGTTTGATAGGAGTAGGATTCCATTACTTGTAGCTCGTGTGATTTAGTGTTTACGGTTTATTATACTGACGCCTTGATCCAATGTTTATGGGTGGCTTAGTCGCGCGACAAATGGAGGTGATTAGCGCCTTTTTCAACTGAGCTGCATTGACGTAGTCCTCGTACAAGAGCAGCGGATTTGATTTTATTTGGTTGCATTGGTGCCGCGGTCTGGCCTTGGCGCTGATAGGAATGCATTTATAGGCCAACAGTTCTGCAGAGTATTCTAGGGTAAGACTTCTGTCCAAGCGTTCTCAGGGGTTTGCATGAGAATGCAAGACCCTTCTGTGGTTGCAAGAATAGCTTTTCCCTGAATCATTTTAGAGGCATCAAATGCGTGGCAGTGGCACTAAAAATACCTTACTAGATTTCCTCGCCTTAGAAAATCATTCAGTTCCAGGGCAAAACAACAAGTAAATGTGGCCGAATTGAATCTTACTGCTGTAAATATCACCTGAATTGTAAATTGTCTTGTGCAGCTGTATATGTGCTAATACGGTAATTCCATTGGGACCAAATGAATGAATGAAAAATGTTGCTTATTTCCTGCTGTTCTGTATGCAGGATCCCTATTTGCATTTTCAATTGCAAAGGAGGAGACCAAGAAGCTTGGGACCGTGATTGGTATTGATCTTGGTACAACCTACTCATGTGTCGGTGTGTACAAGAATGGTCATGTCGAGATTATCGCCAATGACCAGGGTAACCGTATCACACCCTCATGGGTTGCGTTCACCGATGGCGAGAGGCTCATTGGTGAGGCTGCCAAGAACCAGGCAGCTGTTAACCCTGAGAGGACCATCTTTGATGTCAAACGTCTCATCGGAAGAAAGTGATACCGCTTTCCCATTTGTCTGCTCCTCCTTCTTCTTGTTGATGTGTGGTGCCTGAACTGTAGCATTTTTCTTCAGGTTTGAAGACAAGGAAGTGCAGAGGGACATGAAACTTGTCCCCTACAAGATTGTGAACAAGGATGGCAAACCTTACATTCAGGTCAAGATCAGGGATGGAGAGACCAAGGTCTTCAGCCCTGAGGAAATCAGTGCTATGATCCTATCCAAGATGAGGGATACTGCTGAGGCATACCTTGGGAAGAAGATCAATGATGCTGTCGTCACTGTTCCTGGTTAGTAATGGTGCCATTCAGATGTTCACTCAAGGAGTGTTAATTCTAAACATAATGTAATTGCTCACTTCTTTTTGTCCATATTTTCAGCGTACTTCAATGACGCGCAGAGGCAGGCAACCAAGGATGCTGGTATTATTGCTGGCCTGAATGTTGCTAGGATCATCAATGAGCCAACTGCTGCTGCTATTGCCTATGGTTTGGACAAGAAGGGTGGTGAGAAGAACATCCTTGTCTTTGACCTTGGTGGTGGGACTTTCGATGTCAGCATCTTGACCATTGACAACGGTGTGTTTGAGGTGTTGGCCACCAACGGTGACACCCATCTTGGAGGTATAACAAATGTTCTTTGTCATTAGCTACTAGCTTTTTGTTAGCTACCAATTAGCAACTACATCTAGGCAATGTAATGCTGCTGATTATGGTTACTGTCACCTTATTATCACATGCTACATTGACATTGCATGAGAACATAACTATGCCATAAAGGATGATTAAACAGTCTGAATGATCTTGATGTCAAATATATCATGGTAATCTTACACAAGCTATCTGCATAATATTATACGCACCGTCTTTGAGGTAAATTCATTGTTCATACATGTGGTCTTGACCCTGTAAGGACCAGTGGTTGATTGAATCTGTACTGCCTTTTTACTTATCAATAAGGGTACAAGGACTCATTTGCTTTAAACTAACTAGTTATATTGTTGTTAGTTTGTTATCTCATTAGCTTTGAGTTGCGCATTGCAATTGGCTCATATGGCTGAATTGTGTAATCTCCCCAGGTGAGGACTTTGACCAGAGAATCATGGAGTACTTCATCAAGTTGATCAAGAAGAAGTTCAACAAGGACATCAGCAAGGACAACCGTGCTCTTGGAAAGCTGAGGAGGGAAGCTGAGCGTGCCAAGAGAGCCCTCAGCAACCAGCACCAGGTCCGTGTTGAGATTGAGTCCCTCTTTGACGGGACTGATTTCTCGGAGCCGCTGACCCGTGCCAGGTTTGAGGAGCTGAACAACGATCTGTTCCGCAAGACCATGGGACCCGTCAAGAAGGCCATGGAGGATGCTGGCCTTGAGAAGAGCCAGATCCAGGAGATTGTTCTTGTTGGTGGTAGCACCAGGATTCCCAAGGTCCAGCAGCTCCTCAAGGACTACTTTGAGGGCAAGGAGCCAAACAAGGGTGTCAACCCTGATGAGGCCGTTGCCTATGGTGCTGCGGTTCAGGGAAGCATCTTGAGCGGCGAGGGCGGTGATGAAACCAAAGGTTCGATTAATCTTATTATACTCTTTGTCTCCCTACTAGTTGGAAGCTTCAGTGACCATGCTGCTTACACCGCTTTCATGTTGTATTGGTATGCAGATATCCTTCTTCTGGATGTGGCTCCCCTGACCCTCGGCATCGAGACTGTCGGTGGAGTTATGACCAAGTTGATCCCCAGGAACACCGTCATCCCCACCAAGAAGTCGCAAGTGTTCACCACCTACCAGGATCAGCAGACCACCGTCTCTATCCAGGTAACAAACAATGAGCAACCTGCTCTTCATGTTTCTTTCACCGGCTGGACATGGCTCAGAGAATCGCCTGCAGGTATTTGAGGGTGAGCGCAGCATGACCAAGGACTGCCGCCTTCTTGGCAAGTTCGACCTCTCTGGCATTCCACCGGCTCCAAGGTTGCTTCTTGTCAAGATCAAATACGCATACGTTTGTTAAAAGAATACAATGGAATCGACCGTCTGGTACCACCTGGGATTGATTGATTGATTGTTTGTTTGTTTGATCGAAACTTTCAGGGGCACCCCTCAGATCGAGGTCACCTTCGAGGTGGACGCCAACGGCATCCTGAACGTGAAGGCGGAGGACAAGGGCACGGGCAAGTCGGAGAAGATCACGATCACGAACGAGAAGGGGCGGCTGAGCCAGGAGGAGATCGACCGGATGGTCCGGGAGGCGGAGGAGTTTGCGGAGGAGGACAAGAAGGTGAAGGAGCGGATCGACGCGCGGAACCAGCTGGAGACGTACGTGTACAACATGAAGAACACGATCGGCGACAAGGACAAGCTGGCGGACAAGCTGGAGAGCGAGGAGAAGGAGAAGGTGGAGGAGGCCCTCAAGGAGGCGCTCGAGTGGCTGGACGACAACCAGACCGCCGAGAAGGAAGACTACGAGGAGAAGCTCAAGGAGGTCGAGGCCGTCTGCAGCCCCATCATCTCCGCCGTCTACCAGAGGTCCGGCGGCGCCCCGGGAGGCGGCGCCGAGGGCGAGGGCGGCGTCGACGACGAGCACGACGAGCTGTAGACGACGAGCAGCCAGCCAATTTTTGTAATGCTTACCTTAGGAATGACTACTGCCTCTTGGTTGGGTGGTTTATTTGCAGACGTCGGAGACTAATCGCTTCTCTCTCTTCTTCAAGTTCATTGCTCTCTAGTCTGTTCTGCGTCTCTCTCTCTTCTTCCTTGTGATGATTTCCTTGTTATTATAGCGAATTCGCATCGGAATTTATGTGAAGAAAAAAGATGCATTCTAATATCTCCCGTGTTGCCAGCTAGTGATTGCCTAGTTAATTCGTAGTTCATACTGTAGTACCGTCATTACGAAGAAACTCCTTTTCGAAAAACAAATAATATTACGATTTGTGGAGAAACATGTGTGGTTGGGCTGTCGCAGTAGGATTTGATGGCCCATTTTGAGTCAAGTTTGGTAGGCTCATTGGCTGCTGGCCTTACTCTGGACCTTGGAGAGCACAGCAGGCTGGTCTTGTCTCTCTACCGAATGCAGTCAGTGGCCTTTCTTTGCGCTTTCGAAGCAGACGAACTATTATGGGTCTGTTCTTTTTAGCTGCTGTTTATGATTTTTAGTTGAAATTTTTGAATTTTAGCTGTTGATGGTACCGATTACGGAGAGATCGATAGTAACTTGTGATTTTGGTTAGTACAGATATTAAGCTTTTAACGTGTACTACATTTAACTTGTAAGCTTCATCTTGAAAAAATACTCCATTTAAAAGTTAGGTACTGTAGCAGCTGCGAGAAGCCAACCGACTTCTTCATTGCCGAACACCCCCTATATGAAGCGGATTCTTTAAATAATTTTTTAAGTTTAAAGATATATGTCATCTACGTTGTTATTTCCTATCATACCAAAAAGTAATGATAAAAACTATCAATTATAGCTAAACAATATATATAAAATTTATCAGTCACAACCATAAGCATATTAATCATATATGGAAGGTTCCGATCACCTCGCACGCGGATGATCCTTTCTTTCTTGAGGGACAGGCGATTCGGATTGGATGATCCAGTAGATGAACTAGAAAAAGCAGGCAGCAAGTATCTCCTGCAGGTACAGCAATAGACATCAGAGAGACATGACATCCGAATCCCATAGTACGATTAACAATAGTTTAGGCTGCATTTCATTGCCCAGGAAATTATGGAGCCTCGTTACGTTCTGGATTACGATATCTGTATGGGGTTTCTCTGTGAGGTTAGGCACCCGGTTGGTAGAGGAAAAGCTTGCTTTATTGAGATCTACTATTGGCTTTCTTGATTGAGAATGGTCCCCTGGCCTGTGGCCCTAGTGTCGTACTACTCTAATTATTGCAAAGACAATTAATCTTGGTTAAAGTGGCTAAAATTTTTTTTTATACTAAAGTTGGATACAAGACATCGTGTTTACGTGGCATTTGACCGGGGACACCCTGATCAACTTGTGAATTATCTCTAGGGAAGTGTGGAATCATGGTCATTTGCCATACTAGTTTTGTTTGATGAATAGAATGGGCTGGTCTGTTACCATCCCATTCCAACCGACTACGATGTCCGTAGAAGATGAGAAAACAATTAGTGATGAAGCTAGCCAGAAGTTGAAATCGAAACGAGCGGAAAAAAAAGAGTTCATATAGAAGTAACGTCGTCCACACGCAAAAAGCAAAGGAATACCATTGCCGTTGTCTTGGGCTCTCGGTAGCATGCAGTTGGTTGTAGTGACGAACTATCATATCATGGGTCTGTTCTTTTTAGCTGCGGTTTATAATTTTTGATTAAAATTTTTGAATTTTAGTTGTTGATGGTACCGATTACGGAGAGATCGATATTCACTTGCGATTTTGGTTAGTACAGATATTAAACTTTTAACGTGTACTACATTTAACTTGTAGGCCTCATCTTGAAAAAAATACTCCATTTAAAAGTTAGGTACTGTAGCAGCTGCGAGAAGCCAACCGGCTTCTTCATTGCCGAACACCCCCTATATGAAGCGGATTCTTTAAATAATTTTTTAAGTTTAAAGATATATGTCATCTACGTTGTTATTTCCTATCATACCAAAAAGTAATGATAAAAACTATCAATTATAGCTAAACAATATATATAAAATTTATCAGTCACAACCATAAGCATATTAATCATATATGGAAGGTTCCGATCACCTCGCACGCGGATGATCCTTTCTTTCTTGAGGACAGGCGATTCGGATTGGATGATCCAGTAGATGAACTAGAAAAAGCAGGCAGCAAGTATCTCCTGCAGGTACAGCAATAGACATCAGAGAGACATGACATCCGAATCCCATAGTACGATTAACAATAGTTTAGGCTGCATTTCATTGCCCAGGAAATTATGGAGCCTCGTTACGTTCTGGATTACGATATCTGTATGGGGTTTCTCTGTGAGGTTAGGCACCCGGTTGGTAGAGGAAAAGCTTGCTTTATTGAGATCTACTATTGGCTTTCTTGATTGAGAATGGTCCCCTGGCCTGTGGCCCTAGTGTCGTACTACTCTAATTATTGCAAAGACAATTAATCTTGGTTAAAGTGGCTAAAATTTTTTTTTATACTAAAGTTGGATACAAGACATCGTGTTTACGTGGCATTTGACCGGGGACACCCTGATCAACTTGTGAATTATCTCTAGGGAAGTGTGGAATCATGGTCATTTGCCATACTAGTTTTGTTTGATGAATAGAATGGGCTGGTCTGTTACCATCCCATTCCAACCGACTACGATGTCCGTAGAAGATGAGAAAACAATTAGTGATGAAGCTAGCCAGAAACTGAAATCGAAACGAGCGGAAAAAAAAAGAGTTCATATAGAAGTAACGTCGTCCACACGCAAAAAGCAAAGGAATACCATTGCCGTTGTCTTGGGCTCTCGGTAGCATGCAGTTGGTTGTAGTGACGAGCTAGGTCGCCGTCTTGCTTGGACGTGTTTGTTTTGTGCACACATTCATCCATCCGAAGCGTATAGCCACGTGGCACGCGACACCATCAAAGAGATCGGCTTGGACGTTAACATTTGCTCGCATCCAAAAGATCTGATGGAGTCATTTGATTGCATAATTCACTACTAGGACACAGTACGGATGGTTAATTATGTGCGAGTCTAATCCTCATCTCCGACTTGAACTATAGCTAGCCAGCATATATACATGCATGCTAGCTAGCTGATCTACAGAGTGAGCTGATGGATCGATGGATCGATGAGGAGTGAGGACTAGGTACTTGGGTTGGACGTACACAAGACTAGAACTAGAGCGATGCCGACTAGGGTTTTGTTGCTTTGCATGTGCGTGTGCGTGCCGGCAAAGTCGATCTCGATCTCTCTAGCTTGGAGATAGATAGATAGATATACGACGCAAGCATATGCGGACTAATGGTGCCGGCCGGGTCCCCAGCGATCAACAATGCTCTCTCTCTCTCTGCGTCGCCATCCATCGATTCTTCCTGTGACACCCGATCCATGATAATTCATATATATGTACATAAGGATATTAGTTAGTTCTATCTTACTAATTTAGCTTAAGAAGCATAAATCTAGGAGTTTCAATGATAGCATCTTCGGTTAACCGTTTTACACCAAGTAAGAATGAAAATGCAAACGAGTTGCTACGTATGTATGTTCTATCTAAAATAGAGTTAGACTTAAGCTGATTTGAATCCTAAGATGTTACAGTTCTCTCGCATGCATGCATGCATGCAGACAGGCAGGCATGTATGTATGTCTTGGCCATCCATCCATTAATCATCTATGCATGCAACTTGATTGAAGGATCGATCCATCATGCATATCCGAGGAGATCCAAATGTACAAGCTAGGCTGAACAGTAGGGCCTGGGGCTGCTATCAAATGGGTGGATCCATCATCTGGCTGTTAGTTGACTCAATGCGAAGGATCGAGAACGACGACTAGAGGTAGATAAATAAGAGCCAATATAATTAAAATATTTTATAATTTTTTCTTTAAAAGAAAAGACCACGGTTTTTACACTCCAATATCTATAAGGAACTATAAAGAATAAAACCTAACCACTTATAAAAAAAATCTTTAAAAAACAAACCAAATAGATTAGGGCATGTCCGGACTATTAGATCGGAGTGCAAAGGGCGGTCTGATCGGTCTTGGTGGTCCCTTCGACCTCAGAGACGGTTGGACCGATTCCTCATGTTAAAACTGAAAAGCAGCACGATTTCAAGGACGAAAATTCATTTAACTTTTGATCTATTAGTCCAAATCACTTAAAATTTTGCACACACCTGTCCTAGGATGTCCGAACTTATTCCAATAAAAAATCAAGACAATCACCACCAAAGTTTCAATCTTTTTTTACTTTAAAGAAGATTGCACCGAGATAGGGCAAAACACACGAACTTGAACCAAGATTTGCTCATAGGCAATTGATAGTCAAGATGACCTTAGATCTAATCTCATATGGCCTAGCAAATCTAATCACCAAGGAAATTTTTATCGGACTAAAAAATTTATCAAAGGTTAGCGATAACATGATAACCGGCGGTTAATGGAAATTTCAAAAATTTCCGGCCAAAAATTTTGAATTGTTTTTAATTTATTTTGGATTTATGGATGAATCTTTTTGAATCCAAAAATTTTCACCCGATATAAAATTTTATATGTTCATACGCATATTAGAATAAACCGTAGGATCGTGGGTCTGGTGTGAGCGGGTGAGGATTGGTGAATCACACAGCTAGGTAGGGGCCGGGGTGATGGGCTCGACCGGAGGGGATTGACTGGAGCTCCTAATTATTCAGTCAAATAATTGTTACAAAATCAAATACATATTAGAATAAATCAAATATCATGAAGGAGATATTTGGAAGGTTATTTGGTTCTAGCCCCTGATCTTATCACATCATGCATGCATCTCGCCAGGAAAGAAAAGATGGACAATCTCTGTTGTCATGTACCCACCAGAGAGGAATCTCGATCCTCATCACCTTCTGGACAAACCACTAGTCAAGCTCGTGCGTGAAGGGCGACTCACGGTCATGGATTATATCTATATTTTTATATAATCCCTCCTTTCTACTGTACATTGATTGCAAATATTTGTGTCTGTGCTTACGTTTTCTCCTTGATACCAATTCATTCTTTTAGTATTAGATTAGTGTGTATCTGCTAATTAATGGATTTTTTTTTAGATATGAACGGCCAGGGGACTTTAGTTCGATCGATTTGTTAATTTCCATACGTAATTATTCCGTAAAGTCTCCCTTCCCTTCTGCTTAAGACACTAGCTATTAGCTAGCTAAGGTGGCTAACATCCAAAGCTACGTATGTCACGCACGCGTGGCCGATTAGTCAGCACAGACAATCTAGCTAGCTCCTCCCGGCCGCCGGTTGCATTATTGATCCACGTGTATGCATCAAAACTCAGATCTTGGCAGCATGTTATTACTGAAGATCCGTTACGACACACGGACACTCAACTAGATTCAATACATGTATTTAATTATGGTGTCCAATAAGAGACCTGAACAAGCTCTGTTGTACTTTCTCACCTGATCAATTTGGTTTGGTGATTACATGTACTCTTTCTTCTTCTTTTAATGCAATGTCACGTAAGTCTTTTGCGTGTTCTCGATAAAAAGCCCTTAAATTAAGAAAACTTATGGTGTGTGACACGTTCACTACGACTTGTAATTAATTGCATATATGATGTTCTTATGCATATAACACGATAACCAGTGCCATATAACACGATAACTTAGGAGGGGTTTTAATTCCGGTGGAGCAATTTCGCGATAGCTACATTTTGTCACGACGCGAAAAAGAAGCATCTTTTTTCAATTCGCGCCTTGCAAAAGCTATATAGCGATTTGGAAGGCAATGGCATTGTTAATTGTTGATTTGGTGGCCTCGATTGATTAATTAATCAAGTAGGGCGCAAGAAATCAAATAAGAAGGCGCGCACGCACGCACGCGGTGAACTGGTGATGGATCGATTGTCATCGATGAGTCACGAACGCACCAGTCTACTACACTTTGTAGTAAACTAATCGTATTTCATAAGACCCTCGATCTCTCTCGTCATCTATAGTGTTTACTATAGGTTACAGAAAATGCTGCAGATACCTAGTGTTTTTTTGATATGTGTCAATGTGCGTGTGTGTGTGTGTAACACACGCACGAACACAAGGCAGGCCTTGTTCGTGACGCAACGAAATTTACAGGCCACGTAGGAATTGGACTAGTTTTTGCAAAATTCAATGGGTTAGGTGTTCATATGTCATACATGCGAAAAGCCCCGATATTTTACTGCTCGATGCATGTACCTATCTTAGCTGCAGAGTTTCCACATGGGACGGGCCCACCTCATCCTTGTCTTCTGCCATCGAGTTCCGGCCCCACCAGTCAGTGAGTGTTCGTGAGAGCCGGTACGCTCACTGGGGGGGTGAAGCGACCTCCCCCAGCGCCGCTATTTAACAGAGCAGAGCAGAGCAGGAGTGAGCCGGGCACACTGCTGCTAGCTCCCTACTGCCGCCGAGCAAAAGATGGATCCTTGCAAGGTGAGGCCAACCTTCTTCTTCCTTCTTCCTTTGCGTTTTGTAGCTGATCTGTTTTTGAAGTGTGTTCATGTTCATTTTCAGTAAAGAAAAGCTACATTTATTCTACATAAAACTAAGGGAAAGAGAGAGGCTAGCTATCTGACCACACTGATTAACTAAGACTGAAAAATACTTGTCTAATTTTATTTAAGTAGTGAGTTTTAATTTGATTTAATCCCTACGTGCGCGCGTGCAACTTAAATTAACTAATGCATGATCATCTATCACTCGACTCGATCGATCGGTCGATGCATGCATGCAGTTCCGGCCGTCGAGCAGCTTCGACACCAAGTGCACGACGACGAACGCCGGCGCACCGGTGTGGAACGACAACGAGGCCCTGACGGTCGGCCACCGCGGCCCCATCCTCCTGGAGGACTACCACCTGATCGAGAAGATCGGGCACTTCGCGCGGGAGCGCATCCCGGAGCGCGTGGTCCACGCGCGCGGCGCGAGCGCCAAGGGCTTCTTCGAGTGCACCCACGACGTGACCGGCCTGACCTGCGCCGACTTCCTCCGGGCGCCGGGGGTGCAGACCCCCGTGATCGTGCGCTTCTCGACGGTGATCCACGAGCGCGGCAGCCCGGAGACGATGCGCGACCCGCGCGGGTTCGCCGTGAAGTTCTACACGCGCGAGGGCAACTGGGACCTGCTCGGCAACAACTTCCCCGTCTTCTTCATCCGCGACGGCATCAAGTTCCCCGACGTGATCCACGCGTTCAAGCCCAACCCGCGGTCGCACGTGCAGGAGTACTGGCGCGTGTTCGACTTCCTGTCGCACCACCCGGAGAGCCTGCACACCTTCTTCTTCCTCTTCGACGACGTCGGCATCCCCACCGACTACCGCCACATGGAGGGCTTCGGCGTCAACACCTACACCTTCGTGAACAAGGCCGGCAAGGCGCACTACGTCAAGTTCCACTGGAAGCCCACCTGCGGCGTGAGCAGCCTGATGGACGACGAGGCCACCCTCGTCGGCGGCAAGAACCACAGCCACGCCACGCAGGACCTCTACGACTCCATCGCCGCCGGCAACTACCCGGAGTGGAAGCTGTTCGTGCAGGTAGCAAAATTAGCTAGGTCACCATCCGAACATGCATCATCATCATCTTGAGCTTGATCTTGAAACAATGGGGGCATATATATATATATATAATATATAGGTGATCGACCCCGACACGGAGGAGAGGTTCGACTTCGACCCGCTGGACGACACCAAGACGTGGCCGGAGGACATCCTGCCGCTGCAGCCGGTGGGGCGGCTGGTGCTGAACCGGAACATCGACAACTTCTTCAACGAGAACGAGCAGCTGGCGTTCGGGCCGGGGCTGGTGGTGCCGGGGATCTACTACTCCGACGACAAGATGCTGCAGTGCAGGGTGTTCGCCTACGCCGACACGCAGCGCTACAGGCTGGGGCCCAACTACCTGATGCTCCCCGTGAACGCGCCCAAGTGCGCGCACCACAACAACCACTACGACGGCCTCATGAACTTCATGCACCGCGACGAGGAGGTCGACTACTTCCCCTCCCGCCACGCGCCGCTCCGCCACGCCGACGTCCCGGTCACCGTGCCCGCGCGCCCCGTCGTCGGCAAGCGCGAGAAGTGCACCATCCACAAGCAGAACGACTTCAAGCAGCCCGGCGAGCGCTACCGCTCCTGGGCGCCCGACCGCCAGGACCGCTTCGCGCGCCGCTTCGCCGACTACCTCGCCCAGCCCAAGGTCAGCAACGAGCTCCGCGCCATCTGGATCAGCCTCATCTCGCAGGTAATTAAGCCCACGGAATCACAACGCAACATGCTAGTATAGCTCCCTCCAACATACATACATGAATACATGATGCACTCTGCATTCTGACCGACCGCTTGCTCATCTTGTTGGCGCATGCGCATGGATGACGAATCAAGTGTGACACGTCGCTGGGGATGAAGGTTGCCAATCGCCTCAATGTCAAGCCAAGCATGTGAAGATGATCGATCGATGCAGACCACCTGGGCCCTGCCCCGGTGTGTAGTTGTACTCCAGCAATAAGACCACAGTCTCCTGCCTGTTGTGTGGTCACTACTACCAGTACATGCATGCATGCAGCTAGTAACTCGATGCACCCTTGTAATGTCAAACGGCAAGTGTTACTACCGTTCCCTGTCCGGTTTGCATCTGCCATGGAAATTTCCCATTCATACTCCTCTGCACTGCATATACACATCCTCCAGCACAGACGCAGAGGTATATCTTCAAGGAACGCAACTCAGGCATACACGAGTCAAAATATATATGCTAAAAGGATGTAAAATTTCTGGATATATAGCCACAGTATCTCTGCACAACCCTCTGTGTCGCAAAATAACGAAAGAAAAAAAGTTCCTCAAATGATCCCGTGGATTTAGTCCTCATCAGCTCACCCTATTTGTGCACATCAAAATTGCCTCTTTCAACCGCTCCTTGTCCAGTGATGTCTCCACCATCACCTGCACAAGAGCACACACCCACACTATGTAATTTTCAGTCTACATGGGTGATTTGATGAATCCGCTAAACCTTAAAAGTTCATACCTCTTGCACATTGTTCCCGTACCGCGCAAGGAGCTTATATTTGCGACCAACCGAAGGTGCCATATATACCTGGCAAACAATCGATTTGACAAGGAACGAGTTAAGGACATCAGTTCCAAGAACCAAGGTACAGAATTATGTGACCAGTAAACACGCAATCGGACTAAGGTGATAGATCATGTTTCAAACTTTTGATCTTACCTGGAAGGTTGGAGCTAATCCTGGGCTTTGGAAGAATCGTCCTTTATAAACATCCTTAACTTCTTCGATATTTTTCATCTCTTGGATCAGGGCTTCCACCTCAGGCCACTAAAACAGTTATGATGATATAACAAAGGGTTAGAATGACGATGCAGCACATGTGGAAGGAGAAATAAAGAGATAAAAATAAATGAAAATAAATCAATATCTACAAGGTCATACACATCAAACAACCATTGCAATTCTAGACATCATAAACTAATACAAAGAGTCAACAAAATATCCAAAAATAAGTCATAACTTTGGAGTGAAGAGCAAGAACCGAGCAAACTAAGAAAATGGGAAGGATCCACAAGCTCTCCAATTCAGATATCCAGAACTTTTAAATCATGCTCAATGTAAGATGAACTCATACAAACCTCAAAATCCGCTTGTCCGGGTTCAAGTGCTCCACCAAGTGATAATTCCTCGCCAATGACTGCTTCCAAGGCTCCCACTGATGGATTTGGCTGCATAGCAGGGGAAAGGACAAGAAGAACAAATGAAAAATCTGAAACCAACAACTCAACATGCTGAAGAAATATGTGGAAAAGGGGGGGAAAACCCAGTACCTTCACATCTTTAAGTGACAAAAAGATACGGTTATTAGTATAATCCAGTTGAACAACTTTAGCATCCACAACCTGGAAATGAAGATAACTTTTGTAAGTATTTTAGCACTATTGAATTGAGTTGTTAAACAATAACTATAGAGCTATCCATGCGAGGTTGAAGGGAAAAGGGTAAATATCATATTCATAGCCATAAAAAACTGTGAGTCCTCACACACACATTTTATTGACAAGCGTGTATCACAACAAATGAACAGAAGACATTTATTTCCAAGGAAAAGATACCTCAAGTAAACAGAGATTGACAGCTTCAATAGAAAACTTCGCAAAAGCAAAGAAGATAAATAACAGGAAAATCACAACTCCTAAGTGTCACCTGACCAATTTTGTAAGAAACTGATGGATCTAAGGTATCATTCCATGACACTTCCCACTGCTGAACCAATGCAGGAACTCCTTCAACCTTTGAAAGAAGAAATAGTTAGCTGCTGAACTTGATGAAAAATCGTATAAACGTAAAATTAGACCTACCTCAGCAAATATCCCAAAGTAAACAAATCGTTTGATAGTGCATTCAACAATATCTCCAACATTAAGCCTAGCCTGCATAATAAGAAAATGGTGTTTAAGGCTGTGAAAACCAATAAATCAGAGTAACTGACACTGGTTTTACTCCATGATGATAGTAAAAACTGACAAAGATCTGCTACAGCTCAAGAATTGATATTATCACCAAGATTAAGTTCTTGATGTTAGATGTGCATTATTATTTGTATATTTTCCCTGTTGTATAAAGGATTATATGGATATATGTTATATCTGTATGTGTATATATATTGGTCTATTGGCCTAATGATGAATACAACTGGTGTTCATAGCATAGTATCAGAGCCAAGAGATCTTGAGTTCAAGACCCGGTTGATGTAATTAAAGATATAATTGCAGCTCACTTCTATTCCACATCTTAAGCCTGTAAGAGCCTACACGTGAGGGGGAGAGTTGAAGTATAAATGAATTGCCCGCTTTTCCCATTAGCTTAAACTTTTGGGTGAATTAGTTAATGTGCCCTCTCCTTTTGATGGGTCATCCTCTTCGGCCTCTCCTCCTCGATATGCTCTTTGTGATCGTCAGTCTATTCGGCCTCCTAAGCGTTTTGGCTTTGCCGCCGCCGCTCTTGCCGAACCGATTTCATATCATGATATTGTTGTTCATTAGGAGTGGCAGCATGCGATAGCAGAGGAGATCACTGCTCTCAAGCGTACTGGTACGTGATATCTTGTCCCTCTTCCTACGTGTGTTACTCCTATCACGTGTAAGTGAGTCTATAAAGTTAGGTCCCACTCTGACGGTGTACATGCGCATGGCTTTTGGCAGGAGTATGATCATGATTATGATGCGACTTTTGCTCCTGTGGCTCATACGACCACCGTTCGCACTCTTCTAGCTATGGCATCTGTTCGGGTATGGTCCATCTCTCAGCTTGATGTCAAGAATGTCTTTCTCAATGGTAAGTTGCGTGAAGTGGTTTATATGCAGCCACCACCAGGGTATTCTGTTCTTGATGGTATGATTTAACGCCTTCGCCGATCTCTCTATGGACTCAAGCAAGCTCCTCGTGGTTGGTTTGATCGTTTCTCTTTTGTTGTCACTGTAGTTGATTTCTCTACCAGTGCTCATGATCATATTCTTTTTATTCACACTTCGCCTTGTGGTCGGACGCTTCTCCTTTTGTATGTTGATAATATGATCATTGCTGGAGATGATTCTCAGTACATCACTTTTGTCAAGGAGCATCTTAGTGAGCAGTTTCTCATGTCTGATCTGGGTCCTCTTCGCTACTTTTTTGGGTTTGAGGTTATTTCTACTCCTGAGGGTTTCTATCTGTCCCAAGAAAAGTATATTCAGGATCTTTTTGATAATGCTTCTCTTACTGATTAGCGCACGGCTGAGACTCCTATGGAGCATAATGTTCATCTTCGTCCTATTGATGGTGAGCCTCTTACTGATCATACTCGTTATTGTTATTTTATTAGGAGCCTTGTTTACCTTGGTATCACTCATCCTGACATTTTGTACCATGTGCATATCTTGAGTCAGTTTGTGTCTGCTCCCACTCAGCTCTACTATAGTCATATTCTTCGCGTGCTACGATATCTTCGTGGAACCATCTCTCGTCGTTTATTTTTCTCTCGCTTCAGCTCTTTACAGCTTAAGGCATATTCTGATGCCACCTGCGCTAGTGATCACTCTGATCGCCGGCCTCTCTCTACCTATTGTGTTTTTCCTGTAGGTTCTCTCATCGCTTGGAAGACTAGGAAGCAGACTGTTGAGGCTGAGTTGCGAGTTATGGCTTTGTTGACTGCGGATGTTATTTGGCTACGGTGGTTACTTGAGAATTTTGGTGTTTCTGTTTCTACACCAACTCCTCTTTTGTCTGATAGTATAGGTGCTATTAGCATTGTTAAAGGTCCGGTGAAACATAAGCTTATAAAGCATATTGGTATTGATATTTCCTATATGAGGGCATAGGTGCAGAACTAGATTGTTGCTCTTCAATATGTGCCTTCAGAGTTTCAGTTGGCAAACTTCTTCGCAAAGGCACATACCAGAGCCTAGCACAACTTCTATCTCTTCAAACTTTATGTTGTTGATCCACCATAAGTTTGAGAGAGTGTTAGATGTGTATTATTACCTATGTATTTTTCCTGTTATATAAGGGGTTATCTGCATATATGCCATACCCACGTGTATATATATTGACCCATTGATCTCATTATGAATACAAGTGGTGTTCATAACACTTTAATATAACAACACTGAATGAAATTAAAATTTTGATTATTTTAAAGAGAATGATGCAGCAATGAAAGTAGGATGTACAATATGGAGATTTAGTAAATGTTCTTATGTAAATCTTGACTAAAACAATTGAGATTGCTGGGGACATGGGCAATTCAACTTGACATTTTCAATACGTTTCTGCAATTTTAGCATGCGACCAGGCACAGTGAAGCAGGTGTTAAGGACCTGCTACCAGTTGAAAACTAGTCAAACACTGTCTAAACAGGGCATCTAACCTGCTTCAGTCAGGACTGAGCAATAACAGCTACACCAGTTCATTAGGTCCAACATGTTTCAAATTTCTTACAGCGCAAAGATAACCTAGCTGCCTTATTACACGCACTCTGAGGAATCGAGTAGAGAAGGAATATATCAACTTCAGCTGCAAGTGGAATTAAAAAAGGTTAAGATGCAGTTAGGATTCAGAAAGAAAAACATATTCCATACAGAATTTCCTGTATCCCCTCCTAACTTATTGCTGGATTTCAGCGCTTTCCAGAAACTAGATTGCTAATTCAAATTTTTGCAACTCTTTGATTTCCTTTTGGTGGCATAAATTACAACCATAAAAATGTTGGAGCACACTAATGAGAGCAAAAGTACCATCAGACTTTTCTTTTTCTGAATCAACTCTTCACTTTCTTTTGGCTTCATGGAGAAAAATATACGCTTGGAATTCCTGTCAGCCAGGACAACTGATACTCGGAGCCTCTGCAAAATAATGGCATATTGACTACAACAATACAAATGAAGAATGCTAGGACAATAACAACGGATTCATACTTGACCAATAAATGATGATAAGAACTTGGATTTCTCTTCGTTGTATGTTCGAAGAAGATCTTCAAACTTCAGCTTAGATGGCAGAGTTCCTTGATCCTGACGAGCTTCTTCTGAAACTGAGCTAGAACCCAATTCTATGTTCCTATCATTAATCTCAAAACCTTCCTCCAAGCCCATACTCTGCTTGTACAAGGAAGGATCACCACCCTTCCTTCTTAACCAAGCCTCAAAAGTTAAGAATTTCCATTTCATAGCAAGATTATGATATGGTAAGAAACCTATCAGCGAGTCAAGTGACACCTGGAAAGGAAGCCATAACTGTTAAGGATGCTACTCTATCCTTAACAATAACAAAGCTCAGGCAACAACAGGGCTATAATTTGATAAGAGTAGGCATTGATTTTCTTCTCAAAAAGAGTAGGCATTGATTTGAAAACCGACTAAAAACTTACAACAAATCCCTTTGCCCTGCAGTTTATCAGCTTCACCTCAACCTTTTCTCCAGTACTTGCATAATGCTCTAGTCTTTTCCAGTCACTCTCAGTGATGTCCTGCGTTAGTGATTCAGCAACTTATGACTCATAACTAAAAAAGAATTTAAAAAGTTCATAGGGGGAGCATCTCGTCCCATAGAAGCTACATTCACTCCAATGATTGTTATTGTTAATTGTGCAAGACCATAAGATGCTGAAGCTCAAATATCAGGGAATTCACATTACCTCTAATTTTGAAGATAGGACGTTTCCCCCATCATCAACATAACTTTTGTTATCAGCACTAGAATTCATCTTCTCAGCATCAACTTGAGATGGCAAGATTTCAACAGATAGGTCTTTCCTACAAAGTAAGAATTGCCATATCAGCGTCAGGTGACTCAACATGCAGCAAAGTATAATGACACCAGTACTTCAAAAGCAGAAGAGCAGGGAGAAAAGGGATACACCTAATTTAAATTAGTGCAACCACATGAAGCACACGCTCTCGTAGGGGCAAAATAATCCAAGGACAATGACAGGCTCACAAAGTTGGAGCATAATGGGATACTCAAAGTATGTTAACCAAAATGAGATGCGTACGGATCCTAACCACCTATGTCGTCATGCAACTATGCAAGTCTATGTACTGGAAAATAAGTATACAAATTTCCAAAGAAGCAAAGTTATTCAAACAAGAAGGCTACCGAACATTAGCACAACAGCAAGACACATGCCGTGTGTGGTTAACCTCACAAGGTTTTTGAGAATAACATAATGAGAAAATGCAGATATGGAATAAAACCAGAAGTACTCATAATTGTCAGTAATCACATTAAACATGAATATTTTTTTCTTAAGGACAGACAACGCCCTACAGCTAGCAGTATTAGCAGAAATATCAAATATAAAATTTTCCATGGAAAATATAAAGAATGATCAGATATCAAGTGATGAAAATGCTGTGCTAAAAATATAACGGCAGAGTTCCATCAGATACCTCTTAGGTTTTCCTTGCAAGAAAGCTTGCATAGAGAAATTGTTGCTGGTCACTTGGTTATTCACTGGATGAGCAGAAGAGTCTATTTCTTGGATAAAACTTTGCTCAGATGGCTGTAGTCCTTGAAAATACTAACATAACATTAACATCATGTATGAATAGAAACAAATTGGAGCTCTCTTATGGCTTCCTTACCTGCACTAGGATCGTCAGCAAGTCGAGATGATTCATGAGCATAATTACTGTCAATCACCGATTTTTCATCAAGGCCTGAAATTTGGAACATTTGCACATCATCAGCTTCAAAAGCACCAATTTCATCATGGCATGTTGCATTCTGGGCATTGTACCTCACCATTTGTTTCTGCCTCAACTTCATTGTCATCCTCTCCAACAGCAATTGAGGCAGAACCGGCAGAGGGCTCTTGATTTAAATTAGCAATATCTTTTGCAGCCTCCGGCTTTTGAAGAAGAGAAATGTTGGTTAAATCCTCATCCATGTCTTTCCTCATTTTCAAGTCAATATCTGGTTTCATTTTCAGCTTTGACTTCAATTCACCATCTTTACTCTGATGCACGGTGGGTTTCCGCAAGGTGACATCCACATTATTCTTTCTTGAGGTGCTCCTAACCTCACTTGACTCTATTCCGGCAGCTAAACTCTCCTTGCTAGGCCAACTGTCTTGCACCAGCTTGCCCTCTACTTTTGGTTTGCTCCCCACTGGCCGCAACAAGGTCAAAGAAGGATTATCTTCCTTTGGTTTGCTCCCTACTGGTCGCAACTGACTCAAAGAAGGCTCATCTTGCTTCGGTTTGCTTCCTGGCGGTCGCAGCAAAGTAAAAGAAGGCTCATCTTGCTTTGGTTTGCCCAGTACAGGCCTTGACAGACTCAAGGATTGTTTGTCTTTCATTGGCTTGCTTATTGGCTCTGGCAATTTTGAAGTCTGGTCCTGCATATTAGCATCCATGAACTCCCTCAAAATATCATCCAACTTTTCCTTCTTGCTGGCAATTAGTTTCTCTACGTCGAGGGATGAAGCATCTGGGTCTGACTTCTTGAGCAATATCTGAAGGAATAATTCCACAACACATAAGGCATGCTGATTGCTGAGTAGAATCAAGTGACAGAAACCATGTTTCCAGAACACAGTATCAAGTGTGTATATGTCAAAATTGCGTAGTGTGTACCAGGTTGGTTCATGATTATCGGATCTTAGAAGCTAGGCAATATATCGGGGCTCGTCCCTTTGTGCAGCTACAAAATTTAAATTTACTTTTGTACTTGTAAATAGCCGTAATCCTCTCAGCTCCATGAGGTATTAAAACTGTGACAAGTAACATCTGAGAACAGTCCGTGTTGTCAGAAACTTTCAAACAAGTATGGATGTCTAATCAAAATGAAATGTTTGCATCAACTAGCTTGGAGTGATTGCTGTAAACTGTGAGACAAAACTTAACCAAATCTAGCACGAGCCATCCAAAATCAAGAATGGAGTGCTACGCACAACATCAAAACGTCCATGATGGAAAAGATAACAGCACATCGGACGGTATTTTTGACTGGATGGTGCAATGGTTCTTCACAATCAAGACAGAAACTGAGGTAATAGCAACTGCAGCTAAATTTGAACACCAAGTCATACACGAATATTCCTAGATTCCTAGTACAGTACTCTACTTGCACCTATCGTTTCATTAGGAACGGACCAATGTGACATTCCATCCCGACGTGCACATGAATTTGCATTCAAATATTGATTTTTCATCTTATTCACAGTCCGTAGGTATGAGACAATTTGTAGTACTAAGACGTAGAGGAGCGACCTTTGCGAGGGTGAGCTTGGGGTCCTCCCCAAGGAACCGCCCGAACTCTAGCTCCATCATGTCCCACTTGTCCAGCGGTGGCAGGTCCCCTCCGTCACCGCCGGCGCGCGGCGGCGCGCGGAGGAGGCGAACCCGGCCGGCGCCGGAGCCCGAGGCCACGCGACGGCGGAGTATGACCGGGCGCGCCGCGGTGCCGGAGCCCGCGAAGACGCCGGCCGCGGCGAAGGCTTCCATGGCCGGAGCGGTGGAAGGCTATGTGGGGGAATGGAAGCGTGGAAACGGATGAAGTGCGAGGGGGCTTTTCTTCTGCTTTGGTGCGGCGTGTACGGCCGGATACCGACCACTTGGTACCATCTGGACCGTTTAATCGTATCCCAGTGTGAATTTCCACATGAGGTGTTCCTAAGTAGGGGTGAGATCCATAATACGGATGGATAATGGAACTGTCATATTTGTTTTCATATTTTTCTTTAGATGTAAATATAAATATGGATATCTTAGATACAAATACGAATAATATCGAATACAAATACGAGCGAATACAAATTGAATCAAATATGATCAGAAATATTTCCCGGAATATGGAAACTCTTTAAATTGTATGTACAAAATGAATAAAAAATATAACTAGTTTATTTGATCTAAGCATTCATGAAGAACATTCATAAATTCTTCATATAGACTAAGATTCCTTCTTTAACTCCATGTATTAACATATATATTAATGTGTGATGGGCTACGAAAGCATCATGTAAATGGGTTGGGCTAAAATAGAGGGTGTATGTTGCGGATATCTGGCACGTGAATATCCGAATGATCCATATCTATATTCTTATTTGACGGATGGTAAGCTATCGAATCCGTATTGCATCTGGTAGAGAAAATTCGTATTCGTTTTCGATCCGATATTATCCGACCAAAATCTGAACCGACAGAATCTGTATTCGAAATTGTTTGGATCGGTCAGAAATTATCTGATCTATTTTCGCCCCTACCTGTAAGGGGAAAAGGTCACATATTTTATTTGTGTAATCAAAGCCATGGCTCGCTCAAGCCGGTATACCTTTTCTATCTACTATCGTTTTGGAGTAACAGCACGTTAATTGTCCAGTGAAGGTTCTTCTTTCTTGTCTGAAACGGAAGCTTTCTAGCTAGAGCAACATGTGGTCGCGTTAATTTAAGCCGCGGATAATATATTTTAGCTGAGATTGATTGATCCGATAAATAACACTAGCCATCCATACAAATGTATGCTTCTTCCGGATCTAGTTGTACGGCCGATTTGGAGCCTACAGGGCACTCAGTTTGGTAATAGTTTAAGCTTTTTTTTTTACTATAGTTGGTTTATTTTTTACTGTACCTAATGATGATTTATTTGATATAATTAAAATTTAAAATTTTAAAAATAGAAAAAAAACATGTTAACTCATCACGGATAATAAGAAGGAATACGAGAAAAAGAGACAAAAAGTAAGAAAGAGATGAAATAAAGGAATAGTAAATTAAAAATCAGGAACCAAAAGCTGAAATTGAAACGGGCATGTTGTACACCATGTGTGCAACAACTTCCTACTTTTCCATATGTGACATGCATGCTCATATACACCAGTGCATGGTAAGTAATTATATACATACATACGTACATATATCATTTTCTATACTCTTGAAAGTACATATTTCATTTTTAATATATCACTTAAATAAAAATATTATATTTCTTTATCACTTTTGGTATACTTAAATACTAATTTTAACATACTTCAATATGCCTTGGTTGAAAAAATCATGTTGAAACCCATGTCCATTAAATTATATCTTTATGCTATTAATATTCATATCATGCAAATCTTTACACTGCTAAGGTTGCGGCCGTGGGCCGATAGATTTGAAAACCCGGAGCTAGGGTAGGGTGGTATGGGACACCGTACCCTAGGTTGGATGTGCCGGTGCGCACAAGTTTAGGGTAAGAGTATTGTGGGAAACCGCGAGTCGGTCTTCACCCACCGTTTACCCTGAGGTGGAGATTGCGAACCTCATGAGAAAATATAAGGATTAAAACCTTACGCTGAGCACATGACATAGTTATCGCTCAACCACCGGTGTTGACGTGTCAACCTTGGTTTAGTAACTGCTCAAACCCAAGTGGAGTCCTGCATGGAAAGTTGGTATGTGGGACAGATAACCCATACGCAATAACGATGGGTCCCCATGCCTTGGGCCTGGCGTTCCGTTTTGGCCTACGGATACCCGAGAGTATGCGGATTCCGAACCCATCGGGTAGAGTATAAGCGAAGGTCTGAGCAGTGAAAGGACCCGGTTTCTTAACTCAGTCATGAGGGTTAAGAATGCTCGTGGGTAAAGTTGAGCAACTCTGCAGAGTCAAATAAATGGTATTCGAATACGCCGTGCTCCCGGTTAATAGAGTTGTGTCAATTGGGTGATTTCCAGCTGCGACGCTTAAGTAGTTTTCACAAGTATGTTTAACTTGATTAGTTGGTAAATCAAACTTTGAAAACCCCTGTGAACTTAAGAAGTAGTCTTGATTTTGATCTTCCAAAAGATTTATCAAATAAAACTGCATCCACATAAGTAATAAACCAAATATACTCCCAACCTTTGTTGATCCGTGCAAATAGTTAAGATAAGTTTCCCTTGTGGCTTCTTGAAATTGGTTAGCTCACGCTTGTTGAACACTTCGATGACCAAGATGCTGGTGAGGGTTGTCCTGTTGAGGAAGCCCCTGAGGAGTCGCTCTTCGACGAAGATCAGTGGTTCTAGGTGTCTCAGTTACGCTCGAGTTTCCTGAAGGATTTTTTTGTAATGTAATATATTTCGGGCTTGCACGCCCGCTGCTGTAAAACTGAATTGTTAAACCTTATCTGGTAATATAAGTGGGTCTTTTGCTGTAAACTTGTGATGGTATACTCTTGCGCGACATTCCATAACTGTTCATGCGTGGATAGTTGCGAGATGCCGTGTCCTCGCAGCATCCCTGGTAACAGGGGTGTTGCAACCTTCATCGAGCACTAAGATTACGGTATTCGATCCTATATTATTGTAATGCTTTTCGTTCTTCAGTGTTTTCTTACGCCTGTGCGTACGATACAATGGGACGCAGGTAAATGTTGCTGAAACGGCGAGGCTGCACACAGATTGCTACAGTGTTAATCCAAAAAGAGGATTCGCTCCACGGAAATTGGAAGAGGGGCGACAGGTACGTGCCGCCGGCGCTCGGAGATGTGACATTAAGAACACTTAATTGGAAGCCGGTGTTAATTAGCACTTCAATTTTTATGCCCCTCCCTGAGGTGAGATTGTGTGGTCTCGTTTGTGGCGGGTGCTCTTACACGCAGTGGTAGCCAGAGTCCTACATCTTTTGCCCCTAGAAAGAAAAAGGCAAATAGCTACAGACGGGTATCCTATACTGTACATAGGATTCTTCATGTACAAAGTAATCTTGTGATGATAATAAGATTATCCATGTGTATCAAACTTTTTTTTAGAAAGTTTTGTAAGCTAAATATGTTTATTAGAAATATCACGTCGAGCGTTAGTCAACCGTAGTAGGAGAAGCACCCAGCACAAACAAACGAAGCCACAGAGTTGTAGGCTCAGGGGATCGAGGGGCAGTCGTTGCATGCCTCGTGTGCATGAAAGGCATACCTGAGCACACGTAACCACTCCCGTACCCACGAAATGCATCACAAGGCTCTAGGGAGCTATTTGTATCGGCTTTTAAGTGTTTTTGGATTTTAAATAGTAATAGTTTGTAGGTATGTTTACGGAGAAAGATACTCGCTGGCGATTTTAGTTGATATAAATTAAGTCACTATAGTGTCTACTATAATCGACTAATAGACCCCATCTTAAAAAAACACTCTAATTTAAAGCTAAATATTATTGTAAAAATTATAAAGTACAAAAAACAGTTTTTAAAAGCTAATATAAATAGAGCCTTAGCTTGTGATCTCCTCCATCGCATCCCCATCTATCTTATTAGGACCGTGCTCCAACCGGCTTATAAGCTGTGGTTTCTAACTTTTTTATACTGTAGCGGCGGTTAACTTTTTCTAAGTAATTAAATTTAAAAAAATTAAAAATTATGTCACGGCTAATATAAAGAAAAAAGGCAAAAAAATCAGGAAAAGATCTTTACTATTATAAAAGAAGGAGTTGGTGGTTGGTACGGCATCTCCCACCCTTTCTCAGAGAAAAAGCTATATATTGTTTGACATGTGGGTCCCCACATCGAAACCGTGCGCTGCCTCCCACCCATGCCCGTCTTGCGCCTGCCTCCCCACCTCATTTCTTCCGCCTCTCCTCATTTCTTCGTCGCCCGCCACGCCTCCCTCCTCTCTCTCTCTCCGCCCGCCCTCCGCCTCCTCTCTCTCCCGCCGCCGCCTCGCCTCCTCCTCCTCCTCCGCCCGCCTCCTCCTCCCCCCCCACCCCCTGCCCCCGTCCTCCTCCTCCCCGCCTCCGCTCCGCCGCCTCCTCCCCCCCCCTCCGCCCCGCCTCCTCCTCCCCATTCCGCGCGCGCCTCCTCCTCCCCCATCTCTCCCCCTCCCACCGGCCCGATCCGCGCCCACCGGCCCGATCCGCGCCCATCTGTCCTCACCAACGGTGCAGCGCGGGTTCTCCTCCCCACCGAGTAGATCTGAATCCCGCTCCACCGCAGAAACCGTTCCGCCCTCGCCTCCTCCGCATAACTGCCGCCTCCTCCTCCCCTCGCCAACTCCACATAACTGCCGCGTCCTCCTCCTCCTCGGTGGTGGTGGCGGTCGACCGCCTCTTCCACCACAAGATGTGCAACCCTACGTCAAGCGCACCTCCAAGTTCATGGTGCACGACGAGGCCAACGACTGCAACATCGGCGACCGGGTCAGTAACCCTCGATCCGCTCTTTCTGCTCCAATCCCATTTCCTTGTGAAATGTGATGCTGCGTTCGATTAGGCTGGTGCGAGTTCTTTCATACATTCATTGGATTTTCCTATTACAACCCATTTCGGCATCGTCTGGTTGGGGTTCAGGTAGTCTGAGGGCCTGTTTGGATGAGGGACAAATTTGGATTCAAATACGTAGGATTTAGTTCAAATTTGAATAATGAGTAGTTATTTAATGGTGTGCAAAGTTAATTGATTCTGCTCTTTGTTGGATCCATGGTTGATACGTCGAAAGGGAATATAATATGAAACCAGTTTTAATTTTCGTTTCTACTCTCGTTATAAATTTTAGACAAATTTGCCAATTTGGTGGTGATCGATAGTACTTGATGAGTTTTACTTAACTTTTGGCTGTTACTAAATCAGTTGGAGTTAGGGCATCATGTAATGCTATCCAGGTTGGTTATGTATCTGGTCATGAAAACAATTGAGAGTTACGGCCACTGTGATGTGAGGATCCGTGCGTTTGTTATTGTGTATGGGTGCTCTGTACTGGTAGTCTTGGCTGTTGATTGAGGTCTGTCGGGAGATGGCAACTATAAGGTTACTGGGGATGATACCTGTTCCTGTAGAGTTAATATCTGTCGGTCCTTGCGTGCATGATTGCTTATCGACAAGTGCCAGGATGGTGTAAATCATTTCTTTGTGACCACTTGTTCTACAGGTACTTCTATTCCAATGTCGAAATTCAAATACTACTGCCATCTACTTATGCCGTACTTATTAGGTAGAAATTTCTCTTTTCTGCTCATTACGTGTCGTAATTATTTTGGGTGTGTTGGTTCTTTGTCAAAGCGTTTGATGAAATGAGCAGGAGGCAAGCAAGCGGTTGGTGCTTGGGCGAGAGGAGTTAGTGGACGCGAGACTCATCGAGTTTGATCCCAAGAAGATGACATTATTGAGTCCGAAAGAGTTTGATGAAATTCTTATTGGTATCTTCCGTGCTGCAGACTTCGTGGTCACGCCCAGTGAGAAGAAGGACGTCATGTTGAGTCGAAACAAGACCGGGACCGCGAGGCGACAAGTCTGGCCGCCGCGCTCGTCACCTTCATTGACTCTAAGGACGTCAGGATCCATGACATCACCCTCAACCAGCCGGCCTATTAGTGGTGAGCATTTCTTGATCCCTCGCTATAAACGTTGTCATGTGGAATTTGTGTTCTCTTGTATTGAAGTCGAGAGATGAAATTGGAAGGAATCGGTTACACATTTGCTTTTGTTTTGTTTGAAACAAAGATGGAATTGGGTAAGATGTTGGAACGGCGTATGTGTTTTCAGAGAACAAGGGTCAGAGGACGAACCTCAGAATGAAGAAAAGTTGGCCCCTGTGAGTCTCATATCTCATGCCTAATGCGGTATTGTGACATCTTGGTCTAAACAATATGTTCTCTCGATTCTGAGAGTATCAACATTGTATCGTCTCAGTCGCAGGGGTAGTTTGTTATATTCCAGTTTTCCGGTTCTTTCTCGGTGATTGCTCTTAGCCCAAGTGTCTAGCTAAGGCGCCATGAGATTGGGGATAATAGAAATTTTGATGAATTGCGCATATGTGAATCCATTGCTCGTGGTTTTGGGTTTGCAGGACAGAAATGAGATCATGGGGAGCGTGGTAGTTCATCTGTGAGTTGGTAATGAGAATGGGTTTATTTGATTTTTTTCTTCACTGTCCTAAATTGAAATAATGCTATTGTTCGCTGGGGTGGCAATATCTTGGGCTTTGCCATGGCATGCTCAAATACCTTTGGACTGGTGACGGTGCCTTTCTTCTTTGTTTTGACTAGAGTGAAATTCCAAGAAATATATGGAAAATGATTGTTGGACTCACGCCAAAATTTCTATCTCACGAGTTGCAAAGATGGCTGTAAAACTTGATAATGCAATCTTGTTTGAGATACAAGATATCTGAAATTTCCCTCTTTCCTGTGCGTTTCTGCAGATCAATTTCATGCTCCTGATCAGCCGCCAGGGCAAGGTGAGGCTCACCAAGTGGTACTCACCTTACACCCAGAAGGTGAGGCGCCCCAGCAGCACCCTCTCCCTCAAGCCAGGTTGGTCCAATAATCCCCTCAGCGACTCACGCCTACCGCTGGACACTATTGTTGGTGCTATTGTTTCTTGATGATTCTTGGGAACTATTGTGCCTCGTACACATCAACTGTTTCAGTTTGTTTAGATACATGTATGGCCATTCTCTTAGACATTAATTCGTTTAGGTTTGGACTTTCTTGATGATGCAGCACCTTTTTATTTTAGAGTTTTGCTTTTACGGCTGTCCCTCAAATACGGAGGCTACTCAAATGTTTCTTCAGATAAGAATCTGCTTTCTGCTATTCGTCCTCCTATCATAAGAATGGTGTATGATTCATTGATTGGTCTCTGATGGTTTGTTAGACTATGGAATGCCATTAGCATGGAAGATTTAGGAGGCAGATACACATGCTTTCACTGCTGTATACGTGTATATTTTGATTTTCGATAGTAACCAAGGAGAGTGTGGGAACTAGAAAATTTTCATACGACTAATTGATGTGTGCATTTTACTATTACCTGTTTCAATAATTATTCTTGAAAACTAAAAGCGCATCTGATTGGCCATCTTTTGTGGTGCTGGTGGTTGAGTGCCCAATTCTTGGTATATCTGGCCTTTCGCAGTACAGACAAGCTGTAAGTGCATTTTGTTTCTCCAACTCTATTTCCAATTGTGTCAACCAATAGTATGCCTAGGTATGCACATTCAAGTGAATAGTATGCCTAATATATGGTTAGTGTGTATTGTACAGAAATTAGAATATGAGTTTTCGTTGCAACGCACGGGCATATGACTAGTAAAATTAAGAAGTGGCAGTTTATTCGCACGTACGGCTGTCTCTTATTTTTTTCGGTGTGACAGCAGCGGCCGGCTCGCCTAGCCTCTCGTCCGGTGCGCATGATATTACGTCTACTACTCGGTGCTGCTAGCTCTAATTTATCCAGATTATATTATGATCACACACGTAAGCAGCGTAAATTTATCCATATATATATATATATATATATATATATATATATATATATATATATATATATATGCAACGTGCACGCATGTATGCATACATGCTGATTATACTGATGACGCGGCACGTGCATGTACGCAGATGCATGCCTGTGCTGAGACCGATCTCAGAACGTACGATGGAAGCAGCTATCGCAGTCACTAGTAGTACGTAGTAGCTGAGGCTGAGCTGATTGGCTTGCCATTGCATTTGCAGCAGGGACGTAGCCACGACATGGCGGCAACTCCAACCACAACCAAAACCTGCACAGCCAATTAAACCATCTCTCTCTCTCTCTCTCTCTCTCTCTCTCTCTCTGTGTCTCTATGCTAGCCTTGTGCCCAGCAATTGTATTTATATTGCTCCAGCAATTAAGCTTGGCTAAAACAAACACGAGCAAATCAAAACCTTCATCCATGAGCAGCTAGCACATTGCAGCTAGCTAGCTAGCCGGCCGACCAGCATCGCACAGTTACACGCGCGTACGTACGTGATGCATAGTATTATCTATGATCGATGTGCGTCGTCGTTCCATGAGCAACCCCTCCTCCAGCGCTGCACGACACCAGCAACAAGTGCCAGCTGCTGCTCCTGCGGACGACGACGCCACCACCATTCCCGCCTCTTCCTCATCTCCAGCTGCCACCGACTCCGCCGAGCTGTCGCCGCCACGGTTGGAATGGGACTTCCGCCTGGTGGCCACCGTGCCGTCCCCCGCGCTGCCGGGCGCGTCCGACGTCATCGGCAGCGTCGACTTCGACCCCACCGGCCGCCTCCTCGCCACCGGCGGCATAGCCCGAAAGATCCGGATATACAACGCCGCCGCCGACCTGCAGCTCTCGTCTAACCCCGCCGCGTGCATCTGCGTGCCGGCCAAGCTCAGCAGCGTGCGCTGGCGGCCGGACGCGGGGGTGGCGCCGCACGTGGGTTGCGGCGACTACGACGGCGTGGTGACGGAGTACGACGTGGAGCGCGGCGTGGCGGCGTGGGAGCGCGACGAGCACGCGGGGCGCCGGGTGTGGGCGCTCGACTACGCCGCCGGCGCGGCGATGGCGGCGTCGGGTTCGGACGACAGGACGGCGCACGTGGGACCCGCGCGCCCGGCGGGCGCGGCTGGGTGGGCGACGGCGCGGGCGGCCGGCGCGGTGCTGTGCCTGGAGTTCGACCCGGCGGGCGGGCCCCAGCTGGCGGTGGGGTCGGCAGACCGGCGCGCGCTGGTGTACGACGTGCGCGCGCTGGGGCGCGGCGCGGTGGCGTCCATGGACGGGCACGGGCGCGCGGTGACGTACGTACGGTGGGCGGGGCAGCGGGTGGTGACGTCGGCGGCGGACGGGACTCACCGGCTGTGGGAGTGGTCGCAGGGGCCACGGGCAGCCGGAGGGCCCCGCGCGGAGGTGCGGTCGTACAGCGGCCACGTCAGCGCGCGCAGCTTCGTGGGGATGGGCGTGTGGCGCGGCGCGGGCCTCGTGGCGAGCGGCTCCGAGTCCAACCACGTCTTCGTCTACGACCTCAGGTGGGCCAAGCCCGTCTGGGTCCAGCCCTTCGCCATCGCCGACGCAGACGGAGGAGGAGGGTTCGTCAGCGCGGTGGCGTGGCGCCAGGGCGGCGACGACGGCGGGGAGCTCGTCGCCGGCGGGTCGGACGGCGTGCTCAAGATGTTCAGCTGCCAACGCCGCAAGGCGGACAACGAAGGGGCCGAGCATTAGCAAGCACAGACAGCGCAGCAGTAGCTAGGGGATAACGGAGGGGACAACCACTTCCACTAGCTAGGGCATTCACCTCCTCCCAACCACTTATCACTCTGCGTGTGCCATCCTTTGCTGTGTTTTAACTGCTACCTGTCTTGTCTTCCCTTTTCTTTTTTCTTCCAGACCCGTGTTCAGAGTACTGAAATGGTGCTGATTCCTCTTCTTTTCTTTCTTCTCTATTTCTTTCATTTGGTGATGGGTTCCTGACAATGTACGTGCGCACTGATCTATTTTTTAAAAGGAATAACACCAAAATTCCAGAGAATGTAAAAATAAGGAAATTTTTAAAAAAATTTACGAGCATTAGATTCTCTTGGATTTTATTGGAGTCTCTTTGAAAAAATAATTTACAAACATAAAACTTTTGGAAAAGAAATGTGCATTGGATCGATGTAATTCAAATTCAAATCTAAAAATGATTTGAAGATGGCATGAAAAATTTATAGTAGAATTCATTTTAAAAACTCACAAATATAGTCATGACACTGGAGATAAAATCTTAAATATTTTTGAGCGTGTGCTCTTTAATTAAAATAGAGACATTTCAAGATTTTTTTGACAATAATTCAGTGCAGACAAAATTCTTAAAAATTTACCCAGTAATCTGCACTGCGTCAAGAGCGTTCGTAAAAATTTCCATAATTGTTGGAGCTCATATGATGTGTCTAAAAATTTCCTAAACTCTCAGCCACCTTACCCCTTTCTTCCTCTCACTGCCGTGTGGGGCCAATACATGAGGCTTCTTCCACCTCCAGCCAAGCATGCTGTAAAGCCATGGCAGAAGAAGACATTGGTTTTTGATGTTATGCCCATCGTTTAGATGCCATGCCTATCGATTCTATATATGCTCCAATAACATCTCTGCTCCGTCTAGTCCCATCTCCACCCCCTCTTCTCCCTTGTCAGTTTGGAATGTGCTGAAATGGCAGCAAAGCCACTGTTGTTGCCTATTGTTTACCAGCTTGCGCACCCCTGGTTCCCCCTCCGTTCCCCGGATTATTGTTGATCAGAAAATGAGGAAGGATACATGCCATATGATATGTACTCCCCGCCGGGTACTTGGGAATTTGACGATGAGTCGTGCTAGGGCCTAACTCTAGTTGGTTGCTTGTGGGCTATGGTGACACACCGCTGGATGTTTTTATTTATTTACTTATCTTTCGCTGTACTTTACTCTTGGTACTTATATTTTAATTAACAAGTCAGCCCTATGTTGTAAAATTTACTATGTATCGATTATATACCTCCTTTTTATTTTAAATTAATTGTATGTGATGTGTATAGATATAATCTCGATGTTGTGAATGTATGTACTAGCTACTGATCATGAGACTGGTATATAACATTTACGGTGATTTCGAGTATTCCACGCATAGATTCCCCACATGCATAATATCGTATATATCATGATGTCTTGTGTTGATCTATGTAGAAAAAAATGCTCTCTCTGTGTTTTTTGTGAACCAATTAAGCTCGTATCTGATTTTGGTTGTCTATGGCACACGCATGCACAGCATCAAAACTAAATACTAGATCCTTGCTATTCTACTATCGACTTTTCCCCGAAGAAAATGCACCATGTCTTGTGTCACATGGCCTAGACGACGTTTTCAGTTCGGCCCAGTAATCGACGCGTTTATACGCAGAACTCGAGGAGCAGTACGTAATCGTGTTTAGATTTTAGATTGCTGGGCCAGCTCATACCGGCGGCCCCACACGAATTGGGTTTTGGATCGGACCTACCTTGCCGGGAAGGTAGTGCTGCTGCCTTCGTCTCAAGCAAGGCATCAACACCGAAACTTTACTCTTGGTCCGAAAGAAGGAAAAGAAAGAAACAAGGGGTGAAACTGATGAACGACGATGGACTGCAGTGCTGACCTGCTTATCAATTAAGTTATGTTAATCGATCATCCTCCCAAGACCGACCAGGGCCGGTCCTAGGCATGGACAGCAAAGACGACCGTCTAGGGCTTATAAAAGTCAAGGGGCTCATCCTATGTATATATACATATATGTAACTTGTTCAGACTCATAACTAGAAGGACCAATCGAAGTATACAAAGATACATGCTCGTGTTGTTAACTTCCAAACAGTTAGTAGCAACAACATGAAGAAGACAACTAGCAACTATACTAAGAACTTGTCTAGGCAGGCCAAGTGTCCAACACAATTTAGAAACATCTTATTTGGCATGACACAGGTGACTAAGCGAATGAATGATCACTCATAAGATCGATGCCTAGCTCGGCTCAACTAGCTTGCATCTTATTTACTTGTTAATTAAATTGAGAATTTGACAACCGATGGTTTCTTAGATATTTGAAATTTTCAATTCAAGTACGCAAAGAAATTTTTTGGTTCAAAATTGGTAGCCTAGAACTCTAGATTTTCGGTGCATGTGGTTGTGTTTGGTTCCTAACAAAAAGTTCATCGGTTGAAGGCTTAAAGATTTTTTTTGAAGGTTGGTGCTTTTGCCGTTTAGTGTGCCTGATGACTACTTAGTTATATGTCTCGGCTAACTGAAAAATCTCATAAAATAGTTTTTATGTAGTTTCATTTCTAAATGGCATACTTGGAATATATGAATTTCGTAAGAAACACCGTGAATTTCTCGAGATTCAAATGGGGCCTTTAAGTTATATGTCTCTTGCAACTTGCAAGAGAAGTTTAGCATATATAACCTTTCTCATACAGTAGAATGTTGGTTATTTAAAATTATTTGTATTTGTTATTGGTACACATTAGGTTTTGAACATGAAAGTATCTGATTGGTCTGAATAGAAGTGAGGTTTTTAAAATATCAAAAATATCACAAGATCTTTACTTGCATCTCGTCCCAGGGCCTTCAAACTATCAGGAACAATCCTGAGACCAACAGTTCATTTCTTATTTCTGTATACTAACATGCATGTCCCAATCTAGCTGGCATAGCATAGCATAGCATTTGGTGCAGACACGCAGGCAGATTAACTACGGGATGATTGAACCTCGCTACGGCGATAGATTGGAACTGTCCTCGGTCCCCGCACAAGGACGCGGTGGCTGATCGAGGCACGCATGGTTGGTTGGTCCATCGACGGCCGGCGCCGGTGGCGGTGACGACGACGATCGTACGTACGTAGGGGCTGCATGCACGGTGAGGCCGGATCGATCGAGGCGAGCTCTAGCTATCTCGGCACGGCGCGCGTCGGTCTAATCAAACGGGGAGTTGCCCAACGGCGATGGAGGAACGGATCGGAGGCACCACCTGTAACGTCTCCGTTTTTGAAAACAAAAACGTCTTTATCTTCTCTAACAGCACAGAAGTTCAATTACAGACAGAAAAAAATATTATACCTACTCACGAATATTTCAAAAGTTAGTTTAATTAAAATAATACCAAACGGTCAACTTTAACAGCTCTAAAGGTATCTAAACCTAAAATTTACTTACACTTAGAAGGTCTAAAGAAAATTTCCACAGGAATGCTTGAATACGGTCGTAACTCTAACGTGAAATCTTGTAACATCCCTTTTTTCTTCTGATCTCTGTATTGGTGGAAAATAAAACAAGACTGAGTACAACCAACTGTACTCAACAAGTCACATGGGGAAACACTATTTAATTACATGCCAGGATTTTCAAGAGATGGGACATATAGTTTTAACATTTTAGGTGGATGCAGTTTTATTTGTAAACATTTTAAACATAAAAGAATAATAACTTTTTAAGGAATTAGGGTTTCAAAACTTGATTACCAGACTTCAACATTTCCAAATCATTTACAAACCTATTATGATTTGTTATTGGAATCACCCATTAAACACAGCTTTATTTATCGGAAGTATGGCGTATTCGAATACTATTTATAATTAACTCTGCAGAGTTGCCCAACTTTATCTATAAGATTCATCAACCCTCGTGACTGAGTTAAGAAAATAAGGTTATTTCACTGTTCATCTCTTTATATAATCTCTGACCAGTTGGTACTATTTTCCAACAAACTCGAGTGGCTCGTTACTCGTGGCCTCGTCCGATTTGAAACGGATCTACTGTTGTTAAGTATAGTTATGCTATGTCGAATTTCTTTGATTTATACGTCAAGGCTGACGCACAAATGGATCAGTTCTGCCATTACTGAATAAAAATTGTACCTTCTTTCTCACCTGTAGACTCAAATTAAAAGCTGGCAAATAAACTAGATTTTATGTGATCCACACTGGCTTAAGTACCGGCAATGTCTGCTCATGGATCCCCTCTTCTCCTCCTCTTGGGCTACCTCTCCTAATCTCCTTTGTAGCATGATATTGTCATGGTAATGTACTTAAATTAATCGGATAAGCTTTTCTTTGCCAAGATTATACATGCTTAAAAAGCTCGCTACCAATTACCAAGGAAAACTGCTTTTTTTAGTGTACGTGCTTAGCTAGATGACATATTTTTTATTTTCAGCTCATCCTCTACTTAATTCTGCCAAGATATACTGACAATTTGCAGTGGAACTTAACTATTCCATGCGTACTCGGATGAGCTGTACTTGTTTATACAATTGTCCCATGCATCTTGCCTGCCGGTGGATTAATTCTGAAGCAAGCATTGACTTGCATCCCAAATTGCAGGTACAAACAAGCCCTAATGCATGTTCCTTTGTTTAATTAGCAGCATATTTTGCACATCACCATCGTTTCCTTATTCTTTAATCGTCAACGAAATTTTAAATTCATTCTCACATTTACATTCTAGACGTGAGTCACAAGAACAAGATGTCTTGCAGCTCAGGAAGTTTTTAACCAGGATGTGTGGAATCGAGAGTTCTCACTGAGACAAAAAGATCCCTTTATCCTTCTCTTCAGAAGAACGCCATTAGTTTAACCAGCGGCAGATAATTTATAGCGCAAGATGCGAATTTGTGTGAAGATTAGGTGTTTGTCCACATGCACTTGTGCACAAGTCAATTTGCGGAGAAACATAATTTGGCATAGCTTGTATTAGTTTATAAATCTGTCGGCCAATCTGAAGAGACCTCATGGCATATAGTTTATGAGCTCTATTCAAGGATCACAATTTTTGCTAATACTTGTTCCTTTTTGGGCAAATAATAGCCACGCGTTGGATCATGCCGCTTTATGATCGATCGGTTTCTCATGTCTCGCGAGCACCAAGTGTATGTATTGGTTTCAGAGGATGGGAAACTGTTGGGTATACGCTTCTTGAGGCTGGGACACTTGGTTTTGGAGGTAACTTGGGTAAACTTCCAAATCTGAAGATTTACAGGTGATTGTAAATCATACTTCCTCATGAGTCATGGCACAAACTCGTCTTTTGTTTATCTGTCACTATAGAGAAGGTCTTTCTTTTTCCTAAGTGGGGAACTTGAGAAAAGGTATACCATATATACTAAGATTCTGAAAACAACTACTGCGAGGAAAAGACAAATTCTTCAGGAAACGCATGATGTTGGCTGTCAAACTGAAACGACTAGTTCTCTTGCAATTTAGCATCATCTCACTAGTCGCTAGTGCTAAAGCTAAGACAGCTATGTGTTGTTGAAATAGGCCAATGCCATGGATCACCAAGAGGAAAAGAACACTGGTTTCTGCACTATATGAGCACATGAAACCGCGTAATATGACTTGATTTCGAACGTTCTGATTGGCAGAGGCCTTCGTCTTAAGTCTTAACTACCACGTCATGGCCTAAACAAGCCATTCTGCCAACTCGGTTGTTCTAACACTGAGTGAAAGGAGCATTATGAATGGCATTTCGAGTTCACTTGTGCTTGACAGGTCCTTGTTTATGTATATATATATGTCCCTTCTTAAGGATCGGAGCATTTCATCTTCTTGAAATTTGTAATGCAGATCCTTCTGGATCCTAACTAGGCTGTCTTTTCTTGTGCCCGTGGCTCTTCGTTCTTGGCGTTCTCTAGGCAGATGCCTTCCAATGATTGACATGAAAAGAGGGGATTAGTCAGGACTTGTCATTGCTGACCCAAGAGTCTGTTTTATTGCAAGAACAGCTCATGTCAATGTTCCGCTCATCATTGGTGGAAACAGTTTGATCTTCACCACGCTAATTATTGGATAACAACGTTTTTTTACTAAACAAATTGGATCAATGTTTTGTTACTACCTGATCAGTTCATCCGAAATACGGTCTCTAAGAGTTAGTCTCCGAGTAGTATAGTCATTTATCTGAACATACTCTCTGAATTGTTGAGTCAGTAAAACTCTGGTAACTTTGACAAACTGAACTAAGCGACCTATATAGCCGCCGATTACAAAAACAATTTAAATGCCGACTCAAAACAAAATGTGCTCCTAGTGCCAGCAAGAATTCATACCATTAGAACAAAGCCAAAATTGGGTGAATAATTATGAGAGTCTTTTTTGTGTAATGACGAGATAGAGGTGGCATCCTCTGACCAAGCCTCCCCCTTATGATCCCATGCATGTGCACCCATTACCAACTTAATTCTTGCCAATTAAACTAATCCAAACAGCAAAATGTGACACCCCTTTAGATCAGAAGGGCCACATGGTGCTGAGAGGACTGGTATAAGTCTACTACTGCTGCAACAGCTCATCTTTCTTGAGAGAGGTGGAACAGGAAGAGAATATATCAGAGAAGGGAGGGAGGAAGAAGAAGATAGCAATGGGGTGCCGGTCCTGCGATAAGCCGAAGATGAACTACAGGAAGGGGCTGTGGTCTCCTGATGAGGACCAGAGGCTGAGGGACTACATCCTCAAGCATGGCCTTGGCTGCTGGAGTGCTGTCCCTGCAAAGGCTGGTGAGCTTCTCACACCCCTCTGCATCTAGGAGTACTCATTTCCCCTCTGCATCCGATGTACTATCGTTTATTTCCAGTGCATGCAGAACAGCCTCTGGCTAATTGTGCACTCTAGTCTCATCTCCTATTAGCAATAATTAACTTAAGAGCTAACTGTTTGTTTATAGCTGGCTTAGAGTTCCATTTGAACCTGGCATGAGCTAAACTTGAACACAATTGTTCCCGAAAAAAGCTTGAACACAATTCCCGGTTCAGTTGAAATTCTAGCAAAAAATTATTCTCATGTGTTGAAAATAATCTTGGCTTCGAGTCCAAGACGTAGTAGAGTCCGTCTCCGTGTATAACTCAAGTTGAACTTATGTCCAACTTGAAATCCGAATACATATGCTAGTAGAAGATTATTAGCCTATATATTGAGAAGGCTTGTAGCTAGTTTTGTAAGAAGGAGAAAAGCAAGGAAATGGGGAGCAAATAAGAGAATAGAGAAATTCAGAAATTATCATGTATTCTCTCAGTTTATTTGCGATGTGTGTGTTTTCTCCTGGAGCAAAGTTAACAAATAGTATCAGAGCCATACGAGATCCGATGGAAAGAAAAAGATCCGGCGAAAACGTTCGAGCAACAGAAAAGTTGTCGGCACGTCGTGTTTTTCTCTCGGTCTCGGCGCGTGCAAATTATAGCAGAGCGCTCGTCATGCCGAGGCAGCAGAATTAAGGCTCGATCGGAGCAGCGCTAGGACAGAAAATCCGAGCAGAAGTCTCGTTTTGTCTCCAACGCGGAGTCACGGACAGCCGGTCGTCTCTGATAAAAGGCAACCCAAACAGAGCGAGTCCAAATGAAGAAAGAAACATAGAGTGCAGAAACAGAGAGCAAGTCCAAGCAAAAAGGAAAAACAGCGTAGTTTTGTTTCCTTTTTTCTCTGTTTCCTAAGTCCAAGAGCCGTTTCAAAGTAGCCCGAGATCTTGATATGTGCTCAAGATCATGTCGTATTCTCAGAGAAGTGGTACCACCGGTGACAAGGCATCATCCAGTATGATGGCGAATGAGAGTTATGTTGTCTCGCTGCATAATCCGATACTCACGACGAGTAATTATGCAACTTGGACAATCAAGATGAAGGTGTACATGAAGGCTCAAGGAGTGTGGGATGCGATCGAGAACAACAACGTCGATGTGCGTAAGGATAGATGGTATTGGCGGCCATCTATCAGGGCATCCTAGAGAAGACGCTCTTCCTACTGGCTGAAAAGGAGACGGCCAAAGCCGCGTGGGAGACGTTGAAGACGATGCATCTTGGCGCTGATTACGTGAAGGAAGCAAATGTACAAACTCTCAAGACCGAGTTCGAGATGTTGCATATAAAGGAAACGGAGTCGATCAATGACTTCATCGTCTGGTTGACGATCATCGTCAACAAGATTCGGGCCCTTAGCGAGAAGGTGGAAGAGTTGTACATAGTGAAAAAATTCCTTCGTGTTGTTCCCTCACAGTTTCTCCCAATTGCTTCGGTCATAGAGCATTTTGGAGACCTAAAGACAATGACTATGGAGGAGGTCATTGATTGTCTTAAGGCGTATGAGGAACGCATCCGCGACAATAGCAACAAAGGTGACGGACAGCTCTTGTTGACCCGTACTGAGTGGGAGATCTGGTCATCGAAGCGTGAAGACAAGAACACTTCCAAGAGTGGTGGCCAAGGCCGTCAGAATCGGAAGCTTGATAAGGCAAAAGTGAGATATTATTGTAATAATTATGGACACTTTGCTTCAGAATGCCCCAAACCGAAGATGAAGAAAACATTTCTTGCTGAAACTCTCAGCGATGATGAACCAACACTGCTCTGATGATGAGTTGAGTTAGGGACGTTGAGAAGATGTGTCACAGTCCAAACTTAAGTAAAATGAAAATAAATCGGAACATTGAGGAGATGTGTCACCGTTCTGTATCAAGTATGAGTTTATGAAGTCCTAGTTGAGACCGACCGCCTTAATGTTTTAGAATCTTTGCATCTGGATGGATCCGTACCAGGTGAGTTGAGTTTCTACATGTGGCTTGCATGTAAAACGCTTCATGTGAAGATGTGGCTGGTAGTTCATAATGCATTGAGACTAAAACTAGAGTATGTCAAGTCAAAATTAATAGGGAAATTATTGAAAATAATCTTGACTTCGAGTCCAAGACGTTGTAGAGTCCGTTTTCGTGTGTAACTTAAGTTGAAATTGTGTCCAACTTGAGTTCCGAATACGTATGCTAGTAGGAGATTATTAACCTATATATTGAGAAGGCTTGTAGCCAGTTTTGTAAGAAGGAGAAAAGCAAGGAAAATGGGAAGCAAATAAGAGAGTTTAGAAATTCAGAAATTCTCATGTATTCTCTCAGTTTATTTGTGATGTATGCGTTTTCTCCTGGAGCAAAGTTAACATCATGTTTTCCAAAAAAAAAAAAGTCATGCCGAGTAGAGTCTAGCTCGCTCAAGCTCAGCTACTCCACATAAGTAAATCGACATCTCTATCTCACTTCCTACCATTATTTCTGAATTTTTTTTTGCCTTTTTGGGTTTGTTTCCTCAAAGGTCTGCAGAGAAATGGCAAGAGCTGCCGGCTGCGTTGGATCAACTACTTGCGGCCCGGATTGAAGCGTGGAATGTTCTCTCAGGAGGAGGAGGGCATCGTCATCAACCTTCAAGCCAAGTTGGGCAACAAGTAATGCTCACAGAGCTCATTTGCACCCATCCTTCTAAAGTTTTCCTCATGTCCATAAACTGGACAATACAATGCAAAAACCAGAGATGCTAAAGATACAAAAGCAAATTAGTGATTTTAGCTGAATATGACCTCAAAACTCTTAGAAAACAGCGCGTTTTACTGCCAAAAGCTTAAACTTTTAGAGAAGAATGATGACGTTTCCGTTTCATCTGCATGATGCTGATGGTTTGAGATCTCAGGTGGTCCCAGATTGCGATGCATTTGCCTGGGAGGACGGACAACGAGGTGAAGAACCACTGGAACTCGTACCTCAAGAAGAGGTTGATGCAGGCACAAGGCTCCAACCCTATGAACCGAGCTGAATTAACCTCCATGAGCACCACCGAGCCATCCTTGCACCAGCACATCAAGAACAGCAGCGCCAGCACCACAACTTCTCATGACCAGGATTCCAACATCAGCAGCGGCAGCCAGGCCATCTCAGCTCCTGCACCTGCCGCTGAGCCATCTGATCACCAGGTGCAGCAGCAGTCCAAGAACTTCTTCTCCGACTGGATGCCGGCGACCGGGCCGGAGAGCTACTCCATGTCCGCGCACTGGCCCGCCTGGACGGCGAGCTCCGGCAACGTGACGGCGTCGCACGGCGCATTTGGGGATCAGATGAGCAGCAGCTATGGCGCATTGCAGAAGCAGCAGGATCTTCAGAGTGCTGCTGCTCATGGCGCTGCTAGCATTGCAGGAGCTGGCTACTTCGACCTGCTAAATATGGGAGACATCTACGGTGGATTCAGTACAACGAATGATGATTTGCTCTTCTGACGCTCTGTGTGATATGCGTCTTGTGTTGTGCATGAGTGTGAGCATGAAACGCAGTATACTGCTTAATTTAATTCTTCTTTGTAAGAAAATGTCATGTAGAGAGCACACCGTAGGTTGGACATATTCTTTAGTTGTTTCCGCAATAAAAAGCGTATCTATTTGTTTGTGTAATTGCAAATGTGAGATTATACTTCTGTATTTTCAAAGTAACAAATCACGCACAAAAGGCTCGTGGATCGATTTTTTTTTTGGACAAATTTTGACGTTAGACAGATCTCGTCTCGAGAAAGCACGATGTAACTCGCTATTAGTTCATTGCTGCTCTGAGATATCTCGTATTCAAATAACTCAGTTACTCTCACTCGAATTGATAAAGATAAGAAAGTAACAACATAGGAACCTTACATGGATGTTGCAAAACTGTGTAAAGCTTACATGCGAGTCTATAAGAGACTTATCAGCAAAAAAAGAAGTCTGGATGATGCACTCTAATTCTCACCATTACATAATGAGACTACAATGAAATGGATGAAAAAAGAACAAAAGGGCAGATGTGAACTTAGTGCTTCTTGCGAGAAAAGTGGTTGTCGTTCGGATTCCGTTTCCCACTGAACATTGCAAGCGCCTTCCTCACTGGAGGTTTCAGCGGCACTTTCTTTTCACCACTGTGCGAAAATATGTCATCGACACCCAAAAAATTGTCCTCCTACAATGAATATTAATGGTTAAAGAGTTGTTTCTCCACGAAATTTATTTCGAGTCATAACAGGAACTGAAGTGTTTGTAACAAAGACCGAACAGGGGAAGGCATATGCGCACACAATTTCACAATTGAGAACATCTGTTCAACATAGAAGAAGCAACACAGACCGCATGACAGCATAAAAAAAACTAACGGAGTTCATGGAATTAAGCACTCAAAACTATGTATCATTGTAACCTTGTTACCATGAGGCTTTTCGTTAATGTAAAATAGCAGGGAACTAACCTGCATGAAAATAAATCGAACATTGAGGAGATGTGTCACCGCTCGTATCAAGTATGAGTTTATGAAGTCCTAGTTGAGACCGACCGCCTTAATGTTTTAGAATCTTTGCATCTGGATGGATCCGTACCAGGTGAGTTGAGTTTCTACATGTGGCTTGCATGTAAAACGCTTCATGTGAAGATGTGGCTGGTAGTTCATAATGCATTGAGACTAAAACTAGAGTATGTCAAGTCAAAATTAATAGGGAAATTATTGAAAATAATCTTGACTTCGAGTCCAAGACGTTGTAGAGTCCGTTTTCGTGTGTAACTTAAGTTGAAATTGTGTCCAACTTGAGTTCCGAATACGTATGCTAGTAGGAGATTATTAACCTATATATTGAGAAGGCTTGTAGCCAGTTTTGTAAGAAGGAGAAAAGCAAGGAAAATGGGAAGCAAATAAGAGAGTTTAGAAATTCAGAAATTCTCATGTATTCTCTCAGTTTATTTGTGATGTATGCGTTTTCTCCTGGAGCAAAGTTAACATCATGTTTTCCAAAAAAAAAAAAGTCATGCCGAGTAGAGTCTAGCTCGCTCAAGCTCAGCTACTCCACATAAGTAAATCGACATCTCTATCTCACTTCCTACCATTATTTCTGAATTTTTTTTTGCCTTTTTGGGTTTGTTTCCTCAAAGGTCTGCAGAGAAATGGCAAGAGCTGCCGGCTGCGTTGGATCAACTACTTGCGGCCCGGATTGAAGCGTGGAATGTTCTCTCAGGAGGAGGAGGGCATCGTCATCAACCTTCAAGCCAAGTTGGGCAACAAGTAATGCTCACAGAGCTCATTTGCACCCATCCTTCTAAAGTTTTCCTCATGTCCATAAACTGGACAATACAATGCAAAAACCAGAGATGCTAAAGATACAAAAGCAAATTAGTGATTTTAGCTGAATATGACCTCAAAACTCTTAGAAAACAGCGCGTTTTACTGCCAAAAGCTTAAACTTTTAGAGAAGAATGATGACGTTTCCGTTTCATCTGCATGATGCTGATGGTTTGAGATCTCAGGTGGTCCCAGATTGCGATGCATTTGCCTGGGAGGACGGACAACGAGGTGAAGAACCACTGGAACTCGTACCTCAAGAAGAGGTTGATGCAGGCACAAGGCTCCAACCCTATGAACCGAGCTGAATTAACCTCCATGAGCACCACCGAGCCATCCTTGCACCAGCACATCAAGAACAGCAGCGCCAGCACCACAACTTCTCATGACCAGGATTCCAACATCAGCAGCGGCAGCCAGGCCATCTCAGCTCCTGCACCTGCCGCTGAGCCATCTGATCACCAGGTGCAGCAGCAGTCCAAGAACTTCTTCTCCGACTGGATGCCGGCGACCGGGCCGGAGAGCTACTCCATGTCCGCGCACTGGCCCGCCTGGACGGCGAGCTCCGGCAACGTGACGAGTCGCACGGCGCATTTGGGGATCAGATGAGCAGCAGCTATGGCGCATTGCAGAAGCAGCAGGATCTTCAGAGTGCTGCTGCTCATGGCGCTGCTAGCATTGCAGGAGCTGGCTACTTCGACCTGCTAAATATGGGAGACATCTACGGTGGATTCAGTACAACGAATGATGATTTGCTCTTCTGACGCTCTGTGTGATATGCGTCTTGTGTTGTGCATGAGTGTGAGCATGAAACGCAGTATACTGCTTAATTTAATTCTTCTTTTGTAAGAAAATGTCATGTAGAGAGCACACCGTAGGTTGGACATATTCTTTAGTTGTTTCCGCAATAAAAAGCGTATCTATTTGTTTGTGTAATTGCAAATGTGAGATTATACTTCTGTATTTTCAAAGTAACAAATCACGCACAAAAGGCTCGTGGATCGATTTTTTTTTTGGACAAATTTTGACGTTAGACAGATCTCGTCTCGAGAAAGCACGATGTAACTCGCTATTAGTTCATTGCTGCTCTGAGATATCTCGTATTCAAATAACTCAGTTACTCTCACTCGAATTGATAAAGATAAGAAAGTAACAACATAGGAACCTTACATGGATGTTGCAAAACTGTGTAAAGCTTACATGCGAGTCTATAAGAGACTTATCAGCAAAAAAAGAAGTCTGGATGATGCACTCTAATTCTCACCATTACATAATGAGACTACAATGAAATGGATGAAAAAAGAACAAAAGGGCAGATGTGAACTTAGTGCTTCTTGCGAGAAAAGTGGTTGTCGTTCGGATTCCGTTTCCCACTGAACATTGCAAGCGCCTTCCTCACTGGAGGTTTCAGCGGCACTTTCTTTTCACCACTGTGCGAAAATATGTCATCGACACCCAAAAAATTGTCCTCCTACAATGAATATTAATGGTTAAAGAGTTGTTTCTCCACGAAATTTATTTCGAGTCATAACAGGAACTGAAGTGTTTGTAACAAAGACCGAACAGGGGAAGGCATATGCGCACACAATTTCACAATTGAGAACATCTGTTCAACATAGAAGAAGCAACACAGACCGCATGACAGCATAAAAAAAACTAACGGAGTTCATGGAATTAAGCACTCAAAACTATGTATCATTGTAACCTTGTTACCATGAGGCTTTTCGTTAATGTAAAAATAGCAGGGGAACTAACCTGCTTGCTTGGCTTCTTCGATTTTGGATGCAGAACCTTCTGTGGAAGTTGGTCTTCACGTAAAATGGGATTCTTAGTGATCGCATCTCTTCCGCCTTGGGGCATTGGGAGGGAAAACTGCAAGCAAATAGGCAAACAATTAAAAATAAGATCGCCATCATCACTACCGTACTAACTCAGAAAAAGTCAGGTGGGCACATGGGAAAAAAAACAACCAAAGTATTCAGGCTAAGTTGAAAAATGAACATGAAAGTCCCCATGGAACACCATCATATTGCAAGATATCTACAGTTTGCTTCATCAAAGAGAGGTTGGATAGACTTCATTTATAACAAGGCATGCATATGGGACTGGCCAAGATCTCCTGGCAGAGTTTCAGCTGTTCATCACCACTAATTTTAAAGAACACTATTCTTCACCGATAAACCTCTGACCATCATGGGCATTACACGCATACAAAGAAAATATCCACATGTTCTATGACAACATTGTCTGAAATGTATTTTTCTATTTCTTGGAGAACAGTAGACAATACACAGTCAACCATCATTGCCACAGTGCCACACTAATCACAGAGTGACAGAACAACACAAGATCTATGTTGTATGAAAGAAAAGCAGCATTAAGTGTGAAATTAACTGCACTCACTTTTGTGCCTCGAAGTGTAACACGTGGGCGTCGTGAAGCCATAGTGATCCCATTTTCACCAACCGTTACTGAAACCTTCCGCAAGGTGCCACCATTGCCACACTTCGGGCAAAATATTTTGCCAATCTCTTGGGTCACCTTATAGCAAGCATGACACCTCAGAACCCACCTGTCACATCAGCATCCCAACACATGAGGGAGAGAGAGGTACAGAAGCTTCTATAAATAGAACGAGGACATGAATGTCTGTAGTATAGTCAAAGAGGTCTGAAGATGTTAAATTCCCATACCTATGCAACTGACGTATTTGCATGCCACCTGGTGCCAAGAGACGGAGGCCAATCTGCAGAATAACATTTTGCATGGCATAGTCACTAGTAGCACATGCTACAGTAGATTCAGATAAGGACCTCAGCGCCCAACTCTGCTCGCTGCTCTCATCATCCACAAAAGGTGCATCAGCACCTTCCTCAGTCTCGTTTTTTATATCTAAGTTATCCAATTCTTCAGTGCATGCATCAGTAGCATCTCTCTCCTCAACAGTATCGACATTGCCTACCCCATTCTCCGCATTAGCTAGTTGATCAGAATGCAAATGATCTTCAGCACTTTGGGGTTCATTCTCTTCCTGATGTTCCAAACCATTGGTATTTGACTTCATTTTCTCTGGAACAACAGAAGGGCCAACCACTGGATTCAAACCATTTTCAGATAAAATTTTATCATCATCAACTGATGGAGCAACAGAACTTGTCTCAACACCATCTTCAAATTCCTTGAGGGCATCACGCCTTGCCTTCCTCCGTAGATACCTTCTGTGTGTGCTGCGACTAACAGCAGGCAACCAACCTTCATTATTCTCATCATCTTCCCATGCAATACGTGCATCTTTCTTTGAAGGCTGATGTTCTGCATCTCCTTGTGTCTCAGAAATAATGTAGGTCTCACTTGTAGGGATTTCTTGGTTCTCAAGATCCTTCAGTGGAAGTATCCGAGAATTAAGATCTCCACCTGCTTCGGACATCTGATCCAATGCTTCCCACTCTGCTAGGTTAGCCACATTAGAACCCCAGCCTGGCAGTGGAGCCTCTTGCAAGTTTTTGACATTCACCACAAGCAGAGGAGGTGGGTGCTCCCGCAAATGGCTAGTCCCATGGATCTCAGCTTCCAACATGTAAGCTAGAGCAATAATCTTGATATCAACATCTGAAAGTGTTTGAAGGTCTCCTGTTTCCCTGGCAAATTTGACAACTGCCAGCAATGATGATATACAAGTTAGCCTCTCCTATCTATAAGCGATTCTTAGACCAGGAAAAAATCCATAGTAGAAGGCTAGTTCTATTCTATAGAAGTAACTTCTAGTAGGAAAAAACAAACAATAATAACAGCACCCGGTCAGTAATACAAAATGTTAAATTGCACAAATAATCTACACACAACTTGATATTCCACTCTCCTCCTAAACCGCTTGCTGTTCCATGTGTATGCCCTTAAAATACCACTCAAGCTTCCTCTAAGTCAGGGAAACAACAAAAATGAATCAAACCAACAAGTTATTAAAGAAAAGCAGTGCCTAAAAACAAATTTTAACCCATCATCACGGCTACCTGGTTTTCAAAGCTTCAGTTCATATAGAGAAGTACATTAACAATATAGCAACAATTTGTTAAAAATGTGAACTTCACCGCTATTATCGTTTTAGAATAGTCATGGGAACACATAAACAAGCCAACAATTACCTAAGGCAAACTCTTCAAGGTCTAATTTCTAATTAAAAAGACCACTATAATCACGAACAGATAAAAACTAGGTCAAAATTCAGTAAAGGCTAGCATTCCGTCCCTCGTGCAACACAAACTACCCATAACCAGGCAAACAACTCGAACAACATGTGGATTTCAGCAGCATGCCGCAGCAAAACAATCCTATAAATTTGACAACAAAAAACACGAACTGCAGAGAGTTTCTAGCTCTAATTCTTAGTAAAGCGACAGTAAGAGGCTCCGGAGCGGCTAAAGATGCGACCTTTCCTGACGAACACGGGGGCGGGCTCGACGGTCTCAATGGGGGCCGGGAGGAGCGCGAGGCGCCGCCGCGCGGCCGCATCGCGCACCTCCTCCAGCGCCTCCGGCACCGTCACCAGGCGCCCAGCGGTGGAGGCGAGCGCGGCGCCGCCGGAGATGGCAGCGTTGGCGTCCACCACGGCCACCGCCACGCCGCTCGAGTTGGCGCAGCTAGCCACGAGCCGGCTCACCGCCTGCGCCGCCGATTCCTCCGCCACGGCCTTCCGCTGCGACGCCGCGGCCGCGCCCACGCCCCGCCGGCCCAGCCGACGGCAGCCGGAGGAGGAGGAGGCAGGGGCCTCATCCGAGGCGGTGGCGGGGCGGGGCGGGGCGGGGCGGGGCGAGGCGGCCACGCTTCCATGGGACCCTGCGGCGGGCGGGCTAGGGTTTTGGGTTCACGTTTCTGTTTCACACCCTTCCCTTTTCGTCTTGCATTGCAAATATGGTGCTCGTTTTTGCAATCGAGGACTCACTAGAACTATTAATTATACATATCTGCACTAAAGATATGGATATGTACCTTAATAGAATAAGTAAATACCCCAGAAACCTATATGAATAATCTCCATCCTCCTCACCAACATAAAACGGCGTACAGACGGGAGCATTTCTCCTCTCCGCCTTCGCATCGCGTCCTCGCCTCCGCCCACGGTCGAAACCCTAGCCCCGCCGCCACCGCTACCCCCGGCCGATCCCCTGCAGATCTAGGGTTTCCCGTTTCCCCCATCTACCCCCTCCCAATCTACCAATCTCCTCACACCCCCGCTCAAATCCATCCCATCCATCCCATCTGCCCCCGCTTCTCTTCAGATCCGATGCGCACGCACCTTCACAAGGTGTGACTTTTCCCCGATGTTATTGTATGGTACGCTTGTGATGTTTTATACGTATTGATTCGGTGATTAGTGTGGTTTGTTTAGATCATTAGCGTGATGGCATGGTCAAGGTAGTAGGGTTCGTTCATAAGTTGATGTCGAATCTGAAGCACTAATCCTGTGTTATATTAATGGTTTTATTAATGAGAGAATCGGTTATATACCATCCAAATAAGACCACTTGAGAAATATATCGTCAAAAAAAATCCGTTCACTTTAATACCATCAAAACATCACAAAACTCCTGAAAGTCAACCCTCAATTACATATGGCGCTCAAATTACCTAAATGCTCACTGGAGCAACCCGAAATTACACAAAATGCCCCTAGTTCGTGAGCGTGTCTGGGGGAGGCTGGGGAAGGGGAAGGGGTGGTGGAGACGGGGTGGGGGGAGGCCGGTGAAGGGTGGCGACCGGTCCCAACGAGCTAGGCATGGCCGTCCTCCTTCGCACCACCACCTCCGGCCATGGCCGCCGCTGCCTCCTCCCGCCCCGCGCCTCACCGCTTACGACTTCAAGCGCTTACGACCATGGCATATGAGGCTTCAGGCACTTACGACCACGGCTTCAGGCGCTTATGACCACGGCTTTAGGCGCTTACGACCACACCATACGACCACGGCTTCAGGCGCTTACGACCATGGCTTTAGGCGCTTATGACCACAGCATACGACCATGGCTTCAGACGCTTACGACCGTGTCGCTGGAGGAGGTGGGGCTGGGGCGAGGCGGCGGCCGAGGCGTGGGCGGTGAATGTGGGGCTGGGGAGAGGCGGCAGCCGAGGCGCGGTGATGGTATATTTCTAAAGTGGTGTGATTTGGATGGTAAATAGACAATTATTTCTTTATTAATTCCTACGAAGTAGTGATCGTTTTGCAATTTTGCATTGTGGCGTGATTTTAGGCTAATGCGGCCGCTCAATTTAACAAGGGTTGTGAGAATTGCTGTGATGACTTCTACAAGGACGGTATCTGAGTGAGGGATCTATCCTCGCGTGATTGTACCTAAACTGATTCTGATGTCTGAGCAAACACCCTTCAATTATTCACTTCACGAAAGATGAAACTTTGCCCCTGCTTGTTCCTGAACTGAACAGCTGGCAACATGCTGGTCATGCTACTGGAGCAATCCTTTTTCTAATTCTTGTTTCCCTTCTTGAAATGTGAATGATATGTTGTTTGACTTGTTTCTCTTCCTCCTGTCTCGAAAAAAATTAGATCTTGCTAAGTACAGCTACATTTTTGTGCTTGTTTGCTGTGATGACTCCTTCATGGACGGTATCTGAGGAACGTAGCTCTTGAAAGAGTGATCCTCACATGATTACATCCAAAACTGATCAGAGATTCTGAGCAAACATGTACAAACCTGAATTGAACAGTAAGCAAAATGCTTGCTAGGCTTCTGGAGCAAATTCCTGACACTTTTTATACATGTTCTCCAACTTGACAGAACAACACACTTCATTGCATTCACTGGGTTATTGCTATATTATATAACTTGTTTAAGCATGACTACTTGAAGTTAACAGATAATGATCTTAGAGAGTTTCAGATTTATTTCCTTTTCTGCTTGTTTGCTGTGATGACTCCTACAAGGACGGTATCTGATTGTTGTACACTGAGAATCTGGTAATTTCTTCTGGCTGATGTTTTCTCTGGTTAATCATTTTGATTTAACAATCAGTTGTTGATCTGTGTTTGTTATTCTTCCTCTATATGCAATGCCTACATCTTTTGTTCATCCCTTTTTCTGTTGAATCTCCATTATAAATGTAACTGGCATGCAGCCTGCTGCACTGCATTCCGATTTTTATCCATGCTGTCCTTGCACAGCTTGTCCTTACTCAAATCATTTTATCTTATGTTACATCAGAAATTATGATTATGTTTTCGATTACAATGATCCTATCAGAATATGGCTATATTAGACTAGTACTGCCTTTCTCATCAGCTCTCATTCTGTGTTAGGATGATCGATCACCATCAAAATAGTGCAGTTCGGGAAGCTCTTGTGTAGCAGCATGGAATCTGCTGTCTTCCCTGCTCCACTTGTACATGGTCTTCCTGATGAGATTGCTCTCCTTTGCTTAGCAAGGGTTCCTCGGCGATATCATAATGTGCTCAGGTGTGTCTCAAAGAGATGGAGGGCATTGTTATGCAGTGAAGAGTGGCACTCCTGCCGCAAGAGGAACAACTTGGATGAGTCTTGGATATATGTGATCTGTAGGAATACAGGCATCAAATGCTATGTACTGGCTCCTGATCCTACAACCCGATCCTTGAAAGTCATGCAAGTCATGGAGCCTCCATGCTCAGGGCGGGAAGGCATTTCCATTGAGACCTTGGACAAGAGGTTATATCTTTTGGGTGGTTGTAGCTGGCTAAAAGATGCTAATGATGAAGTATATTGTTACGATGCTTCCTCAAATTGCTGGAGCAGATCAGCTCCGATGCCTACTGCTAGGTATCCCTATTGACAAAGTTATATTTGACTTGAATCTTTTGTCCCCTGAAGTTGTTAAGTGACATCTGCTTTACTGTTCTATGTTGACCATTACATGTACAGTATTATCTCCTAGAGACTGACCAGTCACTTGTATGCCGTTGCTTTGATTGCAGGTGTTATTTTGTTTCGGCAGCTCTGAATGACAAACTTTACATTACCAGTGGACTTGGTTTGACAGACAAGTCACCGAATTCGTGGGACATCTATGACTCAGGCACAAACTCATGGTGCGCGCACAAGAATCCAATGCTCACCCCTGATATCGTAAAATTTGTGGCATTGGATGGGGAGCTGGTAACCATTCACAAGGCGGCGTGGAACAGGATGTACTTTGCTGGTATTTATGATCCATTGGACCGCACTTGGAGGGGAACAGAAAATGAGATCGCTCTTTGTTGGTCCGGCCCAACGGTTGTCGTGGATGGAACACTCTACATGTTGGACCAGTCGCTCGGCACAAAGCTGATGATGTGGCAGAAGGAGACGAAGGAGTGGGTCATGCTTGGTAGGCTATCTGACAAGCTTACAAGGCCCCCATGCGAGCTCGTGGCCATTGGGAGGAAAATTTACGTGATTGGAAGAGGGTTGAGCACAGTGACAATCGACCTGGATATAGCGGCCAGGGTAGATGGGTTCTTGGTATCCTCCTCCGCAGGTCCGTTGGTGGAGCATGACTTGCCACCTGAGAGATGCAGGGTTATCACCATCTGAAGACTGATGCATATATGAAATTGTCTAACTAATTATTACTCAATATAGTCCATAAATAATTGTTTTTTGGGTAACAAAAGAAGCTGAGGATCAGTTTGTTTGTCCGGCGAGCATGCATGCCGAGATATGTGTTTGTAATTGATGAATGTGGCGGTTTTGTTGCAGATTTCGATGCAGACCAACATGATCCTTGAACACCAAGTAGCTGTTTGCTGTCGTTTACGTCGTGGGATGTGAGAAGTCTACAAACCTCGAGAGGGAGCGCTGGCCCGATCGTAAGAACCTGTGTTGACAGACGACGACCGTCACCGTGCGTGGCTGATTGGGAAGCCAAAAATAATTAGGAGAGGAAAAAAAAAGATAAAGGAAACCCAACTGATCGAGAGGGAAAAAAAAAGATAAAGGAAACCTGTGGTAGGCTAACAAGTTTCAATGACAGTGAAGCCTCCTCCTTCGCAACGGTGGGGCGGAAGAGGAAAGCCGGTAATGGTTGGCCATTTCACGCCAACTACTGCTACTACCAGTCTCTCCTCGTCTGTACTATGTGAGACCGAATTAGGTTGAAACTGTTGGAATACGGCCACACATCAACACGTCTAAATTAAACGAAAGTTATGTGTTGTCTAACAAAGAACAGAGAAAACAAGAAAGTTTTAGAACTTGAAAGGGATAGTGTTTGGGGTATTTTTTTTCGTTATCTTTCTCTCTACTGTAACTTACATTATCGACTATATTACAGACTCCTTTTCTTTCTACAAAACACTAGACCGACCGAGATCTGGTTTCTCCGGCCTCAATTACCACGCCGTCTGCCGACACCGCGCAGTACGCTGACAACTGCTACAGTGCCCACCAACTGCTATAGGAACCCGCCACTGACTGCTACAGGGACCTGCTGACGACCGCTACAGGGATCTCTGACTGCTGCAGAATCCAACAACTGCTACAGTGGTCGGTCATGTACGACCACACATAGGATGATCTAAACGACTACAAAGACATCGGTCATAACGATCACACGGACACCGGTCGTAACGAACCCACACTAAAAAGTGGCTTATAGCTGAAATGAGCGGGTCTTGATTCCTGCCTCTAGCTAGCTTTGTCATTTGGGTGATGGCCGGTGGAACATTGAAGCCGTCCATTAATTCAACCACCCGTTGCGACATCTATCTGAACTGACCAAACCCTTGAATACCTATATGTCTATCAGTCTATGTGGACAGATAACTGTACTCATCCGTAGCTTGATTGCCCCTAAATACCTATCCACAAAACGTTGTTGTACCGTACTGTTTAGGAGGAGTACAGTTGAATCAATTTCGTTCGATGAAGTGATGGGCAACAGACGGGAGCACAGCCTCGATCAGATTGGTCCGAGTCTGAACTCAAGTGTGACTTCGTTCTTGAGCACTAATTTGGCGGTGTTCAACTAACTACTGCTACAGACATGATCGAAATGCATTCTTCATGCCCGGTTCAAAAAAGAAGAAGAAGAAGCAGAAGCATTCTTCACGTTCTCCTTCATGCATTTTTCACGTTATTCTCCCGAATTGGAGCCTGCAGAGCAAAAGCAAACACTTTGAGCATGCATGGCTGCCTGCTTCTTCTTCTTCTTAGTCGTAGTAGCTTCGTCTTCAGATACCCCGCACCGTCAAAGGAATCGTCGTCATAAATTAAATCTGCAGTTTGCTACTCGGAATCGGCCTGCGAAAACTCGGATCCGAACTATCTTGCCAACTTGCAGCAATCCTAGTCTGATTCTAGCTACTTCATCAGTTGTGTACTAGGATTAGGATTTATGACTCGTAGCTAGTCTGATTGATGCTTACAACTAGAATTAGCTGGGCTGTACAAACAGCCATCGCCTCGCCAAACAAGAACAAGTCTTTGACTGATTCTAGCCACGTTGAACGAGCAAAATCGATAACACCGGCCGTCATTGAGCAGCCGGTCAGACCACTCCGATAAATCTGGTCAAACTCTGATAACAGAGGAGTCGATCAGACCATGACAACCATACTAGTCTGATCACTCGGCTAAACCCGATTAGACCGCTAACATTTTCTCTCTTGCATACAAGTGAACACCTATCTAAAACACCAACCGTTAACTAAAAACTAGTCACACCACACCGACGATCCGATCATTCCCAAAATCCAATCACACCGAACTTACGGTCCGATCGCCTCCATTGCCAGCCCAAACCGCCCTAGCTGACACAAATAAACCACATGGTTCTCGGATTAGAATTAGCTGGGCTATATAAACACCGTCGCGTCGCCAAACGAGAACAAGTCTTCGTTGGTGGGTAGAAAAGGACGTGTATCGGTGCAGAGCCGCTGAACAAACAGAGCAACCAAAACTAGTACTAGCTGACACAAGAAAACGTTGCGGACTCGCGCGTATATTACCCCCATCTCCCTCCATCGCATCTCCCTCCACCTCGCCGGCGCGCGCACCAGACAACCGATCCATGGGGCCGGGGCGCGCCAGGTTCCCGCCGGTGTCGGCCTACGACCCCTCGGCGCGCGCGCGCCGCACCGCCGCGGCGGACCTCGACGGCACGCTGCTCGCCTCCTCGTCCGCGTTCCCCTACTACTTCCTCGTCGCGCTCGAGGCCGGCAGCTACCTCCGCGCGCTGGCCCTCCTGCTCGTCGCGCCGCTGCTGCTCGTGCTCTACGTCGGCGTCTCCGAGGCCGCCGCCATCGGCCTGCTCGTCTTCATCACCTTCGCGGGGCTCCGCGTCTCCAACGTCGAGGCCGTCGCGCGGGGGGTGCTCCCGCGCCACTACGCCGCCGAGGTGCGCGCCGACACGTGGGCCGTCTTCCGCGGCTGCGAGGAGCGGCGGGTCGTCATCACCGCGTCCCCGGCCGTCATGGTGGGGGAGTTCGTCCGCGAGTTCCTGGGCGCCGAGGTGGCCGGGACCGAGCTCGAGACGTGCGCCTCCGGCCGGCGCTTCACCGGCCGCATCAAGGCCGTGCTCGTCGGGGAGAAGAAAAGGGAGACTGTCGAGAGGCTCTTCGCCAGCGGAGACATGCCGGACGTCGGGCTCGGCGACCGCGAGAGCGATCACGACTTCATGGCAATCTGCAAGGTAAACTCCAAAGCTCCGATCTTTCTTTTCTTCAACTAATTATGATTAATTGTGAATTTGTGCGTGCCGCATTATTCTTTGAGTGCTAGCTGAAGCTGCAAGAATTTCCTAGCTTTCTAGCCCTTTTCAGATGAGAGTGCCTTTTTCTCTCTCCTCCTAGGAAATCAAAGGAGGAGGTTCCCTCTAGCTACTTTCTACCTGATGGTACTGTACAATTGCCAATTTGTCGGTACTACCAAATCTTTTTTTAAATGGTCCCAAATCAATAGATTATGCAAAACTTGGTGCCAATCAAATCAGGTGTCTAGCAAATCGTATATACCGTACATCAGCATCTCTACTATCTTATAAAAACATAAATAAAAACAGAAAAAAAAGCATCGGCCGACAGTCAAAAGGACCTGTCTAAGCAGTTGGTGCAACGAACGAGAACGAACAACTCCCGAAACTAATCTTAGTACTTGTATTTACTACTACTTACCTTGGCGCCAAAACTAACAACCCAATTGATTTGTTCCACGGGCAGGAAGCCTACATGGTGCCACCCGACCGTCGCGCGCCGCGCGCCGCCGCCGCCGCGCTGCTGTCCCGCGCCATCTTCCACGACGGCCGCCTCGTCCGCCGCCCCGACCCGGCGCACGCGCTCTTCGTGCTCGCCTACCTCCCCGTCGGGTTCGTCCTCGCCCTCCTCCGCGTCTTCCTCAACCTCCCCGTCCCGGCGCGCTTCGTCCGCCACACCTACCGCCTCACCGGCATCCGCCTCGCCGTCCGCGGGACGCCTCCCCCGCCGCCGCGCCTGGGATCCCCGGGCTCTCTCCTGGTCTGTAACCACCGCACCGCGCTGGACCCCATCATCGTCTCCATCGCGCTCGGCCGCCCCGTCACCTGCGTCACGTACAGCGTGAGCAGGCTGTCCACGGCCATCTCGCCCATCCCTGCGGTGGCGTTGACCCGCGACCGCGCGGCGGACGCGGCGCGCATCGCGGCGCTGCTGGAGGAGGGCGACGTGGTGGTGTGCCCGGAGGGGACGACGTGCCGGGAGCCGTTCCTGCTGCGGTTCTCGGCGCTGTTCGCTGAGTTGACGGACCGGATCGTGCCGGTGGCGGTGGAGGCGCAGCAGGGAACCTACTACGGGTCGACGGCGAGGGGTTGGAAGTTCCTGGACCCCTACTTCTTCTACATGAACCCGCGGCCGGGGTACAAGGTGACGTTCCTGCCGGCGCTGCGGCCGGAGGAGACTTGCGGCGCGGGAGGGAGGAGCGCCGTGGACGTGGCCAACCACGTGCAGAGGGTGATCGCCAAGGAGCTCGGGTACGAGTGCACGGCGCTCACCAGGAAGGACAAGTACACGAAGCTCGCTGGCAACGACGGCAGGGTCAGTGGCAAGAAGTTTGTGTGAACTCTGGAAAACCATGAACAGGGTAACTAATCGTGGAAGCAAAGCAGATAGATCGAATGCTTTTGTAACAAGTGTGTGTGTGTGTGTGTGTGTGTGTGTGTGTGTGTGTGTGTGTTAGCTGGAGCTTAGTATTGCATGGATGCAAACGAAATCAAAATGGCATGCAGATCGATGGGTTGGATGAACCGATGGTTGATGGATGTAGTGGGCCGAGCTCATCTCGGCATATGTAATAAGGATATTGGGCTGGTGGAGATATAGGGTGGGCTTCGCCGGCCTGACCCAATTTAACTGAGCCCAGTTACTGGACATGTCTGCTCAGCTCCTCCATGGCCTCCACTGATGTCAAACTCTGAACTTGCACTAGTCTAGTAGCATGATGGGAGCAACAGTAACATCAATATCTGTCCTATGTCTCGAAAACACCCTGATTTCTTTTTTTTTTTGAAGTGAAAACACCCTGAATTCTTGACACGAAAGTGATTGTGTGACGCAATGCAATTGCGAGAAATTAGGAAGACGGAGAGATTAATGAACTGGAGGGTTGCTGATACTTTATTCTCCTTCTCCTGAAGCAAGCAAGCAGTCAAGTAGAAACTACAACGAAAGTGATCGAGATAGGGATGCGTGTTCGCTTTCTTTCCCGTCTCTCCTAATCACCGGTTAATGGGCCGCGGTTTATGAAAGCTAGCAGCGGAAGCGAAGCAATCCCTGCTCCCCTCCGGAGATGAACTGCAAAGCAATCTGCAACCTACAATTCTTTCATTGAATCGACCAACGAGCCAGGAATGATAATGGTAGATGCTGCTGCGTGCAAGGAACCCTGCTACTTCCGGTCCCATATCTTTGGGCTGATAACAATCAATATATGTGTGCACTCTACTGTGCTAATTATGTATGCGTGTTGGTCACTGTGTAGGGTCTCTGCACGTCAACTGCTGAACAGATATCCAGATTCATTATTTCGCACTTCCAACATGGGTGTTGTAGGACCAAAAGCTAAATGCTTGCTCCATCTCAGAAATGAAAAGAAAAGAAAAGGGCTAAATGCTTGCTCTTGAGTCCGTCTGTCAGTTGCTCGTAAGTCATGGGCAAACGGCTTGCTAGCCTGTTAATTAAATCCACTGTTACTACACCATAGCACAGATGCATCATCATGCACGCAAGAAATATATTGCTAGAGCAGATCGGTACTCCAATGCAAGGGCACAGGATTCATCAGTGAGACGTCACATTGCTTTCTCCAGCCTTCCAAGCCAAACTCTACTAGATAGGTTCAGATTCTGTACAGTACAGCTGCTCACAGCTGAGTATGTCACTGATGTATATATATACATGGGCCCAAACGATGTTTGTTTGAGCTTCGAAGGCAAAGGGAGAAGAGTCCAGCAAGCCAAACTGACACTGACAACATCCAACAGATTGAGCTGCAAAAAAAAAAAAAGTAAATGGAAGAGAAACTGATGACACAGAGGTGACCAGAACTGCACTCACTTACCATTTGTAGTTTGGGGATTCAGAATTCAGATTCTTTGCCTAGTCTTGTAGTCGTCGTCACCAGATGTCGGAAAGCCCCTTTACTTGCCTATTAACGAACTCAACTGATTTAGTTTGTATTTTTCGATTTGGGCAAAGTTTGTCTATGTAACGGCGTGAAACGGTGCCGCAAATTCAGTTATGACTTATCGGAGACTAGGGAGGAAATAAATATTGCGCATCCTATCAGTATTCCTGTCTAGTAGTTAAACTGACTATCAGTATTAACGCGGCAAATACCATGAACTTTCTCTGTTGATCACAGTGAAGCTCAGATCAGGTGCCATAGTTGAGTTCTTTCCAATGACCATTATTTTGGCTAAAAAATAGGAATTTTTACATTATCCTCTACTGATAGTAAAATGGTGATAGTAGAATAGAATCTGACAATTGATTTGTTGAAGACATAATAGACTTTTCTCTATAAATCTAATTTTTCTTTGTAATGGTATTATGGACAAATCAGTTGATCAATTACAATTTTACCTCTCGAGGAATTTATGCTAGTAGTATATTAGGAGAGGAGAAGTATAATTTAATCCCAACTAATCTGATCTATTGAATCAGAAACATTAGACAGCCCATATTGATTTGAAGGTAGCGTAATAAAGAGCCCCCCAAAAAAAAAACTCGCTGTTTTCTTTGTGCCATAGTTAAGTTTTTTTCCAATGCCGACGATTTTTGCTAATAAAAGAAACTCTCCTTCTTTTTTTTCTCTTCTTCAGCACGTAGGAAGATATACAAGAAAACATGCAAATAAAGCTAAAACATGAATTAGATTCGGTTTAGGATTACTCAAAGGCGTGATTACTAAAACATGAATTAGATTCGGTTTAGGATTCCGAAGAGTAAAAATTCAACCACGAACGCTATAAATTCAACCCGCAGCGCAAACTGCTCGCTCATCTTCCTTTCCAATCCAATGGCAACCGCCCGCCTCCTCCTCCTCCTCGTCTGCCTCGCCGCCGTGGTTGCCGCCTCCGCGGTAGACGGCCTCCGGTTGCCCGGCGATGCCAACTTCCCCGCGGCGCAGGCCGAGAGGCTCATCCGCGCGCTCAACCTCCTCCCCAAGGAAGCCGGGCCCTCCGCCGCCGGAGATGCCCCCAGCGTCGCGCCCGGGGAGCTGCTGGAGCGGCGGGTGAGGCTGCCCGGCCTCCCCGTGGGGGTCGGGGACCTCGGCCACCACGCCGGCTACTACCGCCTGCCCAACACGCACGACTCCAGGTGAGACGGCATCGATCGATTTCTTGGGTTACTCCAGTGTAAAGCTGTGTTATTTGGATGGGAATTTGGTTTTTTGCGTGAAAGTTCCAAGATTTGTAACGGCAGTCCAGGGAGTTGGGATGAGAACAACACTGCAACCTGAAATTTTTGTAGAGAATGTTCCTAGTTTTTAGCGAGGAAAAAAAATTGCAACTTTCAATTGTGAGCGTTTGTGCGTTTGGATGTTGCAGGCTGTTCTACTTCTTCTTCGAATCGAGGGGGAAGAAGGAGGACCCCGTCGTGATCTGGCTCACCGGAGGGCCTGGTTGCAGCAGCGAGCTGGCCGTGTTCTACGAGAACGGGCCTTTCACCATTGCAAACAACATGTCGCTTGTTTGGAACAAATTCGGTTGGGACACGGTAAGGCCATATATACGTTAATGCATCATACGTTTAGTGTGATCCCTGTTTCGTTAAGAAACCGAGTTTACTTACTAAGTATCGACACAAACTTCGTCATATTGTGAATGTTGTATTTTCACTTGCAACAAATCCATTGGACCGTTTGGTGAAAGCAACGTGTCTAAGTTATTTCAACCTGTGTTGACTAGTATAGCCATGGTTAAGCGATAGTGACGACTGACGATAATGTCAATTTCAAATTCTCTCAGTTGAATCCAGTAACTGTTGAAGGAAACCTTTGGTCTAGAACCTTCATGTTTGTTAGTGTCTGTTACCAACTTTGGACAACTGCTACCAACTTACCGTATTTGGTCCCTTCAGCTATTTTGAGTTCCATGTTATTACAAACACAGCAGCTGGACTACATGCCTTATTATAGTAGGACAACATGAGTGTGTGACACTTCATAGGGCTGCTTCTCAATCTTTGTAAAGAATCGTTCACTAAGTTCGATCTGTCATTAAAGGCAGTGGCCATTGCTGCAGTCAGCTCCTAGCTTATGTTGAGATACTATTTGATCATGTATTCATGTCAATTACGTCACTATAGGTTCCTTTACATCCTCCTCCTCTGATATGATTTGATGCCTGCAGATTTCAAATATCATATTTGTTGATCAACCCACTGGAACTGGCTTTAGCTACAGCTCTGATGATCGTGATACTCGTCATGATGAGACAGGTGTCAGCAATGACCTATATGACTTTCTCCAGGTACTGCTCTCGATCCTTCTAACTGACGTGCTTAAATTTTTTTCCTTATTTCATCGATTCCATGTGATGTGTGATTACACTATAGAAGCTTGGTCAATTAGTTCTTTAAAAATACCAATCAAGAAACTAAAATGTTCTCTAGCGTAATATAATCATAATGAATGATTTTTAAAATACAGCAGGATACTCTCACGTACGTACATTACTGAGGCTAGGCACCAACAGTCCACCAGTATATCAAATTTGATTGGATAGCTTCATTGAAGGTAGCAAAAGCTAACTTATAAAAATTGTAGCCCTCAAATCAGACCAGATGGGATAGAAGGATTCCTATAGGAGTAGTATATCGGTCGAAGGCTTGATTGTGTTGAGTTGTGACTTCAGCAAAACAGAAGAGCAATATGTAATAATTATTTATTCTTAATTGCCATTTCAGGTGTTCTTTAAGAAGCATCCAGAATTTGCAAATAATGACTTCTTCATAACTGGAGAATCTTATGCTGGGCACTACATTCCAGCATTTGCAAGTCGAGTTCACCAAGGAAACAAAGCAAATGAGGGCATTCACATAAACCTAAAGGTATGATCCTTACCCAACTTTGCATTCTCTTTTTATTCTCGAATGCCTCTTTGTTAATGTACATAACTCTTTCCTATTTTTCTTGTAGGGTTTTGCAATTGGTAATGGTCTCACGGATCCAGCAATCCAATACAAAGCCTACACGGACTATGCATTGGACATGAACCTTATTGAGAAATCTGACTATGAAAGGATCAACAAGTTCATCCCGCCATGTGAATTTGCAATAAAGCTTTGTGGTCAGTAATATTATAAGCCTTCGAGCAAAACACTTTATTTCCTTGTAATCATCAGCACAAGATACGGTCCTTGTTTTGCTATTTGCCTGAGACAAACATATATTTCTAAATATGGTGACCTTCCTGAATGATCAGTGCTGGTAGAAGAGATTGAATGAACCCACTTTAGGATGATTCAAATCTCATCCTGAGGTTTTCTTCAGATAAAAGGAATTGTTACTAACCCCCTACTGATGTTTCAGGTACCGATGGGAAAGCGTCATGCATGGCTGCATATATGGTCTGCAATTCTATTTTCAACTCTATTATGAAACTTGTTGGGACAAAGAATGTGAGTAAGCAATGACTGTTAAATTAACTAACTGTTTCTGTCGATTAAGACTGAAAAGTCTTACATATTAATGGCTTCTTTACAGTACTATGACGTTAGGAAGGAATGCGAAGGGAAACTTTGCTATGACTTCTCAAACTTGGAGAAGTTCTTTGGTGATAAAGCAGTCAGAGAGGAACTTGGAGTTGGTGACATCGAATTTGTCTCATGCAGCACTACTGTTTATCAAGCAATGCTGACAGACTGGATGAGGAATTTGGAAATTGGCATCCCAGCTCTACTTGAGGATGGGATTAACGTGCTTATATATGCTGGGGAGTATGACCTTATATGCAATTGGCTTGGTAAGGATATGATGGTCTCTCTATTTTTTTCTTCTCCAGTTTTGCACTTTTGCTCATCATAACTCTGCACATAGGTTTGGTCTTTCATCTGTCGAATACAACTTTATAATTTTGGTGGATGATCAAATTTAGTTACTGTGGAATGCATGACTCGTATATTACTACCAGTAAATTCAGTTTCGTAACTATAGTGTTAGCCATCAATGGGTCTGGTCAATGCCACTTAAAATCTATCAAAATTGGCTAGCGCTAGTAACATTTTGGTTACATTACTGACTTTGCCAGCCTGCCCTTGTCATCACTTTCCAAGCCATAATTAGCACACTTGATGTATTGAGCCGCCAGTAATTTCTGGATTTCTTGGCAGTTGATACAGTTGGTAAAAATATTTTTTTTCGAGAATATTGATGGCAATAAATCATATTGAAAGTGTGTATACTTAACTATTTTTCTAGCTGCCTGTTTTTGTGTGATCCATATATGGCTATATTCATAAACCAAAAGAAAGACCCAAAAGGAAAAGACACAGTGACCGATTACTACTACATGGAACTATTTCTATTGCTGATAAAATTTTGCCATCTAGAATGCTCAAAAGTGCAGATTTCAAAGTAATGGGAAGTGATGATATCAAATTAGTTCACCAGTCGATTTTTTGATGCTAAGTAGTCCTATCTGAAGTACTCGGGGGAAAAATAGTTTTCCACTGAGATCGGAAAGGCATGCTAACATTGGATCTACATCTTGCCTTTCGAAAAGGTATAAAATATTAAGGCATTGTAATTTGACTGCAAGTTGCAACTTTCAGTTATGGAGGAGATATATAAATTGTGATTAACCTAGCATGTGTCGTACTTAAAGTACTGTTTATCGCTAGCTTTATGTACTTCATTGTCTTGTGTGCGCATCATCATATTGTTGATGGTTTGTAGTTCAGATATCAAGTATGACTTTTTTTTGTGTGTTTGATCAGGAAACTCGAGGTGGGTTCACTCCATGGAATGGTCTGGCCAGAAAGACTTTGTATCGTCTCATGAGTCAACGTTTGTAGTAGACGGTACTGAAGCTGGAGTTTTGAAGAGCCACGGGCCACTCAGTTTCCTCAAGGTTGTGATAAAAACACTTCCACTTCATCTTAAAAATATACCTACTGTTCCTTTCTTTTCAGAACCTTGGTACAAAATTAGGAGTAGTTCCACTATGAATGCAGGTGTACTTGATAAGATAAACTATGCCTAGATTGCCTAGGAAAGTCTGGTCACAGCTATATACTAACACGAAAGGACCACTCAACCTGGTTCTGCTGTCTAATGTTTAGATGGAATTAGATTAGAATCCTCACACCTATGGGCTATGGATCTAGAATGAATAAAAACAAGTGCAGGTATATGGCCTGACTAAATAATTGACTAGGAAATTGTTTCTCTGCCAATGCAGGTTCATAATGCTGGTCACATGGTTCCGATGGACCAACCGAAAGCTTCCCTGGAAATGCTGAGGAGATTTGCTCAAGGAAAACTCAAGGAATCGCTTCCTGAAGAACCATCGACGTTTTATGCTGTGATGTGATCAACACGACTGGAATAGCTTACTAGGTAGTCTGAGTTGCCGTTTCAAGGAGTGTCTGAAGCTTCCTGTTTTCCTTCTACCCTCTTTTTTCCACTGTGTCAGCTTATCATATATAGTCCTAGTAACGCTGACCCTGCAATTTAATTACAGTTCCACTTCCACTCGTATACGCTGTTGATGACAAATCAAATACACGAAGGGGGCAATGTTTCAAAGCCTTATCTGCTGTTAAGCATGTCATGTCTCCACACTTCGATCTGGCAAAAGATATACTGTCTGAAATCCTCTTGGCAATTTCCTGTATGGTTCTATTGGCAATTTGCTGTCTAAAACGCATGCTTACTGACTGCAACACACATGCAAAGCTCGCCCCTTTTTCCAAACAAATTGCTGATGAATGTGCAACCAAAGAGGATTAGTGAGTTGAGACTACGAGGTTAAACAAATGTGGCATGTAACAAGGGAATCGTGTAGGGCCACCAAAGAGGATTGCTTCCCCTGCATCTCCAGCTAGGTAATTTGAGATGCAAGAGAGAAAAAGTTGTCACAATGTTATCCCAAGAGAGAGAATGAAGTTGGATCAATTGTTGTACATGAATTTAGCTGCACTTTAAACAAGGAACCAGGCATGACAAAAGGTATGCCAGGACCCAGGAGGTTGCATTGCCAAGATCTATTGAAGAACTAAAGGTGCAAATACTGAAGTACCTATGTACCATTGAAACATGAATTCAATTACAGAAAGATACTAAAATCAATCAAAATAACAAATAATTTGCTTGACTCAAGAGTATGTGGCTAGACAGCTAGAGAGACCTACATGACATAAGCTCGGCTAGCTCCTGCATGGCAGGTTAACCATCTCAGACATAACAAAATAGAAGAGCAAAGTAGCATGACAGATGGGATGATGGCTGTCAGGCTCGTGCAGGGGTAGGGCACAAGAAACAACAGTGCGAAGTCAAAGGCACCAGACATGCTGCATGTGCACACCAAGATTGAGATACTTCACTGGTGAGCGAACTATTTATGCAGTGGAATTAATGCTGGCCTGTCTCCATGGAGGCCTGCAGGGTGGCCCTGGTTAGAAATAATCTTGATTTAAAGTTTAAGATGTAGTAGAGTTTATTTTCGTATGTAACTTAAGTTAAAGTTATGTCTAACTTGAAGTCCGAATATATATGCTAATAGAAGAGTATTAACCTATATATGGAGGAGGTTTGTAGCCAATTTTGTAAGAAAAGAAGTAAAAAAGGGGGAGCAAATAAGATAATAGAGAAATTTAGAAATTCTCATGTGTTCTCTTAGTTTATTTGCGATGCATGCGTTTTCTCTTGAAACAAAGTTAACAAGTGGTATCAGAGCCTAGCCAAGAATCGAGTCGCTGGAAAAATCGTCTCGGTGATTCCGTTTCAGCGCGTCTCGCGCGGCGCTCCTGAGGCACACGTCGCTCATCTTAACGCTGCTCTCCCGGGAAAAAGACGTGTGCGGCACGTCCTTCTGTTTTCTCGGTCCAGAGAAAGTTAGCGAGAACAACAAGCTTTCTTCGGTCTCGATCAACGACGAGAGGCAAAGAAGTGTTGCTCGAGGAGAAGCACAATTCCTATGCTAAGAGAGAAAACCCCAAGCTGAGGATGAAGAAAGCGTTTCTTGCTAAAGCGCTCAGCGATGATGAATCAACAGTGCTCTGATGATGAGTTGAGTCAGGGATGTCGAGAAGATGTATCGCTGTTCAAACTCAAGAAATGTGAAAAGAAATCAGAACATTGAGTAGATGTGTCACCGTTCTGTATCAAATATGAGTTTAGTAAGTCGTAGTTGAGACCAACTGTCTCAATGTTTTAGAATCTTTGAATCCGGATGAACCTATGTCAGTTAAGTGAGTTCCTATATGTAGCATACATGTAGAACGTTTCATGTGGAGGCGTGGCTGGTAGTTTATAATGCAATGAGACTAAAACTAGAGTATGTCAAGTCAAGATTAAGGGGGGATTGTTAGAAATAATCTTGACTTAAAGTTCAAGACGTAGTAGAGTCTGTCTTCGTGTGTAACTCAAGTTGAAATTGTGTCCAACTTGAAGTCTGAATACGTATGCTAGTAGAAGAGTATTAGCCTATATATTGGGGAGGCTTGTAGCCAGTTTTGTAAGAACAGAAGTAAAAGAAAAGGGGGAGCAAGTAAGAGAATAGAGAAATTCAGAAATTCTCTTGTGTTATCTCAGTTTATTTGTGATGCATATGTTTTCTCCTATAACAAAGTTAACAGCCCTCATGGTGTGTTGGAACTAATCTTATTGTATTGTTCTATACTCGTGTGTCAATTACTGTTGAGTGGTTGTAGTTAGTGGTAGTAGCCAGTGGTCAAAACCAATGGTCGTAGCCATAGTGGTCGAAGCCGTGGTTGAAGGTGTGGTCGATAAGCCTTGATCGAAGCCATGGTCAAAGGCATAGTCGATGCCGAGGTTGAAGCTACTGTCGCAGCTACAATAAAACGGCTAGTGCTCGAAGATTTATGTGGTCAGAGATATAGTTGAAGAACAATGGTCGATAAGCCGTAGTTAGTGAAGTGATCGACAAGACGTGGTCGAGAAGTCGTGGTCATGAGGTGTGATCGAAGACACCATGGTCGAAGGCGTGGGCAAAGCTGTAGTTAGAGGACTCGAAGCCTGTGGTCGTGGTGCCCATGCGTGGAGTCGAAGTACGTGGTCGCGGTTGTAGCTACGAGGAGTACTGTAGTAGTCGTGTGTGACTGGTCACTGTAGCAGTTGTTGGTCACTGTAGCAGTCATCAGCATACTGAGCGACGTGGCAGGCGGCTGAGCGGTGTGGGTAGGTAGCTGAGCGACGTGGGCAGACGACACGGTAATTGATGCCGGAAAAACCAGATCAGAGGGAGTGGTCGTCAGAGTATGTAGTAGTAGTGGGTACATGCATAGGTGGTGCAACCGTGTGTGCATGAGGCCTATTTAAGGCATGTAAATCTGTAGAGCTCGACAGTGAATGCGAAAACAAACTAAATAGAAGAGGAAGGGAGAAAAACAGAAGAAAAAAAATTTAGGTATAGAATGAACTATCACAGACGGTTCTATATAACAACCGTCTGTGATACTTGCCAATCATAAACGGTTGATAACTATAACCGTCTGTGATGTGTGAGTATCACAGATGGTTGGTAACTAGAATTGTCTGTGATGTATAAGTATCACAGGCGGTTTTTGGTTTGAGCCGTCTGTAATAGTTTTTTTCACATGCGGTTCTAGTTATAAACCGTCTGTGTTGTCTTTATCACAGACGGCTTACAAATCGTCTGTGATAACTTTTGATTATCACTGACACATAAATACAGGCGGTTCAGAAAAACTGTTAGTGATGATAGTTCTGAACCGTCTGTGATGGCCCTTTTTTGTAGTAGTGACTGCAACTTCGACCATGGCATCGACCACGGCTTTGTCGACTATGCCTTCGACCATGGCATCGACCACGGCTTTGTCGATTGTGCCTTCGACCATGGCATCGACCACGGCTCGTGTCTTCGACCACTGGCTATGACCACTGTATAGTACTTGACACACGAGTACAGTTTGGCTACGATCACTCTGGCTACGACTACTATACAGTACTCGACACACGAATATGGTTTGTTACGACCACTATATAGTACTAGACACACGAGTACGTTTACGACCACCGTACTCGAACACACCGAGTACGCAACTTCAACTACACACAACAACAAGATTATCTCCAACAGTTGGGGCTCTCAGTGCACCGGAGATATGAGTGCACTGCATACCTTCCATGATCCACATAGTTAATACTAAAACCTTAGAGCGCACAGCAATGGAAGCCCCACACGACACATGTAAGCTCAACTGTTCCTCAACACTGAATGTCCAAACATATCTCTTCTTTTTGAGGAGCAAATCTCCACGCATAATTTCTCTGTACAATATTTGCAACCTGCAGCTAGTCATCAAGACCCCTGAAACTCCAGGAGGAGAATTATATATATATACTAGCATATATCAACCACAGATGATGGACCGCTTTAGAGAATTTCCAGGAAGAAATTAAAGAAATCCATCCACACAGCACAAAAAAAAAAGGAAAGAAAAAAAAGGAAAGAACACCCCAGAGAGTACTAGTCCTAAAGGAGAAGCACTAACCAATAGCTAGCCATCGTGTTCCTTCCACTAGGCAAAGAAACAAAAGCACAAGGTACAACTGAGCATGAGGGAAAGGAGAAAAGGCAGCAAGATCGAGGTGGAGTGAACTGTGAAGCATTTCTGATGAGTATATCCATTGAAGATGCTGTGGCAGCAGATGCACCGACGTTTCCTCGTGTCTATCCCGTCCCCAGATCTCATCTTCCATCCCTCTATAAATCGAGCCCAAAGTGTGAATCCTGAAATATTGTATTCTTGAGGCAATGTAGCTTACAGTTTGATTCTGATGATCTGGTGCACTGGAGACGTATTATTGTCGCCAATGCATTGGCCGGCTCCAGCATGAATGAGGAGGGAGCTGCCGCAACGGCGACGCGATGCTCCGCCGCTCGGCAGCAGCGACGGCGGGGAAGCTTCAGTGCTGCGACCAGGGGAGGAAGGAGTACGTGGTCTGTGATGTCCCTCTTGCTTCTGCAGGGCAAGTCGAATCCTTTGGCATGTGTGTGTATGTCGATATGCTCTAAGCAAAATACGGCAGTACTTCAGTTGTAGCCTCTAGCCTTCAGTGTTTTTTCAATACTAAGTAGCCTCGAGTGTCGTGAAATTACATTTCTTCAGCTATCATCTAGTGCCGTGCTAAGCTAGCTGTTATGTTCAGCAAACAATCTTGCAGATTTAAGAGGTGGAACCAGCATTTAGATGAAAAACTAGAATTGTTTGCAGAACAGCCACAGCCATAAAAAGAAGAAGAAGAAGAAGGAGAAGAGTTTTCAGTCAGTCTGCATATCAACTGAAAAGTCTGAATCAAGGAGAACAGATAGAGGGAAGCACTGTCGTGTTCCTCGATCCTCGATGCTCCAGGATCGGGGATTTTCCTTCACTCTTTCTCACACTTGCGCTGTCGTTTTTCTTTGGTTTCTCATGTTCAGTGGTTGGTGTTTGGTGTGGTTGTTTCTCCGAATCCGAATGTGCGGATACCAGAAAAGGGCAATGAAATAGTAGTGGTGGATCTAAAATTAAATTATGGCGGAGTGACGTGCCCGCTAGGTTCGCTTGGCCCTCATGGATCCATTAAGTATGTTGCTCAATAAACTAATAATAGGTTCAAATGCTCATGTTTTATTTGACTAACCTTTTTTTCCCACGGAACATGTGCTCAGTGAGGTAATAAAATGGATCCTTTTAGAATATGCAAATATTGTTTTATTTGACTAACCTTTTTTTCCAAGAACATGTGCTCAGTGAGGTAATAAAATGGATCCTTTTAGAATATGCAAATATTATAGGTTGTAGGACCGGACAGATAACAGAAGGAGGGTGAATGGTGCCTTCAAATTCTTCCTAAATATTCACTCAACCTTTTTTCTTTGATACCTACAGAGCTATAAAGATTAGAGCTAAAACCCTATGTGAAAACCAAAGAGACATCATGAACATAGCAGGAAAAGCAAGGTGGTCGAAAACTGACAATGTGGTCGATAACTGATAAAGTGGTCGTAAGTCTGACTACTCGACAGAAATACAACGTGGTCGAAAATTGATTACCAAATAGAAGTCACTGTAGTAGATAACCATCGATCACAGCTATGGCTATCGGTCACGACCAGCAAAAGCTACGACCATCGATCACAGCTACAACTATCGATCACAGCTACGACTATCGATCACCCTAAGGTCATTCTGCTGATCGGTCCTGCCGACCACCAAGTTGTAAGAAGAAAGAGCATCTGTCGACCACCAAGTCATAAGAGTACGTGTCGACCACCAAGTCGTAAGAGCACCTATCGATCACCAAGTCGTAAGAAGCAAGAGCTCTAGTACTCGTAGACAGACAAGCTAAGATAACTAAACAAGAAGCATTCGTTTACAAACTCCTCAAAAAACCAAACTCAACTTCTGCATAAACCCTAATACAAAGGTCAATTACTCATCACAACCATGGGGTGACTTCCACATGGTCTCACATAGATGCATTAAGCACTCATGCTACTCCACGTACTCCATTCGTTTTTAAAATATAAGGTGTATAGGTTTTCAGTTTTGTTTCAAAATATAAGACATACATGCATGCAACTGTACCGACACTTTCTCTCTTATGTTGTTATTTATCTTCCCTCTCTCTTTAACAATTATGTGTAAACACTCATCCGCACTATTCTCTCTTGTTCATAAGATATTAAAGGACATCATAGTAATTTCTCTCTCCATTCTCTCAATTTCAAGACTTTGTCGTGAGTAAAATACATTTTATAAAAAAATAGAGGGAAATCGTAGTAACGTCGACACTCAACATCGATACCACAATCTTTTCAAGGATCCTATCAATAAATAAGTTTTATGAAATTATGATCATGATGTAAGATGATTGCATAGTAGAACTTGTGAAAGAACACATAAATGATAGATAACACCATGCAAGAACTTAATCCATAAGTACAAAGTATTTCCATTAATGACAAACAAGGTTCTAAAACTCGGTAATCGGCACTCGCTCGGTCACCTCACCTTGTAGTGATTATACGGTAATCAACCTTGTAACCGGTTTTTCTATTTTAATAACAGATTTATATATGGAATTGTATGTTCATGTGAAATCAAAGCCACATTTGATGCTATTGTTTGGTTGATTTCATAGTTAGGACATTAAAATCTTCACATCTATCTAAAATATTATTTGTGTCCATATCTTGTGGTGTTTGATTGTTTTCATAGTTAGGACATTAAATGATCACACTAAATTCATGCATATTTCTGAGCATACTTCTACTTAACAGAAAAACAGAGAGAAGAGAACTCAATTCAGCAGTAGGGGAAGAACTCAAACTCAATTGTAGACTGGGCTTGAGGTGGAAGGCCGCTGCCGGTGGGAGGGGCTGCAATAAGGGGAGGATGCTACCTGAGAGAGGAGCTGCAGTAGGGGAGGACGACGGAGGAGCTGCAATAGGGGAGCACACCACCTAAGGGAGGAGTCGTTGTAGGGAGGACGCCACTAGAGGAAGAGCCGCAGCAGGGGAGGTCGCCGCGGGAGGGAGGAGCCACAATAGGGGAGGCCGGTGCCGGAGGGAGGAGCTGCAACAAGGGAGGCCATCACCAGAGGGAGGAGCCGCAGCAGGAGAGGCCGGCACTGGAGGGAGAAACCGCAGCAGGGGAACCCGCTGTCGGAGGAAGGAGATGCAGCAGTAGCTGTCGCTATCGCCCTCCCACGCCTAGGGTTCCTTCCCGTGCTGTCGCTACGATGCCACCCTCGGGCGTATGTGTGCCACTGCCAGTGCTATAAGCTGTGGGCTTCCTCTGTTGAGCTGTCGTGTGTGGGCTTCCTCTGTGGGTCAGGCTTGTTGTGGGTTTCCTCTGTTGGTCAGTCTTCTTTGTGGGCTTAATTAAATTTGACTGTGTGCTTCATGCCTTCATTACACTGGATAAGCCACTCGGGCGAGTACACAACCTAGTAGCCGATTACTTCGATTACTCGTCCGATTATACCAATTAAATTGATTATGTACTCGTTTTTGTCCGCTCGTATTTGATGAGAGGACTTAGTCCTTGTACTGGAGCAGTACTCGGTCAAGTATATTTTGTTTTGGAACATGATGACAAAGTGCAGAGCAATCAAAAGTGATATGACCTCACTCGAGAAATTTCTAGTGTTGTACCATAGTCAATAGAACCATAACTGAAGTATTTAACCAATAGTCAATAGTACTCGCCGGAATGGTGGGTTCGCCCCTGAATACTCATCGATTGTACTCCTGTGCTAAAGGATATCCAACAGATATGTTCTTCAGTTCTTGCACTGACTTTCAGGCAACCTGCTGCCATTAATCGCTGGAGCTTCAAACAACGGAGAGGACTTCTATGGGGTTTGACCCCACTGAGAGCAAATGAGGGTAGGTATGTGGCGCAAATCCATAAGCCAGCTGAGACCTTTCTTTAGAATTTTTTTTACTCTCATTTTTTTTATCTCCTTGTTGTGTCTGTGTCCTCATTTGCTCTCCATGGGGTCAGACCCCAGAGAAGTCCTCTCCTCAAACAACACACACACATAAAAGTTTAGTGGATCCAACGATGAAGGGACAGCTAGAACTGACAGATCAACTGCAACTACTCTGCTTGCTCTGATAACAAACAGTGTACTTACAGATTCCTTTTGTCTCTGACGTAACCGTCATTCTTTTATTCCTTGCAGAAATATCAACCACCGCCAAAGGCTGTGTTCAATATAGCTTAAGTTTATAGCTTAAACTTATTTTTACACTATTCATAATTTCGTCTTTTTCTGAATTTTTTGAGTTTTTTTGTCGGTTCTTTTTTTTCTCGTATTCGTTTGCGTTGTCTGTGATGGGCTAACATATTTTTATATTTTCAATTTTTAAATTTAATTATATTAAATAAGCCTCTGTCACCACTGATGTTTTTCGATCACCTGATGTTTTCGACCATAAACTTTCAGCTTTCAGCCGAACCGATCACCACCAAAAGCTATCAGTAAAATCTATTTTGAACGAGCCTCAATGTATTAAGCCTCGCCAGTCAATTATCGTAACAAAGCCAAGGAGGACATACCATATTAGCGGAGCTTTGATAATGCGCCATACTTGGGCTATTATTCCCCCTGTTAAGCTACAACTACATCATGTGTTGTTCTACAGACATATATGATGTAATTTCCTATCCTACCCTTCAACAATTACAATTGGCAATAGTACATTGATATATTCCTTTATACATATATCTCTATACTATTGGTCTTGTTCTAAGGCCCAGTAGCTAAATCTAAGGGCTACAGGGGCTACACACCCCCATAATAGTGGACTTAAATTTTTTACTTACATGAACAAATATTTATAAGATTCCATGCGGTAGACCAATATTCTTTTCGAAGACGTGGGCAGGCTAGCCATTTTCTGTCACCGCAAGGAGCTAGGTTTCACATGTCTTATCTCCAATTCCTTGTCAGGTTACATCCTTGTCTCATTTTTCGTCTCGCAAGGCAGAATTGTTCATCGAAATTTAACCATTGAAATAACATGACGATAAACCCCAACTTTAAGCCAAGATTTGTGCATCACATTTGACCACTTTTGTAGCCAAGAAAGGTACACCAATATGACACAAACCGTGTGTAGTGTATTGGGGAATCGAATACGAGGCCTCGACGTGGTGGGTGTTGGAGTTATTTCTGATGTCTAATGAAAGTGGCATACTTTGGGTTTATTTGATATGGCTGCGGTTTATGGCTTTTTTAGTTATTTGCGATAGAGATTACGGAGAGAGATACTGCTTGCGATTTTGGTTGATTCAGATGTTGGGCTTTTAACGTGTACTATAATTACTTGTAGATCTCGTTTTGAGAAAATACTCCGTTTAAAAGTTTGATACTATAACAAAAGTCAAAGATCACTTTTAAAGACCGTTAAAGAACAAGCCCTTCAGCTTTTTTTTTATGTTTTCTCGTTGACAATAATGGCTGGGTTCTTATTGTTTTTTTCTCGGGCTTGGGTCTCCCACCAAATATCCAACAGTGGAGGGTCACTCTGCAAATATCCATCACCCCGTTTTTACTTAAAAACCCAGCCCCTCTTTCTATTTTACGATTTATCACTTCCCACCTCTCTTTCTCTCTCTCCCATTAAAAAACCCGACGAATCCAAACAAGAGAAAGGTCTCCAAGCCCTAACCAAGTTTAGGGTTTGACCACCCCCACCGGAACCCGCAACCCGTCTCCAGCGGCGACTCGCCGCGCCGCCCGGGCCCGATCGACCTAGATCTCGCTGGGGGCGCATGTGGGAATCCCGAATCGGCCAAATCTAGGAGCTTCCGGACCCTCCCGGGAACCCCTGGGTCCGCTCCCATGCATCCCGGCGGGGCCTCCTCCGGCAGCTCGCGGAGCTCGCCGGCGACGTCACCGCGGCCGGAGCAGCCGTCGGCACAACAGCTGCAGCAGTCCCAGCAGCAGCAGCAGCTAGGGTTTAGGAATCAGGTCAGTCTGCTCTGCCCCACCGTGGCGGTGGGATTCGATTTTTTTTTTTGTCTCTGGGTTTTCTCTGTGGGCGATGTGATTGGTGGGGAAGCGCGCGTGTGGTTGTTGGGATCTGGGAAAAATTCTGACGCGTGCGTTGGGCTTCCTTAAACGGTAACGAGGTTTCCTCCCACTCCAAGTGGAGTGCTAGTGCGTGTGGTGGCTTGTCTTGTCCCATCCCTCCGAATTCTTCCGGTGGTGGGGTTTCATGCGATTTGGGCTTGGATGTGTGTATCTCCAGGTTCCTCTATAGTGGTGGGCTTCTGTGTATCTTGGATTTGGTTTTGTGTTTGGAATTGTTGCCCAATTCGGTTTCCCATCTCGGTTGCTCCAAGGTTTTGGGGGTGATTTGGTTCAGCTCCGTCCCTCTTTGCGGTCGCTTTGCATTTGTGCTTGTTTCTCAATATTTTTTTGGGGGTTTTGGCTTGTTGTATTGATGGTGCAGTTCTTAAGTTTTCTGTTGGATCCCTCCTTAATTTTGTGAGGTTATAAGACTTCTGAACGGGTTGCCCTGTGTTGCAGGCAATGATGCATCACCATGAGCAGCAGCAAGCCTACCTATCCGGTGTACCGCATGGTATGATGGGGGGAGGTGGCAGCAGTAGCTTCCCTGAGTCCTCAGGCCCGGTGCCCCCATTCCTGGGTCAGAGGAACCTGCCCCAAACCGGTGGACCACAAGGCCTGGCTGGAGGTCAGCAGCTCAACCAGAACGCAATGCACCAAGCATTCCTGCAGCTTGCGATGCAGAAGCAGCAGCACAGCTCCCATGGGATGCTCCTCCAGCAGCAGCAGGCCAAAATGAATATGGCAGGGCCATCTACAAGGGACCAGGATGTGGTTGCCAACACTGCAAAGATTCAGGAGCTTATGTCCCTTCAGGCCCAGGCCCAGGTGCAGATGTTTAAGAGACAGTCTGAGCATCTTCAACAGGTGGAGAAGCAGACTGAGCAGGCACAGCCGGGCAATAACGATCAAAGGAGTGGTGATATGAGGCCTCCTATGCCACCACAGGGAGTCCCTGGGCAGCAGTTGCCATCAGCGGGTATGGTGAGGTTGATGCAGCCAATGCAAGGCCAAGCGGGCATGGGCAACATTGGTGGTAACCCGTTAGCAATGGCTCAGTTTCAAGCTATCCATGCCTGGGCAAAGGAGCACAACATCGACCTGTCCAATCCTGCAAATGCGAGTCTCATTTCTCAACTCCTACCCATTTTGCAGTCCAACAGGATGGCTGCCATGCAGAATCAGACTGAGGCAAGCATGGCTGCGCAGCAGCAAACAATGTCCTCACAGGTGAACAGTGATACCCCGGGACATGGGAATGTTCCAGGTCAGGGTGCCCCATTGAAGCCCCATCAGCCTCTCCCCCCTAGCTCCTCGGTTTCCGGTGGAGCAGAGGCTAAGATGATGAATCTGACCAACTTGCAGATGCAGCAGTTATTGCAGATGCAGCAGTTATCTGGCCATAACAGGGATAGCTCAAATGAGAGTGCTGTGAGGCCACACATGACAATGGGCAATGGTGGGCAAATGATGCATATGACGCAAAGTTCTGGACATGTCAATAAAATTCCTGAGCAGCCCAATCCAAAGAATGCCCTTGCAAGTTCAGAAGCGATGCAGATGCAATATGCAAGGCAGTTGCAGCAGGCTAACCGAGCTACTGCGCCTACAGCAACTCCTGGTGAAGCAGGAGGATCGCAGGCCCCAACTCAGGGTGCTCAATCACATATGGGTTTCACGAAACATCAACTTCATGTACTTAAAGCTCAGATGTTAGCTTTTCGGCGTTTGAAGGTACAAGAAAGTTAAATTTGTCTGTGTCTTGTGTTTACGAGTTTTTTTCAATGAGTTCCAATCCACAATTTTACGTTGTGGTTCAAGCTGATCAATCTCATACTGTTGCAATTCTTTTTTTCTTTGTTTGCATCTCAGCGTGGTGATCGTACACTCCCACCAGAAGTTCTTGAATTAATCATGTCTGCGCCGCCGCCTGAATCACAAGCGCAGCAGGTTTCTGGACTTCCAATGACACATAATCATGAGAGGCCTGCTACAAGCAATGCTGATGAACATGGAAGGCCCATGGAAAGTGGTGACAAAGCTCCTGAAAAACCCCCATTGTTGAAGGGACCCTGTTTACCAAAGGTGGAGGTTTCTGCTTCAGAAGACAAAACTAGTTCTGCTAGTGGGCCCATGCAAGTGATGAAAGCTTCTCCCAAGGAGCCTCTTAGAATTGGACCAGTTTCAATACCTGAACAAAGTAACACCACTCTGATTAAATCTGAGCAGGAACTAGAAAGGGGTATCCAGAGAACACCTGGGAGAAGTGATTACAGTGGTGAACGGGGGAAATCTTTACCAGTGGAAAGTGGTTCAGCAGATGCTGAGCAGGCAAAAAGAGCTGCTTCGACTAGTAGTGCTCCAACTCCCAGAGATGTTCCCAGAAAATACCATGGCCCATTGTTTGATTTCCCATCCTTCACTAGGAAACATGATTCCTTGGGATTCGCAAATTACAACAGTAATCTAGCACTTGGTTATGATGTGAAAGATTTGTTAGCTCAGGAAGGCACTATAGTTCTTGGCAAGAAAAGAGAGGATAACTTGAAAAAGATTAACGGCTTGCTTGCAATTAATCTAGGGAGGAAAAGGATCCAACCAGATCTTATTTTGAGGCTACAAATTGAAGAAAAAAAGCTGAAACTCCTAGAGCTTCAGGCTCATTTGAGGGATGAAGTTGAACAGGAGCAACAAGAAATAATGGCAATGCCTGATAGGATATACAGAAAGTTTGTCAGACAATGTGAACGCCAGCGCATTGAGCTTATAAGGCAAGTTCAGCAGATGCAGAAAGCCTCAAGAGAGAAGCAGCTGAAATCCATTTCCCAGTGGCGCAAGAAGCTGTTGGAGGCACATTGGGCCATTCGTGATGCACGAATAACTCGTAATCGGGGAGTGGCCAAGTACCATGAAAGGATGTTGAGGGAATTCTCAAAGAAAAAGGATGATGATCGAAACAAAAGAATGGAGGCACTCAAAAACAATGACATGGAAAGATATCATCAAATACTGTTGGAACAACAAACTACTGTTCCTGGTGATGCAGCTCAAAGATACAATGTTCTATCTTCATTCTTGACCCAGACAGAAGAGTACCTTTATAAACTTGGAGGGAAAATAACTGCTGCCAAGAATCAGCAACAAGTAGAAGAGGCAGCAAATGCTGCTGCAGCAGCTGCACGGGCACAGGTACCGTAACATTCTTTACTTTGAAAAATGAGATTAGTTTTTCCCCCCATCTCCCCTTGGTTCTTTATTTCTGGTGGTGAGACTGTTAATAGTAGTACCTACTTTTTTCATCTGTTAATAATCATTTGTGTGTAATAGTGGCTGAGCCAGAAATTTCAAGATAGGGGTGCGAACTAGGGATGGAAATCGGGCGCACGGGGCCATGATGTCATGGAGGTGGTGGAACATGCTCACTACCCACCAACCTGACAGGCATTTTGGACCTAGGTGTTAAGGGGAATATGCTTGTAATACCCTTAACACTAGGCATATGCCCGTCAATCACAACGAGCATAATTTTTGTCCATGCCCTTTGCCCTCAGGTGCCCATTGGCCATCGGGCTACTAGAATGCTTGCCAAGTAACCAGAAGACAGATAACAAAACTATACTGGACAAATTAACAATTTTAGACCCAATCAATGCCTCTCTTCTTTTCAGCTTCCAAAATCCGCTTTTCTACAATAATTAGCTTTCTATAGTAACTAGTTTTCAAACGAAGTGCCTTTTCAAGGTAGGGTTTACAAGTCGATTGTAGTAGACACTGCAGCGATTTCATTTATATCAGCTAAAATCGCACGTGAGTCTCTCTCTCCGTACTCTTTCTCTCGTGAACAGCCAAAAGCCATAAGCCGAAGCTAAAAAGAACATGCCCAATATTTCTTGCTAATCAAAGAACAGTTTAATGACCAAAAAACTGGACACTAATTAGAATGCAGCATGAGAAATCTCATAGCATTTATTTTACCATTCATCAATTATAAATGAGGAAAAAATGGTATTAGCATGTGTACTGTTTGTGTATTAATAATAGTATTTACTAGGTTTTCACAAATTTTTGGAGTACAACTGTACCCCCATGCATCATGGCACATCAGCCACAGCGTAACTGTGTGCTGCACTCTTTCTCCAAGGTTCCTTGTCACTAGTCCTATAAATAATTCAGCACGCTGCTTGTTTAACAGGGTCTTTCTGAAGAAGAAGTGAAGGCTGCAACGCAATGTGCTGGTCAGGAGGTTATGATAAGGAACACATTTTCTGAGATGAATGCGCCAAGGGAGAACACGTCTGTTAACAAGTAAGTAGTTGACTAATTGAGTATGTGGTTCTATTGGAATGTTTTATTTCTGACTCACTGTAAATTAAATTTATATATACTGTTGACTCCTGAGTAAATTTCATATACAATATGTTTTCTAATTTGGAGCGAGTAATTATTCTATGGACATTTGGGATAAGGTTTGTGCAGATCAATGAGGTATTCAAAATCTACTTTTCAGCCTTAATAAGCTTTCACTTGTTATATTCTTCTAGGTACTATACTTTGGCTCATGCTGTGAATGAGAGAGTTACAAGGCAGCCCTCGCTGTTGCGAGCAGGAACTTTAAGGGACTACCAGCTGGTATGACATTTACTTTTAACTAAACTGTTTGTGTGTAATGGTACTATACTTATGGCCTGTCAGTCTATCACAGCAAATCTTACAGTTCGGTTTGCTGGTTATCCAGGTGGGCCTTCAGTGGATGCTTTCTCTGTACAATAATAAGTTGAATGGTATTTTGGCTGATGAGATGGGTCTTGGCAAGACCATACAGGTGTGCCTTTCTTATTCTGGTTCACCTGTTGGACCTTCATTATCTCATGATATTTTGGTTTATTATTGATTGCTCCCATCTGCTCCCTCGATGACATGCTTCTAGGAATGTCTTTTCATGGTTGCACCATTTGTTTAAACAGGTTATGGCATTGATTGCGTACTTGATGGAGTTTAAAGGGAATTATGGACCACATCTCATTATAGTGCCAAATGCTGTCTTGGTCAATTGGAAGGTCCTATTTTCCTTTATGTTGTACTTTGAGGAAATATTGGGTGGGTTTTTTTGGGCTGATGACTTATTGCTTATGGCTTAAATATTTGAATTTTGGCTGTTCGCGAGAGGCAGTACGCAGAAGAAAATAGTCGCATATGATTTTAGCTGGTACAGCTGAACTCAGTATATTTTTTACTACAATTTTTCTATTGACCCTGTCTTGAAAAAACACACCATTTGAAAGCTAGTTATTGTAGACAGTACGAGCATAAGCTATAACTTTAAGCCCAAAAGAACCCGGCCATTATTTAATGTCTATTTTGTGATACAGACATTCATTTAGAAACATAAGTTTTAACTTGATTTCTATTCTTGATCCAGAGTGAACTGCTAAACTGGTTGCCATCTGCATCTTGCATCTTTTATGTTGGTGCAAAGGATCAAAGGCAAAAGTTGTTCTCTCAAGTAAGTTGGGTGCAGTACAGGGGTGGATTTTTCTCAGTTCCATTGGTGCTATATTCAATATATCCCTGTTTATTTCCCAACTGAACTTGATCCTTACTGAATTTTGTTATTTTGCATGGATAAGCTTATTTGGCAGCAAATGTACGTGAATTTCCTTGAATTCTGTAGCTCTTGTAGAATTTTTTTCTTCTGAATCTTTTTTTTCTTTGGTTTTATCTTGCAGGAGGTTTTGGCTGTGAAATTTAATGTTCTTGTAACAACGTATGAATTTGTTATGTTTGACCGTTCCAAGCTTTCAAGAATTGATTGGAAGTACATAATAATTGATGAGGCCCAACGAATGAAGGACAGAGAATCAGTCTTGGCGCGTGATCTTGATCGCTATCGTTGCCAGCGGCGTCTCCTTCTCACTGGCACTCCTCTACAGGTAAACCTAATAAATGTATATCGATTATTCAACTAATGCCGGTATAGCTGTATGTTGTGATAGGTTGATGGAGCATCTTCTTTTCCTGTGTTCATGGAAGTTCCTTTTCTCTTCTCTGCCAGTATAGCTGTTTTACGACATCAGCAATGCACTTGTCTATTTTATAATGTTTTAGGTTGTTATTTGATGCTTTTTTGCAATTATTTCAGAATGATCTCAAGGAGCTTTGGTCCCTCCTGAATTTGTTGCTGCCAGAAGTATTTGACAATCGCAAGGCGTTTCAAGATTGGTTCTCAAAGCCATTTCAGAAGGATGGTCCTACACATAGTGAAGAAGAAGATGATTGGCTGGAGACCGAGAAGAAAGTGATTATTATTCACAGGCTGCATCAAATTTTGGAACCTTTTATGCTACGTCGGCGTTTCGAAGATGTTGAAGGCTCACTTTTGCGGAAGGTGTCATACTTTTGCCCTTGTGAATCATTGATGCTAATTCACAAAAGTTAAAGGCTTACTTGTTGGTAACTTTGTTATTCAGGTTTGACTTTGTTATTCAAGTTTGCAGCATTATTAAATTGGCATGTCGTTTGCAGGAATCTATTGTTTTGAGATGCAGAATGTCTGCCATTCAAGGTGCTATATATGATTGGATCAAATCCACTGGCACCATTAGGGTTGATCCCGAAGATGAGAAAAGGCGTGTTCAAAAGAATCCAATGTACCAGGTCAAGACATATAAGAATCTCAATAACAAATGCATGGAGCTGAGGAAAGTTTGTAACCATCCTTTGCTGTCATATCCTTTTATGAATTACTATGGGAAAGATTTTATTATAAGATCTTGTGGGAAGTTGTGGAATCTTGATAGGATTCTAATTAAGCTTCATAGGTCAGGTCACCGTGTACTCCTCTTTAGCACTATGACAAAACTTCTTGACATCCTGGAGGACTATTTGCAACGGAGGCAACTTGTTTACAGGCGAATCGATGGAACAACTAGCTTGGAAGACCGTGAATCAGCAATTGTTGACTTCAACAGGCCTGGTTCTGATTGTTTTATATTCTTGCTTAGCATCCGTGCTGCTGGCAGAGGTCTGAATCTTCAGAGTGCAGACACAGTTGTAATTTATGACCCTGATCCGAATCCACAAAATGAAGAGCAAGCAGTTGCCAGGGCCCATCGTATAGGGCAGACTAGGGATGTAAAGGTTATTTACATGGAGGCTGTTGTTGATAATATCTCAAGTTATCAGAAAGAGGATGAGTTGAGGAATGGAGGAAGTGGGGATTTGGAGGATGATCTTGCTGGAAAGGACAGATACGTGGGTTCAATTGAAAGTCTCATCCGCAGCAATATCCAACAGTACAAAATTGATATGGCAAATGAAGTCATTAATGCTGGCCGTTTTGATCAAAGAACGACCCATGAGGAAAGGCGGATGACTTTGGAGACACTCCTGCATGATGAAGAGAGGTATCAACAAACTGTTCATGATGTTCCTTCATTACAGGAAGTTAACCGTATGATCGCTCGGACTGAAGATGAAGTTGAGCTTTTTGATCAGATGGATGAAGAATTCGATTGGACAGGAGATATGATGAAACATAATAAGGTTCCAAAGTGGCTCCGTGTTAGCTCCTCGGAGCTTGATGCTGTTGTGGCGAGCTTATCCAAAAAGCCTTCGAGAAATATGCTGTCTGGTGGCATTGCTCCTGACAGTAATGACAAACTTGAGAAAAGAAGGGGGCGGCCGAAGGGGTCTGGTAAGTATTCCATCTACAGGGAGATTGATGATGAAGATAATGATGAGGAATCCGATGAGGATTCTAAAGAGAGGAATACCTCATCTCTGCCTGAAGAAGGCGAAATAGGAGAGTTTGAAGATGAAGAGGACAACGATGATTCAGTACCAGATAACAAGGATCAATCCGAAGAAGAAGATCCTATCAATAATGATGGGTACGATTTTCCCCATGGGATGGGGAGCAGAAAAGCTCATAGGTCTGAAGAAGCTGGTTCAACAGGATCTTCATCTGGAAGCCGGAGGTTACCACCACCTGCCCCTTCCTCATCTTTGAAAAAGTTGCGGTCTCTATCCGCGTTAGATGCCTGCCCAGGCACTTTGTCAAAGAAAACTGTATGTCCGAGGCATTGTACTTATTTGTCTCTTCTTTCTTTTGCTTTTAAATTTCTGCATGTGTAAGTTAACTGTACAATATTTCTTTTCCCTTATGATTTATAGCCAGATGACCTAGAGGAAAGAGAGATTGCATTATCAGGGGACTCGCATATGGATCTACAGCAATCAGGAAGCTGGAACCATGAACGAGATGATGGTGAGGATGAACAGGTACTGCAACCAAAAATAAAACGCAAACGGAGTATCCGTATTCGTCCAAGACCTAATGCAGAAAAACAGGAAGATAGATCTGGTGGAGATGGGACCTTCCCCCAACGTGGTGTTCATCTTGCATTCCAAGGAGATGGTGATTATGATTCACAGTTTAAGTCTGAGCAAGATGCACATGCTTTTGCTGATCCTGCTTCCAGGCAGCAAGACGGAGGTCATCCAATAGTAAAACAGAGGCACAACATGCCATCTAGAAAGGTCTCCCCTGCTTCTAAGGCTGGGAAATTAACTCACTTGTCTGGTGAGGGATCTGCTGAACACTCCAAGGAAAATTGGAGCAACAAGGTCATTGACTCTGTTGGTCCAGATTTCGGTGGCACAAAGATGTCTGATAGCATGCAAAGAAAGGTAGGCATAGAAACTTGGAAAAATTGCTCCCTTGCCCCAAAGTTTAATGGCGTTTGCTCAAATGCCCCATGATGTCTCACTGACATACGGGTCCAGGGCCCACATGTCAGTGAGACATCATGGGGCATTTGAGCAAACGCCATTAAACTTTGGGGCACATGAGCAAATCCCCCTAGAAACTTTGGTTCTTTGTATGCTTAAGCTGGTTTGCTCTGTTAAAACTACCTATTGTGGTATTGCCTAAGGATCTTGGACAATCAGAAGAACTTCTGTGGGGAATACTTTGTAGAATTTAGTGTGTTCTATTGTCTGAAAGCACCATCTTAGCAAACATGGTTCTAGGGCATGTTTGGATCTCTTGCCCACAATAGATCAAGGAAGCAAGGTTAGGAAGGCTAGGTGTTTTCTTCTTTTGCCTTGAAAACACAAAATGAATTTACACTTCTTTTAATAACAGTACAATAACTGCTTAATCTCTTGTATAAATTTATTTGGAACTATTTGGTGAACCACAACATTATAAGATCTAATGAAAGCAAACGTCTCCCTTATGAGAAAGTCAAATTACTCTCCTGCCCATGTGGGACAGTTTGCTTGGCAAAGCAATGTTTTTGAGGTCTACCAAACACATTGTGTTTCTAGGCAAGGCTAGGTTGGCATTTGCTTGGGTTAGCAAGAGCACTAAACATGCCCTTAGTTTCATGTGGCACTTCTGCAACAAGTGTTCTACAATCGCAACAACATATGTTTTTTTTTGAACAGAAAATACAGCAGGGGAGGCCCCCACTGTAAAATATATTAATAAAAATAAAACTAAAAAGAGGGATTACAATAGAAACCCCAGGAAGCAACCCGAGGAGGGTTACAAGACGAAGACTAGACTAGAGCATCTATACAAGCTAGGAAGACAAATCGTTTTTCCTCACTAAATCTGTGAGCTTGAAGATTAGCCTCTTTACAGAAGGAACTTTTCCAAGAAGCAAAAGACGGGCGACCTCTATCAAAGATGAAATTGTTTCTTTGCTTCCAAATTTGCCAGGCAGCTATGATGAAAATCTCCATAAAGAAGGGGCTTTGAAATTGGAGCTTAGCATGTAGCATCATTTGAAAGAAGTCTTTCGTGATATCCCAACTAATACCAAGATGATGCCAACAAACTTGACTGAAAGGGCATATGAAGAACAGATGAAACGCGGACTCCTCAATGCTGTCGTTGCAGAGGACACAGCTGTAATTGTTTCCTTGAAGCTTTTGTTTTTTCCTTCTTAGAATATTTCTAGTGTTAAGTCTGTCCATAAAAAGGAGCCAAGTGAAGACCCGAAGTTTATTACAGCAATTGGAGTTCCAAATCCAGAGAAAAGGTGCAGGAGGTTGAATGTTTTTATAGGGCAGATTATAGCATTTAGAGGAGGAGTAGTTCTTGCTTCCCCAAATGTAATCCCAGGAATCTTTTGAGCTTGAATCAACTTGAAGGTCTTGGGTGAGATCTTGTAAACTCTGAAAATCTTGAAAGGCTTGTTCTGATAAAGGCAGATGAAATTGGGCTTCAAGAGTGTTATTTGAAAGGAAACTGGCTACAGAAATGTTCTTGTTTTTGGCAAAGGCAACAACATATGTCACATGCAGTGGAAAATGGTGTATCTCATTACTACTGTTTTTTGGGCTAAGTTTTAGCTAGCTGTGATCTTTGGAAAATAAGAGGTTAGCATTACTGCTGAGGTTTGTGGATATGTCATTTATCACTAGAGCTTAATGTTGTGTTGTCTGGAATTTGTCATTGCTTCCTTTTGGTATATGGTTTGGCTCATGTCATTTGGCTCTTTATTTTTTTTAAAAAAGCTCTTTATGCCTTGGACACTTGTTATACTATTTCTCATCTTCAATACCTGCAGTGCAAGAATGTCATAAGCAAGCTTTGGAGGAGGATTGACAAAGAGGGTCATCAAATCATACCAAATATATCTTCTTGGTGGCGAAGGAATGAAAATTCCTCATTCAAAGGTCTGGCTGGCAGCACCCTTGACCTACAGAAAATTGAACAGCGAGTTGATGGATTTGAGTATGGTGGTGTAAACAAGTTCATAGCGGACATGCAGCAGATGTTGAAAAGTGTGGTTCAGCATTTCAGCTATAGGCATGAGGTAATCCTATAGCATTAAACATAGCTTCCTTTTTGTCTTGTTATGTCTATTATAGTATCTGTTTAGGTATGTACTTATGTTAAACAAATGTGCCCTGTGTGTCATTTCAAGTCAAAACAGCCACAACCGCTCCTTGTGTCTTGTGTTGTTTCTTAAGAGCTAAACCATGAACCTGATACATGGTGGCTATAATAAGCGCTCTGATGTAGTTCATAAACATTAACTGCATGTTTTATATGGATAGGTGATAGGTCATAGGATGGGTTTGAAATTGATTATAATTAATTTACTCAATCCAAGGTGTAAGTAATCATCAAAGAAGGGGAGTTAAGAGGCAACTGTTGGAAGTTCGAATTCGTTCCTCTTTCTCGTCACATGGTGTGTGAGAGATGGTAATAGTGTATTTTGAAACTTTTCATGAGGGCAAGCAATGGGATTGAAGGGGCTAGTGCCCTCTTTCTCTATCTAGATTACGGAGAAGATATATTAAGGACTTGTTCTCTACTGTTGCCAATTAGTTAATATATCTGGAAGCAGTAGATTAGCAGTACTTTTAGAAAGCCACCACAAACCAAAGGCAGCCAATGACGGTTTTAGATTTGGATCAATTGAAGCATAGTGGGATCAGAGTCCAATACTGGCACCGTGGCCTGCATCAAGTTAACTGACTGTTCATCTTACTAGTTGGCTTTTATTATTGGAAAACTTATGTTGAGGCAATGATTAAATGAGCTACCCCCACATGCTTCTACCGGTTGCAATTCTGTAAATTTGTACTTGCCTAATAGAATCTCAATTCTGCAAAATCTGATTGGTGTACTTGCCTAATAGAATCTTAATTTGCTCCAATGAAATGCAGGTCCGAGTAGAAGCTGAGACCCTCCATAACTTATTTTTCAATATAATGAATATTGCCTTCCCAGACTCAGACTTCAGAGAAGCCAAGAATGCGATGTTATTTTCTAATCCTGGAGGTGGTGCAAGTAGTGCTGTTGCCCCATCAAAGAAGCACCCTGCTTCAGGCCATAAACGCCGGTCGAGCACCAGTGAAGCGGAGCAGCATGGTTCCAGCAGTAGCAGACATAATCAGCAGGTGTCAGCAGGCGAGGTTCCTAGCCTGGTCCATGCTTCCAAATCCGAGAGGGACTCCGGGCGTTCTGGACCAGGTAGCAGCGATCAACTCTCAGATAGTGCAGGGCTGTTGAAGCACCCTAGTGATCTGATCATAGTTAAGAAGAAGAGACAAGATCGGCCAAGGGCCAGCATAGGGTCTCCGTCCAGTTCAGGCCGAGTTGGACCACTCTCTCCAACCAACCCTGGGCGGATGGGCCCAGTGCCTTCTCCCAGAGGTCCCAGGACGCCGTTCCAAAAGGATCCACACCCATCTCAGCAGTCGATGCATTCAGCTGGATGGGGTACGCATTCTGTGCAGCAATCTGATCGCGGGGGAAGCTCGTCACCGGGCATTGGAGACATCCACTGGGCCAAGCCTGCCAAGAGATTGAGGACTGACAGTGGCAAAAGGCGGCCAAGCCATATGTGAAAGGGAACTGTCAGATTGTGGTGTGCATTCTCTAGCATACTTGGTTGACCTACCTGTGGCACCGATTCGCTTCGTTCTGGCTCCCAATTCACCTCCATGCATGTCATCTGGTTCATTATCACCGCCATGTCGTTCTTGTGTTATGTGTTATGAATATTGTGTGTATATTGAAGAAATTTAATAGGCAATATATATAGAGAGTACAAAGGAATATTACAAGGGAATATGTCGATTTCTATTCTATCTCTAATACCTTTAACACTCCTTACTCATGCAAGGTGTATGCAATAGCATTGCATTTGAAAAAGAGTTAATACTAAAACAAGAAATATCCGACATCCGAGTCTTGATAATGTCATCGTTGTGTGCAGTTTTTGAATAAACTGTCAAATCAAGCCGAAGAGGAATAGATAGAAGCATGACGGCGTAGATCAAAGCCCAAGACGGCGGCGACGCAGTGCACAAGGTGAAAAGACGCGCGGCGGCCTTAGAAGCTTGGAGCGGCGGCTAAAGAAGCAGCGGTATTATAATGACTTTTACGATCTGCTCGTGGCTCAGAGAGTAGAGCGGTGGCTGCTGCCATGCAAAAGAAAATTTCTACAATTCTATAACTGACAGTAGTCTATGCAATTATGGAGAATGAGAACACTGATAGTTGGCTGTGGTTTCTAGCCAATGTGAAGCAAGCATTATTACAAGATCGACACAACACCTGCCTTATCAGGTTGTTGTCGACAACAACAACCCTGAGCACCATGCAGCAAGGGATTCAACCACCCTTCCAGTGGAACGATGTGAGAACCCGTTAGTGTATGACAAATCTGGCGGCAAACTTCCACACTCATTTTCACACCAAGAAGTTGATGAAGAAGTTCAAGAAGTTTGGCATGCAAAACTAGAGCACAATTTCAACGCAATATGACAAGAACTTGAAGAGGAGACCTCCAGGCATATTAGGGTGTCGCAGGGAGCGAAACCGGACACAACTCAAGCCGCTCCCACAATAACGGGCGAGTTCACCTAATAGATCAACTTGCATGCCCCCGACGTAGAGAAATGGTCCCTATTTCACGATACAGATGGTACGAGGTGCAGTATTATGACAACCAATATGTCTGAAGTATACAATGGTGTGCTGAAGAGTGTGCATTTCCTCCCGATCACTGTAATTGTGGATGAGAGTTAGAATCGCACCATTGATTACTTTATTAGCAGAGCCATGATTACAAATAAGCATATGGATGAAGGGGGACAACTCTCAGAAGTCATGCAGGCGTACGTAGAGTAAAAAATGGCGAAGGCTCATTTGCACATCGCTTGAATCATGGATGGGATGGGGAAGAAGTTCGAGATCCGTTTGAGGGAGAAGTACCTTATGGGCTACACCAGAGGCAATAATAAGCATGCATGCACCATCAGAGAAGTTACAACTTGCATATGCAACAAGCTGATGCTCATTCACAAGTCTTGTTCGCATGTCTACGTCGTGTGCACTGCGTAGCAGCAGCCCTCTGCTCAGTACATTTTAGAGTATCATGACATCCATTATTTGTGTAGGACTTAGAGCACTGAGTCCAACTCCTACAGGGTAGGTATGCATTACAGGGACCTTTAGTCGGGGGAAGTGAAGTGGGTGCCAAATGACATACTAAAGTAGCCTCGGCGCAAAAGATGTTAGTCCCGTCACATCCGTAATGATATGGATGATAGTCAATGTGGCCAACGAGCGAGGCCACAGATGTGCGGGCTATGCAAGACAGTGGACTACTCCATGAGAAACTTCCCGAATAGACTCACTTCGTCGGTTGCCTCATAGACCTGGCAATTTGTATCATCTGCACCTGTGCACTCATTCATTCTTTATAAAGCCAATATTTTCTATAATGTAACTCTTAATGAAATAATGTTCTGCAATGCAAATATGTGGTAATGCTCTACAATGCAAATTATGTGTGTTTTAAATCAAGTTCAGTTCTAATGTTGCCACATTTTTTTCGTAACTTCTAATGTGGTTGTGTATGGACAATGACACATGTTTTTAATGCATATTTCGTACGGACACTCAAACATTCTTTTCTGTATTGCAGGGAATCGCACTACGACAACCGAAGCATGGTGGACAGGGTTGGAAACACAAGGCGTGAGAGGAGACGACGGCCATAGACTGAGTTTCGAGATAGTGACCCTTACCTTGAAGACAAAAGCATCTTCGATCCCCTAGACACTAACCACCCAAACCCCAATCTACCACTCGAAACCAGAGAGTCGTACACCCCTAGAAATCCCCTCGTTACTACCCACACATTCCCGAGCCTTGGCCGCAAGTAAGCACAATCTTGATGCGGTGGTGTAGGTTTGTGACGACAACATGCACCTAGGATGTCGATTCTTTTGCTGCCTTCTATTCATTCTTTCGCTGCCTTCTATTCATAATATGTGGTTCGTTACATACATATACTTGCACACATGGAATGCTTGTACTCACCTCGTTATGCTTGTAGACAACGGAATACAAGTTTACCGAGTGGCTGGATCCATCATATCCAATACCCGTCCAGGTTTACATCTACAAAGTGCACATCTGCCTAGAAGAGTTGCAGGAGAAGCTCAAGACCGAGAAGACCAATAACAACGATCTCTGCCGACAGAGGATTAGGGAGAGGAACAACGAGGAGGTGGTGCACCTCAGCAGCGACTACCACCCGTACTACTACTGTGCCAACCCAAGCTGTAATTGCGCCTGCAACTACCGCAACAACCAGCAACGTCCATGCCGCCTGGATGACTGCCACACCATGTGGTTTCGTACGGTTACATATTTTCGCTCTAGTGCTGTTGTAATTCGTACCTTCATTGCGAAGTGCTATGTCAGGCTACACATAGTTCATTGCTATAATTTTTGCGATAATGTATCTACACTATTTAAAAGATAGAGTTGGTGACGTTGGTTCATCTGCACATCCAAACCCCCCGTTGTGCCTTTCTAAAAAGTTCTAACAAAATGAGATATTTTTTTCATCCGTAGCACTAGTCATTACAAAAAAATAGTTAAATAGGCAAACGGCCACCGGAGGCCATGTACTGGCAGCAGAACTACCAAGCCTAGGGTGTTCAGCAGCCCTACGGGCCTGCCGATGCCCGAGCCTCACCCCTGCTTGCCACGCTCCAACTGGCCTGTCGTGACACCTGTCGTGCCTACTGAGATCAGAAACATGGCTATTTTTGCAAAAAACAAACGTTCAGAGGTCAAATTGAAAAAAAATGTGCTACAGTGCTACTGTGACACCCCAGCACATGTTGACCTATGTGTGTGTGCACATGAATTTGTGGGTACCCCCGGTTAACCGTTTTGCGCGAAGCGAGGACGAAAGTGCAAGCGGGTTGCTACGTGTGCGTGGCCTATCCAGAATGAAGTTAGGCCTAAGCCGGTTTGGACCCTAAGGCGTTACAAATGGTATCAGAGCTGACTCTCACGGTTATATGGGCGCGTGCGGGTCAGGGGCGCGGGCATATGGCGCATGGCGCGTGTGGGCCCAGAGTGGACACACGACATGGCATATGTGCTGGCACTGAACGCACAGACATGTGCCAAGAGGGGAGATCCTTATCATTTGCCCCAGTGTGGGTATATTGGTCCGATGAGGACGTCGGGTCCTTTGAGGGGGGTGTATGTGACACCCCGGCCCATGTTGGCCCATGTGTGTGCACATGAATTTCTGGGTTAGTCCCACCTTGCTGGCTTACCTTGAGAAGCCCTTACATATAAACCTAGGAGTTCCAATAGTAGCACCACCGGTTAACCGTTTTGCTCGAAACGAGGACGAAAGTGCAAGAAGGAGGGTTCTACGTGTGTGTGGCTTATTCAGAATGGGGTTAGGCCTAAGCTGGTTTGGACTCTAGAGCGTTACAGCTACATGTGTGAACACTAGGGGTGGCAGAAAAGCTCGAGGCTCGTGAGCTAGCTCGGCTCGTTGAAGGCTTGGCTCATGGCACATACGAGCTGAGTCGAGCCAGGGTTTTAGCTCGGTCCGTTAACGAGCCGAGCCGGCTCGCAAGCCGCTCGCTAGGCTCGGTCGGCCCAGCTCGACAGCGTCTCTGGCCCATCACGACGTGAACGGCTCAGTACGACAGTAGTAGTATGTATGTATGCATGCCAATTTTTGCACCTCTTTTGTAACTGAGGGATACTATTAAAGTACATGTTACTCTTTTCTCTGTTAATTTCACCTATGGAAAGGAAACCATAGAACTTATCATTCAGAAAAACAAATCTGAAACATAAAAAGGAAGGTTAATACTTAAAAGTCAAAACAAGTCTAACGAGCCAAGCTCGAGCTTTTCAGAGAAGTCAATTTGCATATTCCACCTAACGAACCTAACGAGCCGAGCTTGAGCTTTTCAACGAGCTGAGCCGAGCTTCTCTTTTAGCTCATTAGTTTAACGAGCCGAGCCGAGCCTCCTCTCTAACGAGCCTTCACGAGCCGAGCCGAACCGAGCTGGCTCGATATCCACCCCTAGTGAACACTTCGGATTTTTGAACATATGCACACGTGTTGTTGGACAGATCATACATACGCTTGTTCGATCTCTCGTTTTGGTTGTAGCTGCGAGTTCGCATGTCGCCACCGCAAAAACAAAACATAGCAATGCAGCCACCTGCCGCTCATGGATGACTGATTGATCGATCAGATCAGATCAGATCAGCTTAATTCCAACTCGATTCCAACTTCCAAAAGGTACACCGGCCGGCAGACGCCCAGCTCACAGGTCGATCCGAAATGGCACTCACATGGCCCTCACCAAATGCATCACCAGAAAAAAGATATAATATAAAGTTGATAAGATTAATTAGATTCATTGGAGAGGATGAGAGATTAACTATATATTAGTTGAGCTCAGCTCATTTCCATGATTAATAGTTGAACAAGCAGTTCATGCTCAATAATGGTGAGATCACCTCCATCCTACTCCACCCTGGCATGCATGCACCCCCTCACTGCCGCCCGGGCCCAACTCATGTGGTCCCACATGGAAGTGGGTGTCACAAGTACTGGAATGATATGTAAATAAAACATTATACATGTACTTTGGAAGCTGCTTAGTAAGAGGGTTTCACATGGCCAGCCTCATCGGTTTATTGGTCTGTCTGTCGTCTATGGGCCACATGTGTGCATGTGGCCACCTTGCTAAGCCAAACTAAACATATTCCCCTCTCCATGATCAATTTGCATGTTTCTCCATGATTAGTTTTGCATGTTAAATGATTCCTTTATTTCAACTTATGGAATAAGCTAGCTCCATCTCTTGATTTTTCGTCTTCTCTGTTCTCACTTAGTCCGTACTTTTAAATTGCAATACATATTAGCTGCTAAGTTTCTTTTATATTCTCCTTAAGAAAAAAGTATCTACAAGTTATTTGAAGTATATATACCAAAAAAATCTAGCTTGGAGATGTTTTGAGAACTATTCTTCAAAAAATATATAAGCTAGCCTATAGTCGGATCTTATATTCTCTAATTCTTTGTTTTGCTCTTACTGTATTACTATTCATTACCTGAAATGCATTTTACATTTCTTTCCCCTGAAATAGTTACAGTGTGGACTTAATAATTACACAAAGAACTATCCTTTTCTTTATATCATCTTCATATATCCGAACTTCAATTTTGATTTGGATCCTGAACCTAATAAAGTAGACACCAAAGATGATATGTAATGTTCCACCCCTTCTCCTGCATGGAGCAACAACCATAACATAGGAAGATTCTCAGAGCAAGGTAAGGTTGGGGGAAATGCCACTGAAGTGACCCATTTGCAACATGCAACCCAACGCAACTTATCAATAATTCATCTCTATTTGTTTATTATCGTAACATCTGGTGCTTATGTATGATTGGAGACAAGAAAAAGAAGAGGAGATAGAAATGAAGCAACGGTTAAGGAACTCTTCTCATTGTCTCTGGCTTTTGACTTTTTATATGCAAGGAAGGACAGGAGTCATGCATGGTATAGCTTTGTACTGTAGAAGACTCCTCGAGCTGGGATAAAGACAGTGACATCTCGATGTTAGCCATTGTTTATTGTCAAGTTGTCGGGTAAGTCGATGTTAAAATTATACTCCATTTGGTTTTCTATAACAGAGTGCTGCAGAAATTTATAGTAGTCTGGTAGACGTAGTTGCACTGGTGGTGCAGGCAGCTTGCCTGAATTTCTTTTTACCTCATCGGCAACACATGGCAAGTCGCAATCTAAACATTGAAACTAAGCTACTACATGTTTGCAACTGAGCAAGCTTAACTGTAATGATTCCATAAACAAGATAGCTGGTGCAAAATGATTGCATGCTGCAAGCATGGATTAAAAGGAAGAAGAGAGAGCTAATAATAAGAGAATGTCACAGGCTAGCATGCATGGCTAGCTTTGAGTCTCCTTTTTCGATCTTTCTTTTTCCTACACCCAACTCATGGTTGCATGATTAAGTTTGGTTGGTAGGAACAGTTGCTTAAATAGCACCGCACGCCAACGTATGATCATATCTTGAGTACGTTAACTACTTGCAATCTGTGAAGTTTCCAAATACAAAGTTCAACATTTTGCTTAGGTTCCTACTATGAATTGGTTTGTTTTCTCTAGCTACTTAGGCTTTTTGCTCATCAGTTGAGGCTATATCGATCGAGATGTACATGTTTGTAGCCATTTTGGTGTGTGTTGACACATTTTTGGAGGAGCTTGCGTCTTCTCATTTGTGCCAGATACATCAAATTGGACTAGAAGCATATATATGAATATCGTTTGATCCTTCAGTGCAATTTTCAGTTATTCAATTGTCTCCAATGCTGCGCTCTTCCATGTGCAAAATCAGATGCACTGTTAGGATTATCGACGGTGTAAAATCAGGTGCTCAAGGTATGAATGTATAAATGAAGAAATTATTTAAACGCAGAGAATCATGGTGTCTAAGGCTTACTTATGTCCGAGTCCAGTGCAATGCAATTGTGCAAGAACCAGTACGTAGTATTGTTCTTGCACTTGCATTAGCGCAAGTGCTCTTGATTGTTCTTCTTTTTTTCCCTCATTTTCTAATCAACTTTTTCTTCACATTACCTGCTATAGGTTATTTGCTTGTGATTATCATCATGATCAATCTACTTTAGTTGTCGTTGAATACAGTCAGTTTGTATAGTCCTACTCTTTTCCTCGGATGTATGCCTTTTAACTTCAAAATGACTATAGCACAACAAGTTTTTCAACATGTTCATAGAGTTTGTACCATGTGTACATAGGTCCAAAACCAATAAATTGAGTTATCTTGTATGGTACTATCTGGGACTTCAATCCTGTACTAGGTTTTTATCCCTAGCCCCTTCTGTTGGCACAAAGACCATCAAATGAACTTGATAAAAAGCTTTCAGGAATTAGCCCATTTACTTTGCTACTTTGTTGTGGTCTTCCTACTGCTGATTGTGAGAAATGTTCATTTGCACTTTTGCAGTATTCAGTATATATGTGCACCACCAAACCTATTTTCAGTAGGGCTTGTTACCATCAATTAATCACATGTGTTCTTAATTCTTTACTCTGTCAGAAAGAAGATTCTGGAGATTGTAAAGCAGCTCTAATTGCCAATGGGAGAAAATCACTCCTTTATTACCACTTATTTGCTTTGTAAGCTATAGCCTTTGTAGTACTATATCGTTTTTCCTTTTTTTAAGAACAATGAGTCGCTTCCTGAATTCTTCTGCTGTCAGTTCCTTGCTCTAGAATCTAGATGCGGTGCTTCTTTCCCTTGTGCTGCTGTTGTAAATGCTTGATCAGACATAGAAGATTGCATATGGCAACCCTGCAGTCCAAAATTTACTAATCAGTAATCACTTTTACATTTTTCTCTCTGACTGTTTTGGCAGCCTTTTGATTGTGTCAACTCTGCTTGTTAACCCATCTAATTAAATTACTACTTCTGTTTCCTCTGATCTGATGCAGTAGTGGTGACATTCTACTGGGGTGTGGGGACATGTGCCAAGCAAAGCACCAATAATCCCCTTGTCAGCACACAGCAGTAACTGCAGCAGCTACTGCCCACTGTCACAGGAATGATTAGCACAAAGTCTATTTTAACAGGGTCAACTTAGGCAGACTAACACATGCACCACTCACTGTACATATGCCTCAGTCACACATGGTAAACTTTATTTATTTTTTATGCAGGACATGTGTACAGATCTTAGGGTGCTTGCATCAGGACAACACCAAGAACATACCCTGTTGTCTCTTTGGGCTAACTTCTTCTTTTTCTGCTGCGAAGGAAGCATCCTGTTTTACACTTTTATTGACTGTTAAAAGTCATATAGGATTAGCAGTATTCCTTCTGCGCACTACTAGCGTAGCTCTTCTCATCCTCATAGCTAGCTTTCCTATGTACCATGGAGAGAAGCAGCTAGCTTCTACATGGTACTCTTGTTCGATCAATTCAAGTGCTAAGCCTTGGACCTACACAAAATGTCGGAGTAAATCTGTATCAGAGCTTCATAAGCAGAAGGTTCCAAAGAATAAACCAGTACGAACTCCCAGTTACAGCAGGGTCTCTGATAAGTAGTAATTGGGGCCTAAGAGCTGGGGCTAATCTACTGTCTCTGCACAGGTAGGGAATGTAGAATAAACGTACTACTACTACACTAACCAATATAATGGACTGGCATAAAAGTAAAATATTAAACAATGCTACAGCCCAAAAGCAGGTAGGAAAAGCCATGACTTCAAAACACATTCCCTCCATGTTCCATGTTCCTCCAGCTCCAAAAACCAGCCTGTTTAACCCTTAATCGAATCCTGGAACACCTCACATCTGTTCACTAGGTGAGGTGTACATCAACTAAACAAACTGCAAAGTGGCATGTTAAAAAATGCCAAGAACATTTTTAATAGTACATACTGCTACCAAGAACTGATCTTCCCCTCACTCACCATCATATAAAGTCTTTTCTGCTATACTGCAGATGCAATCAGTGGAGTAAACTAAGCAAAGCAGACACTGCACTGACATGGCACAGCACTAGAAGCAGCAGAAGCACAGGCAGAACTAGTGTTTCCAGGAGAAGTGCTTCCAAGTTCCAATGGAAGCAAGAGTAGTGTCACTGCTGCTCCTAGTGGCACTGTCTTTGATCTTGTCCACCGGCATTGACGCCGCCGGCGACGAGCGGTCGGCACTGCTCGCGCTCAAGGCGGGCTTCGTTGACCCGCTGGGCGCGCTCGCCGACTGGAATGATGGCGCCAAGGCCTCGCCGCATTGCAGCTGGACCGGCGTCCGGTGCAATGCCGCCGACCTCGTTGATCGCCTCGACCTCTCCGGCAGGAACCTGAGCGGGAAAGTCTCCGACGACGTGCTCCGGCTGCCGTCGCTTACCGTCCTCAACCTCTCCTCCAACGCCTTCGCCACCACGCTGCCCAAGTCCTTCTCGCCGCTGTCCAACCTCCAGGTGTTCGACGTGAGCCAGAACTCCTTCGACGGCGCGTTCCCAGCCGGCCTCGGCTCCTGCGCCGACCTCGCCACCATCAATGCCTCCAGCAACAACTTCGTCGGTCCACTCCCCGGGGACCTCGCCAGTACCACGTCCCTCGAGGCCATCGATCTGCGGGGAAGCTTCTTCGGTGGTGGCATCCCGGCGGCTTACCGGAACCTCACCAAGCTCAAGTTCTTGGGCCTCTCCGGCAACAACATCACCGGCAAGATCCCACCGGAGCTCGGCGAGCTCGAGGCCCTCGAGAGCCTCATCATTGGCTACAATGAGCTCGAGGGAGGCATCCCGCCGGAGCTCGGCAACCTTGCCAACCTCCAGTACCTCGACCTCGCCGTCGGCAACCTCGACGGGCCCATCCCGCCGGAGCTCGGCAAGCTTCCGATGCTCACTTCCCTTTACCTTTACAAGAACAACCTCGAGGGAAAGATACCACCGGAACTCGGCAACATATCGTCGCTAGTCTTCCTCGACCTGTCCGACAACCTACTCACCGGCGCGATACCCGCCGAGGTAGCGCAGTTGAGCCACCTCCGGCTGCTCAACCTTATGTGCAACCACCTCGACGGCGCCGTGCCTGCGGCCATCGGCGACATGCCGAAACTAGCGGTGCTCGAGCTGTGGAACAACTCGTTAACGGGGCCACTTCCGGCGTCGCTCGGCCGGAGCTCGCCGCTGCAGTGGGTGGACGTGTCGTCGAACGCCTTCACTGGCCCCGTGCCGGCTGGGATCTGCGATGGCAAGGCGCTTGCCAAGCTGATCATGTTCAACAACAGCTTCACCGGCGGAATCCCGGCCGGTCTCGCTTCGTGCGCGTCGCTGGTGCGCGTGCGCATGCAGAGGAACCGGCTCAACGAAACGATCCCCACTGGATTCGGGAAGCTGCCGCTGCTGCAGCGGCTCGAGCTCGCCGGCAACGATCTGTCCGGAGAGATCCCCGGTGACCTCGCGTCGTCGACGTCTGTGTCATTTATAGACGTGTCGCACAACCACCTCCAGTACTCGCTGCCGTCGAACCTGTTCACCATCCCGAGCTTGCAGAGCTTCTTGGCGTCGGACAACATGATCTCTGGCGAGCTCCCCGACCAGTTCCAAGACTGCCCAGCGCTGGGCGCGCTGGACCTGTCGAACAACCGGCTCGCCGATACGATACCGCCCAGCCTCGCATCGTGCCAGAGGCTGGTCAACCTGAACCTGCGGCACAACCGGCTCACCGGCGAGATACCGAAGGAGCTCGCCATGATGCCGGCGCTGGCCATTCTTGATTTGTCGAGCAACTTCTTGACTGGCGGCATACCGGAGAATTTCGGAAGTTCGCCGGCACTCGAGACGCTCAACCTGGCGTACAACAACCTCACCGGGCCCGTGCCGGGGAATGGCGTCCTGCGCTCGATCAACCCGGATGAGTTGGCCGGCAACACAGGGCTGTGCGGTGGCGTGCTCCCGCCGTGCTTCGGGAGCCGTGACACGGCCTCCGGGCAGCGCCCCCGCGGCAGCGCGCGCCTCAAGCACATCGCGGTGGGGTGGCTCGTGGGGATGCTCGCCGTTCTTGCTGCGTTCACGGCGCTGTTCGGCGGGCTGTACGCGTACCGCCGGTGGTACGTCGACGGCGCAGGGTGCTGCGACGACGAGAACCTCGGCGGGGAGTCAGGGGCGTGGCCGTGGCGGCTGACGGCGTTCCAGCGGCTCGGGTTCACATGCGCTGACGTGCTCGCGTGCGTCAAGGAGGCGAACGTGGTCGGCATGGGCGCGACCGGGGTGGTGTACAAGGCCGAGCTCCCCCGCGCGCGCACCGTGATCGCCGTCAAGAAGCTCTGGCGCCCAGCGCCGATGGACGGCGACACAGGCGCCGGGACGGAGCTCACCGCGGACGTCCTCAAGGAGGTAGGCCTCCTCGGCCGGCTTAGGCACCGGAACATCGTGCGGCTGCTCGGGTACATGCACAACGATGCGGATGCCATGATGCTGTACGAGTTCATGCCCTGCGGCAGCCTCTGGGAGGCGCTGCACGGGCCGGCGGAGCGGCGCACGCTCGTGGACTGGGTATCGCGGTACGACGTGGCCACCGGCGTGGCGCAGGGCCTGGCCTACCTCCACCACGACTGCCACCCGCCGGTGATCCACCGCGACATCAAGTCCAACAACATCCTCCTCGACGCCAACATGGAGGCCCGCATCGCCGACTTCGGCCTCGCCCGCGTGCTCGCCCGCACCAACGAGTCCGTCTCGGTCGTCGCCGGCTCCTACGGCTACATTGCTCCAGGTCCGAGCATCATCATCGAATCCTTCCTTCCTAGTCGATCATTAATCTTGATCAAGTAATGCTTGAGTTGAAGAATTAATTTAGGCTGATTTTATCTAAATGCAAATTGCAGAGTACGGGTACACGCTTAAGGTGGATCAGAAGAGCGACATCTATAGCTACGGGGTGGTGCTGATGGAGCTGATCACGGGTAGGCGGGCGGTGGAGGCGGAGTTCGGGGAGGGGCAGGACATCGTCGGCTGGGTGCGGGACAAGATACGGAGCAACACGGTGGAGGAGCACCTTGACCCGCACGTCGGCGGCCGGTGCGCGCACGTCCGGGAGGAGATGCTGCTTGTGCTCCGCATCGCCGTGCTCTGCACCGCCAGGATGCCGCGGGACAGGCCGTCCATGCGCGACGTGCTCACCATGCTCGGCGAGGCCAAGCCGCGCCGCAAGAGCGGAAGCTCCACCGGCAGCGGCAGCGGCAACGGCAGTGCCAACGCCGCCGTGCCCGTGGTGGACAAGGACAAGCCGGTGTTCAGCACGACGCCGGACTCCGACTACGCCTAGGAGCTCAACGTTTTTTTTTCGGGGGGGTTCACTGCGTGTTAATGATGATCTGTTCCTGTACGTAGATTCTTGTTGTAACGGTTTTGAGTTTGTAACGGTTTTTTTTTTGTGCTGTAAGAATTAGACATATATAGGTCATGTAGATTATTGTAGGCAGGTGAATAAACTCGCTCAGCTATTTTATCCAAGCACAAAAAAAAATGTAGATGAAAAATGGAATGACCAAGTTTGCACGTATAATATTGATGAGTAAACCGCACAGCAGCAAAAAGGGTACTTGCAGTTACAGAGAAACTCTTCCTTACAAATCGCAGTTGCAGCTGACAGTCAACCGAGTAAGAAGATTCATATAGTCCGCAGCTTGAGAATCTGTCAAATTGCCAATGCAGTAAAATGCTTGTGGATTTGCAAATGCTTGAGAATGCTCACCTCCACAGAAACTTTAGGATTTTGTTTCCAGAGTGCCTCCTGGATTTTTGTTGACACGATTGGCTCTAGACAATCCAATTCCTCAAGAGGTATGGTTTCTACCACGGCTCTCTATATACCGTGGCAGAAAGCCGGCGAAGCCACTCCATTCCATAAAAGAAGCCTCGCTGCTGATGCTCAAAAGTTGCGGTTTTTCCTACGGAAGGTTGGATATGCCTTCCATGGCATTGGTTGGGTGGCAACCAACGGCGTCTGCTCAAGACCGCTTCTGTAGTATCAACTACTGATATGTCTCAACAAAAACGAACACCAAGATACAGATAAAACAACACGCCACGCAGCAAACAGGGCAAACAACGAAAGAGGAAGGCGGTGCTAACAACCATAGGATCGGATCATCACATAAACCATGCTTGCTAAAACGACATGTCAAATAATAGGACATGGGGGCGAATTCTAAAGATGTCGGTCTGACTTGAATTTCAAGGTCAAATTTCAAAGATGCACCATAAATAATACCGTATCAGAGCTGCATACTATAGAAAAAGTAGTTAAGACGGTAATCCAATCATACAGTGGTTAGGACGGTAATCCAATCAAAAGTTCATAAATTCTAGCTTCATAGGTTCTTGATGGCAAAATCCGGACCTAGCTGGCGGCAGCCGCAGCTCTCTTCCTTGGGGTAGCCTCAGTGCCTGAATTGAAGCACAAAAGAATTAGTAATTAGATCCGAACTGCCAACACAGCAAGTTGAGAATTCACATGTTAACTTGCAACTATCGACGCCAATCTCAGGTACCTTCTCTGAAGTTGCTCTTGAACCTGCGGGGCACATGTCGCATGTACCTCATCCTTCCAGTTCCTGTGGTCTTGCGCCTGATGGCCTTCACACTCCAGTTATCTGAAATGATGAATCGCTACGTTAACACTAAGCCAATCCGAAATCATACAAGATAGTGCAAACCACAATCATCTAACCAAGGGGTCAATGTTCAAGAAGACGCTAGGCGGGCGGCGAGGTGGGGCCTAGCGCCTAGAGGGCCTAGGCGGGGTCTAGGCGGTCGAATTAAAAATAAAGATAATAGGTGAAAATGATTTGGGAGAAGGATCTATTTGTAAACCCTAGATACTACGAGGGCTATTTTGCAAATCGCCGAAATCCCATCTCCTAAAACCCCAGTACCGCTTCTTCTCTCCCCCCATTCTCCCGTCGCCTGCTTCTCTCCACCCCCCATTCTCCTCCACATCCGGCTGCCGGCGAGGCCGGGCCGACTCACCGGCGTGCCATCTCTCTTCCTCTACTGCTTCTCCTCACCTGCCTCCACTGGATCTTCTTCAACCCCGGTCGGCCAGCCCTGGCTCCACCACCAGATCGACGCCGACCGTCATCTACTGCGCCGTCATCACCCGCTCCAGATCCACCAGTCCGGATCCGGCGGCGGTGGCAGCGGGATCTGGCGCGGGGAGTCCGGATCCGGCGGTGGCGGCGACGGATTTGCGCGGGAGTCGAGATCCGGTGGCGGCGGCCACGGGAGCAGCGGACGGGCAGGCGCAGCGGCACTTCCTCCCCTCACGCCGCCTCAAGCCGCCTCGCCGCCTCACGCCGCCTCGCCGCTTAGGCGGTCGCCTCGCCGCCTAGGCGTCCGCCTCGCCGCCTCGCTCCTTCATCCCCGCCCAACACCCCTAGGCGAGGCGTCGGGTGGCCGCCCAGCGCCTAGGCGGGGCCTAGGCGGCCGCCCAGCCCGCCTTTTAGAACACTGCAAGGGGTAAAAGGTGAAACACAGAACAATAACCCCAAACTAGGCAGAAACAGCACAATCCAAACAACTTAACCCGAACAGAGCTTACAGATTTACCATGTAATGAACCATCAACCAGATGGGAAACAAATAGTAAGGATTCAGCTTTAAATACTTATACACCAGACAATCAGATGAATATTTTCCTATTCCAGCAGTGCTTCAGTTTCATTAATTAATGGCAGGTAGATATAACAGTTACTATCACCAACAGAAGTGATCAATAGGTTGGAACTTGGAACCACACATTACAAAGGGGTAAATCAAATAAAGTCCAGACAGACAGAATAAGCAGAAAATACATCTGAAGCTACAGGGGAAGATAAAAGAAAAGTTGGGAGGTAAGGGAAATTTTATTCCGAAGGATACAATGTAAAAGAAACCCAAAAGAGAGTGTGATGGGATCATCAGAGACTTAAATACTTAGGAATCACAGGAGTATTACACCATCATATTGTTGCAGTTTATTCCTCATCACTTGATCCTCACAAATGGAAGCAGGCAAAAAAATCATAAGATGTATTGAGAATGCATATGGCAATACAGAAACATACAATAAGCACCACGAGGCTAGAATACTTTTAAGACCTACAATGTTCCAAAGAAGAAGAAAAGAGCAGGTTATCACAAAATAAGGAACTTCAGTGCTAGCAGAATACAAATCATCTAACAAAAGGGTACGTGCAACACAGACAAGCTACCCCAAACTAGGTAGAGATAGTGCAATCCAAACAACTTAGTCTGAACAAAGCTTACAGATCATCAGGCTTAAATTTTCTTAAGAATCACAGGAGTATAACTACCTAAGAAGCACCGATACTCCGTTAAGCTGCCGTATCCGTGTCCGATACGTATCCGATACGGCGATACGTTCCGATACGCGGCGATACGGTATCGGCGGAGTATCGGTGAATTTCGGCCGGAAAAAAAAGAAAAATACTCCGATACGGCGCCGATACGCTGCGATACGTTTGCGATACGCCGGCCCAATTAAATTGTGACCCATGAAGAAATCAGCCCAAAGGCCCAATAGAGACACAGCCCAACCCCACCGTGACCTACATCATACTTCGAAGAGCCGAACCCCGCACCATTCACCAAACCCCACCAACCCGGCCCCGGATCGCAGCAAAGACCGCAGAGAAACCACCGCCGCCGCCGCCACTCGGGAAGATCCGCCGCGCCGTCGCCGCCACTCGGGAAGATCCGCCGCTGCCGCCGCCGTCCGCCGCCGCCATCGGAAGTACTCACAAGACACGCTGCCGCCCGCCGCGCTGCCGGCGCCCGCCGCCCACCGCCTGCCGCCACGCTGCCGCCGCCCGCCATCGCCACTGCCGCCCGCGCCGCCGCCCGCGCCGCCGCCCACCGCCTGCCGCCGCCGCCGCCGCCGCCGCCGCCGCATCGCTTCACTGCTTCAGCCCAGGTAATATAGGAATGAGGTATTATCTATTCAACCGTGATTTACTGATTTGTTTTGAGTTGCTCATTTAATTATTTGTACCATAAATATATGATAAATTAACAATACTATCATATAAAATTTTAATGTGAGATCTTTACATTTAGTGTTTGTGCATAACAACTTGCGTCTCCTTTCAAGAAACTCAAATGATTATTCCATGGGTCCAACCCGAATGTGGGATGTTGGGGGAGATGGCTTCGAATCCTTTGATGGTGTTGGTGTTCTTGAAGCTGCTGATCTCTCACTAGATGAGCCAGAATTTGAGGGATTCATATGTGGAGATGAGGGAGGGCAATGAGCATCCAAGTTGAAGTAGTCAAATTTAGCCTTGTGTCTCCCCGTTTGCAAGTTGTAATCTATTATTATCTTTTATCAACTATCAACCTATGCTATGTTATGTTGTATAGAATGTGACCTATTTGGCTAATTCTCCATGATCTGTTATTTAGTTATTCAATGTTCACTAATGTCACTTAAACTTTTCGTTTTTCACATATATTATATATATATTGCCGTGTCGACGTATCCTTGTTTTTGAAAAATTTCGTATCGCCGTACCCGTATCGCGTATCGGGGCATCCTAGATAACTACACCATATTGTTGCAGTTTATTCATCGTCACTTGGCACTCTCAAATGAATGCAAGCAAGAAAAACATCAGATATATTGAGACATTACAGAAATTTACAATAAGAAGTGCAATGAGGCTAGAATAGTTTAAGCGCAACACATGTTCCAAAGGAGTCGGAAAGAGCAAGTTTTCAGAAAACAGAGATATTCCATACTAGCCCACTGCTTTACACTAAAAAAGACATCTGGATTTATTTTCACATACATTTGAACTTCTCCAGGCAATCGCTAAAAAAATGCTCTTTCCTTAACCACCCCCAAATGAAGACAACTATTTATTGACGAATTAGAATAGACATGAAACAGAGAATCAAAACTAAATAAAATTCTGCTCAGAATATGACATATCTTCTCATTAATGCCAGGGCATCTCTGAAGTCTGACATGCGAATATAGTTGTCATCATTCATCATAGCATTTTGCAACAGTGGAAAAAAATTGAGGAAACTAAATGCAAAAGGAACATATAGTGGCAATTCTAAATGAGAGCAGCACCCAATTACGAAGTACGACAAAACTTGCCAAAATGATTTTTTGAGTTAGGGTTGATAATCATGTTTCATGAGACTTCCTACACCTTCCCACCTGGTCATGCTGGTACACCCCAATTTCCCTGGCGCTCCTCCTGCCTACACCCATGCTGACAATTTTACACTTTCTTAACAGGACAGTGGCTCTTCTCACAGCATTTGTAAAAATACATACAGAGCAACACACAATTTATTCAATCAAAAAACAACAAAGTAAAGGAAACCATATTAGTGCTCAGATGAAACAATTATGCAGCAGATGCCACAAAATTGACGAATGGCACACCGGGATCAGTTTGGAAAACATTGTAGTCAGTCACGGATTATCAGAAACACAGACCGATGGTTTCTTCGTCATTTCGCTGAAAAGATCAAACTCTACGTAGTAGTACAGACTACAGGTAGAGAAAAGGTGCAAAAACTAGAAACGGGTACGTGTAAGGCCAAGCATCTCAGCTGAGCAATAACAGATCTGCCGTTAACATCTCACTTAGTAATCATCAGAAGATTTCTGCATCTTAATTTTGGCTATCTAATCTGGCTGCAGTATCCTTGTAAGATCCACATGACAACCAACAAGCATGTAGCATACAACAATACAAACGATGCAAATCCACACGGCTCACACAGGAAGAGAGTAAAACTAGAGATCTAGAGGGGGGGGAGAGGGAGCGGTATTATGGCAAAGCTTACACTTGCGGATGCGCGCGGCGGGGTAGCCGCAGGAGGAGCAGGTGCTCTTCTGGAGGTGGAAACTGCGGCGGCCGCACCGCACGCACAGCGTGTGCGTCTTGTTCCGGCGCTTCCCGAAGCTGCCCGTACCCTTCCCCTGCAAGCCACAACCACGGAAACACCAGCACGTTAGGGATTGGAGGAGGACGGCTAGGGTTTGGAGGAGGCGCGCGTACCATCGCTTCCTTTCGTGGACACGGTTGCAGGCGGCGACGAGACGAATGGGGGAGGAGTGGCGCCAAACCCTAGCGCTTTCCTTGTATGGAGCGGGGCAGCGGTGGTGGTGGGCTTCTTGTGTTCGGTAGGGCCGTGCGCAAGCTCCCTGAGTTATTGGACCCAACTATGCTTCTTACCTGCCCTTCAAGCCTTGTCACCCACTTCCCACGTAATGGGCCCATACAGCCCATTACCGTTCTTACATGCCCTTGACGTATAACATATGCTGCAATCTGCTCAAACGTAGGTTAATCGAGACAGCCGAACAAGTCCGTGGAATTTTTCCAATTAATTTCGTGATCAACGACAGTGCTGCTCCAATTGTCGTAATTACTCCTCTTTCTTTATCATCGACGCGGATGGGCATCTCTCTCTCTCCTTTTAATCACTTTATTCACGACTTGACCTGGTGCTGCAGGTGAATAGTACCCCTCGTAACTGTAGTATTAGGATTAGGAAGGGTTTACCTTCTTTACAAATAGGAATATATATTTTTCTAAATAATCAAGTAGTTTCCTAAGATCTATAAGGTCTATTGTAATAGTTGCCATTAAGTAAGTAATGAATAAACAAAGTTTTTAGACTCTCTCTCTCTCTCTCTTCTTCAACTAAGGCTCAATGTATCTTTACCACGTCAAAGAAGAACTCTACCAGCGGAGCGGATAGATGAGGACAAACATTCTACCCTCAGTCCTCCTCAGACCCGTCCACAACAGCTCCAGATCGATCACACCAGGAATATTTCCGGATAGAATCGTTGGGCCCGGCAAAACTTTAGGCCAAATGCAGAACGCGTCTCCCGATCTCCATTCACACAATCACCTGATTCCGATCTCGGCTCAATCACCTGCGGCAACACAAGATCAATCAGAATCTAAAGACCAGGTCTTCTGGTAGGTGACAAGAAGAAAAACACTAATTTCATTATTCTTGCGATCTATCAGTCTGCGTCCGTGACAAGTCGAAAAGTTTATTTTCTAGAAACCACTTTAGATGAGGAAAGTATGACACAACGAAAAATATAGCATGGATTTCGTTACATATGAAACATGTAGAGGGGGAAAATCTGTTTTAGTCAGATCCTTCGTTCCATAGATTGTTCAGTGTGATCTTACAAGGAATTTTTTTGAAGTTAAAAGTATCTCTCTCAAAAGATAAAAGAAAATTGTCAAGTTGCAATTATTTCTAAAAAAAGGAAAAGTGCCAAATTGCAGTTTCACATTTGGGTTGCCAAGCAGCTGGATAGCATTACCTGGAAATTGCTTCGTCTGACTGAGTCTATGCTCTGACTGGATGCAATTAGACAAGAACGAAACAATGGGATCTGGTTCATTATATAAGCATGGCTCAGTGCCTCAGTTAGAAAAGGAGAACTGGATCATAGGACAAACAGAACAAAAAAAAAAAGAGAGGCAGAAATATACATAGAGATGGCTGGAGTGTTACCATGGCTAATCTTTGCAGCCACCCTGCTGCTAGCAATGATCAATATCAGCGCGGCCTCCAGGATGGCAAAGCCTGGATGCAGAGAAACATGCGGCAACCTCACCATTCCGTACCCCTTTGGCATCGGTCCAGGTTGCTACCACGGTCAAGGGTTCGATGTTTCATGTGAGGATAACCGCACTTTCATGCATAACTCAAGCAGCCAAATGGAGATCTATGACATCAGTCTGGTACGAGGGCAGGCTCGAGTCAGCACCTTGATTGCCTCCAAGTGCTATTACAAAAATGGCAGCACAATTGATGGATGGGCCTCGGCAGATACTGCTCATTTGTTTACAGTATCCAGCACGGCGAACAAGTTAACAGCGGTTGGATGCAACACCCTCGCATTCTTGGGAGGCTACAACAACCAGAGGGTGGGAGCTGGGTGCTTCTCGATGTGTGTGGACAGGCAAAGCGTGGACAATGGCGGCCAGTGCTCTGGCATGGGCTGTTGCCAGACATCCATTGCGCCAAACCTCAAATCCTTAAACGTGACATTCGATGACAGGTTTGACAATTCTGAGGTGCTTGAGTTCAACCCATGCAGCTATGCCTTCGTCACTGAGCAGGAATGGTTCAGGTTCGAGGCTTCTTATCTCGAGGATAATAAGTTAATAGACAAGTTCAAGGATGGAGTTCCTGCTGTGCTTGACTGGGTTGCTGGAAATGAATCTTGTGATGAAGCGGTGAAGAACATGTCATCATATGCTTGTATTGGCAAGAATAGCCAGTGCATCAAGTCACCAAATGCTACAGGGTATCTCTGCAGCTGCTATGATGGCTTTGCAGGCAACCCCTACCTGGAAGAAGGGTGCCAAGGTCAGCAAGGCTCCGTAACTCACTTTCTTCTTTCGAGCTCACCTTAAGTTTTCTGTGCGTTGATCTTTGGTTATTTCTATACTCTTGCATGATGTGTGCAGATATCAACGAGTGCCAATTTCCAGAGCGGTATCCTTGCTATGGAATCTGCAGAAATACAATTGGGGACTACAGTTGTTCCTGCGCATCTGGGACTCATAGTACAGATGCAACGAGAGAAACCTGCAATCCAATTGCAGCTTCAGAAAGAGCTAAACTAACAAAAATGTTTATAGGTAATCTCCCTATACTCCGAAGATTTAAGTAAAGGTATCAGGATAGCATAGGTAAGCCACATTGATATAGCGCATAGGATGAGGCATTAGTGACTTGGAACTAATTATGTAAATTGTACAATAGACTCCTAAAGCTTAGTAGAAGAACAGCCAAAGTCAAAAGGGTTGACAGAGTATTGAACATCTCTAACCAACATGAAAAATATATGGATCTTCTGTAACAACACAATCATCTCTAGCCATTAGATGATTCAATAAAAGTAGCTGATAGTGCAACTCTACAGTAAGTTTTTAGACAAGGGTATAGTTGCCAAAATGCTGCACGTACAGAGCAGAGGGGATGCACTACAGTCTACATGCATCCCTAGAAATCTAAACGAAGCCACATATAGAACAAATGACAATTATACTGTATTCACTCGTATTCTTAAAATATGCATATTAGGATACCTACTCTAAGATTATGCACTCTATACTTATCATACGGTGAAAAACCATAAATTTTTTTAGTCTTACACATTATTTAAGAGACACAGAGGGGAATCTACCAAAACACAAAGGTACAAAAGGGTGACCTGCAACTTTCTGCATATATACATGTACTTGCAGGTACGTTATTGATCTTATATGCAGATCCTCCGCAAACTACCCACCACATTGCCCACTTTTATGCATAAGGAACAAAGACAAATACATATTTATGTATTGAAAGAGGTTGGCTAATTTTCCGGTTTGTGTTTGTGCCTCAAAACAAAGTTTTGTTCTAGTGACTGAATTAAGATGTCTTCTTGGCTAACTAAGCAATTAGATACCCTCCAATTAACTGTTGCTCTAGACTTTCAGTATCTGAATGAATGTTGTTCTTGGCAGGTATATCGACATGTGCTATGCTTCTCCTTATCTGCATTTTTGCACTGCTGATTGAATGTCAGAAGAGAAAGCTGGAGAAAGAAAAGGAGAGATTCTTCCAACAAAATGGGGGTCTGCTGTTATATGAGCAAATCAGGTCAAAGCAAGTTGATACAGTGAGAATATTCACGACAGAAGAACTAGGGAACGCAACAAACAATTTTGACTCAAGCAGAGAACTAGGAAGAGGTGGCCATGGAACTGTTTACAAGGGAATTCTCAAAGACAACAGAGTAGTAGCTATAAAGCGCTCAAAGATTATGAACATGGTCCAGAAAGATGAATTTGTGCAAGAGATGATTATACTTTCACAGATCAACCACAGGAATGTGGTAAGGCTTCTAGGTTGTTGCTTAGAAGTGGAAGTTCCCATGTTGGTATACGAATTCATCCCAAATGGCACTCTATTCGATCTGATACATGGTAAAAACAGAAGGTCATCCATTTCATTGGACGCTCGTCTCAGGATAGCTCAGGAATCTGCAGAAGCATTAGCATATCTGCACTCATCAGCATCCCCTCCCATAGTTCATGGAGATGTAAAATCTCCCAACATTCTCCTAGGCGACAACTACATAGCAAAAGTGACTGACTTTGGAGCATCAAGAATGCTTCCCAAGGATGAAATACAAGTTATGACAATGGTACAGGGAACTCTAGGTTATCTAGACCCTGAATACTTACAAGAGCGTCAACTAACCCAGAAGAGTGATGTTTATAGTTTTGGAGTTGTGCTTCTAGAGCTAATTACGAGGAAGATGGCAATTTATTCCGACGGTGCTGAAGAAAAGAAAAGCGTCGCGTCATCCTTCCTTCTGGCAATGAAAGAGAACAGCCTTGAATCCATCATGGACAGGAATATATTGGGTGTGGGAACAGAGCTGCTCCAAGAAGTTGCTCAACTGGCAAAGCATTGCTTGAGTATGAAGGGGGAAGAACGGCCATTAATGACTGAAGTCGCTGAGAGGTTGAAAATAATACGAAGCACCTGGCGAGAACAATTGATTGCACATGCTAGTGAAGATACCGAATGTTTGCTTGAAAACTCATCGCACTATGACCCTTCTAGCACTGGGGGGCATGGAAATCTGATGGCACTAGATTTAGAAATTGGTAGATGATAATTATGCAAGTATCAAATCAAAGATTGTAGCAGAGATTGAATTTAATATTTCCTGGCATAAATATCCTGTAAAAATGTGCCATTTGTTTTCAATGACAAAACTTCCTGGCATGGGTATTTATATGTACCATGATTTTGATGTATTTCAGTATGTCAGCAACAAAGAATTGCCATGGTGTTGCTCAGTCTGCTTTACATCGTGGAAGTTGGTGATTAATACCTCAAAGCAATTTTAGTATTTTACCATCAGAAAAATGCATGCCAATCAAACTTCAAAGCAGGATGAATTGAAGGTTGCAAGAACTTTCACTAAAAACTAGGATTGAAATAAAATCAGGGTATCCACCAGTAATGATATTTCATATGAGATTCACTGCACCAACAGTTGATGGCTATATAATGATAAGCAAGAAAAGATAGGGGAAAAATGAAAAGAAACAAACCATGATAAATCAAAATTCCGGCCTTGCGTGCATTTAGCAGGAGCTTCAAGGGAATTAAAACAAGAAAAACGGCACATTACCAGTTGCAAACAGAGGCATTTAGTTTGTACCCATGAGGGCAAAATATAAATTTGTTTCGGATTTCCCCTAGGTCCCAAGTAATTAGCACTGACTTAACCATTCCCACAGGAGAAAGGGTTAGACGCTCTCCATATTCTACTGAATCCGTTCCCGTTGTTTCATTATTTTCCATGAACAAACCGTATACTGCAACTACAATAAACCAATGACCTCAATGGAGCCTCCCACTTACAAAATTACACATGCAGTCAGGCACTCAGCTCTTAAAAGAGGCTTTGATAAATGGCATAGAGAATTGAGAATAGATATGTGTATGTACTTAACATTACAGATATTTTCAGATATGGCCAACAGAAGACAAGAATCATAAGATAATATATACTTGGAGAAAGTATCCACAATGAACAACAAAAAGGGTAGTTGATGTCCACACCTTGTCATGTGGCTTAAAAGTGAAAAAATATGTGTCCATCAAAGAATAATTCCTTGGAAAGTTGTAATATCTGCAGTAACTGAATAGAAGAAATGCCGTAATGTTTGGGGAGCAGGTAAATTCAGAAGTAGCCAGATAAAACCTGTGTTGGCCAGATAGACACATTACCAGGCATAGGGATTCCAACAACAGAAAAAGTGAACAAGGTCCATTAATTCACTGTTACTTCATGAGGTAACTAAAACAAGCTTATTTATTTATTTTTCCACTTTCACTACAAGAACATAAGCAGCACGCAGTTTGTCGCATTAAGATGACGTATTGCATAGTTTGGGGTAAACTTACAGAGAAATGAGACTAGAGAAACTAACAAATCAGAAGAGCATATATGGAGAAGATGGTGGGCCTTGTGCGGTTATGCTGCCCAACAAAAGCCTAGAAACAGAACCTTTGGGGTATGAGTACATGATGCATAACATTTGGATAATATTTTGTTAATTTAGTGATGCTTTCTCCATGCTAATAGCAAATAAATGAACAAACAAATGAAAAGGCCATGCACACCTCGCTGTTAGGAAAGGCTGCCAATCCTACTTTTTCCTTAAATCTTGTAAATATCATCAGAGCCACAAATTTCATCTTAGAAGCACATGTCATGGATATGGAGACTTATTTATGCATGCTGCATATTGTTATACAGCACCCATATAAAAAATAATAGCACATATCATGTCAAGGGGTCAAAAAATCAAAATGAATGACCAATTTATAATATCCAATAGTGAGGTGTTAGACGAGGTAACAAGCCTTTTCAGCCACAGCAATCATAATAGATCCCTCCGTGAATAAACAACAACAGATGACTGAAGGTCTCTGTCAATCTTGAAGTGGGAGTGGAAAAACCTCCTAACCTGTCAACCATAACACATGTTAATGCGTGCTAGAGGAGATAAGAAAAGGTATCCTAATTGTCATGTAGTATACAACTCATCAGGCAATGCAGTGCTACTCATCCATTTCACTAAAAGAGATTATAATTGTAATAAATTATTAACTAACAGAAGTACAGCAAATGATATCCTAGCTGCATTTACTGTTTCAGAATTCAGAAACCAAATTTCTCTTCAGCCAAACGATGCTCACCACTTGCAAGAAATGCATAACTCATGTTAGATGCTTATCCTTACCACTTAATAAGAAATTATTTCTAGGAAGCCACAAATTCACAAGGGGAATTTAATTATACCAGTTTGTGAACACTATTAATTCTTGGGAGCTGGACTGTACTGTCTGTCACCACCGAACATAATACTATTGGAGTCCACCAGACCCCTCACAAGAAAAGGACAAACATAAAAATGTGACCTCTCTCTTTGACAATATACTTTTCCTTGTTTTAGTTGAGACAGCTAGATTGTAGCCCTTACAGAAGAACAAGGCAGTCTAAATCATGTTTGTTTGAACTTTGAAGGCATCCAACAACCTCTATTTATAAGCAAATTAAGAGTCAATGTGATAAATACTTGTAGATATCATGTTATAAGGGCTCCACATCAGACATCCATAGTCATGCCTGGTGAGTGGTAACCAGTGTACCTAGAATGTTGGTAAGTTCATGGAAATACGTGTACTAGTTAATGACAGATATTGCATGACAAATCATAAATAATATGCTATAATAGTCAGACACTAGAAAGCAGTAACTAATGTGTGTATATTGAACTTAAAAAAAACACATCATTACTAAGGTGCAATGGCATATTACCTCTTGAAAGGAATTGCGCAGAAGCAACTGAAAAACATGCCTTTCTTCAGATTCAAATAATACAATGTGACTGAAGGAAGATAAATTTCCAAAAACTTCACCCACAAAATCATGTGGGTTCATGAGGAAACAATCTGACTCATCCAAGGTCCCTTTGTCACCACTGAGAACATGCAAATTAAATCAGGGAAAATTGGCTATGTCTTGGGGCACAATGTAGTAACATGAAATGTTAAATCTACTTGACTAGAAAGAGTAAAAACATAACCACCTAGGAGTACAGTCTAAAAAGCGCATAGGTAGGCTGTAATGTAAGGTAGAGTAATAAGGTGTTGAATGGCAAGGCATGAGAAAGAGGACACCCTTCACTCTTTATAATGGGCTTCTTTCGATAGATAAAACATAACATCTTCAGTTCCTCTCTGCCACAACAAAAGGTGCATATAACTATATAGGAACATAAAAGAAAGATCTGGAAATGGAAAACTAATCAGCAAAAACGCCAGAGCAAGAAAAAGTAATCCGTAGAACAAGTTTGACCTTTTAAAAAAAACCATAGAACAACAGAAAGAAAGAACAATGTTGACTTACTTGATGGAATAGGGACATATATAAGGCCATCGGAACATTGGTTATGATGAGAAGAACAACAGAAAATTGCAACCTTGAAAGATGTCCTTTCCCATGCAGACTTTTGCCCTTGAATTGCGACATCGTAGCTAAGCAGCATCCCGAGAACATCAACGCTAAAGGTAGCACTGGAAGAACAAACCTGTGGTATTCAATATATTTATCATACCACATTGTACTTAAAGAAGAGGCTTTTTTTAAGGAATATAAAGAAGAGATTGGTTGATTTCAAGGACAGTATACACTTATGAGAAGAGGTGAATACCTGAACTCTTTGTGTCCAAGTATGCTATAAACCCCTAATACCCAGGCAATTAGACCTAAAAGCCTCCACTCTCGAGACTTCATTATTCCAAAAATTGAAAATGGCAAGAACGTCCAAATCATAGATGGAAAACCTTGGGTGAAGTACCAATGGAATACGTGTGTTCCATAGTAGTCTCCTCCTGAAGAAAATAGGTTGAATTTCAAAAAATTAAGCGGCACTATGACCCAGGAACCATACATCCACGAGTCGAGGAATGTTGTTACTGCAAGGACAATGGCCCTGCAGAAAGATTAAACAACATAGAAATTTTATATGGATGTTTAATCAGTCGTGACAAAGAGAAAAAATAACCTAAAAGACAAACAAGTAACTTCTGTGAATAAAGTAATTATTAATAATATAGTTATCTGAATTACTAAATCTTGATCTTACAATTCTAAGACAATGTGGAAACTTTTACCTTGCTCCTGCCCTATGAACATCGCACCTCCCCCACCCACCCCAATGGGCCGTAATACTACCAGACAAAAAACTTATCATGGGCAACTTCCTAAATGCCATCAGCATTATGCATATTCAGCAGAAAAAAACCAAGAAACAATACAGAGAAGACAGTATAAAGAAATCTGCCAATGCCTAAACAATGAAAAACTGCAAGTTGACATGAGTTCTAAATAATTTCTTACCCTAGTGGAATGACCTCAAGAAAGAGAAATCGGCATTTTGATTTTATCTGAATAAAATCCAAAAGACCAACATATAACCATGTGATGGCACTTGTTGGCCGAATGGCGCAAGCTAAGGCTGCTATGAGTATCGCCACTTTTCTTGATGGAGGAATTTGGTAGCTGGTGGCCTGCTGCTTTGAAATAACTGAAGTTCTCTTGGAAGACTCGATTGCAATAAACCAATAATAGAGTCCAGTCATAGTCAAAACGGTCTCGAAGCTGTTCGATAGTGTCCGCGTAATACAGAAAAACGTGAACCAGTTAACCAATTGCGAAAATAACTGAAATGATTTGCTAAAGTCACCATCCACCAGGTAACTGCTATTGTTTACTCATGAAAGGAAAATCATATCTACACAAATGAGTTTAAGGATACTGTCCACTGGGCAACATGCTCATTGAAAATAAGTTTGGAAAGTTTATACAAGTACAGATCTCCAAAAGATGCAAAGACTGATTGCAGAAAACGTGGAGCCATCACCTACAAAAGAAACCAAATAAATAGATAAGGACATGATACCCCTCAATACGTGAAAAAAAATAAAGCTACGCAGAGGGGGGAAGGGATATCCAATTCTCATAGGGGTTTGCTATTAATATCAGGTTTGCAGCCCAATTGCCTAAAATAGAGATTGAACATAAACAGAATACAGATTCTGGATGTTTTGGACGAAGCTGGCATCACAAAACCAACATCATGGCTTAAACCAGTTTTAAGCCAGCCAAACTAAGAATTTAGTTACCGGAGGTAACCTATTGGTACTGAGGACTTATGTGCCCGAATAGTACTCTCATGTAACCTACAACTATAACTTCTGTTCACTGACAGTTCAAGCTCCACATAACTTATGACTAGAATCACAATTCTACGTTCCAATTGTAATCTTTGCTCAAAGAACTATCCAATACTGATCCTCTGCTAGTTTTGGCAAAATTGCTGGAGTTATCATTACCATAAACCATGGGGTATCCAAGTGGAGCAGGGCCAGAATCTTGTAAAGAGCAGCAAAGGTCAACGGGTGGAGGTAACTTCTAAGACCCCGCTTCCACTCCCAAGTAAGGTGGCCATACCTGCAACCAACAGCAAAATTAACAAAATGTAGCAATTAAATTATTTCGAATCATTCCAGCCGGATCCAATTTCAACCGCACTCTAGGCAGGATAAACATCGAGAAACAGCAACGACCAGCGGCGGGTTTACCCGAATGCGATGCGATGAGCGACCTCGAGGCACTGCCAGTGCTCGTCGGGGTTGAAGTGGGTGCGCACCAGCAGCGCGTTGGCCGCGCGGAACACCAGCGCGAGCGCCAGCACCCTCCGATCCGATCCCACCGCCCACGGCGATGGAGACGAGGCTGCAGCGGCGTCGCAGACCCCTTTGCGAGGCGACGAGCCGGCGGCGTGAGAGCGCCTGCGGTGACTCATCGCGGCGAGGCACACCCTTGCGACGCGTGGGCCATAATTGGGCCCGTAAGATTAAGTAGGCAGGGCTTGGCCCAAGTAAAGCCATCGCCTCCGTTAGAGACGGTCATGTTCATACGGCCTTCTAAATTTTATTTTTCTACACTTTCTAACAAAGTGTCCTTTTAAGCTATAGCCGGCTCAAAAAATTACTTGGAGAAACGGTTCAATCAAGTAACCGTTCGATTTGTTTTAATTTGTGCGTGAGCGCGCGCACGTGACAGAATGTATTGTTTTGGAAGCGGTGTCGTACGTGAGGTGAGCCGTGGGTGATGAGGGTGCTCGCCTCCAACTCGGCGGGCTCACACCCTCACCTCCTTCACTTTTTCTCTCGCTACTAGTTAGAGACTCGTACGTTACAACGAAGTCATAAAAATAATGAGACGAAACTTACTGCCTAACCAACTTCACACATCAAACATTGGAGAGCAAGCGACAGAGAGAGAAGGGTGGCCAGAATGCGCGAGTAGATGGGAAAAGTGGAGGGGTGGACGGTTGTATCATGAGAGAGAGGAGGAGGAGAGAGACGAATGGTCCAGATCAAATCGAATGGCTAAGAAGAGAGGAGAGATAATGCATCAACCACCAACTCATATTTTTATAATACGTGAAAAATTAATGAATGAATTCGACGGTGCATTCGAAGCCCTCCACTCCAAACAAAGGAGGTGAATGGAGATGGAGCTCCATGGGAGAAGCGGTTGCGGCATCTTCTCCCCTCCCCGGCCAGTCGACCTCATAATCTTTGCCCATTGTACCCAGTTGCAACGATTAGTGGCAGGCAGAAAGAGAATTTTGAACGATTAGTGGCAGGCAGAAAGAGAATTTTGAAACCCTCTTTAGCTCTCTGTCCTAGTTAAACACATACACTATCTGCTGCTGTTCTTCGCTTCCTTTGCTTCTTCTCCACTTGGGACTAGTCCCCTGGAACTGGATCTTGAGAATTTTCAATATGGCAGCTCAAACGGAGCCATGAAATCATGAAGATGTGACTAATATGTGTCAAGTAGCACTTACCAACCATTTCTTAATTTCTTTCTTTCTTCTTTTTCTCAACATTATTGATCTTTGCCTACCGAGCTTAACCGTCACGGCTCCGCTTAAGGAAAAATAATCGATTAGAAATATTTTTTTCCTCAACATCGGTGTGAAAAAAAAAAATAGCAACCGTTTTGCGGCATCTGAAGAACAGGTCTTCATGTTGCTTGAAAAGATGTTTCTCAAAACGGCAAAGAACCTAGGCATATAGTATTTGTAGAATCGAATGCAGCAACCAGAAGGGGATAAATGATTGTAGTCATTATTCGGAACTCAATAGTAATCTAACTTACCAGTTGTAAACTTAGATGACGGTTTCCATCGCTCAGCTGTCGTAAACTCTTATCAGTCGTAAATTTTGATAACGGTTTCGACCACTCAGCGCTCGACCGTTCAGCTGTCATAAACTCTTACCAGTCATAAACTTCGACCACTTCTATGCTTATAAACAACGACCGCTTCACACTCTGATCTTCGACTGGTTAGCACTCGTAAGCTTCGACCGCTTTGTACATACTCGAACTTCAACCGATTTGTTGCACTGGCTCGTAAACTTTGACTGCTTTGCACTAAGTTGTAACTTTGACTGCTTTGCACTGAGTCGTAACTTCGATTGGTTTGCACGTACTTGAGATCTTCGACACCGAGAGCAAAGCCTCTCGATCACCTGCGCCTTCGAGAATTCAGCACCTTCGAGTACTCGTATTTCCTCTGTTTTTCCACAACGTTTCAACACCTTTGCATGTAGTGGTAGACTTCCTTCGTTTGTAAGCTTTGACACATATAATCACTAGCACCTTCTGTAAATCAAGAATAAGATTGGTTCAGAGTGATGCTTATTGCTGGAAGGACGGCCCAGTAAAAGCCGCCCATTTCACGGCCCATTCCGAAGCTACTCGGCTCCTAAACCCTCGTCGTCTGGTTTCCCCCACCCAAACCTCCCACTCCCGCAGCCATGGCGCGCCGCCACCTCCCCCTCCCCTTCCTCTCCCGCAAGCCCCACGCCCCAACCCCTCTCCTCCTCCTCCATGCCTTATCCTCCTCCACCGTCGAAGCCCCCGCTACCTCGGAAGCCCCGGAGGTGGCGCCGCCGGCCCCCAACCCGCCCCACCGCGAGGAGCCCCTGCACGAGACGCTCCTCCACATGATCCGCCGCCGCCCGTGGACCACCCGCCTCGAGAACTCCATCCGCCTTCTCTCCCCCAACCTCGCCTCGCCGCTCGTCCACGACGTCATCTCCGGCGCCGCCGCCGCTGGCCGCGCCGACCTCTCGCTTCAGTTCTTCCGGTTCGCATACCGCCGCGCCGGCTTCCGCCCGGAGCCCGCCACCTTCGCACTCCTCGTCCCGATCCTCGCGAACCGCCGCATGCTCAACCACGCCCGCTGCCTCCTCCTCGACACCATGCCGTCATTCTCCATCTCACCCGACGAGGCCACCGTCGCCGCCCTCATCGCAGCCTACGGCAAGGCCAACATCCCACAGGAGTCCGTTAAGCTGTTCCGCTTGATGCCCGAGCTCGGCATCGCCCGCACCGCTCTCTCCTACAACGCCGTCCTCAAGGCAATACTCTGCCGCGGCCGCGAGGCCATGGCTAGGCGGATCTACAACGCCATGATCGCAGACGGTGTCGCCCCGGACGTGTCCACCTACAACACATTGATCTGGGGTTTCGGCCTGTGCAAGAAGATGGAGGCCGCCGTGAGGGTGTTCGGGGACATGAAGGGTCACGGGTAGCACCAGATGTGACGACTTATAACACCCTGCTCAATGCCTGGGTGCGGGCAGGTGATCTGGAGAGTGCACGGAAGGTGCTCGACGAAATGGTGGGGGCTGGGTTTGAACGGAACTCAGTTTCATACAATGTCATGATCAAGGGATATGTTGCGGAGAATAAGGTAGAGGAGGCAGTGCTGTTGTTCACGGAGATGGGGGAGAAGGGGTTGAGGTTGAGCGAGAAGACGTTTGCTGCGTTGATGCCGGGGCTTTGCGATGATGAGGGGAGGGTTGCGGAGGCCCAGAAGGCAGTGGATGACATGGCAGAGCGACGACTCACGCCAAAGGACAAGTCGGTGTTTTTGAGGCTTGTGACGACGCTGTGCAGAGCTGGGGACTTGGATGGGGCGATGGAGGTGCACAGGAAGAGCGGGCAGTTCAAGCATGTTCTGGTGGATCTGAGACAGTATGGGGTATTGATGGAGGGCTTGTGTGCAGGTGGAAAGTTTGATGGTGCTGTTGAGGTGCTAGATGAGCTTCTTGAGAAGGGGACGCTGCTCAGCCCAAAGAGTCCTGTGCTGGAAGCACCAGCTTATAATCCAGTTATTGAGTATTTGTGCAACAATGGGAATACCAACAAGGCTGAGACGTTCTTCAGGCAGCTGATGAAGAAAGGTGTGGATGACAAGGCTGCATTTAACAGTCTTATCCGCGGACATGCAAAGGAAGGCGTGGCGGAGGCGGCACAGGAGATTCTCACCATTATGACACGCCGTGGTGTCCCTACTGACTCTGAATCGCATGCACTGCTTATTGATATCTTCCTGAAGAAGAATGAGCCAGCTGACGCAAAGACAGCTCTGGACAGCATGATGGAACAGGGGCACCTGCCGAGCCCAGCTCTGTTCCAGTCTGTCATGGTGGCGCTTTTCAATGATGGTCGGATTCAGACCGCAAGCAGGGTCATGAAGAGTATGATCGAGAAGGGGGTTACAGAGAACATTGACATGGCACATAAGATCTTGGAAGCGCTCTTCATGAGGGGCCATGTAGAGGAGGCGATCGGTCGTGTTAATCTGATGGTGGAAAATGGCTGTATGCCTGATCTGGATAAGTTGCTGGTTGCCCTTTGTGAGAATGACAGAGTGATGGAAGCACAGAGGCTGGCTGATTTTGCATTGGACAGGGACTTTGATGTTAGCTTCTCGACCTATGACCGAGTCCTGGAGGCCCTGTATACCGAGGAGAAGACATTGCCAGCATACTCCATGCTTTGCAAGATTAAGAACAAAGGAGGTGTTGTGGACAAGAAGGGTTGCGATACTTTGATGGAGAGCTTAAAAGCTGAAGGGTACTCAAAGCAAGCTGACATTTTGTCTAGGATCTTGACGGAGAATGCATCATCGACATCCAAGAGGGGCAAAAGGGTTGCCATGGGTGCTTAGCGAGACTTCTGGATTCATGGAAAGATCCTATCTGCTTTTGACTTGATGAAAGTAGTGGTTCTTTTCTTTTATTAATGCTTATTTGGCTATTGGTCAATTGGGGATTTTTATCCTTGGAGACAAGAAGGGCAGGTACATATACTTTTTTCGCAAAACCCCAGATTTAACTATGTACCATGTCTTAGAAAAGAAAACATGCTTAATAATTGATGAAGATGTGCTTATTGTTATGAATTTAGCTGAGATGTTGAGCAATTATAACTATAACATGCTGTACTTTGTTGTTTACAAGTGGCTGTACTAAAGACGAGCCCAGAATATTTGGTTGGGCATGACGCTAAGGAAGACTTTGCTCCGTGTTTTTCATCTTTTATTATTTCAACTCGTTAAGTGCAGCCTGATTTCAGCTTGTTATGGATGACTTCTTTCTTTGGTCTTGTTCTTTGGCCCTTGTCTTCTCCGGAAGTCAAAATGCCAGAAGTCGAAACAGGGCGGCCTCTTAAAACGGATTCTTCACACGGTTTTCCGAGGCCAGAACTGTGTACGCCATCCGCGTACATGGTTTATTACTCCTGAACTGTTCTTTGTTTTTTTCTGGCTATGGCGGTGTTGAATAATGCTACCAAGTACTTACCATGCTTTCCAATGGAAACCATTTGAAGATTTAGTTCCTCCAGGTTGTTTTTTTTCTGGTCATGGTTTGCATGTTAAAAAAAAAGTTAGTTGTGATGTTTCATGATTTGTCGCTCTGCACTAGTCTCCTCCCTTTTCTTTCGTATCTCCCCAATACGGCATTTTCACTTCATCCACTATTCTTATTTCTGAACTGACAATTTTTTTGGCCAATGTTGTGCTGGAACTTGCCTCAGCTTTCAGCTTTGCCCTTGGGGAACTTGCGTGATGTTGGTTTTGGTCCTCGCTACCATTCATATGGGGATTGGATTGTTGATCTCTTGCATGAGAACTGTCTGATACTAGAGTGCTGCTGCTCTCGTTCCCAGTTGCCTGTAAGGGAAGTTGTTCGTACATTGAATACAGTACTACTACGTGCCAAGCTCTCAAATACCAACCTCGACGACCAGGAACACCGAGAAGCCGCCGAAGTGTTGAAGCCCAGCACGAAGAGGATGTTGTTGATGGCAATGTCGTGGTCCTTCTCGCCGACGGAGACGGCGTCGGTGCCGTGCTTCTCAACAAGCGGTAGAGCAGATGGTAGCCGGGTTTGATGTCGGAGGATGGCAGGGGGAAGGAGTGGAGGAGCTGGGTCGAAGAGCGCGGTGAAGAGAGGCCGAGAGCTGTAGTGGTGGTGTGATAATTATGGAGGTGACAGAAAAAGTTAGGAAAGAAAGTGGCTGGCTCTACGACAGAAACTGGAGCGGAGAAAGAAGAAGGATGAGGGTAGATAGGGTGAGATTCATTGAAAGTAACATTCCAAAAAAATCCGCATACATCGGCCAATATGATCTCAATAACGATATCTCTTATACTCAATACTATAATTCAGAAAAACACACTCTACAGACTGAGCAGTTAGTTTCGTCGCTCACGAGGTGTAAGAAGAACATAGCGTATACACCTAAAGAGACGAAGACTAAAATAATTATGAGTATTGCCACAAAGACGTTCATTTGGGATTCTACCCTGAAGAGTAGAAGAAGGCTGAATATAGATTAGAAAAGTGACAGTAGAAACATTCTAAGCCTAGAAGTGTGGCGGAATAGCATAAGCTATCATAAGAGCATGGGTTGTCTTAAGAAGATAATGATACTTTTTTCCAGCCACACTATTCTGGGTATGAGCACCAGGGCAAAAAAATTGAGAGTGACTTGCTTCGTAAGAAAACCATGAAGGACTCCCAACGAGTACTCACTAGTGGAATCAACATGAAAAACACGAATACGAGAGTCAAACTGTGTATAGATCATAGTGGCAAAATTATTTTAAATGGATAGAATCTCACTATGAGATGACATAAAGTATATCTATATATACTAAGAAAAATCATCAATAAGAAGTATATAATATTAATGACCTCTTTCGAAATGAAAGGAGCCGGACCTCAGACATCAGAATAAATAAAATCAAAACAACGCTATGACAGTTACTCCCTTGAAGGATAGAAGAGTTGAAACTGTTTGCCAAACTTACAACTCTAACAATTTAGAGAAGTATCACCCGACACATACCCTAAAAGACCACGATGAACTAATGAAGATAGACAAGACTCATAAAGATGTCCCAAATGATGATGCCACTAAGCAAATGACACAGTGGATAATGTAGCAGATGTGAAGGCAGTGGTGGAGATGGTGAGGCTAACAGGGACAACAGAAGAAAAATAAAGCCAGTCAAGCTCCTAGAGACATCGTGAGTCACGGTGGCGAGGGCTAGTACCAACCAGAGTTCCCGTGCGACGATCATGAACACAATAAGAATTAGAATCGAGAATAACACGATAACCATGATCAATGAGCTGACCAAATGCGCTGTATGATTAGTTTTGAAACATGAGAAATAGTAGAAACATGAAAATAGAAATTTGAAAGAGTGCCTCATCTTGCGACAGAAAGAGAGGTATCATCTGCTATCTGAACAACGATAAGAGCAACTAGAGGACTAATGGAAGTGAGACTGGTGGAATCAGATGTCATATGAAAGGAAGCACCAGAGTCAAGAATCCAATGTGATATATGAAAGTAAGAGAATAGAGAAATTCAGAAATTCTCCTATGTTCTCTCAGTTTATTTGTGATGTGCGTGTTTTCTCCTGGAAGAAATTTAACAAGTGGTATAAGAGTCTAGGCGAGAATCAAGTCGTTGGAAAAATCGTATCGGCGATTCCGTTTCAGCGCGTCTCGCACGGCGCTCTTGAGACGCACGTCGCTCGTCTTCACGCAGCTCTCCCGAGAAAAATACACGCACGGCACATCCTTCTGTTTTCTCGGTCCAGAGAAAGTCAAGTAACAGCACGAGACAGGCAGCAGCGCACGAGAATGCCCCATTCTCGTGAACTATAATAACACGGTTAAGCTCAAGTAGATGTATTCTTTCTAGGTATCCTGCAAGCTAATACCTTTTTTCTCATTTGGACAACAGAATATATTAAAACTTTATGCCAACCTTCCATATAGTCGAAAGTGTATTGTTTATTATGACATGGGTACAATGAATATGTACTCTCTTGTTACAACATCAACTTGTTTTTTCCATTACCTAAGTCACGGAATTTCCGATCAAAAAGGTATGGGTTACTATTATGATGTAATTTAGATGTGCCTCATTCCCATATCCATAAAAGCAACGGAAATCTCTTTCCGTGCTAACCCCTTTGTAAAAGGGTCTGCCAGATTTTTGTTAATGTGAATATAGTTCACAGCAATCACTCAGGAGTTTTTCAGTCTTCTGACAGATTTAAGTCTACACTTCACATGCCTAGAGGACATATTATTCTTTGTACTTGTGACTTTGGTCAACATTGTTTGATTATCACAGTACATCATGATTACAGGTATTGGTTTCTCAACCAATGGCAAGTCCAACAGAAGATCTCTTAGCCATTCAGCCTCAACAGTGGCTGTGTCAAGTGCTACAAGTTCTGCTTTCTTGGTTGACCTCATTAATATAGTCTGTTTGCAAGATCTCCATGAAACTGCAGCATCAGCTAAAGTAAGTACATAACCAGTTGTAGTTTTTGATCTCATCCGCATCAGAGATCCAATTAGAGTCACTATATCCTTATAATATAGAAGGATATCCAGTATAATGTATTTCAAAAGATGTTGTGCCCATCAAGTAGCGCAACACTCTTTCAAATGCCTCCCAGTGATCATCTCCTGGGTTAGAAGTAAACCAACTTAATTTGCTCACAGTAAATAAAATATCAGGTCTTGTGGCACCAGCTAAATACATGAGTGACCCAATAATTTATGAATATCTTAATTAATCTTTTTCTATTTGTGAATATTAATTAATATTTTTCTAACCCCTGGTTCTTTCGAAGCTTAATACTCGCATCATAGAAGTCACGCAATTTTCACACAAAAATACGCGAATACGCGGGCGCGTGTGCGTAATTAGCCAAAGCCCTCCTCATGTCATCTCTATCCATATTTAAGGAGTATTGATGACTTCACCTTATAAATTGATCTTCCTCGTCTTACCTTAATAATATGGTATTGAAACATGCATGCTTTGGAATTAAGGAAGTGGACCTTGCTCATATGGGTCAATTTCTATTAGTGTGCACTGACAAATGAGCTACTACACTAAGATAGTCCTCCCTAGCCCAACCACTCCAAATGTCTGAGGTCAAGGCAACAAAAAATGTGCATGTAGCAAATATTTCTTTTAGTTTATTACGACTGCTATTGTAGTACCAAACAAGATCTCTAGTAGTTGTTTGTCTAGACACTACAGTAAATCTAAGATTATGAGCAGTTCTAATATACTTTTGAAATACGGGGGACACCCCAAAGTCTAAATATAAATCCTGTGTGGCAATTAATCTACAAGGAAATTCTCTAGCTACCTCGGGATTGTAGTCCCAGTTACGTACCATACAGTTATGGTTGTATTGGAGGTTAGTCTGCTTAATCTTTGCTCCTTGTTTGGCCAAACATCTACTCGTACGTCTTTGTAAGTGGCTCATTCCACTTGAAGACTTTGCAGTTAATTCATTATGATAATTTTTGCAAATAGCATATTTCACCTCTCCTTGTGCGTCTTCCTTGTATGTGATATCAAAGTGTTCTCACACAAGGGAAGTACATGACCTGAATCTCTTCGCCCTGGTGCTTGCCGATACAGAGGCACTCGCGGAGCTAGAGGATGGTACTACTAGAGGCGCCTCAGGCTTATGCTCCGGTTGAGGTGTAGTCATAGAATTCTCGAAGGGTGCAAGGTCTTCCGACGTGAGGCCGTATTCAGTAAGATCAACATGATCCATTGAGAAAATCGCGATTCAAAAATTACAACATTATTAACTACACCTTAGTCCAAATAGTAATAAAGTAACAATAATACTAAATAAAAATCTAAAAATTTAGCATGGTTACATCTCTGGGTGAAAGCCATTGAATTCCCAAACTTTAGCTATTTGGCTATTTTTTTTAATATTGCCAATTTTTCACAAACTGTATCTCAATTTTCACAACACAAACAAGAGAGGAGATTGAGGGAGGAGCTGTGACTGGATGAGGGAGGGGTGCATGCCTATTTATAAAAAAATGGGATTTTTGGAGATTATTTTATATTTTCCCAAAAAAATTAAGCCTCTAATAGCTAAAAGAGGTTTTTTTTTGAAATTTCGTGTTCAATTGTGCATTAACGGGCCTAACACTATATTCATGCCACATCGTGCTAAACGGGTTTAACAACATTATTGGTGCCATTGTCGCACAACAGTACACTAATGGCAGGGCCACAAGGACCAGGGCAAGCTGGTAGGGGGCCAAGGGGAAGGGGCTACTAGCAAGAGCCAAGGGTGCCACTAGCAGTAAGTTTACTGCTAGTCACAAATAATTCTACTACCGATTGCAAGTAAATTTACTGTCAGTCACAAAAAATTTTACTGCAGTATTAAGTATTTTTGTTACGAGGTGACCCGTCCACAATCATAAGAGTACGGTAATTCTAAGATAAGTAATTTTATTGTTAACCGCAAGCAATTTTACTTCACTACCATATGAGAGTCCCTACCCTCATCTGAGCAAAATTGGCCTCTTGGGAGGATTAGAGGGGGTAAATGGTATTCTGTGTCGTGCTGGGCCTGGTTGATCCTCTACATAGTATTGTGCGTGATATGCTAGGCTGACCCACCGTATTGAGATGCCGACCCAAGCATGGCACGTCCAGTTGGTCTAGATCGACACTATCCATTTACTGTTCGTATCGTGTCGTGCCTACATAGGACCAACAATAACGTGTCTCGGATGGGCACGGTTGGCCGTTTGGCCTGGTCTACTAACCATCGATCGTTCTTTAGGTCTTAATTCAAACGGCTTCAGCTTATAGCTTTCCTGGTTTATTTAAGCCAGAAACCAACATATCCGCATCTAATTTCGCTTTTTTCCCTTTTTCCTTTGTATTTTTCTTGACGATATAGCGGTTTTGTTCCTTTTTTCTTAGAAAAATATAATAGCTATTACAATATAATTTTAACTAAAAATCAAAAGGTATCATTGAAAACTTCCAAAAGCTAATTGCGTATACCTTAATCAAGCCTAGTCGTCGTGACGCCAGCCAGGCAAGCCTCCTGTTCCCATCACTACGAGCCAGTGAGCCACGACCCGGACCGACGACGCCCACCAAGGTGCCGGCGCCGGCGAAGCACAGGAACACAAGAAGAGTCTAGCCTCCCAAGCAAGAGAAGCGCTGAGCCCTTCCCTTCCCACAAATGGTAGCGACCGCGTAGCAGTCGTCTCCTTGGCTAAACCCACCTCCCCTCTCCACCTATCCGTCCATCTCCCTCTCTGACCCCCACCTCACCTTCCCATCCTACCATGCCGGGCCTAGCCGCCGCCGACACCTCGCCCCCGGCGGCCGCCCCGCAGCCTCGACGCCTCTCGTCGCCGCTGCCCAGGAGGGCGCCGCCCTCGCCCTCCACCTCCTCCCGCGCCAAGCCGAGGAAGGCGGCCGCGGCGGCGCAGCCGGACACGGACGAGGTGGCGCTGGACAACCCGGATCTGGGCCCTTCCTCCTTAAGCAGGCCCGCGACGCCATGGTCTCCGGGAGGGCGGCGCCGCCGCGCGCGCTCGAGTTCGCCGAGCGGGCGGCCCGCGCGCTGGAGCGGCGGGGCGAGGGCGCCGAGCTCGAGCTCGCCATGAGCCTCCACGTCGCCGCTGCGATCCACTGCGGCCTGGGGAGGCACGCCGACGCCATCCCCGTTCTCGAGCGCGCCGTCGCGGTCGTCACGCTGCCCGAGGGAGAGGGATCGGAGGAGCAGCGGCCTGAGGAGCACAAGGGGGAGGAGTGGGCACTCGCCTCCTTCTCCGGCTGGATGCAGCTCGGCGACACGTACGCCATGCTCGGCCGCATGGACGAGTCCATCGCCTGCTACGGCAAGGGCCTCGAGATCCAGATGGGCGCACTCGGCGAGCGCGATCCCCGCGTCGCCGAGACATGCAGGTGATCATAGTTATCTGTTTCTCGAACTAGATCTCTCCCAAAGACACCATTTTTTTTCACCTCCCAGCTCTCGTCAAAGGCGAGATCTTCCCCCCTCACTGTTAGTTACTTTTAGATTGTTGCGGCTCTCGGCTGAAATGACATTAAGATTGTTGCGGCTCTCGGCTGAAATGACATTAAGATTGGAGTATATTGCACAAAAAACTAAGAAATCTAGAGCTGAGACTTCACCAATGCGTTGTTTTTGTACAATGAGCAGGTATCTGGCGGAAGCGCATGTTCAAGCTTTGCAGTTCGACGAGGCAGAGAAGCTGTGCCGCAAAGCCCTCGAGATCCACCGGGAGCACAGCGCTCCCGCATCTCTTGAAGAGGCCTCGGATCGCCGCCTGATGGCCCTTATCCTTGATGCCAAGGGTGACTACGATGGTGCCCTCGAGCACCTTGTGCTGGCCTCCATGACCATGGTTGCCAATGGACGTGACATTGAGGTCGCCACGATTGACATCGCGATAGGCAACACCTACCTTGCCCTTGCTCGCTTTGATGAGGCTGTCTTCTCCTACCAAAAGGCGTTGACTGTCCTCAAGTCTGCCCGAGGTGATGATCACCCGTCAGTCGCATCTGTCTTTGTCCGCCTTGCAGATCTTTACCACCGAACAGGGAGGCTCCGTGAGTCCAAATCCTACTGCGAGAATGCCCTCCGAGTGTATGCGAAGCCTGCGCCTGGTGCCGCTCCTGATGAGGTTGCTGGTGGCCTAATGGAGATTGCTGCCATCTATGAGGCTCTTGGAGACCTTGATGAGGCCCTAAAGCTTCTTCAACGAGCACTGAAGTTGCTCGAGGATTCACCAGGACAGTGGAGCACTGTTGCTGGAATTGAGGCACAAATGGGCGTGTTGTACTACATGGTAGGGAGGTATGCTGATTCAAGGAACTCATTTGAGAGCGCGGTTGCCAAATTGAGGGCTAGTGGGGAGAGGAAGTCGGCATTTTTCGGTGTTCTTCTGAACCAGATGGGGCTAGCTTGCGTACAGCTGTTCAAGATAGATGAGGCTGCACAGCTGTTTGAAGAGGCAAGGGCAGTTCTGGAACAGGAGTGTGGTGCTTCTCATCCAGATACTCTTGGCGTATACAGCAACCTGGCTGCAATCTATGATGCCATGGGAAGGTATGTGTTAATAACAGAAACTAGGTTCTGTTTCAACCTGCAGCCATTGTTGGAATCCACTGATATCTTCGCAATGCAATTCTTTGTTGAATAATCCATGCATTTAGGATTTGCAGATAGTTACGACATGCTTGTAATGGTGTCTACCCCTCATCATTTACAACTGTAGAAGTAATGCCCATGACTTCGTTGTGCTCTCTGATGGGGTGAACTTGTGGTATTCGACTTTTAATGCTTTGTGAAATATTGAATAATGGTGGGTTTGTGGGTGGGGTTGGCTGCCTCATTAGATTACCCATGCAAGAATTAGATTGCTTAGTTTGAACTGTGAACAACCACAGGATTGCTTGATGAGTTATCAGTTTATCGTGTCTGCCATGTGAGGGCATAAGCTATTTTAGTGGTCCATCATCTAGCGGCCCAAAAGTTGCTGCATGCTAATGAGTTATAATACTACTTTTAGGTGATGACATAACTAGCAACCTGGCCTAAATTCATGATGAGTTTCATTACACACCTGGTTTCTGAACTGATTAATCAGCTGATCCATGCGCAGTAACTAACAGGCACACTAACTGTTACAGGCTTGTGGAATTTAGTCATTGCTATGTATTTTGTTGTGGTGGATATTTTGTACATTGAGAAATTAACTTTCTTATTGTATTAAACGATCCGTGTATGCTACCTGATACATGATTGCGATTCCTTGGATTGCCAGAGTGGAGGACGCCATTGAAATCCTGGAACACGTACTCAAGGTGAGGGAAGAGAAGCTCGGCACAGCAAACCCTGGTGTCGAGGACGAGAAGAAGAGGCTCGCCGGGCTTCTAAAAGAGGCAGGTCGGTCCCGGAACAGGAAGCAAAAATCACTGGAGAACCTTTTCGTCACCAACTTGCGGCGTGTCAAGAAAGACACTGGGAGGAGGTGGTCCAACTTTGGATTCAGGAGTTGAGAAACACCCTCACCTCATCTCACTGCACCTGGCGCTGGCCTTTGTAAGGAGAAAAAGCATGTGTAAAGATGTTGTTAGAGTAGGAAGATGATTGTGTTTGTTGTCTGAGATTCCAAATGTCTTGTTGTGTATCTTCATTACAATTACCTTGGATTATTTTTTGTTTTCTTTCACGATTAACTGGTTCCTGTTATACCTGGATAATACATTGATTGTGCTTGTCGTTGATGAATCCATGCAATTTGTTTGTTACATACTTACATCCGTTAGCTGTTCGTGGAGTTGAAATAATTTACTGTTTCCTTGTCTTTCAAGATGAGTTTCTGGTGTGGTGTACTGGTGTGCCATATGAAGGATCACTGAAAATTCAGGCGTTGTACAAATTATCGACAGAAGCTGCGTTCATCTGGTTTGGTTTTGTCAGAGAGGTCTACGTAATCCATAGTATATATCTGTCTGTACTCTGTACTAACTGTCTGATGATTGGTTTGCCAAGGCATGAGATTAATGTAAATTGTATTATAAAGTAATTATTAATATTCACACTAATATTTCGTTTGTCCTATGTATAGGTAGAATGGGCTCTACAAAAGCTTTTGGAACACTCTACGATGAGAAACACCGTTGTCATGCATGGATGACGGATGACGCGGTTAGCCCTTCGCCGTTCAAGCTGCGGGGAGAGGGAACCGTGGACGCTGGACGAGCGCTACGTCCCAACCTTGCGGGCCACGGGCTTGTTGCCCTTTGCGAGGTTGGTCTCCACCAGGCACGAGTTCACCATCGACGGTAGTCTACTCGCGGCACTGGTGGACAGGTGGAGGCCCGAGACACACACATTCCACTTTCGTTGGGGTGAGATGACGGTCACTCTGAAGGACATCGCGTTCTTGATCGATCTCCCTCTCGGGGGTGACGCACTTGTTCCAGCCCCTGCACCAGCCAATTGGAAGGAGAGGCTAGCGAACAGGTTCAACCGGCCTATCCTGAAAAGTGCATATGGCGTCCCCCGCACGTGGCTTAACAATTTCAGTGTGCCTGTAGGTTGCACCGCCGGAGTTCGTCAGGACGGATCTCGTCGCGTTCCTTATCCAGCTCTTTGGTTGGAGCATGTTTTCAGTCACACAAGGCGATATTTGCAACGCCGAATTCATCGGCCTCGCCGAGTCTTTGGTAGACACAGAGTTCGGGGCGATGCCTTGGTACAGCTAGGGATTAGCGGTTCTGTGCGCCACATATCGGGGGTTAAGTACCCCCCAATCTGGCCATCTGCTATGTGCTCCTGCAGCTGTGGAGTTGAGAGCACTTCCCTGTCGGATGTCCGACGATCGTGATGCCAGTGCAGTTGTTCGGCGAGTTCGCCGACCTGATAGACGAGCCCACTATGGGCATGCGGTGGACTGCTGCCCGTCTGCGGTGGGCGAAGGGCAAACCGTCGAGGTGCTACATGCTATGGCACAACGAGTTCGAGTCTACACGACAGCGACATCATATGGAGTCCGTGGACAGTAGATTTCGTCCATCGTGTATCACCGTATGGACTGTCCCTGCATTGCCTAGAGGACGGAGAGCTATGACAATGACACACCATCTGTTGTTCTCATACATGGTGGAGGCTTACGCGCCACAACGTGTGATGCGACAGTTAGGTTTGCACCAAGCCGTGCCCCATATGGATGGCAGGTTCCTACCGCATGCCGTGCACCGGTGAGTCAAACTATATCCAACTATTTTGTACGCTTTCCATATATTGCTATGTAACGTCTATGATTCAAGAAATGTAGGCAATCAAGAGCTGTTCGGCATGGTACGGACTGGCGCCAATGCAGCAGCAGTGGACGACGGCATCGACGAAAAGGGCACACGTCAATATCATCATGGAGCAGCGTCTGTATGACGAGTACCTGGAGTGGTATGTACCCTGGTCACGTAACAGACTGACCATTTCTCTACCAGATCGCCCCAAACACATCATGCATGAGGAACGTCTAGAACGCTCCATCGATCCCACAACGCTTTACGACGACATGACATTCAAATATTTTTTTCGTTCCATTCAATAAATTCATACTACTCGTTACTCAACCAGTTTCATATGTCACTTCAGCTGGAGCAGGCGCAGCGCATCGCAAGCGCGTCGGAGGCCGCCATCAGTATTCCGAAGAAGCCACCGGCCCTGCAGAAGACTATGAAGTTCATCCTAAAACAGGCCAAAAAATAGTGTACAACCTAAGTTGCGGTCGTTCCATGGATCACAGTGCGCACATGAGACATCCAGTGGGGGCACCATGCTCACCTACCAGGTCATCGCGACCTAGCGAGTCCGGCCGGCTATCGCAATCTACTGAGTCTGCATGGTGTCGTAGTACTAGCCGCCGATCATCCGTGTGTTGTACCGATGAGGAGGTAACTTACGTATGAACCTATATTTTTTTCCTATTTTTTACCGATGAGGATCATGGTGCCCCTACTGTGTGGCTCATGTGTGCACTGCGATCCGTGGAACGGCCGCAACTTAGATTGTGCACTATTTTTTTGGCATGCTTTAGAATGAACTTCATAGTCTTCTGCAGGGGCGGTGGCGTCTTCGGACTACTGATGGCGCCCTCCAACGCGCTTGCGATGCACTGTGCCCGCTCCAACTGAAGTGACATATGAAACAGGTTCAGTAACGAGCAATACGAATTTATTGAATGGAACGATAAGATATTTGAACTATCTTACGCTGTCATGCCGCCGTGAAGCACTGTGGGGATTGTTGGAGCGGTCCAGACGTTCCTCAAGCGCGATGTGCTCGGGACAATCTGGTGGAGGAATGGTCAGTCTGCTGCGTAACCGGGGTATGTACCACTCCAGGTACTGGTCGTATGTCTGGTCATCGTACGAACGCTACTCCATGATGACATCGATGTGTACCCTTTTCATCCATTCCATCGTCCACTGCTGCTGTATTGGCTGCCAGTTCGTACCATGCCGATCAGCCCTCGATTGCATGTATTTTCAAAATCATCGACGTTGCATAGCAAGACATAGAAAGTATACACAATAGTTGGATGGAGTTTGACTCACCAGTATACGGCATGCGATAGGAACCTGCCATCCGGAGGGGGCACGACCTAGTGCAAACTCAACTATCGCATCACACGCTGTGGCGCGTAAGCCTCCACCATGTACGAGAACATCAGATGGTGTGTCGTCGTCCAGAGCTCCCGTGCGGCGATACACAATGCACGAAATCGACCGTCCAGGGACTCCATATGACGTCGCTGTCGTGCAACGACTCGAACTCGTTGTACCACAGCAAGTAGCAACTCGACGGTTTGCCCTTCGCCCACTGCAGATGGACAACAGTCCACTGGATGCCCATAGTGGGCGTGTCTATCAGGTTGACGAACTCGCCGAACGGGTGCACTGGCATCACGATCGTTGGTCGTCCAACAGGGAAGTGCTCCCAACTCTATAGCCGCAGGAGCATGTAGTAGATGGCCAGATTGGGGGTACCAGTAGTGGCACGTTGGCAAGCGTCGCATAGCCCCCTATATGTGACGCACAGAACCGCTGATCCCCAGCTTACCGAGGCATCGCCTCGAACTTTGTGTCCACCAAAGACTTGGTGAAGCCGTTGAATTCAACGTTACAAATATCGCCATGTGTGGCTGGAAACATGCTCCAACCAAAGAGCTGGATAAGAAACTTCTACAATGAGCGACTGAGACACTGCCTTCTCGAACTAATGAGCTACGCATTGGCCAGAGGTGCATATTTATGCCTGAGCGAAAGGATCCGTTATCATGAGCAGCACTTCAGGTGAGGGGGGACGACATCGTAACGATGACAAATGTGCAAACGAGGGAACGGGCAAGGGGTATGTCACTCAAATAATGACATTAGTGCGAATGAGAGGGCGCACGAGAGGGGCACATATAGAAAGAGTGATAATTGTGCGAATCGGACAACACCAAATAATATACACAATGATCGTCCGACACACGACACTTGAAAACATGCGTGACGATAATTAAATTCATGATTAAGTTAACCTAAATAAACGTTGCAAATTTGGACCACATAAAATTCCCAAAAACTTACACAATAACTATTACTGTATCAGGAGGCTTCACATAAAATTTTGTGATTTTTGGAACTCGTTTTCTATATATAAAAACTCATAAAAATATCAAAATTGTATGGGTTTTTGAGCGACATTCACAATGGATAAAATTACTCAAAAATTACACTGCGAGGTACGTTGTGTCGGGAGGCTATACATAATTTTTTGGAGCTCATTTGGTATATTTAAAAATTCAAACAAAAACTAAACAAAAAAATTAGGTAGGTAATTACCTGCCGACCCATGGTTGACGGTAGGTTTGCCTATTGTCTGCCCTTCGGGTGGCAGGCTGCCTGCCGACTGGCCAGTGAGGGGGCGGCAGGCGTCTGCCGTCGGCGACAGGTGCCACGTGTCGCCTCCCGAGCGTTTTCGTCCAAATCCTAAATAGTAGAAATGATATTTAATACACCCGATATATTATTATTATTATTATAAATACGATCGCAAAGAGTGACAAAAGTGGCTTTACTCAAAACTCTGAAGAGCGCTGGTGAGCGAAGGAGCTGAGGTGTGCGGGGAGTGCGTGCTGGTGAGAGATGATGACGAAAAGAAAGAAAAGAAGTAATTCCTTTCCTATCTATCTATTCTACAGTCTTTCGCTGGTGAGGCGGGCCCACCCGCGGCAACCGCCATACAAAAATCCTCCGTCCGGCCAAGCGAGCCAGCAACACCCACGCGCTCCCCGGCGACGCCACCGCTTCCGCCCGGATCCCCCCGCCGCCGGTGCCGCTATGCCCAAGCGCAAGGCCCCGGCCGCCGCCGCCAAGGTAAGCCATCCAGAAATTAACTAGGTCGAGCGAGTTGCGCTCTTCCTCTTCCCTCCCGGCCAGGCTTTCCACGGTGGCGCATTCGCTCGACCGCATCGGTGAGCTGCTCCGCCTCAGCAAGCTGCAGGGCGTGGTCGGCGTGCCCACCGCCCTCAAGACGGAGGCGCACGCGCGGCCGGTCGGGGAACGAGGATGGCCGAAACAGGGTGGTAGGGCACAGAGGGGTGGACATGGAGGCGGCTGTTCCGGGCGAAATTGACGGAAATAGCGCGAGCATGGCGTGTTCCCGGAGGAGGGGATTCCATTTTTGTGGATGTCGGGCTCGGAGGATGTGCTGAGGATGCTAGCATCAGCGACGGCCATGGCGACGGGGTGGCGCTTGGCAGTGGCAGTCTAGGGCGGCGGGGACGGCAGAAAGAAGGCATCAGCATGACGGGGCGCACCTCATGACGTGGTTGGCTCGGCAGGGAAACGACGGAGGTGGCGGATTCGTTGTAGGCGGAGACGAGGGCGGCGGTGCAGCCAACTCCGGCGAGTCTCTACGTGTCTCGGCGAGGTCGGTGGCCTTGGCGTGTGGAGGCGGAGCCCGTGAGGAGGTCGAGCGCGGCGCAAGCAGAGGGAGGCTGCGAGGGGCAGAGGCTGGCTAGGGAGTCAGGCTCGGCGGCCGACGAGGGGCAGCGGCGACGGCGGCATGGCTGGGCGTGGGAGATGGAGCAGAGAGAGGAAGGCCAGGGCTGTGCCGGGTGGCGCAGATGATGGGGAATGATGAGGGGAGGGGAGAGCAGAAGAGAGAAGAAAAGGGGAAGGAGCTGGGGGTATTTAGCTCATCTCCCCTCTGGTTCAAGCGGCTGGCAGGCAATAAAAAACGACTAGAATTTGGAAAAAGGGCAAATCATCAATTAGCTCATAAACTTTTAGGGCATTTTACCCGTGTCTATGTGTTCGAGGCATTTTGGCAATGGCCCACGAACTTTGGGGCATACCATCAATTTTTCCCTTTTTTTTACTTTAGTTTTGGATGGTTGGGGAGGTAGAGAGGCCGGTTTATCGGGATCATGAGGTTCGCATTTGCAATCGTTGTGCTCGTTTCCTTCGATCTTACTTGGAATCGAGCAATTCCTTTGGATGTGCAATATATAAAGAAGCAATTACATTTCAGAGTACCTGCTCTGAACTGTAGCCTTTACCTTTTCCTATATGTACATGCATGATTTATGTTGGTTGCTGGAATTTGCAGAAGACAAAAACGAAGGGTATAAATTCACACATGTGTCATCAGTGCCAGAGGAACGACAAAGGAAGAGTTGTACGGTGCCAGGGCTGCAAACATTATAAGAGATACTGCTTGCCGTGCATCACTCGCTGGTTTGTGCCCTTCTAAAAGCATTCATATTGATCAATTGACATTGCATCTGGCTGCCTGTTTTTGTAGAGCGATGGCTCTTGTGTTTGTCTGGTCTCTTATTTTATAGTATCTTTCTATTAGTCACCATGGTAGCGCATATGTCAATTTACATTTATGTATTTGACATTAAAATGTTCACCCTTTGTGTTTGTGGTATGATCTGAACAGGTATCCACATTTAACAGAGGATGATTTTGTGAATAGCTGCCCATTTTGTCGCAAGAATTGCAACTGTAAGACTTGTCTGCGGGCAACCAGAATAAAGCAGGTGTGCCTTTTTTTTTTTTTTCATTTCCATTTTGTTTCCTGGCCGCAGTGTGTTTGATATTTTCTCTTCGTTCTTCCACAGGTTAACGAATGGAGTGTATCTGAAGACAATAAAATTAAATTCTCTCTACGTATTGCGCACTTTTTGCTCCCTTGGTTGAAAGAATTTCACCAAGAGCAGATGCTAGAGAAAAGTGTTGAGGCCACAATTGGAGGTATTATCATTGAAATGCTAGTTTTTGAATTTCTAGATTAAGAACATGGCTGCTGCTTATTTATTACTCTATTTGGTTCTGCTGTTCGTAATTTTGCTTTTTATAACAGGGATTGATGTATGCGATTTGAAGGTTCCTCAAGTTGAGTGTGGACACGATGAGCGGATATACTGGTTGGTCTTGCTTTACATATGCATCATATGCAGATTATTTGTTCCTTTCAAGTCTAATTCATAGTTTTCTTTGGAATAGCAACAACTGCAGGACATCTATTGTTGACTTCCACAGAAGCTGCCAGAAATGTTCCTACGATCTCTGTCTCACCTGCTGCCGGGAGCTTCGTCGAGGTCTTACTCCTGGTGGTGGTGTTACTAGTGACACGGTTCTTAGTCTACCTGAAGTAGGAGGCAAGGAGGATTTGCAACCGGGAAGTAGTTGTAATAACGTTGCAGGTCAAGAGCCTTCTCATGGGCAGAATGAAATTTCGATAGATAGTGCAGATCCTGCTGAGGATAGCACTCCTAGTTTGAGGCAATGGAGGGTAAATAGCAATGGAAGCATACCTTGCCCACCCAATGAATTTGGTGGTTGCGGGAGTTCTCTTCTTGAACTTAAGTGCTTGTTTGAGGATAAGTTTATTTCTGACTTACTGGAGAAAGCCAGTTCAGTGCTCAACACTGGAATAATGCTGGAGTTAGGAGGTTCAAAATGTTCCTGCTTCACTGAATCAGGTGACATGAACGATGCAACCTCACGGAAATCAGCTTGTAGAGAAAACTCCAGTGATAATTACATATATTGTCCAACTGCTAGTGATGTTCAAAATGGAGGTCTGGATCATTTCCAGGAGCACTGGTTGAAGCGTCAGCCCGTTATTGTTCGTGATGTACTTGCATTGACTTCTGGTTTGAGCTGGGAACCAATGGTTATGTGGCGGGCCTTACGAGAAAAGAGAGACATGAATAAAGATGAGCGGCTCTCAGTTATTGCTCTTGAATGCCTGACGTGGTGTGAGGTCTGTGATGTTATTGTGACTATTGATTGTTATCAACATTTTAGATTGTTATAAGCTGGAAGTGATAAAAATTGGTGTTAAGGATTACTAGGATTATAGAATGTCTTCTACAATCATTAAACACGTGGTTTTGTGTCTATCTGTGCTAATCTAATGAATTTGGTGCTTTTGCTGAAATGTGGCTGTGGAATATTCATTCCTTTTTTTCTTTTCTATTTATGCCTTACACATCTGCATAATATTTGCTCAGTTAATGTGCCTCATTAGAACTTAGAATGCTGGTTGCCAGAGTTTCTGTTAGTATCAGTTCTGATTATGTCCACACATAGGGTATGCGGTTACCTTTTTTAAAAAATATTTCCTATATTGTACTTGCCATCCATATCATGTTTATTTTGAAATGAAATTCCTAACACTACTGCTGCTTTCATGTACCCCAAATGCAGGTTGATGTAAATATTCACATGTTTTTTGCTGGGTATTCCCGTGGGCTTGTTGGTCCAGAGGATTTGCCTCTGTTGCTTAAGCTTAAAGATTGGCCGCCACATAGTTCCTTTGAGGAGCGACTGCCACGGCATGGTGCAGAGTTCATGTCTGCATTACCAATTCGCGATTATACAGATCCCAAATCTGGTCCTCTAAATCTGGCAGTGAAATTGCCTGACAGTGTTAGCAAGCCAGACCTTGGTCCAAAGACTTATATTGCTTATGGTGTTGCCCAAGAGTTGGGAATTGGTGATTCTGTTACGAAGATTCATTGTGACATGTCTGATGCGGTAAATAAATGGATATTGCTTATGCTTGCTGGTGTTCATATGTAGAGTAGGTTGATCGAAACCTTGTTATCCTTGCATGGTCTTCAAATTTTGATATGTTCTGTTATATGTCCACATTCTTCTTATGGAACTTGCTACTGGCTATCTCTATATGCTGTTGTATATTGGGACTTGCTTATTTATAATTTGAATTTTCAATTCTCTTAAGAATTAAGACAAGAAATACAAACATCTTGTAAAGGAATTAACACTGCATGGAGTTAACACAGCAATGAAAGTTTTAGGTGATAGTTACTTAATATTCTTGAATTTGGCCTGGTTGTTTTCTGCCAAAAGCTACACCTCTTATTGTTAATGGCTTAATGCTAGTTACGGTAGCCGGCAATGTTTGTTGTCCATAGATCAGACTATAAATTATATGGGAAAAATCTAGAAAACATAAATCTCAATTATCAAGATGTATTTCCTACATACTGTACCCCCCGTGTCATTGCTTAATTTTCCCATTTTTAAGTTTTTTATTGACAAACCATTGTGCACTTATCCTTACGCTGTTTGTTCGGTTTTATGAGTGACATCCTACTTCCCATTGCTTAAACAGGTCAATATCCTCACACATACTGATGAAATAAATCTCAAAGCAAAAAGGATTACAGCAATAGAGGAAAAGAAGAAGAGTCTAACTATCAAGGAAGAGAGTGGAAATGTTCAAGCTTCGTGTACAGATTCTGGTGCTAATTTGCCAGAAGCTCTCAGTGAACCAGCCAAGGTGCCAAGACCTGAAGAATGTGGAAGTGACATGGGCATTAAGCAGCCAGTACCACATGTTGCTGCAGAGGAGGAAGGTGTTCAAGAAGATGTGGTAGCTGATGAAGCTGGGGGAAACTTTGCTGTATCGAATGGGAAATCGTCCTTTCAATGTGATGCAAATCATAAGAATGTTTCTCTTGCTAAGGGAAAAGCAGAAGATTCTTTGTGCACAATTAATGGGGGAGAGAATGTGGGTGATAGAGTGAGCAGTGAAGATAAAAGTGAATCTCCTAGTGATTTAGCAGAAGGAACATCTGCTGAACCTACTGGTCAAGCATGCAGTAAGCGGCGTGGCCGTCATTCTTCTGATGCAACAGGAAAAAGAAATAAAACAACAGGCAAGGAAAATGAGACGGGGCAAATTTTCATACATCCTGAGCCAGAGAATGATGACCTCCCGATCGTGGAGGGGAACCAGCCAGAGGGTGGTGCATTGTGGGATATCTTCCGACGGGAAGATGTCAGCAAACTACATGCTTATCTAATGAAGCATGCAGAGGAGTTTAGGCATTGCAATTATGAACCAGTGAAGCAGGTGACTAGTTCTTACTGTTTGACCATGAAATGCCATTTCATATCTGATTCTCATGTTGCATAACTATCGTATTCTGGCAGGTTACTCATCCTATACACGATCAATGTTTTTATCTAACAAATGAGCACAAGAGAAAGCTTAAGGGAGAATATGGTCAGTTAAGAACACTGATGTCTTTTGGAAGCTGATTTTTCCCTTAGTGATTACTTCCTAGTTTTTTGTTCACTGCAGCTGTCAGCTGAGTTCTCCCATAGGGATTACTTCATGGTTTTTCATATGCAGGAGTTGAGCCATGGACATTTGAGCAGAAGCTTGGTGAGGCGGTCTTTATCCCAGCAGGATGTCCCCACCAAGTAAGAAATTTGAAGGTACGATATGACGCTAAGGCAGGGAAACAGTTGCCCTTTTCCATTGCCATGCTTTTGAATTGAATTGATTGTCATTTTCTGTGGGATCACTTTTTTTTATGTACCTCATTTTTGTTGTTGGGCAGTCATGTATAAAGGTTGCACTCGACTTTGTTTCTCCGGAAAATGTGCAAGAGTGCATCAGGTTGACAGAAGAATTTCGTCTGCTTCCGGAGGGGCATAGGGTGAATGAAGATAAACTAGAGGTCTACCAATCATTTCATCAAGCGTTCTTTTGATGATTTGATAAAAAGTATTCCTGTGCATAGCATGGCAATTTTCATAGCTGCAGAACTCCTAAATCTTTTACCTTGACATTGTTATCTAACTGCATTTATTAAGCACCTTTTAAAATTGTGTATGAACCCTGTTAATCTGAATCACCAGGTTAAGAAGTTAGCTCTTTATGCACTCAACCAAGCCATCGAGGATATCACCAAACATGATTGCAAGCAAAGGTTAGTGGTAGCAACTCTTTGTATCATGACAATTTGCTTCTGCTTTCTACATGTCTTGCTTTTTTGATTACTCAAATATCACATTGTAATCATTTTATTTTGATTGCGCTGAGGCACCATGTATTGACCTTGTTTTAGCATCTCCAACTTTCTGTTTTTCTACGGACAGGGCTGCTTTGTTTGCTTTGCGAACTTCTGTAGGGCCGCTTTATATGCTTGCAGATTTTTCAAAAACTTCCAACTGTTGTCACATGGAAAGATTGCTGTTTCTCACATTCTCATACTTCCAAACTAGCAACTTGCAAGAGTGGCATGTAAATGATGATATTCCTAAAAGCTGGAAGAGATGTTTACAGAATTTTCTTTGTGTTTTGCATATTCAAAGTTTTGTTCATCTGTTGTTTTTTCCCTCATTTGCATCACTTTACGGTTTATCCATTCGTCTAGGGACTCCATATATTCCACTCACTTTTAGAATATAGAGTCTAGTATAAATATATCTGATCATCCATTGAGTTATCTGAACATAGAATTAACACAATAATGTTCCTGACTTCCTCTGCACGGCTGATGGTCTTTTTGTAAATGAACCTGGGGAACTTGTGAATTCCATGTTGATGGTTCCGCAGAACACATGGACTGTTCCGTGATTTATCTTGGTTTACTTGCATGACATTGCGGTAGGTAGAACAAAGCAGCTCTCTGTAACAGTACGATAGCTGTTCTGTTGTGTTGATTGTTGAGCTTCTCAAAAGCATTCTGGCATCTCCCGTGCCGTTTGGTGCTGTTGCGATGCAGATTCTGCCTAAATAACTAGAGAAGTTGCCATCCAAAATGCACCATGTCCTGATCCTGAGATCTTTTTACATCGACAATTAAGCAGTCTCGGTTTGATAATTTACGTGGACACTTTAGTGGGATACAATGATATATCATATATATGCTTGCTCCATAGACCACTGGATGGTGTTGTTAAGATATATCATTAAGTGATTTTTGCTTTTACCAGGCCAGCGGGTGAAGTGAAAGATGAACCACCTGTCCCAATTGAAGTCGCAGAAATGGAGGAACACAAAAAATAACCAGCGCAAGCCATGTCAACATGAGTAGCACACCTGCATCTGCCCGGGATTTCTGTGGCGTCATGTTTTGATTCGGATCGTTGTTCCTCTGGACAACTAGTGCTTATGCAGGTAGTCTGACAACAAGCTGCTAGGACTAGTGAACTGGCCAGCTCTGTACCGTTGTACGAAGCATGACATCAACTTGTATATGGATGATTGTGGGTTTCATCCTTGAGTTGTGGATCAATGCATCCTTGATTTTTAGCTCCGCTTATTTCGACTTGAGTTTCTAGCTTCTGGTCTATTTTTTACTATTTATAAATTTTGTCTTTTTCTAAACGTTTGGTTTTTTGAGCTTTTTTCGTTTGTGTTGTCCGTAATGATCTTATATTTTTTGTATTTTTAATTTTTTAATTTAATTACGTTAAATAAATTATTTTTACCTATAATATAATTTTAATTAGCTACAGTGCGATTTTAGTTATAAACTATTATTTTTCAGCCCAGTCCAGCGAGCCCTTTAGTGCTCGTGTTCGCTGTTATTGGTACTAGTTTTTGTTCCGCACCGGGTGCAGCGTCTCGGCGTCGGCAGCACAAGATTGATATGATAGCTTCGGAGGAGAGGAGAGGGGAGGCGATGTCGATGGCACGCAGCACGGGCGAGATGTGTCGGTCAGTCAATGTGTGGTTCCTTCTTGGTAAAAGACGTGTCTACTGCTATAACTTCTTGACAGGAGATCCATCGAAGCAGCCAATTATTAACCAAGAGGTCACAGTAAGAATCGATGGATGATAGTAACAGCCCGGCTGCCAAGAACCACATGAACAATACATTCTCTGATATGACGTCGCATCCAACTCATCATCTTCTGATGAACAGGTAATCAAACTCCTGTCAATTTAATCAGGAACCACATGACCAATACATTAGCTGATATATCTGAGATGATATCAGACTAGAAGAAACCAGTGTAGCTTACTGTCTTTTTTTCTCCTCGAGAAAAGTATAGATTAGCTTGTTTCGTTCTGTTATCTAGCTTGTTGGACTCGAAATTAACTTGGTCTATGCAAGCAATCGATTGGTCTATGCAAGCAATCGATGCAACTCAAATTCAACACCTTGACGTGGTCCAAGGAGAACTGAACAACACTGTCGACTCGAGTTTATTTGTCTGTCTGTTTGTTCTCTCTCTCTCTCTCTCTCTTGAAAATCGCGTCACTGTCTGAGTGGATCATGCCAAGATGACTTGTCCTTTTTTTCTATCGTAGAATTGCTTCGAGATTTTCCTTGTTGAGGAATAATATTCACAAATGCAATCCACGTAACCAATTAACACAAAATTACTAAAGAATAATTGAAAAAACACCAAGAGAACGAAGTCTTTATTAATCTCAGATCTATTCTCTTTGTACATAGACTTGTCTATTTATAGTTAAAACACCTTATGGATAGTTTCGGTATTTACCCACCACGTAACCTAAAAGGTTTCGCAAAAGTCCCCCTTAGACAAATACCACGATATGCATATACCTCATTAAAAATTACTCTAAAAAACTTAGTGAAAAAAAAGATAGAGAAAAGAGTACATTGCATCCGTTTCTTGTGTCGCACTTGTTGACTCATTAAAAACCTTCACGTAAAAAAACTTCAAGAAAACTTACGAAGGAAAAAAGAGTATAATATTAGATCTTCAGGTTCATATAAAACTTTCAGTCTTAAATAGGTGCTATGCTTCAGGGGTTTACTCCCCCTGAACCTTGTAACTCGCTAAGTCGTCTCATTCCTATGCCTCGCACGCACTTCTGGTGTCTAAAGGCTAGGAGAGCTTTTGTAAATATATCTGCCAGATTATCATAAGACCTAGCTTTCAATACCTTTATCTCTCCATTCTTTTAGAGTTCGTGAGGATAAAAGAATTTAGGAGCAATATGCTTCATGATATTACTTTTAACGTAGCTTATTTGTATATGTACCACACAAGCTGCATTATCTTTATAGATAATAATGGGGTCATCGATAGTGTTTATGCCACATGACTTCTTGATGTAGCCAATAATTTACCTGAGCCAAATACATTCTCGTGAGGCTTCATACAATGTGATTATTTCTAAATAATTAGTAGACGTAGTTACCAAGATCTTGCAATGTGGCCATAACTGGTGAAATGCGACAGCGAACTTCAGCCAGTCTTGGTTAGATCGCCAGCTTGGCCGTTGGCAATTATGAAGCTCGTAGTAGAAAGACTGCCTGAATAGATTGTTGAAGACGTTGGTAGAGTCTTTGTGGATTTCAGTAGGAGGCGTAGCTCTATAGATATCGTCGTTCGCCCGCCAGAGAGGGCCTCCAATTTGGGAGGTAGAAAGTGGCGCCGACCTATGTGTTGAATCTCCAGAAAGTCTGGGTACTCTTGGGATGAAGAGATGGCCAACAAGATGAGGTGAGGAGCAATGAATATTTGGAGGAACAACTCCATCACTTTCAATCTATTCTACTTGCTAAAAGATTCACCAAATAATAAACCCCTCAACTAGATCTGGAGGATCAGAAAGGGGATGGAGGGAATTGCACTCTAGATGACTTAAACTCAGGGGACTTTGGGGGTTGGAGAAACTGAGCAAGTGGACGGGTGGAAAATCTCACCAGGGTGAAGACCACACCGCCGGCTCACCGGAGATCCAAATCGGCGATAAACGCCGATACCATAGTGGGAATCCCTCAAGGGAAGATTGATTTAGGGTAAACTACTGCTAGCTTTAGTAGATAATATACAAGGGGTGAATCCTTCTCCTTGACGACACCGACAGTGAGCCGAAGACGAAGGGAAGGGGTTAGAGCGAAAGTGGAAGGTGGCCTAGAGAAGAAGAAACACGGGATGGACAAGACAAGCACCTATATGTGTTGGAGTGGAAGTCCTATTCTAACCGGTAAAGACATGTATAATGGTATATCCGGTGGTTGTCTGTAATATATCGTCATGTTATTTATAAATAGGATTAAAGATAACTCATAAAATGTGTTATTTATATAGCTATTTGTAGTGGTCTCATACAATTAATGAGTTGTCTATACAATGATATATAAAGTAGAAAGCTATCTATAAGATTGTCTGTTAAATAGTAGATATTATTTTTCTTTCTCTTTCGTCTCATCTAAAATTTTATTTGATATAGATTTATAGGTGCTTGACATGTATTATTATATATGTCCTAGGTATTAAACTTCTAGCCGGTTAGACAGTTGTGCGACGGTTGATGATGCTAGTATTTGTTTAGTGCCGTAGCATAGTGCTGTCCAGCAGCACTAAGAGAAGAGGAAGAAAAGACAAAAGCCTGTGCTGCTGTGTGTGTCCTATGTATTTGGTTTTTCTCTATCTATCGTATGGCAGGTAGCTTGTCCTTTTCCGTCACTGTATGCGTTTTTAATGAACTCTGCCCTGTCATGGCTTCCAGCTCAGGATTTCATTCATTCCCTGACCTCAAGCATACGGGCACGTTCTTTTTGCTACAACTCGTGATTTTCGGATTATTTATACGAGAGATTACAGAGTAACAAAAACTCACATGTAGTTTTTACCGATATAAATAAAGTCAGTAAAGTATGTACTATAATTAACTAGTAGATCATCAAGGAAGACTGGATTTCCAAAGGAGAAATTACAAGCAAATTCAGTATGGAAATACAGCTCTGATTACAAACAAGTCGGATGAGAAAATAAATGATAAGTCTTTGTTAAACAGAAACGAAAGAAACACTAGACCCTCGCAAAAAAGAAGAAGAAAATTAAATTAAATTGGAAGAAAGGATCCACACTTTCCGGAACCAAGTGACAGATAGGAATAGAGGATAGCTAAGAAAAGGACAAGGAAGCGGCGGCCATGCAAGCCAAGTCAGCTTCCACCCTCTCCAACGAACCAGTCCACGCACCAACACGTCGCTTCTTTGTGCCGCTGACACCCGGCCCCACCTAAATATATGGTCCCACGTGGCATTGGAACACAGCTCCCATCCCCGGACTCGTTCTCCGCCTCTGCCGTATATATATATCAACGACGCCGCGGCGCCCCACCACTCCCTCCGCCCTCTCCGCCTCCAAGAACACAAGCCCCAGCCCACCGAGGATGGCCGAGCCGCCGCCGCCCACCGGGATGGGCTTCCTAGGCCTGCTCAGCTTCCGCCGCAGCGCCACTGCCGTCGCCTCCTTCGACCCCGCTCAGGACGACGACCTCCTCGTCCTCGACGCCCTCCAGGCTCACGTCGCCGACCGCCTCGCCGCCCTCTCCGCCTCCTCCCAGCCGCAGTCCCCCGTCCTGTCCCTCGCCTTCCTCTCCAAGCTCCTCGACGCTGTCCTCTCCTCCGACGCCGCCTTCCGCAACGTCCTCGCCATCGCCCCCGTCGCCGCCACGCTGTCCAAGCAGCCGGCCGATCGCCTCGCCGTCGACCTCCTCGACCGCGCCGTCAAGACCCTCGACGTCCTCAACGCGGTCTCCCTCACGCTCGCCTCGCTCCGCGGCTCGCACCGCGCGGCGCTCACCGCCGCCTCCTGCCTCCTCGGTCGGCCCCTGCACCGCTCCCACTTCGCCCGCTCGCGCCGGGCCATCTCCAGGCTATTCCCGGACGCCGCCAAGGTCCCCGCGCCGTCCCCTTCCTCCCGCACCGCGCGCGCGCTTTCGTTCAGCGTGTCCAAGAACTGGTCCTCGGGGCGCCACGTGCACGCCATGGCGGCGCACCTCGCGCCGCCGCTGCAGGCACCTGCGGCTGCCTCCGCCGGCGCTGGATGCGGGCTCGGGCTGGCCATCTACACCATGAGCTCGGTTCTCGTGTTCGCCATGTGGGCGCTGGTCGCCGCGGTGCCGTGCCAGGACCGGTCGTCCGCGGCTACCAACCCCCCTGTCGCGCCGCCGAAGCAGGCGCAGTGGGCGACGCCGATGTCGTCTCTCCAGGAGCGGATCGCGGAGGAGTGGAGGCGGAGGGAGAAGAAGGGGTCATCGTCCGGGTCGGCGGCGACGACGGGGCTCCTCGCCGAGATGCAGGCCGTGGAGCGCGCCGCGCGGGAGCTGAGCAGTCTCCTCGAGGAGATCGCCGAGGAGGAAGAGGCGGAGGAGGGAGTCAACGAGGAGCGCGCGGGGGAGGTTGTGGAGCGCGCGGAGGCGCTGGCGACCGCGTGCCGGGCGCTGGAGGAGGGCCTCGCCCCGCTGGAGCGGCAGGTGCGGACTGTGTTCCACCGCGTCGTGGCCAGCCGCGCCGAGGTCGTGCGCTGCATGGAGCACAGCGCGCGCAGCGCCAGCGCCAATGCCGCGGCGTCCGCCTCCAGCGTGCCGCCGCCACACCACCATTCCTTCTGAGCGGCTTTCCGTTCGGTGGAGGGAAAGGTGTGTTTTTTCAAGGGTTAAAATTACTTTTTTTTTCTTTACTGTACTGTGCCTGATGTGGCTGTAAAAACTAACTTGTTGGATTAGTGTGTGCTGTATTGCTGAATGTTGATGCATGCTGCAGAGCGGAGGAGAGGAGAATGTATTATGCGGTGAAAAGTGAAAAGAGTCAAGGATTGTAGAATTTGTCCATTCTCTGACCGAGTGCCTCTGTGTTCCAATTGTTCCTTGATCGAGACTTTGATCTCTGCAACTGCAATGCCATCCAATTGTTTCAGACGAGCAGAGTTTACTAGTATTGCCCAGTTGCATCTTGCAGTTGACAAAGCCACGTGCTGATGACTGAGTGCTAGGATCATGTGGTTCCTTTCAAGATTTAGTAAAGCTTTTCTCTGCCTCTTTACTAAAAAAAGAAGACGATCAAATGGTTGACTCAAATCGGCCTGCACCTAACATTGACGGACAGGGGATGGCCGAGGCTGACCAAGATTTCAATGCCCAGAGAGAGAGAGAGGTGCAGGCACAGCTGGGCTGGGGCTTAGCTGTGGCACCAGTTTGTTTCGATTTGAATTTCTGGTTTCTTGCTTATTTTTTATTATTTCTAAAATTCATTATTTTCTAGATTTTTAGCTTTTTTGCCGGTTCTTCTTTCCTGTATTCGTTTACGTTGTCCGTGATAGACTAACATATTTTTTCTATTTTTAAATTTTATTAATTTTAGTTATGTCAAATAAGTCATCATCAGTTACAGTATAATGTCAGCCAGCTACAGTATAATTTTAGCTATAAATCAGCTTATTTCAGCTCAACCGAGCGGCAAAGCTGTAGTATTCTTGAAAAAAAAAGGATGTGTGCTAGCTGCTACTTGCTGCCGCCTGTAGGAAATAGAAGAACCTTCCTGTTCTATCCACATGATCCAGTTGACTCCAAGGGCCGTACAAATTGTACTAGTATTTGACAAATGGGCTTTGCGACTCTGAAGGCATGAGTTATTCTCTGCACTTCACTTGTTCTTCCTTTCGGCAGAATCATATTTGCAACTGCTGAGCATTTACGATTACACCGGTGCAGTGAAACATGGGATGTAGATTGTTAACAGCTTTAGGCCACAAACGTGTAGCAACCAACGCAAATGCTATCCCACATGTGGTGCGACTTCTTCTAGCAGATGATGATCTGCATGGTCCTACTGACTTGTTAGGATGACCTAGCTACCTTCAGCAGCAAAGAAGAATACTCTCTTTACTCTGAAGCCCTGGAACATTGTCACTCGTCCTTTCATCACATTTTCCATGCTACTACTGGTAGTACTGGATAGGACAATTCTAACTAATGCTATCAATCAGCAAAAGTCAGATGTGCTAATCTCAAGATATGATCTTGTAGGCCCTTGCACGGTTGCACGGTGACACAACTGATGGGCTAGCTAATCCGAACGACCACTGATCAGCTGCACCAACCAGCTTCAGCTTTGCTCATCATGGGCGATTACTACTGCGTCTTGAATTAATGTTGCACTTCAAAATTAGTATAGCAGCAGCTAAGAATGACATGGAACCCTCCATCTGAACCGCTCAGCTGAGCTCAACAGTTAATTAATGGGCCCAAATTGTCGGACAGAAAGCAAGTATAGTACTACTAGTATCAATTGACATGAGGAGCTGTTGCATTTGTGCGGTTGTTCCAAAAAAAAAAAAGGGTACTCGTTTGTTTGATTTGTCTGTCACGTTTTGCGTTCTGTCGACATGGTTAGAGCTGAATGCTGATTCGTGATCTTGCAAATAAAATGCTCGGGTTCTCTCTTTCCAAAAAAAAGAAGTAAAATTAATGCCCAGGTGCCATTTCAGGAAGTAAAACTGAACCCTGCGTGTGCATAACGCCAAGGCTCGGCCTTTCAGAAACCATTTTTTTCTTAATTTGTGATCGGGTCATTTGTTTTGTCAAAATGCCTGCAAATTTATTGTTTTCCCCAAAATCAAGAAGCAGCAAAGTGAGTAGCAGCAGACGGAGAGCCCCCCAACAAAGTTTCAGACGGGAGGCCAGGGCAGAGTAACTGTCAAGAAAATATCCTTCTGAATGTACCCTGCGTGGCCGGTAGTTGTGAATCTGTTGAATGTTGTCAAGAGAGTTCGTGTTCAGACTTGAAATGTCTCTCTGAATGCGCTCTGCGTGGTCGGTGGTTGTGATTCTGTTGCCATCAAAGTTGCCACTTCACTTGCGTCTCAACTCTGAACAAGCTAAATGTGAGTTTTTAATCTGAATCCTATTCAGTTTGTTTTCGTTTTCAATATAGAGTTTACTTCTACTTAAACTTACTTTGTAAACACTATAAATATATCCATGTAGACCATAAGAAAGGCAAAAGATTCATTGTAAACACGTCCTCGTATAGCAAATTCCGTTTTTATACGTCCATAGTTTTTCTCGCAAATGTTTTAAACGTAAATCTGTCTCTCACTTCTTTGATTATCTACTTTCATCATGCGTTTTTGTAACAAATGGTATCAGAACGCTATGTTCTAGATCAAGGCCGCTGCCCCCGGAGGAAACTGCTGGGACGGCCATTGGACGAACAAGGGTGGCATTCGCGCATGGTATCTCCAAGGTGACATCCAAGAGGCATCAAGAGGTGGCACCTGAGTGGCATTGCACGCCATGAAGGAGCGATTAACTTATAGAAAACGAAAAAAACATCCGGTTTGTCAGAGTTCTCTGTGACATAAACTTAGCCCTCTGCGTCTGTGATCTGTCAAAATGCAAAGATGCATACTATTCCACCGCCCACCTGTTGCGGAAGAGCCAATTGGTGACCGCCGGGAACAATGCGCGCCGGAGCACTTGTTGCTCCCAAATTTCCACCAAAGCTGGAAAGGCATGTTGATAGATCCAAAATATTACGTATAGATCCTTGTCATACAAAAACACAATAACAGGCTAATAAAGCTCGAGGTACAAGCGGCAGCACAGAGGTGCATCAGTCACATTGAAACAAGCTAACTTTCAAACATTACAGAAAATACTCTAAAGAATATTTTTCAGCCACAATTCTCTAGGAATAGCACCACCGCTTACACAGCAGCAGACATCACCTGTTCAACTGATTTCCCTTCAATCCCCTCCAGCATCCTTGACATCCACAGTGAACTCGTACTCCTGATCGCAGCCCAGATAGGAATCTGACATCAAGTAGACCATGTAATCCTTCCTCCCTGCTTCTGCAGCAGCAGTGAACTCGAGCTTCACTCGAGCCCTCCTCTGGAGTGCAACCCTCTTAATTGCCAGCAACTGGTTTGTCGAGCTATCACCAATCACCAGCCACCAGCCTTCTTCCTTGGGCTTTGGGTACCTGGGAGCATGAACTGGCCCAACCTCGGACGGCAAGTTTGTCATGTCACGCTCTAGCGTTACTTGCACTGTTACATTGTCACCGGCCCTTATATCATCACCCTCACGAACTTCATAAGCCATATCAACGTTGGGAAACCGTTTGAAGAATTCAATGATATCCTGCAGCTGAGGGTTTGATAGTTGCAGCAGATCTCGCATCTCATCGGTACTCATCTCAGCCAGATCAAAGATACTCTCAATGGCCTTCCCTTCATTTTCCTGGCACCTCCGGGCTAAATCCTTGGTGAAGTGTGGAAGTTGAAGCAGCACAGAATCACGATCCCACATGCCTTGTGTCACCATTTGACTCAACTCCATTGCATTAAGAGCAAGAGTGAGCCATCCATTGCTGGAGATAACATCAACCATTGCCTGGAGCAATCTATGGGCAGAAAGGAATATCTCCCGCTGGTCAGCTGCCAGGTTCCCTAACACCGTGTGCCTTGAAAAGTGGGCTTGCAGTAGTGCGTTGGCCTTGACATGTGGATCACCGTACTTGGGCTTCTCAATAGAAAATCTCTGGTGACGAACCAGCCTCTCAATGAACTCTTCCTCACCAGGGCGACTCGGAAGCTCTGCATATTCTGATGCAGAAGCTAGAATCTCCAGGAGACCTTTCATCTTAGTCTTCTGAGTTAGCATCGAACTGAACCGCTCAATAGTTGTGTAGCTAATGTAGTAGTATGAGGCAATGAGACCAAGGTTGAGGGGCTTCAGGTATATATCCTCCTCTACAGCCACACACTTGCTTGATTCTAGGTCATTCAATACTGTCTCGACCAGCTCAGAAAGATGATCTGAGAGGTGCCTGTGACTTACACCCTGCAGATTGTAGTAGTTAGGGTTCTTGGTCAGCCGCCGATACATGAAAGTCCAAGTAAGATAATCCACGGCATCTTGCTTGTTTTCTATAACACCAACAACAACTTCAGCATTCATATGATCATGCAAGAAATGGTGAAGATGGCTCTCAACGGGGAAGGCCTCAAAAAGGAACTTCTTGTAGTATTCCTTGCGAGGTGCATGGCACAATATAACACATTTCCCTGAGTTATCTTGAAGAGGCCTGCTGGCATGACCCATCATTTGTAGCAGATCAGTAATCGGATAATCAGTATGAGCATTCTCCCGGCCATCATAATACTGGGTTCCCATCACAACAACCAGATGAGCAGGCAATGATCTTCCCCAGCACATTGTGCTGCTCGCAACACACACTTGGATCCTCCCACCAAGAAACAGCTGAGTTACAAGTTCCTTATCAAGGTCACTTAGACCCTCATGCAAGTAGCCTACACCACATTTCAGCGTATTTTTAAGTGTTTCTTCATTGACACCTCTAGTAAAAGTATCCATCTCATCTTCTGACCCAAGAAGGAAAGGTGTTCCACCACCCTCAGCGCTTGAGTATGCACACAAGTCCAATGCAGTCAACCTTGCATGCTTACGTGTCGGTACAAACACCAGGGCAGGCTTACCATTCTTTGCGTGTTGTGTGATAGCAGTGTATGTTGGCTTTGTCATTGCTTGCATTCTCGCCTCAAAATTTGCTATATCCACACCCTGAATGTGTATTTCTAACGGCACTGGTCGCACTGCTGGAGGGAAGTTGAAGAGTCCGTGGGAGGTGGCGCCGAGCCATTCTCCGAGATCTTTAGCATTTGCAAGTGATGCTGAAAGCGCCACAATCCGGATGTTACTGCCAATATGACTTGCAATACGCCTCATCCTAGAGACAATGATTTCCAAAGCATGTCCCTTTTCAGATCCAATCAGATGAAGCTCATCAACAATAAATAAGCTGACCTGTTGGACGTGTTTTCGCTGTTTCCACCGGCGAGAGAGTGCATCCCACTTCTCAGGAGTACTAATAATGATCTCCCCTTTATCAAGGAGCTTCAAATCAGCTGCAGTTTCACCTGTTAGCTCAACTACACGAGCAAATCCTCCAAATTTCCTTTCCCAGTCCCTGCATCGTTCTTTTGCGAGAGCTTCAATAGGAGCTATATACACGACGCGCATGTTGGTTTCGCCAGATTGTGCCTTCTGGTGGTTCCTTAGTATAGCAAACTCCGCACATATCGTCTTTCCACTACCTGTGGGCGCAGCAACCAACACGCTGTCATCACTGTTATACAAGACAGTGAACACTTGAGTCTGGATGGGGTTGAAATGTTTAAAAGCACTATAAAGGCCTTCATATCGTGCATTTCTCAATGCAGTAACAGGTAGTGGCTGCAGATCAAGCAATTCAGTGGGTGGAGCACATTTTTCTGGAAGAATTAAGTGCCTAAAACAGACAGGAAGAATTGTCTGAGAACCAAGCCACTTGTCAGACACAACTCGTATAAAGTACTGAGGGGGCAGTGGCTCATATATTGGCACTGTAAAGTTAAGTGTATGATCTTCATCCACGTATTGTTTCTTAAGCATGAAGTACTCATGGTGAAGAATGTACTCGCCGTCATTGTCCTCCACTATAACCCAAAAGGGTTCCACATATCCATGTACCTTATCATCCCATTGGAAATCAGGTGTTATAGTCAGCTCAAAACCCAAAACTGAACGAGTAATAGGTTGAACATGGGCTGAAAGGTTCAGCTTTGGTAACTGGTGGATGCACTTGTGCAGCTGCCTTCCCATCTTTGGATAACGGATTAGCTCACCAATTTCCTGTGATGATAGGTCATAGTGCCTCTCCCAAGCCAATTCTTTTTTCTCCAGTTTCATCAGGATTTCCTTTGGAATACCAGGAAATTGGCGCAAGGGAGTTTGGACACTCCACATCTGCTTATCAATCATCTTGCAAAGATTCAGAGCCTTCTCTGTTAGCTGAGCCCATCCTCTCTTCAAAACTATCTCAAATAGTGCTCGTAAGAGGCGGCCAGCACTCTGCATCATAAGAGAATAATATATAAGAATACTAGACCAAATAAGCAAGCAATTCAAATTCAGGATGTGTATTCAGTAGAGAGCACATTACCTGTCTGATGTAGACCATATCAGAACTAAGGGAGAGACCCTCTAGTTTTAGCCTAGAAATATATGCTTGCAGCAGAACATTGATCTTTGCACTGGGCTCCTCCAAGCTCTCTTTCACAGGAATTGGCACACGATCCAAAAGCTTTGCCAGCTCCATTTTCTCATCTTGCCTGACACTAACATACTTAAATTCTTCACTCAGAGAGAACAGTCGACACAGCTCAATATCACCCATTGTAGGCTTCAGGTACTCATTGTAAGTTGAAATAGTCCCGTGACTAATATAGTAATAACTAGCAATCCTTCCCAGGTCAGTAACCTGAAAGTATCCTGTTTTCCTGTCATACTTCATCAAATTGTTCCTATCTAACAGATTTGCAGCCGAGTGTACCTGCAGCAGCACATAAGTACAGGAATCAGCAGTGGAACAAGAAGACGAGTGAAACAAATTATGCAAGATCAAGAGAGCATCTAGAGAACCATATTAACAATATGAGCATGAAATAATTGCTGACTAGATTGCTCTGATATTTCTCGAAGATTTTGTGCCAGTATCGAGATGCAAATTGAATACTTTCAATTAAACCAATATGGAACTCATTCAACAAAAGCCAAATAGCAGTGAGTTTCTTTTCTTTCCTTTTACAAAAAATACTACATTATCTGATAGGATTATACTGCCCCCTCCTTCATTTTTACATAACCCTTAAATTTATAACAATCTCAAGCAAATGTTTCACATGATAAAACTAGAACATGCCTTGACTACAACATAATAGTCTGTGTTGAATTTGTGTATCTACCCAAAAAAACTGCACAGTTTTTTCCTGCCTACCCATACCACATTGTTACTATTTCTATAAAATACCTTACCAATACAAGTGCTACATTTTGGTATGAATGTATATCACTATATAAAACTGCTAAGAAATGGAACAGACATTCTCACCAACAAGGATGTTCGTTTCATGTTAACATTCTACAAATTCTCACCAACAAGGACGTTTGTTTCATGTGAATATTCTACAAATTCTCACCAACAAGGACGTTTGTTCCATCTGACTATTCTACAAATGTACAACTATAATGCACCTGGCAACAAAACCATGAACCCATACAGGCACAGGTGTTTTTCTCTGTTTCCAGGGGCAAAAACAAATATCCATTATAAACCCATACATGTTAGTATGATGCTACTGGATGATTTCATGTAGCCATTCGAATGCAAAAAAAATAACTTTGTGCTGCTCCAATTTCCTGTAATGCCCGGATGCCATTGCCCTAGTAAAGTAGTAACATGTCACTGGAAGCACAGTATTTTCCAAACATAGCATTTTAATACTGAACATCTCTCAGTAGACACCCAGAAAAATTAACCGGAGAGATTATTTATGAATGGGCCTAGCTCATGCAACTGTTGAACACTAGAATGTAGCGAGCAAAAAAAAACTTGAACACAGGGTAGAGAAAACCTAGGAAACAGGTGGCCTCTACAGATAGATAAACTTAAAGAGAATATATTAGCAATTAGTGCATAAGTACAAGCACAACAGCCAAACAAATGCTGGAGAAATAAAACATCAGGATGATGGGATTACTATGGAACTTTAAAAAAAAAACAGAACATAGATATGGCATGTACTTACCAAGTCAGCTCTCCTTTCATCTAGTGTTTTGTCTCTCTCCATGATATCTGCTGGTAAACCATACAATGTTGGATTCCGGAGCATCCTGATGTAGAGGTATGTGTAGCCAAGCCACGAGCATGCCTCCCGAGCATTCTGAATAGTTCCCAGAACAATTTCTGCATTTAATTGATCAGCCAATCTGGATATGAACTGACTCTCTATAGGCAGTTGTTGATTCATAAGAGACAGGTAGTATTGCAATTCACTGTGGCCAGTTAAGATTATTCCTCTCCATGTGTGTCATACTGAGGCCTGCCTGCACGACCAAGCATCTGCATGACATCCAGAGGACTTAGTTCTGTCCAAGCACCCTTTTCTGGATTGTAAATCTGGGTTCCTTTATAATAACAGTGTGTGCAGGCAAATTGACACCCCATGCAAGGGTGGCTGTCGAAACGAGGACCTGTATATGTTTATCAGCAAAAGTTCCTCAACAAGTTCACGGTCTACCCTTGCCAACCCAGCATGATGAATTGCAAAGCCATATGGCAAAGGTCTTTAAGATCACTGCTTTTGACAAGATCTGCATGAGTGCCAAGAATCTCTTGGCTTGCACTCTCATCCTTCAGAAAGCGGGTCAATGTGTCATTAGCCAATGCAGTGTCTCTGATGGCACGAGCAGTTTTCGCTGTCTCCTTCCTCGAGTGCACAAATATAAGCACTTGATGCTTACCAGCAGCAGCCATAACCTTCTCATAGCAAATCTCATTCATCAACTGAAACCTCTGCAGTGGCTTCCTCACAGTGACCCCAATGTATTGCTGAGCAAGAGGGCAAGGTCGGTAACTGTTATCGAAATGGAAGAGACCATCAGAGCGAACACGCAAAAACACTGCAACATCTTCATGGTTTGGAAGAGTTGCTGAGAGGCCAACTAGACGGATATGTTCCTTGGTCGTCTCAATCTGCCGGACTGTTCTAGAAACAATGCTCTCCAGAACAGGCCCTCTGTTATCATGAAGTAGATGGATCTCATCAATGATTAGAAGCTTTACCATTTGAGTATAGGTTCTGTCACCTGATTTCCTTGTAACAATATCCCATTTCTCAGGTGTGGTGACAATAATCTGTGTTTCGTCAATCTGTTGTTTGGTCAGGTTCTGGTCTCCGCTGAGCTCCCTAACAGTAACGTTGAACTCTTTCAGCCGTGCCGACAAATTTCCAACAACTTCAGCAACCAAAGCTTTCATCGGGGCCACATAGACAATTTTGTACTTGGTGTTGTCAAACTCTCCATCCTTCATATGCAAACCAATCTGCTGAAGAATCGTAAGCACAGCCACGTTGGTTTTCCCAGCACCTGTTGGAGCACAGAGAAGGATATTTTCTGGTTTGAAAAGGGCAGTATCATAAACCTTGCTTTGAACCCTATTCAGCTGTGTCATCCCAGCAAAAGCTGGTTGAGCCCACTGCGGCATATCAGATATCTTCACAATCTTCTCCCCAGTTTCATATGGCCTAGGTTTCAATGCTGGCACATGGACCTCCTCATACCCCTTATGAGGTGTTCTAAATGATCCTGGAGGAAGTTCACATTTCTTGTTGGCCATCAATAGACCACCTTGCTGAAAGGAGAGGCTGTCAAGATCCAGCAGCTGCCTCTGGCCTTTCAACCATCCACTCTCCATATCCCGGTCAACTGCCCTCGATCCCTTGCACCATCAGCACCAGCACTGTCATTGTTTAGAAGCCTCTTGGCCTCATCCTGATACTTTTCTCCAGGTTCTTCTGCCTCTCCTTTGCAGATGCTCTGGTTGCATGTAGTAGTAACATGTCACTGGAAGCACAGTATTTTCCAAACATAGCATTTTAATACTGAACATCTCTCAGTAGACACCCAGAAAAATTAACCGGAGAGATTATTTATGAATGGGCCTAGCTCATGCAACTGTTGAACACTAGAATGTAGCGAGCAAAAAAAAACTTGAACACAGGGTAGAGAAAACCTAGGAAACAGGTGGCCTCTACAGATAGATAAACTTAAAGAGAATATATTAGCAATTAGTGCATAAGTACAAGCACAACAGCCAAACAAATGCTGGAGAAATAAAACATCAGGATGATGGGATTACTATGGAACTTTAAAAAAAAAACAGAACATAGATATGGCATGTACTTACCAAGTCAGCTCTCCTTTCATCTAGTGTTTTGTCTCTCTCCATGATATCTGCTGGTAAACCATACAATGTTGGATTCCGGAGCATCCTGATGTAGAGGTATGTGTAGCCAAGCCACGAGCATGCCTCCCGAGCATTCTGAATAGTTCCCAGAACAATTTCTGCATTTAATTGATCAGCCAATCTGGATATGAACTGACTCTCTATAGGCAGTTGTTGATTCATAAGAGACAGGTAGTATTGCAATTCACTGTGGCCAGTTAAGATTATTCCCTCTCCATGTGTGTCATACTGAGGCCTGCCTGCACGACCAAGCATCTGCATGACATCCAGAGGACTTAGTTCTGTCCAAGCACCCTTTTCTGGATTGTAAATCTGGGTTCCCTTTATAATAACAGTGTGTGCAGGCAAATTGACACCCCATGCAAGGGTGGCTGTCGAAACGAGGACCTGTATATGTTTATCAGCAAAAAGTTCCTCAACAAGTTCACGGTCTACCCTTGCCAACCCAGCATGATGAATTGCAAAGCCATATGGCAAAAGGTCTTTAAGATCACTGCTTTTGACAAGATCTGCATGAGTGCCAAGAATCTCTTGGCTTGCACTCTCATCCTTCAGAAAGCGGGTCAATGTGTCATTAGCCAATGCAGTGTCTCTGATGGCACGAGCAGTTTTCGCTGTCTCCTTCCTCGAGTGCACAAATATAAGCACTTGATGCTTACCAGCAGCAGCCATAACCTTCTCATAGCAAATCTCATTCATCAACTGAAACCTCTGCAGTGGCTTCCTCACAGTGACCCCAATGTATTGCTGAGCAAGAGGGCAAGGTCGGTAACTGTTATCGAAATGGAAGAGACCATCAGAGCGAACACGCAAAAACACTGCAACATCTTCATGGTTTGGAAGAGTTGCTGAGAGGCCAACTAGACGGATATGTTCCTTGGTCGTCTCAATCTGCCGGACTGTTCTAGAAACAATGCTCTCCAGAACAGGCCCTCTGTTATCATGAAGTAGATGGATCTCATCAATGATTAGAAGCTTTACCATTTGAGTATAGGTTCTGTCACCTGATTTCCTTGTAACAATATCCCATTTCTCAGGTGTGGTGACAATAATCTGTGTTTCGTCAATCTGTTGTTTGGTCAGGTTCTGGTCTCCGCTGAGCTCCCTAACAGTAACGTTGAACTCTTTCAGCCGTGCCGACAAATTTCCAACAACTTCAGCAACCAAAGCTTTCATCGGGGCCACATAGACAATTTTGTACTTGGTGTTGTCAAACTCTCCATCCTTCATATGCAAACCAATCTGCTGAAGAATCGTAAGCACAGCCACGTTGGTTTTCCCAGCACCTGTTGGAGCACAGAGAAGGATATTTTCTGGTTTGAAAAGGGCAGTATCATAAACCTTGCTTTGAACCCTATTCAGCTGTGTCATCCCAGCAAAAGCTGGTTGAGCCCACTGCGGCATATCAGATATCTTCACAATCTTCTCCCCAGTTTCATATGGCCTAGGTTTCAATGCTGGCACATGGACCTCCTCATACCCCTTATGAGGTGTTCTAAATGATCCTGGAGGAAGTTCACATTTCTTGTTGGCCATCAATAGACCACCTTGCTGAAAGGAGAGGCTGTCAAGATCCAGCAGCTGCCTCTGGCCTTTCAACCATCCACTCTCCATATCCCGGTCAACTGCCCTACGATCCCTTGCACCATCAGCACCAGCACTGTCATTGTTTAGAAGCCTCTTGGCCTCATCCCTGATACTTTTCTCCAGGTTCTTCTGCCTCTCCTTTGCAGATGCTCTGGTTGCATGTAGCTGCTCCAATATTGGAGCTAAGCTTGCGTTGCTCATCATCTCTTCCTCTATCTCCTTCCGCTGTTCCTGATCTTCAGCCCTGGCTAAGCGGGTACACCAAACTATCTTGAGTCGGTTGCGTAGTAGCAATTTAATGAGGTCAAACTTCTCATAGTCCAACAGCATGACAAGGCGATTCTCGACATCTCTGTCGTCACCCTCAGCAATTATCTTCAAGATCTCCTCGGCAAGCTTCTGGCTGTGCTGGGGATCAATATCTTCATATGCTTGCGATATCTTCCTCTGAAGCCAGTAAGCATCAATGTCTTGCACGTTTATGGTTAGCCCCTCGTTGGAGTTCTGCATATCATCGTCATCTAACTCACCACCCATTTGCATAGCTCCAGGACCGTTCAATTCAGCCACATCGTCGTCATCCTCTTCGTCCAACTCATCTTGCACCTGATCAAGAAAAGAGTTATAAGACGTTTCAGTCAGGCACAGCAAGAAAGACATTCTAGACAGAAGGTTGGGTTGCATGTATGTACCTGATCAAAATCACTCTCCTCGTCATCTTCATCCTCTTCGAACTCAACAGCAACACCAATATCATCATCCAGTGTCGTGTCCATGCCATCACCAGAAGGCACACCGGCAGAATCGCCGGCGGCAGCATCATGGAAATCCGTGATGAGCTTCCCGATGGAGACGAGCTGGTCGAACATCTGGTTGGAGATAGGGTTGAGGAGCTTCTCGATCTCCTTCTTCTTGTCAGGGCTCTTGATCTTGTCATTCTTAAGAACGGTGAGCACCTCATCAGCGGCGCCGCCAAGCACATCAAGCGGCTGGCCGCCGAACTGCTGCTGGATGACGCTGAGCAGGGCCTCGTAGGCGGCGCGCGTCTCCTTGGTCTGGGGCTTGTAGACGACGTCGTCGGCGAGGGAGAGCACGCTGACTTCGCGCTGGGCAGCTGCGGCGCGGCGCCTGCGCTTGGCGTCGCGGCGGGGGACGTCGGGGTCGGCGGCGTCTCGCTCCTTCTTCTTGCGCGACTTGTTTAGCTTCTCCTCTAGCTCGGGGGCCTTGGTCTGGACGGCGCGGTCGCCGAAGCTCCTGGGGTCGATCCTGCCCCAAAGCGTCTCGGGCTCGCCGGTGGGCTCGTGCGTGTCGCGGGGGCGCGAGTCGGTGGTGAGGACGAGGCTGGAGTTGGCGCGGTACTCGTACTGCTTGAAGCGCGCGTGCGCCTCCGCGCCGCCGCCCAGGTTCGCCATGACTGTAGCCCGGATCGAGGGAAGGCAGGAGTCAACAACCAGCCGGGATGGAAGCGAATCGAAGCAGAAGAGAAGACGCAGCAGGGCTAGGTTAGGTTTTGGGGGGCTTACCTTTGGTTGGGCGAGTCGAGGGCGGCTAGCTACCTCTCCTCGTGGAGTGCCCCTGGAGGAGCCGCGGCGTCCGGCCGCCGCTGGTCGCGCGCGGCGCTTCTCCTCCTCTCGTCGCGGCGGAGATGGGGGAGAGAAGGGGTTTGATTTGGGGGGAAAGGCGGAGATCGGATGGGGTGGGCCGGCTCCTTGCCTGGAATAGGACGAGCGAGCCCTAGGCGCCTAGGTTAGTGAGGTCTCCGGGCCGTCCGATCTGACGCATGAAGGACGATCCGCCCGTCCGCTCTTGCGCCGTCATGGGTTCATCGGCCCCGCGAGTCCCTCCCTATCTCCTCCCCATTCACCGCGAGTCGTGTGGACACTGCTACTCCACCTGCCGGTCTCTCTCTCGCTCACCTCTTTTCCTGCCACCACCGCTCACTCTTCCTGCTTTCTGCCTGTCTTCACCGTCCCGAGTGCCCACACGGCTGAACCCTAGCTCGCTCTAGGCTGGTTACTGTTAAAACTAAACTTGTTGTGTTATTTTGTACTCGTGTGTCGAGTATTGTTGAGTGATCTAACCAGTGGTCAAAACCAATGGTCGTAGCCAGCGGTCGAAGCCAGTAGTCATAGCTACAGTGGACGTAACTACAGTGGTCATAGCTACAATGGTCGACAAGCTATGGTCGAAGCTATGATCAAGGCTCGAAGACCTGTGTGGTCAGAGATGCGATCGAAAAACTATGGTCGACAAGCCGTAATCGATGAAGTGATCGACAAAACGTGGTCAAGAAGCTGTGGTAGTGAGGTGTGGTCGAAGGTGTGGTTAAAGTTGTGGTCGAAGCTGTAGTTGGAGGACTCGAATCATGTGGTCATGGTGCCTGTGCATGGAGTCGAAGTACGTGGTCACACTCATAGTTGCGAGGAGTACTATAGCAGTCGTGTGCGATTGGTCATTGTAGCAGCTGTTGGTCACTGTAGCGATGGTCGACATCTTTGCGTGGTGTGGGCGGCTACCGAGCGCGTGGGCAGGTGGCTAGTCACTCTAGCAGTCGTCAAGAAGCAGTGCGCGGGGCGCATAACCGAGCAATGTGGGCAAGCAGCGAGTTGAGGCCGAAAAACCGGATCGAGAGGAATGGTCGCCGAGTATGTAGCGAGTAGGTGCGTACATAAGTGGTGTAACCGTGTGTGCATGAGGCTTATTTAAGGCATGCAAATCTGTAGAGCTCGATAGTGATTGAGAAAATAGAGTAAATAGAAGAGGAAGGGAGAAAAGGCGTGTGTGTCAGAAAGGAAGTTCCCTCCTTGTGTTTTTGCTTGTTCTCTCTCCACTAGTATGCGTTTCTTCCTTTGTCTGGACCAACAATTGGTATCAGAGCTTGGTGATTCATGTGAGTCGGAGAATCAGTGCTTGGTGTTTTATGTTAGTCGGAGAAGTAGCCAAGGCGAAAGGCTTCTGCAACTGACCGTGCATTGGTTGGATATGAGGGGTTGAGGCGAGAAGATACTGTAGCTGACCGTGTGTCGGTCGGATGGTGACGTGTGTTCGGGTCGGCGTGAAAGCGCATGTAGCGACGTGCATCGGACGGAGATGCACAGGGTGATGGCGATAAGCCGGCTGCAACACCAAGCGCCCAAGAACATGACGGCGGAGCTTTGCATGGCCATGGCGAGACTGGTTGTATACCAGCGTCATACGCGATGTGCGTAGTGGCAATGCCAGTGGCGAAGGGCAATGAACAGCGCCGATGCGGATGAGCCATAAGGAAAGTCGGTATGTGGCCAATGATGGTGGTCGTAGCCATTGTCACAAGAAGGCGCATGAGTCACGCAAGAATGTTGCTATGTGCGGCAAGATGCTGCTGCGTGCAGCAAGAGCAAGAAGGCGTGTGAGTCACGCAAGAAGGTTGCTGCGTGCGACAAGATGGAGCGGTTGAACGTATCGAAATTTGACAACAAAATTAGGGAGGTGAATGTTGGAACTTATCTTGTTGTGTTGTTCTGTACTCATGTGTTGAGTACTGTTAAGTGGTCGTAGCCAGTGGTTGTAGCCAATGGTTATAGCTAGTGGTCATAGCTAGTGGTCGTAGCCAGTGCTCGTAGTCGGTGGTCATAGCCAGTGGTCGAAGCAGTGGTCGTAGTCAATGGTCGTAGCCACAGTGGACGTAGCTACAATGGTCATAGTTACAGTGGTCGAAGACGTGGTCGAAGGTATGGTCAATGCCGAGGTCGAAGCCACGGTCGCAGCTACAGTAAGACGGTCGGTGATCGAAGACCTGTGTGGTCAGAGATGCTGTCGAAGAACTATGGTCGACAAGCCACAGTTGGTGAAGTGATTGACAAGACGTGGTCAAGAAGTCGTGGTCGTGAGGTGTGGTCAAAGACACCGTGGTCGAAGGCGTGGTCAAAGCTGCAGTTGGAGGACTCGAAGCCTGTGGTCGTGGTGCCTGTGCGTGGAGTCGAAGTACGTGGTCACGATCGTAGCTGCGAGGAGTACTATAGCAGTCGTGTGCAGTTGATCACTGTAGCAGTCGTCAGCATACTGTGCGATGTGGGTAGGCGGCTGAGCGCGCGTGGGTAGGTGGTTGGTCACTGTAGCAGTCGTTAGGCGGCTGAGCGGCGTGGGTAGACGGCACGGTAGTTGAGACCAGAAAAAACGGATCAGAGGGAATGGTCGTCAGAGTATGTAGCAGTAGTGGGCGCGTGCATAAGTGGTGCAACCGTGTATACGTGAGGCCTATTTAAGGCATGTAAATATGTAGAGCTCGACGGTGAGTGAGAAAATAGAGTAAATAGAAGAGTAAGGGAGAAAAGGTGTGTGTCGCCGGAAAGGAAGTTCCCCCTTATGGTTTTGCTCGTTCTCTCTCTCTCTACTCGTATGCGTTTCTTCCTTTGTATGGGCCAACAGCCACTGCCACCACCTCTTGAGCCAGCGATGTGTGCGTCAATCGTCAAGAGGGCTTCAACCGGAGCGGTGGTAGATTAGCAGGCCCGCGGTAGCGGCGTTGGGCTCTCGAGGGTGTTAGCCGGACTGATTTGAGCATGATATAAATGTGTGACACTCTTTAAAATAGTTGATGCTCGCATAACTCTCTGTATTTACAATTAATATTGTATCTTGCAATAGTTATTTAGGAAGAAAGCACACAATTCTAAGGTTAATTATAGTTTAACTATTGATGTGCTGTTTATAGGACTAAGAAACAAATCTAGCTTTGGTATGTCCTGCTCCTTCTACAACCACCCATGAGGAAAGCTTGACAAATGTGAAAAGCTTTCATCATAATTATTTTTTTGTTTGCTAACTTGCTTTTGCATCTTATCCCCCCCCCCCTATTTTTGGATGTGATTGTTTGTACAAAAGGTAGAATTATTAACTTTGCATTTCTCTTTCTGCCCAGCTTTTAATATTCGGTGCATTAGAGGGGGATCCATTTATGGAATGGTGAATTTTATCTTCCTTTGTTTCTTTGATAAATCTAGTGTTCTATTGCTTACATAGTTTTTTTTCACAGGACAGCTCCTTTCAAGCAATTTTCTCCTCACAACTATGTATGTTATCCAGCTCCAGAACACAATATTGAGAAGGAAATAGATAAGAGCCTAGGTTTGTTAGCTTGCCTTAGGAAATAGATAAGAATTAATCGCTATGTTATCCTCAGGTAGCTGCTTTTACATTGAGATGATTAGATCTTACATGGTATGTTTATACAGTATGTGGATGGTTCCCTTCAATAACAATGCAATCTCAGGACATGCGATGCAAGGGCAGATTCTTATTCCTTTTCAAACTGGAAGCAGTTCTTTCTTTGCAGGCAACAAGAGAAGCAAGAGAATTAAAAGTAGTAGCATTTGAGGTGAGCTCCCCTCATTGTCAAGCTGTCTTCTTCCGATTTTGGAAGTAATACTATTTTTTAAATATCTAGTCTTCAAATATGGCAAAATTTTATCATATCTCATTTGCAAACCATGCCCATGAATCTCGCGCCAAACTAGATAACTATTACTCTAGAAATATGGCATTGGCTAATTCCAGTATTATTGGTCACTTGGGTAACAGCTTCTACAGAAGCTCTAGAAATTGGGTCGGGCTATCAATATATGAAGAGGTAGTTATTTGAGAGATAGGGTTGGTTTTCTATTCACATGTTGGTGGCTACTGTTTTCATCCCTTAAATTCTTGTGGGAATCTTCATCGCATCATCCACCATGTGTCGTAGACCATTGTCAATTACTCATCACCAAAATATTCTAGACCTAGCCACATGGTCTAACAACAGTTATAAGTAGTAAAAAGAGACCATGAAAATCACAAGGTCGTACTGATGCTCTCTTCATTTTGTTGTACAAAATTGGATCATTGGTGCCTCCAAATGTATCGAATAATTCGGAATGCTCGAAAATTTCCGTATACTGACACGTTGCAAGGTAAATTTTTTAGATGTTCAAGACCCTGGCGTATGATAGAATTGATAGTGAAATGTGTGTTTGATTAGTAATTGAATTCAGAACATTCATGTAATTGCTGTGTATCACACGAGTCGATTATCCTGATCCAATGGCACCGAGCAGGATGAACTGAGCTGACTGTAGGGCCTTGATAACCAAAGTTATACAGTTGAGGCAAAAATTATCACTACTAGATTAGGCATGAAACAGACAATGATCTTAATCCAAAAACTGAGGAGGAACCGTAAAAAACCCTTCGGTATCCAGCGAGGCTACATAGGTTTTTGGACCACTGCAAAACCTCATCATCTTGTCGTATCTTGTTTGGAGTTAACAGTTAGTTCAACATTGGACCATTATTGGAAAACCTCATCATCTTGTCGTATCTTGTTTGGAGTCAACAGTTAATTCAGAAGATTGCCGAGGAACCAGCTCGGGAGATGTAACGCCCCCATTTCTGGAGACGGTACGGAACTTCATAACCGTACAGAAATAAACAGTTATAAAGTTCGAAATAAAGCGATTATCACAACAGAACATACATACAATAAAGACTTCACTTTATTACAATATAAACATAAGATTAGTGTAGCAACGGGCGCGCAGACCCACAAACCACATATTTATACAAAATACAACCAGGCGGCCTGAGCGAGGCTAAGACCTAACACCAATCATCATCGGACATGATTGGCTCTTCCAGGGCTCCTTCTTCCGCAGGTTCCTCTTGAATCCATTGACCTTCTGGTAAATTGTTTAGCAAGTCATGAGTACCACCGCACTCAAAGAAGCCACAAGGGTAATCCTTTCTTATTATATGCAAGGATATTCAAGGATGGGTATATAGGGGTTTATTACACTTGTGGATGCAGTTTATTTGCGAAACAATCAAAAGTAAAACATTTGCTCCTTAAGATCAGGGGGTTTTCAATTATCAAAGCGTTCATCATTATCCATCTTAACATCAAAGATCTACTTATGCCTCATTGTTGGAATCACCCAATTAACACAGCTTCATTAATCGGAAGCACGGCGTATTCGAATACCATCATTTCACTCTGCAGAGTTTGCTTAACTTTACCCACACGATTCCTTAACCCTCATGACTGAGTTAAGAAAGCCAGGTCGTTTCGCTGCTCGCTTCTTTATATAGACTCTACCTGGTAGCATCGCTCAGTCACGGCCACATGTTCCTCCCGAACCTCCCCTGCCGTTTTAAGACAATACTACCATTATTGGGTATCCGCAGCATACCCAACTCCCACAGCATCAGCACACCTCAGCCTGTAGAGGTTCAATCGAATTGAGCAGCTACTAAACCAGTGTTGACAAGTCAACTCCTGTGGTTTAAGCGATCACTATGTTCTTTACTTGGCACAAGGTTCTTGTCCTTACATTTTTCCACTGAGGCACCCACCACAACTTCTGCTGAACTCCTAAGCTTGACCACCACCAAACCAAACACCTCCATCCTAGGGTAAAGCGGTAGGCCCAATCCAGTTAGCCCGAGCCCCACTGACCTCTTTACCCTGTGTCCAATCCTAGGGTTTGGTCGTGGATGGAATCATCTATGTGAAGACCCCACATTCGCACCCTCCCTAGTTTTCCCAAGGTGAAGCCGTGGGCCGATATCACATGTGTGATGACTCCCCCACTCATGACTCCCCCCCTTGGTTCTCCCAAGGTAAAGCCGTGGACCGATATCACCTAAGTGATGACTCTCCCACTCATGACTTTCCCCTTGGTTCTCCCAAGGTAAAGCCGTGGACCGATATCACTTAAGTGATGACTCTCCCACTCATGACTTTCCCCTTGGTGCAAGTTTTTCCAATTCTAATGGCCAGCAGCCAAAGTCACTTAGTAGTACAAAATGTCATGTGATATGATCTATTTATTCATAATGTAGTAATTCATAATTACTAAGGTTGTCAAGGTGAATATGGCCATCAAGTAAGACAAGGCGTTTATCAGTGGTAGGAGTAACTAGATATCATGCCATTCTAAACATTTTAGTTTAAGCAATTAACATTTTACAACTAGCCATAATGCAAATATCATATTAAATACTGTAATTTCGTGGGATTCAATATGATCAAAACTTATGACTTGCCTTGCGATCCGGGAGCTCAACAATCTCGCACAACCGTAAGCAGCTCGATCCGCAACTGCAACCTCAACGAACTCGGGAGCTAGCGTAAACACACATAAAATAACAACACAAGTCAAACTTTGATTTTAGCTAATTCAACGAAATAACACAATAAAAATAAATGCTAATGTATAACATCTTTTTAAAGAAGTTTAAATACTAATAAAGTTCAATTTTTAAAGAATAAGTGGTATTTAGATTTTTAAACAAAAAGCAAATATATTTTACTAAGCCTAAAGTCATATATTTAATTTTATAAAATTCCAGAATACACAATTAAAGAAATAAAGGTCATTTCTGAATTCTAGGGATTTTTCTGGTCAAAATGATGTGTTTTTGCAATTTTTGGGATTTTCTAGAATTTTCTACAATTCTTAACACATTTTTCGGATTTTAAAAATGCCGTGAACAGTAATGGGTCCGGCCCGTGTGAACAGTGCGGCCCGGCTTGCTTTTCCCGCGCTCGGCCACGCAGCCCAGTCGGCCCATGGCCCATGCGAGCGCGCGGCCGAAGGCCAGCGCTAGCGCTCCCACGCTCGCCCGATGACCGACACGTGCCCAAGGCGAACGGCGGCGACTTGGCGAATGCGGGCGCTCGGATGAGGCCGTTACGAAGAATCTACTACGGGTTTTGAACCGGTTTGGACGGGAGAGATGGGGAGGCACGAACGGCGGGATGGCGCCACGTTTCCCCGGAAGTCATCTTCTTCCTCGCGCCCGACCTTTTCCGACCGAGAGCAGAGGGCGGAGGCCTGGGGTGGAGCGGCGAGACTAGCGCATACGGCGAAGATCGGCTTCAGCAGAGATGTAGAGGGGAGCTAGGGATTACATCTCGATTTTGGAGACAGCAGGGTGACTAGAGAAGGCTAGCGGCGATCGAGAGGAGAATGGTCTCCACGGTGGCGCCATGGAGCTCGAGTGGTGCTTGAGTCTAATCGGCTGGTTTTTCACCATTCATGGGGTACTAGGAAGGTGGAAGAAGCAAAGATGAAGCTTTGGAAGGACCCTAATGAGCTGGCCACGGTGAAGCTTTTTCGGTTGCGGTGGTCACCGGTGCCAAAGCTCTAGGCTCTCGCTCGGCCTCAGGTAAGTTTTCCGGTGTGATCAGGGGGCGATGAGAAACATAATAGCCAACGGAATTAGATTCTAATTAACCGAATCGCACGATTGGGTTTTAGGGCTCACCGGCGTGGGAGGGGAGCTCGCCGGCGTTTCAAGCGATGAGAACTCAATTAACTGGGTGAGAGGGTTGGCGAGGTTGCTGGAAAGTGTGGGAAAGCGAAAGAAACAAGCTTTATGTTCTATGCGAGCTGGTTGCCCTCGGCTTTTCTTAGACGCGCTCGGTCCACGACGGCGGCAAGGAGGAGAAGGGGCTGGATCCACTCAAGAGTTAGGTGGGCGAGGTGGCGCTCGCCCGCCCAACCTTGACCCTGATTGACCGAGCGAGAGAGGAAGCCGCGAGTCGGGGTGAGCTGCTCAATGGCGAGGGCAAGGGCAGGCGGCGCTACCGAGCGAGGAGAGGGGCGGTCATGCGGCCGACCGTGGGACCAAGATGCGGCGGTGGCGCCGACGGAGAGAGGAGCGGCGCCGCGGACTTGGAGGAGGAGGCGACGCGCGGCTAGTTCCTTCGCGAAGGGAGGAGAAAAGCGCCCGCGCGCGAGCGACGCCAGAGAAGAATAAAGGCGTAAACGCCGAAAAGGGAAAGCGTAATTCCACCGAAAACTTCCAAATTGGGTAATTTTTTGTAAATTCCAGAAAAATTCAAAATAATTTCTAAAAATTTGAAAATTCAGGGTTGTTTCAGGAGATGCTGAAGAACCAAATTGTACAAATTAGCTGTAACAAGTTCGAATCAAATTTGTGGGGGAAATCAAATTGGTTTGGCGTGATTGAGTCAATTAGTTGATTCAATCAGGGCCTCCTAGCAAGATGCTTGCTTGGTCGACACTCATGAACATGTAGTACTTTTTCATGTACAAAACTCGGAAAATTGACTTGTAATAAAAAGTAACAAGTATCACGCATGATGCATCCGCGCAAAAGAAAACTCAATTAAACAAAAAAAAACTATCATTGCTAACCTAACAATGTAAGATGATTGACTTTAATTTGTTGGAGATTCTCTACAGTATCCCTCTCGAAGCTGGTGTTTATATTATCTTCTCCTTGGATACATTTGTCGGAGACTGCTTCCAATCCTGGAGACCTGGACTAACCCTGATCAATAAAATCAATCCTGGAGACCTGTTCTTTTATTTGTTTACGCGTGCATGATCAAGTATCAGTCGCAATTCTCTGATCTTGGCATCCATTACTTTAATCAGTACCAGTATTTTAGTTGGACACAAACTTTTCCTCACTTTTTTTTTATGAGATAATAGTTATGGACTAGTAATTAACTAGAATCTGGCTCGTTTATGTTGGGTTTGATCTTCTTGGAAAGGTACAATGTAGCGGTTATGACAATGAGAGTAGCAGGAACGAATGATATCACACTCCATGAGTACTATTAATCAGATAGATGATCCTTGATTTTTTATGGTTTGTGTCAGCTCGCTCAGATTTCAGGCACATTTACAAGACTTCTAGCCTGACTTGTTCATTTGCAACATTAACTTATATGCAAGTTAATTTGGCCCACTACTTGACATTTAAGCTGAGAACCCATGCTGATTTGCATGCAAGTTAATGTTGTTTCTTCATGAGTTATGCAAGTTAATGTTGTTTCTTCATGAGTTCTGCAGTATGAAACATACGAAGAGGTGAAGCTAGCTAGCGAGCCTGACAGGTCTCCACAGAAAAATCCAACCGAACCTTGCATTCAATAAAATTGGATGCATGTAGAGGCCAAGGTAGCTAGAGTGCTCCTTACATCAGAGCCTTTAGGACAACAACTGTTGGGTTTTAATAGCGATGAGTTGGAGCTGGAGCTCATCAATCACTGGATACATGTCAGCTAGCTCATCAGACAACCTTGCCTCGCTGACACGGCCAAAGGTACGCTAGCTAGCTGCTAGTGCCAGTCAATTTGTTCGTTTTCTGTCTGTCATGATTAATTCGAGCTAGGCTCTCGAAGGAACTCCATCTATATATTTGTACCACATGAGTACGAATTTTTTTTATAAATAAACCATATTTTATTTCAAATAATAGTAATACACCCACGTGAACATTTTTTTTTACAAAAATGAGCTCCAGTCGTCTAACCGTTGGGTGACTGAAATATATCGCCCAACGGCCGTGCGACACGCAAGCTATCCATGGGCCGTTGGGCGACAGGTTCCAGTCACCCAATATTTCGGCGACTGCAGCCTGTCGCCCAGCGGCTAGGCGACTACAATTGCAGTCACTCGGCTGTGCAACGACCGCAAACAAGCCATTCCTAGAGGTAGTTTGGGGTAATCTATTTGTGATTTTCGTAGATTATGAATGGTAGATAATATGTTGGATTTGCAATAAGAGTTTGCGATCGTTGTATGTTGTTGTTGTAATATAATTACGTGTAGTCAAGGAACTCTACTTGTGAATTAATTTGCATATCTTGGAGTGTTGTAAATCTTGGTTACCTTCAATGTGGGATTTTACTATAATTTGTTTTTACAAGATGAGACGTGTTCATGAATGGTTAATAAATTGATTGTTTATTAGCGTTTAACAAAAATCCAGGCCGTTTCGGTAAGTACGTAGCCCCATCCATCATCCATGAAAAGACCGAAATGGCCTGCTGGTACTTGAGAAGAGGTTCCATCTACTCTTAACAACAAGAGCAGTACTACCGTTTACAATGTACTCTTGCACAGTACACACTACACAGTACTATTAGAATTACCTTATAATTGGTGTATGTATGTATGTATGTATGTATGTATGTATGTATGTATGTATTGACTTTGATTTTATTGTAGCTTGTAACTTACCACTCATCCAATCGACACGCTGTACGATGTATGCTTGGCAAATCGATCCGTCGGCTAACTAATCAGTGAGCCTAGCTGCTGTAATAGTGAGCTGAATGTCACATCGACCTCTAGCTAGCCATAGGAGATGCATGCGTGTACAGCTTCGACTGTTACTTGTTTTGTCTCAAAATAAAGAAAGAAGAACTGTTTGATGTTCACCGCTCTCCTAATCAATTGTACCTCGCTCCCTAATCAATTTTGAACTTTAGGAGCTTATTAATTAGTACTTGTAATGTTCACCAAATTAATATAACTAAGTACTCGGTATAGAAAATTCGTACTGTTGTTTTAGACCTTACTGAACGGTTGTTGGGTAGCTTGGGGCTGTTCTTTTTAGCTGCGGCTTATGATTTTTGACTGAAATTTTTGAATTTTGGCTGTTTACGGTACAGATTATGGAGAGATCGATACTCATTTGCGATTTTGGCTGGTACAGATATTAAGCTTTTAACGTGTACTACATTTAACTTGTAAACCCCGTCTTAAAAAAATACTCATTGGTAACACGTACTAGTGCTGTTCAACCTTCGCAAATCGCAATTTAAAGCCGCCGATTACTTGCGGGGAATTGAACTACGAATCATGTGTAAACGCTCTTTAATTCCTTAATTACGTTGCCTTACTTGAAGTTTTACTCCCAAAACTTAAAACTATCGAACGTACGCAAACATGTTTAAAAAGTTGCACAACCATGTATATCTTGAAGTGTTTTGCTTTTGTTCCATGAATAATATTTAACTTTTTTTTTGTCTTGCTGCTAAATTGCAATGCACCAAAGTGTTCTCACAGATATTAATTACTACATATATCACGATATTGGTATATTTTTATTTTGTTGTATTTTCAGTAGTCCTGTTGAGCTCCCTGTCGGTCACAAATATATTTAGCGGAAGTGCTATAGCACTTCTCATTTTTTTGGGCAAAATCAATCGAATTTCTGACTTTTCGATCTTCGTGGAGATTCGTGCGTCGTCTTCACCGCCGGCATCTTCCTCATCTCTGGCGACGCCATCGTCTTCGTGCGCCGCCGCCCTATGAGATTAGGGCTTGAATTCCTCGTTAAGATTAGTGTTCACCCGAGCCCTCTAAGCTTAGAGAGAGAGGCTAGGGTGGCGGCAGACCGGCGGTGAGAGACGGAGGTGACGGGGTGGCGAGTCGACGGTGGCGCTGCCTCGATTGTGGGCGGAAGGAGGGTGGTGGGCGGGGTAGGTGGGCAAGCTGGCGATGGGGGAGTGGCAGAGGGTGGTTGAGGCAAGGAGGGGTGCAAGTAGCCATGGAGGGAGGTGGCGGAGCGTGGAGTGAATGGGGAGAGTTAGGGTTAGGGAATTAAAATGATTGGAGAGTGAATTTAGGATATTGGATCTCTATCCAACGATTTTAACATCTAACTAATTTTACTGTAAAAAATAGTCGTATTTGCAATAGACAGATCCTATATTTAGGCATGCAAAACCAAGCTCAGCTCAGCTGCTTCCGCCGCACCACACAGCAGACGCGAGAGCGCGCCCTGGACGTCGCCATGGCCCTCGCCGTCCTCTTCTTGTCCCTCCTCCTCTCCTCCGCCGCCATCTCCTTCCTCCTCCTTCGCCACTGCCTCGCCGCCCTCCGCCGGACCACCACACCGGACACCGACCTCGAGGCGGCGGTACCACCACCTCGGCCGCAAGAACTGACCTTACTGGCGCCGCCCAAGATACGGGCAGCCAAGGAGGCGCCTCGGAGGCTAACGTGGCGGGAGGTGGAGGCGCTGACCGGCGGCTTCGACGAGGCGGCTGTGGTGGGGCGGGGCGGCTCCAGCACGGTCTACCTGGCGAGGCTCCGGGATGGGTCGCCGGCCGCTGTGAAGGTGCACCGCTGGTGCGGCGGCGAGCGGCTGCTGCGCGCATTCCGGCAGGAGCTCAACCTGCTCCGCCGCATCCGCCACCCGCACATCGTCGCCCTCCTCGCCTACTCCGACGACCACGGTACACTCGGTCTCAATTACTAGCTCCTCCGCCCCGCCCGCCCGTAGTCTCAATTATTGAAGCTGCCTTTGACTCCACGCTCACGCTACTCCAGGTCCTCCGATCCTTTTTTACGTTTTTACACCGCGCGCGCGCCGCCGGTACGTACGTTACCTAGCTAGCAGCTTGTTTCTCTTGTTGCCTCGATCGATCCATGCTAGTTAGTTAAGCAGCTATTAATTGTAACGGATTAAATTTACTAATTTGTGCGCTTGTATTTGTAGAAATCGCAAGCTATATTTACCTTGATCCCCTCTCTTTTTTTACTCCACCCAGCCATGTTAATTAATATCTACCTGCCAACTTTCGTTACTGTGCAGAGGAGGGAGGTGCACTGGTCCTCGAGTACCTCTCCGGCGGCACCCTCGCCGACCGCCTCCACGGCGCCACAGCTCCTCTGTCCTGGCCCCACCGCATGCGCATCGTCCACGACGTCGCCGGAGCTCTGGAGCACCTCCACGACGCCTCCGGCGGCGCGCCCCCCGTCGTGCACGGTGACGTGTCGGCGTCCAACGTGCTCCTCGACGGCGCCCGCAGCCCCGCCGCGCGCCTCTGCGACCTGGGCTCCGCCTCCGAGGGGTTCTCCGCCGCCGTCGCGCCCACCAGGTCGGCCGTGGGCTCGCCGGGGTACGCCGACCCGTTCTTCCTCCGCACCGGCATCGTGTCCAAGAAGTCCGACGTGTACAGCTTCGGGGTGCTGCTGCTCGAGGCCATCACGGGATCGCCGGCCGCCGGATCAGGGTCGGACGGCAGAAAGAACCTGACGGCCCGGGTACTGCCGCGTGTCAGCACGGAGGGGGTGGAGGGGCTCGTGGACAGTAGGCTAGGGGAGGACTATGCCGTAGCTGAGGCCGCTGACGTGGCGAGGATCGCCATCCAATGCGTCGCGGTGCAGCCGGGCCTCCGGCCGACGATGGCGCAGGTGCGGGCGGCCATTGCGGAGAAGGCGGCGAGGTCCATCCAGATGGCCGGCGGTGATCATAAGCTGCACGACTCGGACTTCACATGAGAGATGGATTGGATTCTTTTCCCCTTTTTAGCTTCTCTCTCTCTCTCTCTGTGTGTTTTGTGATTGGTAAATGGATTGATTGCTCTTGTTAGTTATTAGTGTCTAGGAGTAGAGAACGGTGAAAACTGCAAAGAAAATCGTCGGGTATTTGGAAGAAATAGTCAAAAGGATTAACGTAAATATCGATTTATGGTCTCTTTCCCAAGGGTGTTATTTCAGTCTCAGGATATTATCGTCCGAGTTTTCAGCTAATGGACAAAACTAATAATTCAACAGTAATCAGAGTTCCATGATTCAATCATGATGGTAGGTTACATGGAGTGCGAAAGCAGCAGCAGTTTTTGGACGACATGCATATATATATATATATATGATTGGATGTAATTGTTGGAGGAATCATAGCGGTCTAGTGATTTCTTATGGTTTTCGCGTTGTCCGAAGTGATGCTCTCCATTATTGGTTTTTGGAAATTGCACCACAGCTAGCTGCATTTCCTCCTCCTACCAACTAGAAAGGGGGTTGGTTGACTACTAGGAGCTGCAAATCCTTCTGGGTCAGTAGTACTAACTAATTAAAGACCAACTACAAGTTGTAAGAACACAGATGAGTTTACTCATATGGAGAGGTGGGATAGAGCAAAGAAATCTGTGTTTAAAATATCATGTAAAAATAATTTATACTTTCTACACAACAGATTGCTTGGCATGACAGCAATTCCACCAGCAGAAGCCAGAAAGGGAACGCATGACAAGTACGTGAGAACATTAAACATGTCAAATGCTATTGACTACTGAGATACATTATCTTTCCCAGAAGTTTTGTACAAGCAACGGTTAACACATAGATTGCGTAAACTTGCATTTCAACCGAGGAAACGAGAAATTATTGTTGCAGCCGTCGTATCGTGCACTGCACTGAACATAGCATGAACTTCAATGTTATGGGACCAATTACCAAAACAGAAAATCACCAGCATCCAAAAATGGTTTACGGACTAAAGGATTTACAAAAGAGATGGGTGTCAGCATTGTTGTTTCCAGGTATGGAGTGATCGTTCTGGATTATGATGCTTTTGTCAATTTTGATGTGGGTGATTTGGACCACTGTGACCGTGATCCTGTCTGTTCTTTGCTCTCTTCATCTTTGCTTTGAACCTCAGTTTTAAGATAAAAGTCTCCACCGTGTTGACAAAGTTGCCCACTGCCATAACCACTAGCAAGACCCCACAAACTACAACCTGGCAAAGTGGAAAACGACAGTGCTGTAAATGTCAGTTCAGGACAAATGGCATCTCAATTAAGGATGATATCATCCATTTCAGACAGTTTGACCGCTTCATCACCACCTTAATTTTTTTAAATATCTGGGAAAGGCATTGGATGGGTTCTTGTCGATTGTGGCTTTAGCTTCTGGCTTATGGTTTTTGTACGTAGAAGGAAATAGTCACATGCGATTTTGGTCGGTATAGCTGAACCTGGTACGGTGTCTACTATGATCTACCTGTAGACTCTACCTCAAAAAAACGCACAATGTAAAAACTTGTTACTGTAGCAACACAAGCCAAACCCTAAGCATAAGCCGATCCGAAGGCAGCCATTTTGTGTAAGGACTGAACAATCGACTACCAATCCGAAGTGCATAATATAATCCTTATGAAGACCTGATAGTCAACTACCAATCGTGAAAACAATTGACTTAATTCTTGCCTGCCATTCAGAGGCGAGCCCGTGCAAAGCTGTCTGAAGAAGCAATACTCCAACATACGCTTCAAAACCCTGAAAACATGGGAGTATCCAAGATGAGGTGCATTAGTGCAACATAGAAAGGATATAGTGGCCAACTAGCCGTCTTTGTGCTAGTGCTCAGGATTCAAAGGATTACTTCCAGTAAGGAAAAGAAATATGTGTTCAAAAACATGCAATTGAAGTATCAAAAACCAACAACATGAGACGACATATTCTGAAGGGGTTAAGATTACTAACTAGGAACTGCCATGCTTTGAGCTCACATGCCACATACCTGTAATATAAAAAGGACAGGATATAGCAGCAAGAGCTGCCCTTCCACACCAGCTGTTTCTCCAGCAACAACATCCATTCTTTTAGCCTGCAAGTAGTCAATGGCAACAGAGTAAATAAAAATGAGACAAATGACATATTACTATTTCTGATATTAGATACAACTTAATTGCAACAACAAAAAGTTACGTTGAGCTAGAGAAAGGTATATAGATGATGACAAGAGACAATCAATTTAACAATCCTTCAAGTTGTACAAATAAGCATTGCCAATAAGATTTATTTTAAGAAAGGTCACAACTCTTATCTTTGTTATTAGTACCCATGATGTCCCCAATTCCTAGCTAAAATGTAAATGTCAGAACAAATATCAAATGAATTGAATTGCCTTTCATAAGCACCAACTAAAGATCTCCATGCATCTACATACAGGATCATTTGCAGCTAATACTTGTTAGAATCTTGTTTTGGAACACATGGTAAGATATATTTCTTATTGTAATTCAAATTACAAGGTCTCCACACTCGAGAGTACATATCAATTACTTTCTTGAATCAAGACAGAACCATACCTTTCCTAGAGCTATTCGAGTGCGTAATCTTTGGCGCTGGTACCTATTCTGTAGATGCATTGCAATTCCTTGCATGATTGCCCACCGCAGGAAAAGTTGTACCCCCTTCTGCAAAAGGGTCATAATTTGAGTTCAGTGTTCAAAGATTTGGGAGTGATGCCAAAGCAATATACCTTCTTCCTCTGAAAAAATATCATATACCTGCTTGCTGGAACAATCAGGCTGTCCCTTTATCTCCCATGTAAGGCTAACAAGAGCCATCAGCATTGCTAAATAGTGGTGGTATATCCACCTGAAAATATAGTAGCGCATTATGATAAAAAAACCATGCTTTGGAAAAGAAATTGAATTTGCAAGATTCAGAGAACAAACTAAACATGGGCTTTACGCAACGAAATGAAGAGATGTGTTGGTGCTAGATCTTTCAAATACCAACAAAGTAACCAACGCTTGGTAAATTTTGAGCACACTTGACTGGCCATGCGTTAAAAATGGGCATTACAATCAATTGCTTGAATGCTGCAGTCGGCAATTTCCATATCCTAAGCAATGAGATTCTGGACCCTTACCAAGGACGAATATCACTTCCATTTACAATCAAAACATTCTCCCGCAAAGCAAAGCTTGTGTAGAGGAATAATAGCCAAGCCTGTACAGTGGCAAGACACTGTTTAGATCATTTCTATTGGACAATGAAGTGATGAGCAGAGTAAATATATTCAGGGTGTATCACAGTACTCAATAAAATACCTGGTAAACCTGAACTGCCAATGCTGGAAGGCATCCATCCCATATCCACCATCTCAGTAGGAGGAGAGTGGATGGAAACAATAGAAACATATAGGCAGCCCTATCCTGCCAATACAAAGGCCAAACCATCAAGATTGTCAGGCATGGCTTAAAATTTACAAGACTGAAAATTTAAGCAAGTATACAATATCAGTTCAGCCACTAAGCTCAATTATAAAGGATTATTTGAGCTTGACATAAATAAATTATTTTACATGGCCTTGCAACATAATTACCAGCGTATAGTCCAGCATTACATGTTTCTGCATTAACTAATCTAACCATATCATATGCAAGACAGGTTTGAGGTTTTATTTCCATGACTTTCTGAGTTTGAACATACACCATGTTTAATCTTGATAGTTTGAATTTGGTTTAAAATTTTGTAAGCAGCGGTGGATTAGCAGTGACATATGATATATGAGCATTTGTCATAATGCCTATCACAAACCAAAATTTACACTATACAAGTGGGAGCAATCATCATCAATTTAGAATGCATAAGTCATCACACTAGAACTAATTAATAATTTAAGCAGATGATTTTATTAATTCAGTTCGGGATATCATATCCAAAAAATCCACATAGGCTTTCTAAAGGAAATACATCGAACAACCATCTGACGTTTACCCTATAATTATTGTACTCATCCTTCACTTTGAGCTTATCTTCCTTCCTCGCGACCCGCACATTCACAGGGCCAAGAAACATCTTAAGGAACTTCCCTAAAAGTTCAGAAGAAGTATATTTAAATAATAACCCTTAAATAACAACTAAAATTCAGCCTGAAACAAAAGGAGGGAAATTAAACAAAACATAGCGAACCATTTCCCTTGCTCGGGAGAAATGCAGCCACGTCACTGTCTGAGATAGCTACCCTGGCACGCTCCAGTTCCTCCTCAACCTGCACATATGACAAGGAAGTACAAATGGCAAAATGAGATCATTTCCACAGCAGATAAAAGTATAGAAGAAAACATATTAGCAAAAAAAGAAAATCTAAAAAATAAGAAGTGCAATATATTGGGAATTGCAGATGGATATTCTTGCAACAATTTAGAAGCAAAGGAGATTCTATCATTTCTGCATGCTAAAGGAATGCATGGGAGACTGGAGATTATGTTTGGCTGGCATTCGGAGTAATCCTCTAGGTCAGTTTAACTCTTTTGGGCTTAGTAACGATAGGACTGAAGTGTGGAAAGGTGTTAGACTGTTAGTCCATAAGAACATGACCAGTTCTAGTACCCAAGCTTGTGAGACTGATAAAAAGGATCCTCCAAGTACTCAGCGGGAGGCCAAATTGCAGCTATACCTATGGGAAGAGGTCCACCGCTACCTGTGAGAAACCGAATTTTCCAAGGAATCTCCTAATAGTGCAGTGAATGATGGGGGTCAGAATTCTGGTGGAATCTAATTCCAATTCGCAAACTTGCCCTAAACTGTATCGAGATCAAATCCTTTGCCAGCATCTCGACGCACATACCTCAAATTCCTGCCCTGCTGAACCAATAAGAAATACCTAATTCCGGACATCTCCTTGAAGACATCGCAAACAAATTCAGTCGACGCACACGGTCGGATCGGTCCGCAAATCTTGATGTCGTCCACACCCCAGCCACATCTCTAGGCGCACGCACGAAGCAGGAATGCAGAAAAATACGCATAACAGCGCCCACCCTTTTGCTTCGCAAGCTAAACGCGATCTACGGGAGCTTGCAGGTTTCAATCCGAGCCACCGCACGGAGCGATGAGGGAGCGGGAGAGGAATTCGAAACAGGGCCAGAGAAGAGAAGAAGAGGAAAGGGGCGGACCTTGTCGAGCGTGGAGGGGTCGAGGGTGGTGAGTGAGCCCTGGAGGCGGCGGAGGTCTCCGTGCAGCGCCGTGGCGCGCCGCCGCAGAGCGTCCTCGTCGGCGGCGAGGCGCGCGGTGAGGTAGCCGCCGCCTCCCGCAGCTCCCGCGCCGCCTCGGCCGCCGCCTGCGCCTCGAGGCTCCGCGTGTCGCCGTCGCTCGCCATTGCCTGCCGCGGTACACGAGAGAGAGATTTTGTGTGCCGGTCCTTGGTGGGGCCCACCCAAAAGATGGGCCCACCCGACGAGACGAGAGAGCGGAGCCGAGCCTCATCTCTTTTGCTTTTTCCGATTTATTCGATTCGTACTCCACACATCCTTAAAACATCATTAAAACATCTCTTTTGATTTTGTCATTCGCTCATTAAACACAAACAAACGTGTACAATTCCCAATTCAAAACAGGCGCCGTTCTAGCATAGCAAAAATAAAATTATACCTCTTCTCTACTAATAAAAAATAAAAGCTTGTTGATTCTCCACCTTCCTTCTCATACGCCCTACGCCGTCGGTCCTCCTATGATTTGCTCACAACTTCTCTCTCCGAATCACTCGTGTCATCGCGCCTTCCGTTCCACACCCGCCTCAAGTCGATTTAACTGTCTTCCCTACGTCCTCCATCCTTGCATATCTCAAAACCCAACCGTCCACTATGCCTTCACCTCCCGACTAGAATCGTCGCTTTCAACGGGATCCGAAGATGGGCAGCTTGGAACCGACCGACGATGAGGAGGAGATGGTAGTGGGTGCTCACGACGCGCAATTGCTGTCTTTGGCACATGCACCATTAATAAAGTCTGTCATTATGTTTGATATGTATCTTTGTTATCACTGTGTGTATTAGTTTTTTCTGAACTAATGTGATTGACGTAGAGAATCTAGATATGTTGTTTCCGAGTCCGACATAGGAGCCAGCCATGCATGCTGAATTGCTGGTGGTTGTAGAGTTAACAAAGAAAGAAAGGAAGGAGGGAGGGAAGGAGAAATGACTTGCTAATGTTGGCCAGAGTCCGCTTGGCTCTGGATCTGAATTATTCGAGGCATGGCATATATATAGTGGTCAGTGGACATGCAGGTTTCTTCACTAGGACTGAATAATCCGCGCCTGGTGTCCTTGTAACAGCTTGCTCGATCGATTAATTCGGTTGGTTTGCAGTGGAGAAGCTAGCTAGGGATGCATTGGGCTGGCTTCCCTGATCCACACGGCAACATAGGGGGCCACAGCGCCATCTCTTCTTCAACGCAGTGATCGCTTCTTGCTTGGAGCCATTCGGCGGTCGCTTCTTCTATGCGGTGATCGAGCAGAGTGATGGAGGGGCGGGCCTCCACTCCAAATGCAGTGTAATTTCAGTTAATTACAGTAAAATTTTAGTCATAAACCATTTTTTCAACCCAAATGAGCGACACCTAAATAAGTGTGGCGCGGTGGTTACAGCCATGAACAAACGGACCCATGCAGGGCAGCGCAGCTGCCCACCCGGTCATCGGGTTATGGACGGACAAACGCAACGCAATGAATCCATACGCATGCATCATTACGACCCGCTAGTCAACGGATTATTATTCGTTTTAGCCGATAGAATATCGCTCTAACGAATAATAAACCCATTAGAGTGTTGCAGCAGAATAATAATTAGAGACAAAACACGATATTACAAAAATATCACCACGCAGGGCTAAAATTTATTATAAAGCCTCAAGGGTTCGAATATCACAATCTTTAGAAAAGAAAATATTCTAACTACTTTCTATTCAAAAACGAAGATAATAAAACTATACCCAATCATACCCGGTTTCACCAAAGATGTTTGCTATATGTTGCCTACTTCACCCAACCTCCACACGGGGTGTCCGCCTTGTACTCCTTGTATTCCGAGTCCACGGAATTCCATCCAGGTACATTTCGCCAAATTTTAATCTACTGACAGCTCTTAATTAAGCTTCAATAGTCATAAATACTGATTAGTGATATTTTGTATTTTAACATGATTAGCATAATCCTATCGAGTAGTTTAATCTACAATAGCTTACTTAGAGTTAAATATTTATGAAGACAATTTTTTATTATGCACGTGTTTCTCCTCTCTCTTCTTTCCCTCTCTTTCTTTCTCTTTTTTTCTTCCTTTTCTCCCCTCTTTCTTTTTCTTCACCCGGCCGATCCCCCTCACTTCTCCTCTTTTCCTTCTCTCTCTCTCTCCCTGCCTCTTCTCCTCGCGTCGATATGGATCCACCTCGGCGCCACATTCTTGGCCCCTCAGCGATGCACCGCCGTGGCCCTACCCGGCCCTGGCGCCTCCGGCTCCTTCTCGGCATCTCCTCTCCTTGTTCCACTTCGGCATGGCTCCGTCATCCTGCATCGCCTCCTGGTGTTTTTCCATGGCCTCCCTCTCTGCTCGTGCTACCGTCTCCCCTCAACCTCAACCCCTCCGCCCACCAGACATTTATAGTTAATCAAAGACATTTAACATTGTAACTTGCTATTTATAGTTAATCAAAGACGTGGGTCCTTACAATCATGTTGCGAGCGAGCCCATGCACCAGTCAGTGTACTCGATCGGTCGCCGCCATCGCTCCTTGGATTTCATATTAATAATCTTCCGTGCAATGCACAACCCAAATGCCTTCCCTTTGGATTATTTTGGCTGACCCTCCTGCATATATTGGATGACCAACCAATATATGCAGGAGGGTCACGCATCAAATTAAAATGAAAACGACCCGCCCATCGGATTACTTTGGCTGCATGATATATCTGTCCTCCTTTCCTTTTCCTCTCTTTTCTTTCTTCTTTATGATTCCACCTTTTCTTTCTTGTGTTTTTCTTCTTCTTTTTTTTCTTCCCTGACTTGTGTTTGCCCCACAATTTTCAACTCAGGTAACTATCTAGGCAAAACAGATAAACAAACATAATTTAAAAAACAAGATAATCGAAACCTTTAGGTCCCCCACCAAAAGATAGAGAGAGATAATGGGGTGGGCAGCTTTAAAAGATAACCTTTGGAACCTTTCTATCCCAAGAACAAGAAGATAGTTTTGACGTTGGATCGACCTGATTCTTTTGTGATCAGGTGCACACATCTTTTCTTCTTCTTTTTTTTTTTTCAGTTGGCCTCTAGTACGATCGACATATATAGACCACAAGGGAGCCTGATTGCTGCACCGTTGCATTGCACGTACCATACCTGCTAGCTTGGTCGATTTATTTCATTCAGAAAAGCCAACACTGTAACGTCTACGTTAATCTGGTCAAGAGATTTCGGATGAGCAGGTTGATGGGTGAGAACGTACATCTTCTCTATCGAAGGAAGGTGTGGATTTCACTTATATATAGTCCGTAGTTGCCGTGCAAGCTCTGTAGCAGATCGCCCCGCTTACTTGCCAAAACAGTTAACCGCTTACCAGTAGTTGTAAGACGGTCTAAGACCGTCAGATACACTAGTGATGGTCGATCTTAAGGTGCTTTAAAATCTTCTATTTTTATATACTGTGGATGCTCTAAGACCAAGACAAAAAGGAACAGTTGCAGCAGAAGATGCAAAAAAAAAAAAAAAAGCTGCATGCCACATCACCCCCTGTCCTATCCTCCCTCCAAATCCAAAAGCACCAAGCAAAAGGCAAAGCCACTAGCCAAGAAGAACTAGAGCTTAGGCAGGGAGAAGGTGGAATGCTGAGGTAGCCAGGCCATGGCGATGCCACCGCTTGAGCAGCATGGGCACCGCTCAGTGCCCATCGCCACGGCCGGGAGCACCATTGCCACCAACAGGTGGGGCCCCTACTCTGGCGCCGGCGACTTCGCCAGCAACATGGCTGTCATCCTCGCGGCGCTGCTTGCCGCTTTGGCCCTGGCCTTGGCGCTCAACGCCGCCGTGAGGTACCTTCTCCACCGCGGATGGTGCAGCACAGCGGGCGGGGACCCGGAGAAGCCGCCCATGGCGGAGCCAGAGGCCCCGCCGCCGCCTCCGGCTCTGGTGTACTCGGCGGCAGGGACGAAGCTGGCGGGGGCGGCGGAGTGCACGATATGCCTGGCTGAGTTCGTGGACGGGGATGCCGTGCGCGTCATGGCCGTGTGCGGCCACGGCTTCCACGCGCGATGCATCGAGCGGTGGCTGGCCGGAGGCCGACGCTCGTCCTGCCCGACGTGCCGCGCACCGACCGGCGAGCCCGCGGCGTCTTGATGCGAAGTGCTTTGCATTTGCATATTGCAGGCCCTTGTTCTTGGCATCTGCTCTGCTGTTTTTTTTCTTTCCCTTTGAAAGTATATATTTTTTTCTGCTCTTATGTGTAAATATCTATCAAGATAGGGATTTGGACTGGATGGATGGTTTGATGCGAAGTGCTGCATGTACGTACTTTTGGTTTTTGCTGGCAAGTTTGGCTAGCTGTTGAAGAAGCCTAGCTTCTTGAAGGACAATTCAAGTAGTACTGAGAGCTTATTCTGGTATTGTTTGATACGAGTTTCGTGCAGTTGATGGATGTTAATTTGCCGTGTGAAGTAGCAGCTGACGCAGAGATTTTCCTTTGCACTTAGTTTGTTGTGTAGGCGTGGCCCCACACCGCGCCCTCCGGGTTGTACTGGTAGAAGAGGTGGTACCAACCCTTGTAGTACACAGGCCCTGCATTTCAATTCACCATTTGCACTTTCATTTTGCATTTTCATTTTCTCTCTCTCTCTCTCTCTCTCTCTCTCTCTCTCAAAGATGCGTCCGAAGTGGATATATATATACCACTACATCATTCATTTCTCTCTCTTATGAAGGATCTTAACAAGAGCAGAAGGTTAGTTTTAGGAGTAACAAATGTTCGCTTCCGACTAACGGCAAATCTTGCTCCATTCTTGTCAACTCTCCTCTTGTTAGGCAAGGCATAACCACATCCACAATACATTGCATCTCCAACAACAAGTAAAAACGGGATGAGGACGCCGATAGTTTATACGTACGTACGATGCAGCAACAATGGTAAACTAGGGAGAGAGGAGATGGAACAAACGAATTGATCAATCGAAAGTGCTATGAGATGAAATGGATGTCATGGGTGCGAGTGAGGGCTCATCCAGTTCTTGTCGGGCTGGAAGTGGAACCCCGTGCTATGAGATGAAATGGATGTCATTGCAGCATGGCATTGCTCCACGGGAACGCATTCCCCGCGTCGCCGCCGGACGCGCCCAACCTCCCGCCGCCGGACGCATTCTGACGATCCTGACCTCTCAGTAATTCGGTCTGCTTAAACCTTTTTTTTTTCTTCGAGACTAGTCTGCTCAAAGCTGAAATTTCCCCAATGGAGTATTGGGTACAAAGGCTTCTTGCCGCTCTTGAAACTATGAGCTTCTTTTCCCTTTCTTTTCTGATGTGTTTTAGGCATGGAAAATTGTGCAACCAGAATACTAGTTTCTAAGAACTTGTGGCCTCTCACATGACAACAGTCATCTTAGACCATCGGTGATTCAGCCAATTCATAGGCTGGTCTAATTCATGAACTGATTAACCAGTCACTACACAAACTGTACAACACTGACAAAAGTAGTACTCTCTCCTCATGACATCTTCACGTGAGGTTCGACTCGCGACATGTCAGCCATGGCAAAAAAGTGACAAAACTGATTAATTTTTTGAGCAAATAGCATGGTCAGGCAAGGCAAGGCAAACATCAGATCGAGCCTGCCTTCAGAATTCAGATGCAATGTTTCGCTGAGCAGATCATTGGATGTTACTCTTTTGACACTTGTGTGGCATTATTGTCAGGAGTCATGAGTGTATCTCCAATGATTCCGTTTCTTTAAGCAACGGATGTGTAAGGAGCACATGTAAGGAGGGAACAACAGGACAACAATACCATGCCAGTTGGTTGGACAATTGGTGGATCTGAGAAATGTTTTGTCTGACCCGAGATTTCAAGTAATCCCTGAATCTTGATGCAACTCTGTTTTCTCGAAAACGTGAGAAGCGTTTTGTTCAATTAAGAGGGAGCAAAGAACAAAGACTACAAAGAAGGCAGACGGGAGAAGGTCCAACATCTTCGATGCAAAGCTAACCACATGAAGCATTTAAATCTGATTATATAAATCTCTTATAGCCAATCTTAAATCTGGTGGTCAAAAGCTCGATGGCCAGATTCCAGGAGATGGGAGTGTGTACTGGTACAACGGAGGAATTACAGCAGAGGCAATCGCTCGCGCGTGGGTAGCAAGCACCACCAACGACACGAAATGTTGGATTAAAAAGTTTGTAGATGCAAATACCATAGTAATAACCCTAGCAATTAAGCATAGCATAGGTAAGCTCCAAGTGGAACCATGCAAGCAGCGTAGGTTGACAATGGAGCGATCAGAGGCCGAGGAGCTGGCAGTTCTCCCAGAGCGTCTTTGCGGAGCGGCGGAGCCTCCTGGCCTCCTCCTCGGTGAGCTCCATCTCCGCGACGCCGAGGACGCCGGCGCGGCCGAGGCGGGCGGGGAGGCTAAGGAAGACCTCGTGGCCGTCGCAGATGCCGTGGAAGCCCTTGGCGAGGACGGAGACAGGGTGGATGCGGCGCTGGTCGCGGAGGAGGGAGGAGACGAGGCTGGCGACGGAGTAGCCGATGGCCCAGGAGGTGTAGCCCTTGAGGCTGATGACCTCGTAGGCGCTGTCCACGACGGCGCGGCGGATGCCCTCCAGGGCCTCCGCGTCGAAGCACCGGTGGCTCTCCTGCAGCGACTTGAGCACCGGCATCCCGCCCACGCTGATGCTCGACCAGATCGCCACCGAGCTGTCCCCGTGCTCCCCCACCATGTACGCCTGCAACAAACTCAGGATCATCGAATTAAATTAAATTAAATAATTAAGCTGGCCAGATCATTGTGGATCATTACACTAGCACACAGCCACGTAGTATACCATTAGTACCATTACAAGTCTAATGTTCATACATAACTTCAAACCAATCCCACTGCCACCTTCATCTGGCCATGGGTCTGCACTGCATAAAGAGGCTGAGTATGCAAATGAAATTGCCATTGCCGCCCTAAGCGAGCAGCATCATATCTTTTGGCTTTTGACAGATAAGAGACCCAGGAAGCACTGCACCGGTGTTAATTAAGCTAATCCGCCAGTGGAGTTGATAAGATGCTGGCATCCCAAGTAACACTGGGCAGTCCTCTCCTCGGTCAGGTGAGAGCACATGCTCGCACGAGGAGACGCACTAGAAAAAAGAACAAATTCTACGGGCCCACGTGTCATGAGATAGGGTAGCAGGTTCTCCACTCCGCTACACTGCGAGGAAAGCGAGAGAGAGAGAGAGAGAGACCGACCGACCTGTACGTCCTGCGCGTTGACGTCGAGGTGCTCGGCGAGGAGGAAGCGGAACCTGGAGGAGTCGAGGTTGGTGCCGGAGCCGATGACGCGGTTGGCCGGGAACCCCGACAGCTTCCAGGCCACGTAGGTGAGCACGTCCACGGGGTTGGACACGATCAGCAGCAGCGCCTCCGGGGAGTGCTCCGCCAGCGCCGGCACGATATTCCGGAAGAGCGCCACGTTCCTCTGCAGCAGGTTCAGCCTCGTCTCCCCCGGGATCTGCCGCGCGCCCGCCGTCACGATGGCCAGGTCGGAGCCCTTGGTCACCGCCAGGTCCGTGTCCGACACCAGCCGCACGCGCGGGAGGAACGCCGCCGCGTGCTGCAGATCCAGCATCTCGCCGCGGAGCTTGTCCGGGAGCGCGTCCACCAGCGCGATCTCGTCGGCCAGGTCGCGGGTCAGGATGGTCTGCGCGATGGCCATGCCCACGTTGCCCGCGCCGATAACCGAGATCTTGGTCAGGCGCCGCCGGTGGGACGTCGGCGTGGAGGGGCAGTCGGCCACGGGGCGGAAGAAGCCCGACGACGAGCCGGAGGCATCGAACCCAAGCTCAGACAGCGACGAAGCCTTCTTCATCTCCCGCTTCTCCTTCGGTCGCAAATGGAAAAAGGAGGAAATGGAATTCGATCGGATCGGATCTGTGGATTTGGGGGGACGGAGTTAACGGGGGCAACTGCTATTTATAAATCCAGGGAAACCGCTTACCGGCGACCACTGTGGTGTTGGAAAAAGCTGACTCGACTATATATAGGGTCTAGACTCTAGAGGAGAAAAAATGGAAAAAAAAAATCGTAAAGCAATGCGTCTACCCTAAACCCTAAACCCAACTAGGTAAGCTCCCTATAACCGTCCATAGCACATTCACGGTACACATAGTCGGCGGAGAACCTCACCGATGGCCGGCAACAAGTCCAGGGCCAGTGCGCCTGAGAGCAGCCATGAGCGCCAGGCAGCATCTAGAGAGAGAAGCAGAGAGTAGCATTAGCATGTAGTGGAGTAGTAATTAGGGTTGTAAACGAGCCGAGCTCGAGCGAGCCTAAGTTAGCAGTCGAGCTTTGAGCTAAGCTTGAGCTCGACTCGACAAAGCTCGTCTAGGCTCGATAAGACATAGACTTCATGTTTTCATAAAAAAGAAATTCTCACATCACAATTCACAGGGACAATAAATCAAATGCACAAACCAAATGCACAATCAAAAATAACTAAAAGCATACAAAGGGCATAAGGAAATAAGTTAATAAAGTGGAAGAAAGGAGAGGGGAACGACCCTGGTGGCCATGATTACCGTAGGAGGGTTCGGACTAGGGGCAGCCATGGACGGGCCAGAGCCAAGGGAAGTTGTGCCCAAGAGGTGGTGCCCAGCCGAACTGCTGAAGGAGACCAAGTGAGGCGGCTCGGGTGCTAGAATCGAGATAGAGACGTCGGGTTGCAGGCAGGTTACCCAGAGCCAAGGTCGGCGTGGACGGTCGAGACCGAAGGGTAAGCCAGGCGGTGGTCGGAGGACGAGCCGAATTTGGAGGAAAGGCAGCCATGTCTGATGCAGCCGGGACCAGGAGGCGCAACGATACTGTGCAATTTGTACGGAAAAACAAAGAGAAGGAGCACCGTGATGTATGGTATTGGTATCCATTGTCAGACTTGGTCATTAAACACATCCTCTTGCACAATTAGAAACCAACCTTCCGATCCAGCTTGTGTAATTAAAAAAGAAAATGAAATCTCCAATTTGTCAGACTTGGTCATGGCACACAGAAGATAACGGCTCGATCCAGCTTGTGGATTTGGTTGGGTTTTCGTGCCAATGGATATCATCCATGGACCTTGGCGAGGGGAGGAAGGCTCCTTTGATGGGTGATATTTTGTGATGTTACCCGACTATTCTTTTTTATTTTTAAAATTTAATTTTTGATTCTTTACGGTAATTAATTTTAAATAAAATATCTTTTAAATCAGGCTTTACATAAAAGAGAGGCTCAGGTAGCGAGGGTGATGTACGCTTGCCTTCGGCTATGCAAAGCAGCAGCAGCTGCCAGATGAGCCGGGTAGTACAACTTGCGGTCCGCTCATTTTAGCTTAAAGTTCTTCCTTCTGTTTTATTTTTTATTATTTATAAATTTTATCTATTTCTGGTTTTTTACTCTTTTTGAGCTTTTTTGCTGGTTTTTTCCGTATTTGTTTGCATTGTCTGTGATTGGCTATCCTATTTTTTCTATTTTTAAATTTTTTAAAATTTAGTTACGCTAAATAAGTCACCATTAGCTACAGTATAATTTTAACCATCTACAATGTAATTTCAGCTATAAACCAACTTATTTCAGCCCAACCAAGCGGCACCTTGGTTTCTCTTCTTTTGCCATTCCATTCTCATACAGTACATTCTTATTTGCTTTAGAGCACTAGCATCTATCTTCTTCTCCTCTTTTCCCATAAAGATGTGGCCTCATGCTTTTGCTCATTCTCCTTTGATGGGTGATATTTTGCAATGTTACATGCCCACGCTTTTATGGACTTGTGAGCAAGCTTGTCGAGTTTAGGATACTATATGTAGGATTGTTTTCGTGTTGATACAAATTGGGGTCAATCGAATTATGCTAGGATTGTACGCAGAGTACAGACATAGCAGTATCCAATCACATCAACCAAGATCGACACAGGATAACTGCAAAACAACAGGGCAGCACTGAGCTCTTTCATGCGTTTTAAGAGGGAAAAAAATTGATTCGTCTGCAAAGAATAATATATCATGGTATGGAACAATACAGTATAACAACACTAAGTAGTAAGTCACGCTTTCTTACACTGGAATAGATGATCTCTCTTCTAATCTTCTCTAAAAAAAAGAAGAAGAAAAAGAGGGGGGTGAATTTGTTTGCGTCTTCAATGAATGGGGTAGAGGCGGATTATCTGTACAACGGCATCCACATGCTGCTTCTCACATGCGAAAAAAGGACACCCAGCTCTTTCCCTTCCTCTCTTAAGCATAACCAACATAGCTACAAAATATCCAAAAACCAAGACTGTAGTCTGTACGTAGTACAGGTCGGGCGCACCTCGGTTTAGTGCGCATCGCAGAATTCCATGCAAAATGGCAGAGGTCCAATTCAGCCCCGGCATCCCCTTGATTTACCGTAAAACAAATCCTTTGTCTTTCACCCTCGCTTACGGGTTTGCTGGAATAATTGGGCTTCACCAAGGTCATGTGGATCAAATCATGACTTAAGGGTCATGCTGAGCTCAGAGCTCAACCTCATGAAGATCCTCTGTCAAACCGTTGAACTGCACAGATGAATTGCTGTTGGAACGACTATGCGAGGGTTTGCCGGGCATGAGTGGCGAGGGCATGGTCCGTCCGTCAGGTGATCTAGCGCCTGCCACAGCACTAAATTGGTCAGAGTACGTTCCACTCCATGATGCTGCCCGTGATCTCGAGAACGAGCCGCTGTTACTTCCCGATGACACCCCGGATCCCTGATTGGGAGTGGCGATGTTGTCCATGCTCGGATACCGCTGGATGGTAGATGACATTGGTCCTGAAAATTGTGTCGCTGGTGGGGGTGAAGAAAATGACGTTCCTGCTGGGGGTGAGGATGAACGCTCATCCTGATGGAAGGTTTCCCTACGTGTCTCCGCTGTTTGGTGAGGCATCTGCTCTGCAGCAGCAACAGCTGCAGTGGGCACAAAGAACTTGGCACCAGCTGGTGGTGTCACAGACGGAGCAGCCGGTTTGTTATAAGATGGCACTGCTCCTGTTGCACCAGCCTTATTGAACGTGTCCACATATCTTAAAAAGCAGACAAAGCCCCGTTTAATATTCCACATAGCAATATAAAAGAAAGAACTGAAAGCAAATGACAGTAGTGCTGAATTACCTGGATCGGACACCCATCCGTCCACGACCAGAAAACTGGTTCTGGCTGGGCGGAATTGGTGGCATCCCCAAACCATGCTCTGAAGAATTTGAAGATTTCCATTCTGCGACTCCATCGGGAGTATGACTTCCACTCATGGGGCCATTTAAGTTATAGTCTGGCATACCGTTCTGGAATGAGGACTTTGTTGGAGGTGGAGGGAGGGGAGGCTCCTCGGCAGGAATCCCAGCACCTTCCTCCACCCATCGCTTCAGCTTTTCATCATAGTAAAACTTGTTCTGTTGCCCTAATTTTGCCTTCAGAATATAAATAGGATATTAGTGTTAGTGATTTATCGTCGCTATGCAGAAGAGCAAAAAGAACAAAGTTTGTCCAATTTCATAACTCAGTAAGTACCTGGCGGTGGGATTTTGAAACAAATCCCATTGTCTTCTGCAGTGTGGAACCTAACCAACCAAATCGTGAACTACCCGATCCTGATGCACTGCTCTGCGTGCTATCCGATCCAGCACCCTATTAGAATTTTCAAAATGAAGTGAGGAGAGAGAATTAAAAGATCCTCCTCACTTAGCATTAACTAATTAGAAACTACTCCTTTCCTAACTTTCATTTCATCGACCAAACACATGAGTACCTGTTTTGGGGTTCTGCCAAAGTCCGGTTCAGAAACACTTCTGTTGTGCGCAATCATCCTGCCAGTGACACCACTATTCTCGCCCATCTCACTCATAGACTGCGCTGATGCGGATGGCATTAATGATGACATGGTCATTACTGATTGGCTATTTACAAATTTTGTAACTGCAGGTGCAGAGTAGCTCTCTCTATCACTAACAGAGCCCTGTGGCAATGGTGGAAGTGGCGCAGATGGTGTACCCATCATGCGGGATATAGATTTATCAAGCGAGGTAAAAATCTTTCCAACTAGTTTTGCAGGGGCAAGATTTGTGCCATACCCACCCTAAACAAAAACAAGCAAAGCAAGTGGATTAATAATCGATGAGAGAGAGAGTAGCCCAGCTACAATGCAAAACAAGATTTGGAGCCAATAGAACAGAATCAACAATAGTAATAACTAATAACTATAAATAAAGTAAGGTTGCACCTGCTGGTGAGTGCGTATCCTGTCCTCCAGAGAAAAAAATAATTGCTTCCATGCTTCCAATTCTGGGGCACGGCCTGAGGCTTTCAGCACCTTCATAGAAGCTTGGCAATACCTTGAAAAGGTGATTTAATTGGGTCAGAATGCACAAGCACAGAGTCTAGGGAAAACACTGAGTCATTCGCTAATCATGCACAAGCCAACAAGGCAACAACCTACCTCAAAGAATCAGCAACCCTTCCCACTTCCACAAGCATGTATGCATATATCAGCTTATATGGCTGAAAGGGTAGAAGGATGTACTGAGAATTACCAAGCACCTTCGCATATTCATAAACCTCTGTCCTCTGTTGTTGGCATTTCAAATATATTAGTCCAGAGCGGTGAATAGCAAAGAAAAACAAACCACGTAACGGATTATGCACAATCCTTCCTATGTATCTATGTGGTAATTGTTCAAAACACGTTGCAGGTTAAGGCTATCCTTCGGTATATACAACAAAAGAAAAGAGCTTCAAAGTAAACTTCCACTAAGATTTGAATTTTTGCAGGTAATGACAGATAGCAACAGACCTGAATGGCTTCAGGGCTGGCAAATGTTCGAGGACATTTCAAGTGGTCTGCACCAATGAGACATAACCTTGCACTTTCAGAGTATGAGTCGATATTTAGTTCAGCAACTAAATAGCATGAATGAGCAGCTGCAACCTGTATCAAACAGTGTGTAAGGCAAGGTTCAAAAACCAGGAACCGGAGGAAATCCCGCTGGGGGACCAGTAACGGTAACCGACCGGTTACTGGAAAAACCGGGAAAAAAACCAGCCAAAATTCAAATATCAAATTTGAATTTGGACTGTTTTTGAAACCGGTAACCGGAAAACCGCACGGTTACCGTCCAAAAAACCAGAGAAAAACAGCTAAAAACCGGTTACGGGTAATTAACAATTGAAAATTCCTAATACATTCATAGCAAAAAACATTAAGTCAAGCATAGGAGGTCCTAATACATTAGATTAGTGTTAAACAATGTAAACATCCTTTGGGAATCCAACTTTTACGTTCAAAAATTCGTAGCAAAAAGCATCAAGTCAAGCACGGAAGGTCCTAATACATTGGATTAGTGTTAGACATGTAAACATCATTAGGGAATCCAACTTTTATGTTCAAAAATTCAAATTTGAAGTTAAACAAACCAGGCCGGTAAATGCTTCCCGGTACCCACCGGTAAATCCGGTAACCGGACGGTTACCGGCGGGATTTCAAACCCAAGTGTAAGGTACTTGATCACCCAAAAAAAGAAAACAAATATTAAATCTGCAAATACATATCATACAAACCTCATTTTTCTCTTTCCAAAGGCAATCTCCGAGATGGGTAATTACTAGGTCATCGCCTTTTGTCCTATTTGCAGTTATAATAGCCAAATTCTCCTCCCAATCATCCAACATGCCATTAGGACTAGGCTGTCCCACAAAAACACTAAATTATGAACTCAGCCATGAATTAAACAGAAAAATCAGGAAAAGTTAAAACTGGAAGAAATGGTGCAACCGTACGATGCATTACCAATGGAGCAAAAAGATAATAATTTCTAAGCAACATCTAAAAGTCATGACACTGCAGTAACCAAGAAATCATAAAATATTGTTACATCTTTACATAACAACACGGGACAGGCAAGGCCTACAAAAAAAGGTAAGAGCAATTCTTCCTATTGCTTCAAACTATACAATAATCATTAAATGGTCAAGATATTAATGCATCTAGCAAGTGAAGAAATCATTAACCATGTAATTACCTCCACGGGCTGCTGGGATGTACCAAGTGTACCATAGTTGCTGTTGATGTTGTTCTCTACATTAAAAACATCTGCAGGTTGTCCAGCAATGAGAAGGCACAATGTTCGTAAAGGAGACCCTGATAAAAAATGGCAGTGCGCCATTTTCTTCACTGTATCTACGTAAAACTGCACCACCAGTCAAAAAAGAAAAATAGAAAGAAAAATTAGGGAAATGGAAACCTGAGAGGCAAATCAAGCAAACTATTTAGAGTACAAACAAAAGAAAAAGGTTATATTTAAGTCAAACAAACCTTATCACCAAGTTGTAAAGCAAGCATGATTGCAGGTCCCCACAGCTGACCTTCCTGGGCACACTGAAGGGCATCTTTTCTTCTCCCAGAAACTAGAAGATTTTGGACCTCTCGTGCAACAGCCTACAAAAAGGATAGTTGCCTCAACTGGGGGACATTTGGCTAAATATTGTATGACATAGAATATAAATAACAATTACCTGCATCTGACTTTCAGAGGGAATATTTTTCATGCAACGAACATTGGATCCAAAATCCCCCATATGAACACTACTTCTCTTACAAGATGAAAAGAGCTTAGTTACTGCCATTTCCGGACCATCCGTATCCTATTATTGAGAATTCAAATATGAGTCAGAGATACACAGGTAAAAGAAGTAGTCAGATTCTCCCACACGGTGATGCTAAAAAATGATCAATCTAATTCATGTTACTCAACAAAAGAAAGCAAAATCTGAAATCAAGCATGGTTCCACATGATAATGCTAATAAATGTCAACTTAGACATTCATAACTTCGCATGGTTGAACAATTTGTTCATCAGCGAATTCTAGATCATACTATCAATCTATAGTTTGAAATAGTCCTTGATAAAAGCCGACTCAATTATGTTCTTAATCCATGAAAGAAAAATCATTTTTATTAAGTGGCTGAACTAAAGGATTCTGGTTTACCACCGTAAAACAGCATGAAAGCAGTAGGTACTAGGTACAATGGAGGGGGGAATGTAGAATCACTAACCTAAGATATGGCCAGGAAATAATACACAAAAAGGAAATGGAATTTATAAAGTTCAAGTCTGCAGCATCTATTATGATCACTTGGATATGATCATCGTACTAAAAGTATTAATCTGCTGTTATTATCACGGCACAATGATTGACTAAATGGAACATGCATTATGTCCATCTTCCTTCTGATGAGAGTTTCAAATTCAGTAATGATAGTAAAAGGGGAACAAACCACATAATAGAACAGGGGATAGAAACTAACAATACAACTATAACTACAAGAAAGAAAGTACCTCTTGTGATGGGTCAGACCCAAAAGGTGACCGTAGTTTCCCATAGTGCTGACATAGTATCTTCAGCAACGAAATAAGCAACTTGTGAGTATCACCTCTCTGGAATTCACTGGTGGAAGATTCATACCATGCAACCATCTCATCAAGCCATTTGTTTACATCCTTTGATGCAGCACTTCCACCAACAAGAGGACCAGGAACAGGTTGATGGCATAAAGCATGGAAGTAACTAAGTGCACTGCCATTAGTGATGCTTGAAGCATCAGCTTTACTAGCGACAACCTCTGATAAATTAAGAACTGATACTGTGCCACTAGAATTCCCCTTAAATTAAAAAAAAGAAATCTTTTAGTTACTTGAAAATAAAATTTGTGATTTTTCTTCATAACTAAAAATATATTACAAAGGAAACTCTTAGGATACCTGATTTCCACTGTTAAAGTTTGTGGCCATTGAGCTGGTTTCTTTCATAACTATAAGCTTCCCTCCAAACCCAAAAGCAACCAGAGCATGTGGTGGCCGTCCAGCCGATGACCTCTCTTCATGCAGGGAATGACCAAATTGCATGTGTGAAGCATTTGCACCAAGAAATTGTTGATGAGAGAAGTTCATGGAGTTCTCGGTACCAAGATAGCTGTTTGACAAGTGAACTTGGGGGCTTGCATGAGCTCGTTTCTGGCTGTGGTACATGCTCTCCATTGGAACAAAGGCTTGTGCATCCACAACACCAGTGACATCACCATAACCCTGGTTTGAAGAAGTTTCAAATCCGATGTGATTAGACTGGTGACCTGTAGAAGGTTGGGATCCCCTGTAACCAGAATGTTGACCTGAGGAAGGTCCAAATCCCTTGAAACTGGCATCATGGCCTGTAGAAGTTTCAGATCCATTGTAACCAGCCTGGTGAACTATGGAAGGATCGAACACCTTGTAACCACCCAGATGATTCGCGGCAGGCTCGAACCCCATGTAACCACCATGGTGGTGACCCGTGGAAGGTTCAGACCCCTTGTAACCAGCCTGATGACCCGAGGAAGGTTCAAAACCCTTGTAACTGGCTTGTTGACCATCAATTGCGTTGTAACCACTCTGAAGACTTGACAATTCTATCTTGTTGCCGCCATAATGACTTGTAGTGGTTTCAGCTGTGTTAAAACCAACCTGATGATTTGTGGAGGAACTGAAAGATTCGGCATTTGCAAGCTGATCAGAACCATAGAAACTGCCTGCCAGGCTATCTGTTACACTTTCAGGTTGCATAGTGTTGCCAAATGCATCCGTCTGCCATTGGCTCTGATTACTATAGCTATTTGTGAAAGAGTGATGTTGGGCCACCTGATTGTGGACAGCAAGATCCTCGGTTTGTTTGATGTTATAATTTGTCCCACCAGAAGATGCAACAACACCATGGTTTGCACCATCCTGAGGCACACTAGCTGTCCCATCCTGCACGGTGGCCTGCTGATACAACTCAAGCGATTGCCACTGCTGCGTGTTGGTATCAAAGTACCACCCTGGGTACTCCGCATAGAAGAGCATGTTGGGTGGGTACTCTGAAGCGCCCAGCTGTCCCCAGGTCGATACACTCCCCATAGTGGTGCCCTCCTCTGCAATCGTCTCCAGCGCTGCCTGCGCTGAATTCTGCAGGTAAGAAACACCAAACTGCTGCTGCTGCACATTCTCACCACTATTATCCAACTGGGCAGCGCTCCCAGACGTATCAAAACTATCAACCTGGTACCACTGCTGTGTTGCCTCATCGTACTTCCACCCAGGGTAAATGCTCTCCAAATACTTGGGATCCGTGGAATCCACAGTACCGCTGCCACTCTGTTCCAGCTGCTGCTGCACATCGGTGTTCTGATTCGAGCTCCCCCCGAAAAAATCTTGATCCGTCACCTCGGTGGCCAAGCTCTGACTACCGCTGAAGAACCCGTGAGCCGACGCCCCCACGCTCCCAACCACGGAGCTCTCCAAGCTCTGGTTCCCAGCCATGCTGCCAAAAAACCCCTCCTCATCGGCACCACCCGATAGATCACCGAATGGATCAACCCCATCGTCGCCGCCGCCTCCAAAGGAGGCCCACTGCACCTGCTTGACCGCGGTGTGGACGCCGCCCTTCCCCGAATCCGGTGACCCACCCTCCGGAGGCGCCTCTGCGGTGGGAGGCGGTGCGGCGACCTCCGGAGCCGCGGACGACTCGGGGTCGTCATCAGCGAGGCTGAGGCTGGAGACGCCTCGAACCAAGGCGGCCTCCGCCACCTGCTCCTGGTCGTGCTTGGCGGGAGCAGGAGCTGGGGCTGGGGATGGGTCGTCTTCGTCGTCGACGAGCTTGTCGAAGAAGTCGGCGTCAGTCTGGTCGTCGGCGGCCATCTCCATCGCGACGGGATCGAGGAGATCTCGTGGGATCCGAGCGGGGGTGGATCTAGGGTTTGGTTAGGGTCAAATGGCGGAGGGGGAGGCTTACCGGTGGGGGCGGCGGGGAGTTGGATCGGGCGAGATTTGCTGGCAGGCGACGGAGGAGGGACGGTTGCGCTCACGACAGCCGACGTCGCGTCATCGCACCACCCATTGCGAATCCCCTCTCTCTCTCTCTCTCTCTCTCTCTTCCGTGTGTTTAATTAGGAAGGGAAGGGTCCCTTCCTTTTAACCTCGTGAACAATACATACAATACCTACCTACATACATACATACATGGTGGCTAAATCTGGATACCTCAACCAATCAGGTGAGCTAACTGAGACAGGAGCTGAATTATCTACCAGCTTGGTTTTTTTCTTTCTTCTTTTGTAGAATAGGTTTTCTCTTTTTCTCAAGGACCAAACCTAGATAATTGTATTGTGTAGAATTTTGCATTGATATTTGCTGCTAGCAATCGCGTCTAGATACACCCTAAGATAAAAGCTGCTTCAAACATATGATATTTATCTAGCTTAGGCCTCGCTTATTTGGGTTTTAGCTTTTGGCTTCTAGTTTCTTACTTTTCTCTTTTTTTGTATTTTTGGTTTTTAGGGTTTTTTGTATTTTTTTCCGTATTCCTTTGTATTATCTGTGATGGGATGACATATTTTTCTATTTTAAAATTTTTAAATTTAATTACACTAAAAACTAACAACAACTATAGTAGAAAAAAGCCTCAACAATGGAAAAAAACAAAAGCCACAATTTTGTTACGATCACATCATGTTTTGCATGTCACATGGCCTCCTACTCTCTCATCACCATCTTTCCTTAACCAAAATCTATCTAGTGTGACTAGAATTGCATTGGATATATCCTGAGCATATCATCCATGTGAATGCTTTCTTTCTTTGCATTGCTACAATTAATTTATGATATCACTTAAATGCGGCATATCTAGCCATCATGCTAACCATTTTGATTAGTGTCAAATATACTTAAAAATGATATTTACTCAAAGTTTAAATTATAAAGTCAATCGGTGCTAAGAGATATAAAATAAAGAAACATCATACATATAAGAAAAAATAATATTCCTATACTTATAAGCTTCACTCTCTTTTGTTTTTCTTAGAGATGATAAGATTTGGATTCTAAGTTATATAGAATGGTAGATCAAATTGAGCACTGTCCGCACATTTCTTTTGAGAAAATTTTCGAATTGATTTCCAGCTACAATCAAAAGAATCAGCACCATACCACCAACTAGCTAGAGGGTTTACACTAGATATGTCATCTACTTACATATGCTTATAATAGCAAACATGCGATTGAAAATCCATAGCCGCAGCGTTAAAAATCAAAACCTCACAATCAATACGCATACCAATTTATTGTCCACCTTCGTCGTCATCTAATTTCCATCCAATGGTAAGTAGCAAATTTAATCAACACAGGCATGTTTTTAACCTTTGAACTGCATGGCAAAACAATATAATCCACAAATAGCATCTCAAAATGGGAAGCCAAACACAATATAAGTCAAACTAGCTTGAGTATTTTTTAAGACGAAATTTAATAATCGATTGTAGTACACACTGCAGCAGCTTCATTTATATCGATTAAAATCGCACGCAAATATCTCTCTACAATCTTCTCTACAAACTATTACTATTTATCAACAAAAACCAAAGGCTTTTGGCTACTAGTTAATTATAATACACACTGTAACGACTTCATTTATATCGACAAAAACAACATATGAGTTTTTATTACTTTATAATCTCTCTCACGAACAATTTAAAAGCTATAAGCCGCAGTCATAAAGAATAAGAACGGCCGCAAAGATATGACACATGATAGCTTCAAAAGCAACCTCCAACACCAAGCATGGCGCAAGAATCATGCCGAGAATACAAATAGCAAGAGATTGTCATGGTCGGAACACCAATATAAATTTGAGAATTCAGATATAATTGATCGCGAGAAAAGATGAACATTTCATAAATCTGCTCATCATACAAAATGTTTTTTTTTTTTGCAAGGTGCTCATCATACAAAATGTTAACATTACTGCTGGAAAAGTTTAGAAGGGAAGAGCATTACAACTGAATTATAGACTGCTGCTAAGTCTTACCATTAAATACAGCACTTCTGACTTCTCTGGAACATTGAGTAGATAACTAAACGACCTACTGCAAATAACAGTAAATGGACAGAATAAAGACCCCCCAAAAAAAAAACCAAAACTTCTTATGCATGTTCTGCAGTATCCAAAATATCAAATTCGCCTACGGTTGTCAACCCTTGGTTTCTTGGATGCAGCTGCAACATTTGAATTATCACCACCGGATTGTATCTGGTATTTTGAAAAGGAAACTTTTAGCTTATCCACATAGTCACTGTATAGCAAATGATAGGCTGAGGATAATCTTACCTTATCAAGCTTGTCTCTGACTAGTTCTACGGTTGCATTCATCGACTCGGATGGAAAATAATCCTACAAACAAAAGCATTTTCTTCGCACAATGGTAAAATAGCATTTCAATGAAGGAAATAAAACCATGAGCCGCAAAATGAAAACGGGGATTTGTTGGAAACTCCTAAAGAGTGTCAGGTTACATTAAACATGTTGCATTACATGACATGATATCCAAATAAGTTACAGGTTTTGCCTTTACCAGGTACTTTGCTTAAGTGGCGACTGATGTTTGTTTTCTAGTATTATTATATCTCAGTTGATCAAAGTACTTCACAACATTATATAGCCTGCGTAACAAATGACCAAATTTTCTCAATGAAATACTTCTGGGTATTCAGATTAAACATTGTTTTACTACCACATACCTTATTAGAGGGCACATGACTGAAACGAGGATCTTCGATATGAGAAGCATGAATTGTCTTCATGTATTCCCTGAATATGAATAAAATGAACCTTTTCAGAAGAACAGTAGCGTTGGTGTTTACCTTTTTCTCAGAGAACAGTCAGATTGTATTGTTTTAGCCTAGCAGCATAGTTCCACATCATCCAACATGACTTTTAACAGTTAGATACAAACCCTTCAAAAGACAAAGAACTGTATAGGATTCACATCATAATCAAGCCCATTCCTTAAACAAAAAAAACAAATCTTGGTTGGTACTGCCAAATTGACGCACAGAAGCTCAGACCATGCCCAAACACAAAAGATTGAACTAACTGCCTGGAGAAATGGTTTCAATCTTCTAATTAAACCTTGTCGGTTTTGCTTTCAACTTGTTTGTGTCTTATAGATCTCGATATCTTTTTGTCATCTTGCAATGGCTAATATAACCATAAAGACTGAGTTTATATATTCAGATCACAGGTCATGAATCAATCATTATAGCAATATCAATTCTGAAGTGGCAATACAATTTTATATGATGAGTAACTGTTGACCAACTTTTCATTATCAGTCTTACACTACGAAACCAAATAAAGAATGTGAACTGATACCAATATGTGAAATTCTAACCTCTTATTGGAGCTTATTTGATGGTGTGAACTCCCACCAGATGATCCCTGACCTGGAGAATACTGAGACAGCCCTTCAGGTCTGCCAGCAGATGCTGAAACAAATGTACGCAAATATCTAAATCCAACTATCCAAGTACCAAGGGAAATAAACTAGCAACGCTGGTAATCCTAGAAAACATTTGACATTTGGTTTCATACTGTCACCATAATGATAAATGGTAAGCTGCAAAGATTAAAAGAAAATGAAACCACACATTTTATTCGGCCAAGGACTTCTTTTCTCCTGACTTCCAGTTTTTCCTTGGTATCCAAAAGACTCTCAAACTGAGGTGCATAAGACACCTGCAGCCGGTTGCCAAGAAATACAGACTCATCCAACTTCCTCTTTGCAAACCTGCAGCATCAAAGTGCCAACACCACACCTTAAATGAAATGCAGTAATTCTGAATTTTACTGACAGAAAAGGCACCAGTGGTTGGGGAAACAATTGGCTCCACATTTGCTGCCAACAACTGGACCACAAGACCTGAACTAAATTAATCCCTCAAAGAAGGTCCAGACCAAATAATCCAAACCCTTTTTTAATTCACAACTTAGTAATACCAAGTAAAACACTCGAACTGAGATCAAAGGAGACAAATTACTGAATTTTATTTCCGAAAAGCCTAATTCACTTTTGGGTTTTCAAGTAACTCAGTCACTTCCCCTAAATGTGATGAATAATAGCCTCGTATTTTCACTCACTTTGAGAAATATGAAAAACCGATTGCGCAACAGAATACATGCATCTTTCAGCAATATCTTCTGAAAAGTAAGTGCTGAATTTGATATATAACAGAAAACACAAGAGAAGTCCGTACAGCACACCTAATCGTACAGTTCAAAAGAATGTATATAACATACCCGACAAACACAGAGATAGATGTGTGCATGTATAGATTGTAGTCACAAATTAATCACCGCAGTGGTGCAAAATTCAACACCGTAGATAATGTGCGCATGTTCTCATGAATTAATCACCTTGCATTGCTGACCTGTGAGAGCTTGATGAAGAAAACATCGGTGTACGGTTCACAGTCCTCGGCATCCATGGGCTTGCACCTGAACCCAAGTAACAGTGGACCAAAACAAAAGGATGTTGATACTAGTACACTACAGCAGCAGCAGCAGCAGGAGGAGGAGGAGGAGGAAGAAGTGAACAGGTCGCTGACTCACTCTTCCACTGGGCCGTACGTCCCGAACAGATTGGCGAGTTCGTCGCCGCATCCCAGAGACGGTACGTTCCGTACGATGAGGTACCTGCGAGATCAACGAACACCTCGGGTCACACAAGACAAGAAGAGGAAGGATTAGATTAGCAGTCATAAGAAGGGTTGGGTTAGGGTTGGTGATGGTACTTGGACTCGTCGCAGACTGTGTAGACGCGCACGGCGGCCGGGTCGTCGCGGCCGCGCGGCATCTCGCCGGGCCGGCGGTAATACAAGATACGAGAACGTCCTGGTAGGTTCCAGACAGGGGCGGACCTAACGTGGGACATGGGGGTTCAGTTGAACCCCCAAAAATATGGAAAAATAAACTGCTACTGGTACTCCACAACGCAGCAAGCAAATCCACCACAAACTCCATTGGACTGGACTATCCATCCCAGAAAGGAAGATTTGGGTGAGATTGCTCACGGAAAAGAAAAGATCCTCGGGACAAAGCTCACTTAAACAATCCAAGCAAGCTAGGGTTTCCTTACCAGCGAAAGAAGAAATCAATCCGGCAGAGCGGAGGACGACGACGACGCCTACGAGAGAAGAGTTCCTTCGCTTCGAGGGTTAGACAGACGGCGAAGCAATAGCCGCCGCCGCCGCCGCCGTCGTCGCGACGAGATATGGAGAAGAGCTAGGAAGAGGACGGGCTGGAGACGACAGAGGTTTGGGATCGGGCCGCGAGGATTGCGGATTGTCTCTTGTGCTGGACATCGGAGATCTGATTAAAGGCCCATATATCATATATCATATAGGGTTACCGGGTTCGCCAGCTTCGTCTCGTGCACGCACGCGTGGTCCAGCTGCTCACTGTTGGCGTAAGGCAGCAGCAAGCAGATCGGCGAAAATCGGTGTCAATCAACGGTAGAAAAGGAGAGTAGCAACGCCAGGAAAAAGGCCGGAAAAGAGTGAAGGATATGGTGGCTTTCTCGCTTCTCGTTTGGGTAATGATTTAATTTTCTCTCATGGTTGTTAATTTAATTAGATATTAGAGTTAAGATGAGAGAGGAAGTAGCAAGTATTCGTTAGGGAAAAAACTAACATATCGGTTAATCTATTATATTGTTCTTCTATAATTTTGGATATTGTATAAGAGTAATTTAGGAATGCCATCTACTAGATAATTGTAGAGAAATTCGATTCTATACAATATTTATTTATATTGATCGGATAAGTAGATTTTAAGCTATGAATTTTGTAATCATGCTATCTGGTAAATTTATCATTTTCTAGTAGCATATATCAATATGTCAATTAAAATTACTAGATGGAACAATTTGGATGATTTATCAACATGAAAGATGTAGATGATTAAGGATTCTAGAGATCCCATGAACATGATTTTTCAACGAGTAGGACAGAAGTTATGAATCTTGGAAGATTCTTTGTCCGGGACCGGTTCTTGGTGGTTTGGTGGATGTGAATAAGTACATATGGTCGGGATTTGTGATACTGATCAAATGTTTTAAGATGTATCTCTCAAAATATACTCCCTTCAGTTACAAACACTTACCATTTTGGACATCGACACGGTCTCCAAAATATAACTTTGACCACTAAGTTGTATTCTAATATGTTTGTAAAACCCAATAAAATTATAATATTATAAAGTACATTTCAAGATAAATCTATACATATGATTTTCTTGTATTCAATGTAAATTTATAAAAAATATATCGATAGTTAAAGTTTCAAAAGTTTGACTACAAACATCTCAAAACGACATGTATTTGTGACTAAAGGAAGTATTTATTTAATTAATACTCAATTCAGAAAAAATGTGATTATCAAAGTGTAATACTAGCTTATTCTATCAAGCACATGCACTCAACTAATTTATCATAAATGATAGAGATATTTTTCCTCAAAAGGGTCCAATTAAAATATTTGAAAATCTTTCTAAAATCCAGATATTTTCTTAGAAATATCTAGATATTTGAGATGTTTTATTCGAAGGAATTTGATGGTGCCAATTGTCATAAATCTAGTGGTCATAAGAATTTATATAATCCTTTCAATCCAAAATATACATCATTTGGGAGAGTTGGTTTTGGTTTATAAATATTTATATTTTATTTTTCGGAAGCAATATGTTCGTCAAAATACCCATATTAATTATTAGTCTTAGAGAGAGGTAAATCATAAATAGAGATAACATATGTCAAAAACAAAAACATTTACTACTTCTTTTTCTATGTGTGTGAAAAAACATCATTTTATATGCTAACACGGAAAATAAGAAAAGTGAAATGGGTTAAAGTTAAAATCTATTTAAAAACAAAGTGTACACTTGTGTTGTCAACTAAAGTTGTAATACTTTTACTATAAAAAGTTGTAATTATACTGCCACCAAATAGAGTGTTAGTATTAGTTTATTATTTTAAATTTTTTAGTGTTATTGACTTTTAATAGACTTAGAAATATGACTTTTATCTTCAGGTTTTATAAACCAATATAAGTATATATTAAAAAAATGTAACACAATGTAATTAGCGAACACCCATTCATAAAATCCTAAATCCGCCATTGGTTCCAGAAGATTCCAAGAGGGTTTTGGGCGCGGGCGGAGCGGAGCCGGGGAGCTGTCGCCTTCTCGGGGAAGGAAGGAAGAAGGGGAGGCGAGGGGTAAAATGGGAAATAATTCGAGGATACTAGAGCCAACTTTTCTCGAGTCCTCCATCCCAGCCGCCTACATCCGATCGGACGGTGGGTCAAAATTGGATCGCACAGAATATTCGCGATCCACCGCACCACTTTCCCAGGATCTTCAATCTGGACCGCCTAAATCCAATCAGACGGTAAACCGAAATAGGATCCAGTTGGGGGAGTTTCTTTTTCAAAACTGGCTAGGAAAGGGGGTTTTATTGTAAAATTCTAGAGACCAATTCCCCCCTCCTCGATCTGGACCGCCCAAATCCAATTGGACGGTGGATCCAGATCGGTGGGATAGTTTCGCAAATAAACTGAACCAGAAATAGAGGGTCTTGATTCGGACCACACAGATCCCATCCAACGGCAACATCCAAGGGGAACAAGAGCTACTGTCAGATCCGGATTTAGTCAATTTAGAATCCTATGTGAAACCACTACACTATTCACTAGATCAGTAGACTGTACTCACGGATACATCACTGAATCATTCATGCATGATGTAAATCATACCACATATTAATATTACAACATCAGAGTTCAAATAGATCACATTGGGTCAAATTTACAATAAGTCCGATCAGGCAAAATGGATACATTACATAAAGTGAAAGTGAAAGCAAAAGGGAGGGTGCATCTCGCCATAGGCAAGCGACTGGGGTAAGTTATGTGCGATTGATATTAACCAATAGTTTGGATAATATTAGTGCACACAAACAACCGCTTAGTCAGCATAACTAAGGTAAGATCTAGACTACTAGAAACTATTCTAATCCATGTAAGTTCCTATGCCCGCCTTTGGCCGTGGGCACGACTGTTCGAATAATTTATACTATGTAAAGATTGTACATTTTATCTATAAAAAGATAATCAACTTGTTATATTTTACATATTTTCTTAGATGTGTGAATCAAGAAGATCATCATAAGGTCTTTATAATGCACCACCCAGTGTAAGTTACACCCGCTAATGTTTTATCTGAGTGAGGTTACATCCACCCTACCCAGGTCCCCTCTTACGCCACACGACAGCTTAAATCCAGCAACACGATTCGTGTCCATGGTGGCTTAAATCCAACGACACGACCTGTGGATCACTGCAATGGTGTAACCCACACTGCGGCTCTTCCCTGTCCTCGGACGAGCGCATCAAAAAGCAAATAAACACATGAATAAAATAAATAAATACAAAAAATTCAAATGAATTCTAAATCAAACAATGCCACTGTCATTGGATAGATCTTGAACCTATAAACAAATTTCATTAAATTCAGAGTTAAAACTAGGGAGAACAGGCCTTCAAAGTTTAATTTTGGATTAAATCTAAAAATTAACAAAGGAGAGAGGGTCTCTCTCACTGACAGGTGAGGTCCACCAAATTTAAATTAATTTTTAAATATTTTTCCATTGAAAAAGGCTACTGAGACTGACATGTGGGACCCATAGATTTTTAATTAATTTCTGATTTATTTTCTAAAAGAAAAAGGCTCGGGGCTGACAGGTGGGACCATATACTGTAGCCACAATAAAATGGGCCCACTTGTTAGTGGCTATAGCTCATTTAACCTGTTTAAACAAGATTTTAAATGAGAGGGGACCTACATATCATAGAGATGGAGGCTTAACAGGAGGGCCGACTGGCCAATGAGGGTTAGCGATTACTAATAATGATCATCAATTTAAGCTAATTACGTGTTTAAACTAATGGCGTATGAACAGTGCCTTCGTCTTGCTGCCAAGAGGAGCAGAGCTCGTCGCTGGCGAGAGGCACCATAGCGGGGAGGGCAAAAAATGAGATTCTCGCATCGAATCGCACCTAAAGGTGAGGTGGCGTGGGCTAATTTAGGGGTTGCGGTGGCCAGCGGTGGACTTATGCGGTGACAGTGATCGGGAGCATGGCACCACGGTGGACCACGGCACTAGAAGCCTAATTGCGAGCTAGGGAAGCAACACGGGGCGGAGAGCGACTTACCGGAGGTGGAGGCGAAGGTCGGGGAGGTGTAGAGCGGGCTAGCAGCGTAGACCCGATCGACGGTGAGGAGGCCATCGTGGATGGTTCAATGGAGAGGGAGGAGATGGTCGATGAGGGTTGGGGTGGCGTCAGGACTCCAAGGCGAAGCTCTAGGCATAGGAAATAGGAAGGAGGTGCGGCGAAGCACGATTGGCAGCAGCGGCGGCTCGAGCGATCGGAGGGGAGGAAGAAGGAGGTGGGATGCGCTCGGGGGCAAATGGAGGCGATGGGGAGCAATTGGTGGTAGGTGGAGATGATGCATGGGCTTTATAGCCGAAGGGAAGAGAAGATGGCCGTTGGGCGCCACTATAGCTCACGTGGAGGCCAAGGGCGACGATGCTCCGTGCTCGGCGCGGCGCGAAGCAAATGAGACGGAAGTTATGTGCAGTGGAGGCTCAACGGTCTAACGCAGAGGTTGTGGGCATGCAGAGCGAACGTGGTGTCGGCGTGACGGACATGAGGAGGACGTGGCGCCAGGAAGAGGAACAAGAGGGGGGGATCTGGGCAGAGGCGCCGCGATACCGACGAGGCATAGTGGCGCACATGGCAGGAGGGCGGTGGCGCACTGCTGCAGCATAGGAGATGGGCGGCGTGTGCGACGGGGACGGGCAGGGTGCGCACGGTGTATGCATGACACACCCAAAGTATGAACAACGCGAGGGGGTGGCTTGGGCCACTTGGGCTAGGCCAAAGGTCTGGTGGGCCGAGAAAAGAGGAGAATGGGATGAGCTTGGCCTATGGAAGGTTTTGGGTTTTTGAACATTTTGAAAACTCGGTTTGGAATTGAGTTTGAACTTTGATTTAAATTTCAAACTGGAATTTTATTCAAGCCATTCTCAAGGCTCCCAAAATGGGATGTTACAGCTACACGGTCCGTCTCCGGCGCCTTGAACGAATGGAGGACGTCGGCCAACGCCGTCGACGCGCCTCTCCAACAAGAACGCATGCGTTCTACCGGACTCAGCCTCCTCGCCGGCCAGGCAGCCACGCCCTCCAGCGACAACGTCGTCGGAGGTTCGTCAAGATCAGCATGGGCAGCAACGGCGTGCTCTGCTCACCAGCGCGCAAGGACGTTGATCTATTTTTCGTTGCTAAACGAACAAATAGCGGGGATTTTGCATCACAACAGTTGATCGACATTGCGACACAGTTTCACGTCACGGACAAAGCAACATAGTAACAAATACTACAACACAAAATTGCACGTCATACAAAGAAAAAAAACACCCACCTATGGCAGGGAACATCATTTCGACAAGCAAAACATTGCAAAAATGTCATATGTTACTAAGATACCATTCCAATGCTGCTCCAACAGCAGCAACACATTTTTACAGGTCTGCGAGATTGACAAAACTTATTATTTTCCCATTCTTCTGGGACATAGTATGCAGTAAAAGATTCACAAGTGACTTGCAGTTTCTCTTCCTCGATTAAAATTAGAAATAGAGCAGCGGAACAAACAGTGGAGGCAGTCAGATCGGGACACCGTAATTCACAATCTTCGTGAGGGCAGTGTTAAGGACCCGCTTCTCCTCCTTGACCTGAGAAGCTAGGCCAGAAATCTGCAAGGAAAAAAACAACCTTCTATGAGTTCCCCAGCTTCAGGAACAAAGTATCCACAGATTAATACAGGGTATTCAATCACGGCCATTTATGCTTTTGAGATTTGCGCAGTCTGTTGTGGAGAGGTGCAAAATTATAGCTCATGCACACAATTTGGAAGTACATGCGCAGATGGCCATGATGCATGTACTGCTGTGTACATTTACAAGTTGCATGTAGAATCTATCAGCATCAAAAGGAACACAGGATACAGCACAGTTTCCTGAACGTAATTCATTGCTCAGTACATGAGATGTATGTTAGGACTTAGTCAATATCAACAGTACATACAGAGGCAAATAATGCATGCAACTGCAAATGAACATCTATTGAACATTTTAATGTAAACTTGATTTGTATACTAAACCACGGCTGTAGACTGTATTGTAATTACAATTATAAAACCTATGAGGTTATGAGAAATTCATCCTGGGCACTTAAAATCCATGCCAGGAGCAACAGGCAAGACTGACAGGAAAATAAAACATCAATTTCCACTCTTTTTTTAGCAAAAAGGTTTAGTTGACAAAAATGCATGACATGACAAAAAAAATATAAATTTTAAATGATGGGCTAGACACATAAGTCTCCTACAAAATTTCAATAAAGCATCATTGTGTTCAAAGGTACATGTAGATTTACTGACCTCTGATCGAAATTCAGATGCATGTGCTCTGGGAAGCTGATCAAGAATGCCCTTGAGACCTAGTAGGAAACAGTTCATCATATGCAAAATTCAAGATGAGATAATTTCCATACTAAAATTCAAGCGGCATAAAACAAAGCAGTGATACTGACATCTCAAGGAATTCTTACATACCTACTGCTTGTTTTTCAATATCACTAATCTGGTTCAACTCACTTTGAATGGCACGCCCTTCTTCCCTGAAAAAGTAGATAGCAACTCCAACGTTATATCAGAGCAACAGGAAAGCAAAAAAAAAATGATAAAAGGGTTAAACAAAGAAAAGCATGCCTGAGTGTATTCCACCCTTTCTGAAATCTTTTTTCTGCAGTTGCTGCTCTATCCTGAATTCCATATACAATAAATCAACCATGAATACCATTGGAAGTTATAATACCCAAGTAGACAACAAATGGTTTGACTTTTTTTGAAAATAAAGAAATTTACCATCAACTTCTGGCTTTCATTGGACACAAGATTGACAGTTTGCCGCATGTGATTCACTTCAGCTTGGATGCCAGAAAGTAGGGTCTGCAATATGGAAACTTAATTAAGACAATCAATCCATTTCTTGCCATCTCTAATGAAAATCAACCCTGCATTTTATTTTTGTTCTGGAGAATGTAAGGTACCATACATGAACTCCATGACATTGTGCTTAAGTTTGCTTTTTAGATGAACTTGTGTTTATTTTGTTCTAAAACAAAAGGGATTGTATCAGAACATGTGCATGTAAATAAATAAAGCATGCTGTCCAATAGGTGTGGTGACAAGTTCTAAGCAAGATGGTGAATGTAACTTTCAAGATATGAAACTAACAAGTAACATTGTCAAGAAGTCACAAAAATTTTGTGCTAATTAAACTGACAAAGCATGCTGTCCAATAGGTGTGGTGACAAGTTCTAAGCAAGATGGTGAATGTAACTTTCGAGATATGAAACTAACACGCAACACTGTCAAGAAGTCACAAAAATTTTGTGCTAATTAAACTGACGTATAGTGCTTGCCTCCTTGCTCACAAATATGCACCGTACTCGTTGGATTAGATAGCTCCTTGGCCCTGAAATGATCCAATCATACTAAACTTAGCAGTATATAAGGCCCATTTTTCAACCTTCATGAAACAATCATGGAACAAACTTCCACTAAATCAACAACCTTGTAGTTTTGTACCATGGAATGCGCAATGGCTTTAATAGGATTAACCAAATTCCAAATTATCAGAATAATGTAACCAGACAGTTTGAACAGACAGGAAAAAGACCTGTTCATATTAGTTTAAGTTGGACGCAATTAATGGACTCGCCGAGGTCTCAAAGACATTTCAATCAACTGTAAAGAACATACAAAGAAATCAATTCTGGAAGTGTATTATGTGGTTACTGAAAATACTACGGAACATTTCATTTTAAAATTTCCATTTAAGTTTCAGAAAATAATTTGGTTTAGCATGTGGCACTAACAACTACTAACTCTAGTTATCTTCTACAAGTGCATAGCATTCCACAAGCAAGTAGCGTGTTACATCGTGAATAACACAAACAGCTGAAACTTATCCAATATAGCACCACAAAGCAAATAAGTTCCAAGAACGTGGTATTTACTTTTGAACAGCACAATCCCTGCAGCTGTGGCGGAGCCTACAGCAATACCTGGATGCTCGATTGCCATGATGACACCCTCTGCACACACAGGAACTAAAAATTCAATATTTGATCGAAACATCAAAAGAAAAGCAAGTTCACCAACAAAGAAGAACAACATCGGCAAGGCATCAAATCCAATCATTGGACACATATCAGACCAAGAATACACATCAATCCATAAATATCCGATTTTGGAGCTACGAAGTAGCAAGAAAAAGCACCTTTGATCTTGCCGAACACCATCTGCTCACGAGCGGAGTACTCGTTCTTTACCCATTCCAACTCTTCCTACGATTAGAAGGGGGGAAAGTTCGAGCTTTAGAAAATTTTGCTGAGATCGGAGCGAGGGGAATGGGCTCAGGAGGCGGACCTTAGCGGTACGGGTGAGGCTGGGGAAGGCGGCGAGGGCGCTGTCCTTGGCCATGTCGGCGGCAGAAGCCGCAGCGATGGCGGACGAATGGGCGTGGGTGGTGGCAGTGTCGATGGCAGCCTTGGCGGCGGCGGCCATATCGGCGCCGAAGGCCTCTCCCCGGCGGGTGAGGTCCGCTGCCGCGGCCGCAGCGGAGGCAGCAGAGGAGGCGACCATGGAGGAGATGGAGCCGCTCTCCGCGTTCGGGGGCGGCGAGTCGCCGGAGCTCGCGGGCGCGTCGGTCATGGTGGTGGTGCGGGTTTGTGCGTCGGATCCAATGGACCAAACCTACGAGGAAACTAGGAAAAAGTTTTGCGCATTGCCATGGATACGCTTCCTGAGTTTGAATACGTCTTTGATGAGTCTGTTTATGCTTCAGTTTGCTATTACTAGGCAGAATTGGTTACGGGAAGGACAGGCTACGCTACCAAGCCTTGGTCACGTACCACTACAGATGGGCCTTGAACAATGGCCGAACGAAAATGATTAATGGTAATGTATAGCACATGTTACAGAGAGGAGAGTTTTTGGGTGGGTTCTTTTGGGCTGTAGCGAGAGGAAAGTTTTTGGGTGTGTTCTTTTGGGCTTAGCGTATTGCTTAAATTTTTAAATTTTGGCTGTTCGTGAGAGGCGGTACGCAAAGAAAAATAACCGCATACGATTTTGATTGGTACAGCTAAATTCAGCATACTTTTTACTATAATTTTCTTATTGATCACGCCTTAAAAACACACTATTTAAAAACTAGTTGATATAGCATAAGCCATAAACCGTAAGACATAAGTGGAAAAGAAATGAGCCTTTATTAGAAGGAATAAGTCTCTACTTTACCAATTGAACTCTTGCATTGGTCTAAGTTTCAACATCTAACCACAAAACTGGATGTCTTACAACCTTACTTTTGAAACCGGTTGAAATAACCCCGAGGCTAGTTTCATAAGTGGGTTTTGCTTTGTTTCCCTCCACATCACCGTTTTTGCCATGGACGAACATATCACCAAGGCCCCACATGGTAGCCTCTAACCCTCCTACGTTATCCTCTCTCTCTCTTTCTTTGCTTAGCCAACAAAAACTATGGCTCAGAGCGCCGCCGCCTGACTAGTCCTCGTGTGGTGAGACCGAGGTCCACAGCGAGACCTAGCGTGCGGTGTCAACTTGTAGCAACGATGTTGGAGCAAGAGCAATTACGAGCTCCTGCGTGGCTATAAGATCGAGGATGCCAACTAGAGGGGGCCAATTGATCTTTCAGCGGCGGCGATCTCAATTGAGTGACGCCGTTGCAACCGCATCCATGCTTGTGCTCTACGTCGCTCCACCCCCACTACCTCCCAAAATTCTTTGTCATTCTCGCCCAAAACTTCAAATTGATCATTCCCTCATCTTCCTCACACAATAGCGATCCTAATCCATTTCCTAAAGATCCTATCGCTGGAGTTGTTCCATCACCGTGATCCATGCGGTTGTGTACTCATTGTTGAGCCATCGCAAAGGCCTCGCCGCTCTATGCATCTTTGACCAAGCCAACCGTGTCACCGTTGTCGCCTCGTCCTCGTTAAGCCTACCAACCCCTCTCTTGAGCCATGCCATTGCCAGAGTCTCGTCATCGCTTCACCGTGCACGGTGCTAGACCAAGCCGAGCGCACCTATGGCATCTCCATCATCCGCTAATGCTTCAGCCCTCACTCTTTGTCAGTTTGTTCACCGCAGACTGTCAGCAACCTCCCCTTCGACATCATGCTCCCACCGTCGATTCGTCACCCTCAGTGAGTATTCGTTCGATTCCTTGCAATGGAATATTCCGCTAGACATAGCCTAGCTCGTGCTCATGCTAAATCATGCCCGCAACACCACCGACATCCTGTTCCTTTGCCGACCAGCCGCCTCTCACCATAGCCTCAGCGCCACAGTGCTTTTCCACCTGCAAAATCACCTCCTCTCACCTTCCTGTGGCCCCTATAACCTATTTTGGCAGTCGATCATGATCTTTGCGCTATTGCTTGCCATCGGTGATGAAAGCCCGTGTATCACTACCGGGCTCCCCTGTGCACTCATGCCTCTCTCTCTCTCTCTCGCTTGGCCCACAGGAGGATGACGGGTGGGCCCACTACCATGTCAATGCCAGCTGCTTATTCCTTACTAGAAACAAACACGAGTAACCGCGACAACTTCACCTAAGGTTTCCTGAATCATTTTCAGCGGCTGATCCTAGAATTATACGTCCCTATCAGATCATCTGAGAACATAATTTTGCGCTGTATTTGGATTACACAAAGTTGCAGCACTAGTACAACAAAATACTAGGAGTGCAAAAATGGGTAACTGGCATCTGCAGCATCAGTAATGCCATTTAGGTCTCAACTCCTCTTCTTCCTCCGTCAGCTCCTCGTACCGATACCATTGCAGTGCTGCTTTACCGACGGGCAATGGAGGACGGACAAAGATCTCAACTGGTTTGGGTACATGTACTGTCAAATGAAGCTCGCCCCTGTCATCATCTTCTTCCTCAACACTGTCGTCAGGGTTGCTAGATGGCACACCAAGTGGTTCAACAGCAATCCACCCAAGTCCAGAGATCGCAATGTCACAAGCAGGTCTGCACAAGAAAAAACCTACTCTGTCAACTATGCATTTATTTATGATGTAAATTCAATGGAAGAAGCTTCTAAAAATCATATAAGAAACTGATTGACGATTGTTTCTGTTTTCTTATCATCATCCAGGGAAGATAACCCCCCGAAACAAGAAAAATATGAATTACCAACGCACTACTTCCCTAGTAACTGGCATAAAATGAATGCTGCTGAATGAAGTTACAGCTTTATTATTACTTGAAAACATTACCTATCACGCTCTTCATATTTTATCTGCAACTGGCGAACACCCTGAAGCCCCGGCCATCCTTCAGCTCTCTCCTTACCGGTGGGGGGAGTCAATGTAACTCCAACTTCTCTCTGAATAGTGAAAAGAACAACTGATCAAAAAAAAAAAATGAAAGCGTGCATTAAATTTCCAACCAAAACACCCTCTGGCCAGCGCAACAAATACGCCACCATAGCAACTGTAAGCATTGGTGCGAAAGGCAGAGAGGAAATGGGAGCAAAAGTAAATACATGAGTTGCACAGAATAGTGTAAAACTTTACTTCAGAATTGAGATCAAGTTTTGAAAATAAAGCATTTCGGAAGAAGAAATAACTTGTATCCTCTAACTATAAGAAAATTAAACTAGTGGTACAAAATAACAAGCTGATATAGCAATGAGCAGATGCATACCTTGTAAAACTCATCTGCTTCTGTGGTTGGGATCATATTGATTTTTAGCTTCTTGGGTCCATAGAATGTCAATCGGGTACGTGGAAGAGCCTAGGTCATTGATTGATTATCAGTTAGTGGTCACTACTTGACAAGGGAAAATTAGAAGTGAAGAAAAACGATCTCAGAAGTGAAGTCAAGCTCATTTAGATACCTTGACAACATCAATACGGACTAGTCCACCCCAGAACAATGAATTCCCACTCAATACAACATCTGTATCATTAGCCTGAACATAACATTATATTCTGAAAAAAACGATTAGTGTGCAAGTTTTGGAAAGTAAACATGCACTTCAAAGAAGAAAATATACATACAAGAAAACATCTCCCCCTTAGACGACTTTGTGGTGCAAGAGAAGGCAGATCATCAGCATGGATAACTGCTGCTTGCCTATGGTGAAGATGGACTCCAGGTGTATCGTATAATTTCTGCATGTATGGATTCGGGTATGTAAGTAAACTTCAAACTGGACCTCTACAGGAGAAGATGCGAAATAAAGGGACAAGAAACAGAGGGAGCTCTTATGTTGATGCATGTCATATAGAACATTTTGGATAGATACAGATGCATGAATTACATCTGGTCATGAAGATATGCAACTTTAGAAGTATCAAGACATCTATATTAGAAGTGTTTTATTTAAGCATGTCAGTGAGACACAAGAGAGATTTTTTTTTGTGTAAAGCTACATTAACAAAGATGGTGCAACAGGTTAGCAAGCAAAGTTAGCATACATATATGAAAAATAAAGGCAAACATATGGAATCATACCCCGCCTCCTAAAAATGCCTCAATCTGGATAGGACCAAGGGTTGTTCCAGGAACAGCAGATTGTATTGGCTTGTATTTTTGAGCTGCAGCTGCCACCGGATCCTTATATGCCATTGTTCCTACAACAGTAGAATCTCCAACTATTAGTGTCATGAAGAAAATAATGAGCAAAAAATGAGTAAATAGTGATAGTTACAAAAGGAACAGAACAAAAATAGACAAGAATGTAAGGGCATATACTTAGCAAAGCACTGATAAATGCAGATTTCCCAACATTTGCTGAACCCTGTAAGGATGTATGAAATACATCAGACATAACTATAGCAGCTGAGAAGCAGACATATTACCCATGTTCTATGACTTCAATCCGTCAATGTGCATAATTTAAAACAAAGGAACTAAACATGATACCCATCCTATTCAATGGGTCTAATGCATATTTCACCAGTGGGTAAAGTCCAAATTTGGATCTTCCTATACTTTTACTAACAAAATTTTCAGGGCACCTAATTGATCATTATAAATCCAACATTATGTGCATCAAGCTATCAGCACTGGATTGATATGTGAGCAGCAACTGCGGTGTGGAACATCATTTTTCGAATAGGAAAAATACAATGACATGTGTATATCACTTGAGAATCCATATAGAATTCAGAAAGGAAAGTGAAGAGTGCTTACCAGTATATATACGTCTCGGCCCTAATAAAAAAGAAAAAGAGCATTATCAGCAGGGTTGTGAAATGAAGAACAGGCAGGGAAAGTCAACAATCAAGGCTGAAGAAAATTTGTGTGATGAGATGAGGAAAAAAATCATAGTTCAAAACTCTACACATGTGGGGTAAGAAATAATTAAAGATATGACAGAGACAAAAAAACATCTATTCAATTATACATGCTGACCTTCTTTTCCTGTTGAATCTCTGATATAACCCCAGTGATGCCAACCAATGACTTTGAGCTTGTCAAATGGACACTAAGGATGCTGCAAGTATAAGTAGCAGGCTCAATTTTGAACCAACAATTTTTTTTTGATGAAATGCTTTTGAAAGGAAAGAACACAAGGAAACAAGTCTTACTTAAGCTTCTTCTTGACAACTGACTCCACAACCCAGTCACCAATGCAATTCAAATCCGTGTCTCTAGGAAGGAGATCAACCTGCAACAAAGTAACTTTAGTTGACTGAGAACAGTAACAATATTTTAAAAGTGAGTACGTCGAACAATCACCTTAGTAATAACTAGTATGATAGGATTAGCACCAGCGAAATTACGTATACGTGCCAGGAAACTTCCATTGAAGTCAACTATGTCAACCTGCATGCAACAGCTAAAATTAGTGCCAAAGAGGCAAAGAGATAAAAGCACGAAGAAGAAATCAAGGATTCCGTCATCCATTGGGTTTGAGAGGGCAAGGTCTTTACCAGTTTCACTACCAAGGCTTTCTCATGACGGAGGTACGACAACTTCTCCCTGAGTTGTTCTACCGAAACGAACTGCTTGCCCCCAGGATAACCACCATGGCCACCAACAGCAGTCACCATATGTCCATGCGACAAGAGCTTACACCTTCCACATAGCACGGTTCTTAGTTGACGGTGCCTCTTCTTCTGCTCACATAGGAAATGTATCAGAACATGCCAGGGGCGGTCCTAATGTAGTTCATGGGTGTTCAGTTGAACACCCAAATTTTTTGAGGAAATACCCTGTATTTAGTAGGCATATTAGTCATATATGCTGATAACATTGGTCCAAATACTTTATATTTATACCTCTAATAGATTCCAGCCCACTCCCACACCTCCCTCCCCAATTTGTCTCAAAAACTGCAGCTAGCTGAAGGTTCAAGGAGGTCGGCCTGGCTATTGAGCTTAACTAGTTATTATCGAGCTTCATTCGAAATTGACATAGTTCGATTTTTAGTCATTTTATTTGTCTTTAAGTGGTTGTTTTAAATTTGAGCTAATGAGCCACTATCGAGTTGAGTCTCCTTAACTTTTTTCACTTGAAATTGACTCATTTCAATTTTGAACTCATTAACTACTGCAATCACAACAATTTTTATTCGAGCCCAAACGAACAGTTTTGCCAGCCGACTAGAGGGGGTGAATAGACGGTTTAATTTTTTTTTTGTCAAAACAGAGTTTTATGCAAAATTTAAATACAAGGAAACAAGTGAGCAGTGGTAAGCGCCAAGCAGGGTCTAGCTGGACCGCCTAGGAGCCAGGGTTCCAAGAGGGAGCATGCGGCGGCGACAGCTGGGCCGTCGGGGATAGTAAGGCAAGCAACGCACGTCGACAACAAGACAAGTGCAACCCCGTTTCCAAATCCCATAATCACAATTCAACAAAAAAAACTTAATTGTTTTATATTTTTTTCTAAATTATTTGAGATGTTATCTCTAGTACAAACAATTTGTACTTTGGTTTTTGCTACTATAGATGGACCTCTGCTTTTCTCGTTAAAACAATATCTTATTAACTCCGAACACTCATCCTCAAAATCCTGGGTCCACCACCGAACCATGCCATGCTTGCTGCTCAAATAATTGTTAAAGGAATCAGAAAAACTTATCACCGTGGAGCTGTGCACATGGACACAAGGGTATGCACAAGCAAATACACAAATTTATTCTGAGTTGGCACATACACAATTTCGTCATTTCACTGTCTAAAATCGTCGATTGCATTAACAAATGTCATCAGTGCGCTTACCAGGTCGTACGTGGCGGGCTCGACGTAGCCGGGGGAGCCCTCCTCAGCCGTCTGCAGCGGCGAGCCGCAGCCGTAGCAGCAGGCGACGCCGGAGGGCTTCCGCGCCAGTGCCTGCCGCTTATCCCGGCGGCGGCGGTGCCTCTCGGCGTCCTCCGGCGCGAGCACGCGAGCAGCGGCCGAGGCGGCGAGCTGCCTCCCCAGAAAGCGGTCGCCTCGGGTCGGCGCGGCGGTTCCCACGCCGTCGGGAGGAGGAGGAGGGGGCGGCGAGGGTGAGGCGGAGGCGGCGCGCGCGGGGGAGGAGAGGGGGAGCTGGGGCTTTGGGATGGAGAGCTTTGGTAGGGTAGTGGGGAAGGAGAGGAAGAGAAGGTGAGGCGAAGCCATTGGAGGAGATCGCGGTGCGGGCGCGCCGGCAGAGCAAACGCCGTCCCGTCCTACGCTATGTTATCCGCTCCGCTCCTGGACTGGACTGGACTGTGTGTTTCAGTGCAAATTGAAAGAAAGAAACAAACAAAAAGGAGGACGATTCTAGTCGGAGAAAGATGGGCCTCCGTCCAGATACCGGCCCGAATGCACCTATCATCGGTGGCCCGTATATGTCACGATACGTACGCTGCAGGTACGTATGATGGGAGAGAGTGTAGACGTGGTGGATGGTGGACATGCGTGCGGCCGGGCCGGTGTGAGTAATTATGAGATGCACGGGCGCGCCATGCATGCATGGACCAATATAATAATGGATCATACTGCCGGTTTATTTTTTTTTTACTGTTGTATGGTTTTAGACTGTGATTTTATTAATTTAATCTAACAAATAGTAATTATTGGGAGAAGTTAAAAGTCGCTGAAAAACCAAAAATAACATAATCATGTATGCCTATATTCTTTTTAGCTTTTACTTTTAGCTTCTCAGAAAATTAAAACATCAAAACGAGATAATCTTTTAAAGCAGATTCCCCAAGGAGCTTATCGGATCTAAAATGCGTGGTAGGCAAAAACCATTGTCGGCGGCCCAAGGGAACACGAGCCGAGCCGTGTGCAGAGGCGATGCAACGGGCGATTAATTAGGTAAGAGAGAAAACGGCACCTCACGGGGAGGCACAGGATGCCGACGCGCAGAGGACGTACGGTGGGTCCCGGGCTGGACCGCGTGGGCTGACAGTAAAGGCTCAGGGCTGCCTGTCTGTGGGCCCAAGACACAAGCCCGGCCGGCCACTGGGCTCCTCACCTAGCTAGCTAGCTAGCTACCTCATACACGTCTGTCGTCACGGTGCACCGGGATTCGTCAGAGTTTGCCTTCGGAGCGGCTCCTACAGTAACTTATACAAAGGCTTTTGATGAATTTTGCATGTAAATGTTGGTCTCCGGTGACCTTTTTCATTAAGTGACACAAATTATTTATGTTGTAAACTGGTTTATGTTTAAATCTATCCTCATGCATAGAAAATTTGTTAGCAGTTTGAAACAAACCAATTCTGAACTTGAGTGTGCATTTGTAGTGTAACATGTACTGTGAACTTGCGACGGTCTTATTGTTCACAGGACACGGGACTGGTTCTGTCAGCATCGTGCTGTCCCGCGGCCCATCAGCTAGTAGATCATCATGCATGCATGCAGTACGGCCCGGTGCATGCAAAGTTGCCGCCGGTGACCTCTGCCACCGTGCTCGGTGCTCGGCCAATCCTTGATAGGACAATACTACTACTACCAACTAGCTAGATAGCACAATACTACTACGTACGTACGTATGCATGCATGAACAGATAGCTAAGCGTGCACTCTCTGATCTATGAGAAGACCGACTGTGAAGCAAAACGGAGATCGAAACATAATCAAACTATTATTTCTACCTATAGATGAACTTCTAAACTATTGTGAGAAATACCACGGGTTTATCAGTGATGCTCGTTTAGGCTTATAAGCTCATATTTCTGGGTTTTTTTATACTGTAGCGACTGAAAACGCACTACGGTTGTTGTTAGTTTTTCAGCATAATTAAATATAAAAAATAATAAAATTATTATTACCGATAATGCAAAAGAATAAAGCAAAAAAAAAGACAAAAAGGTCCTAAAGAACTAAAAAAAGATAAAGCTAATAAAAAATAGAAACCAGAAGCAAAATTCAAATAAGCACCACCTTAGAATAGGGTCGCACAGGATCCTGTGAAGGAACGATTCCAGCGGGCTGAGAGTGTTGGCAAAGAGACAAATCACGATCTCTCTCGCACGCACAAACTCGCACGAAATTGAGCCAGCAGAAGTAGATGAGAAAACACAAATTGTTTCCTGTGCTGCGCTGCCCTCTTTATTTATACACAAAACACAGACCGACTGTGAAGCAAAACGGAGATCGAAACTCCTAAACGCATCCGACACGGATTCAAACTCCTAAACGCATCCGACACAAGGAAGCTAGGAGAAGAACAGCAGCAGCTTCGATTCCGAGGAGGAGACGGCGACGACGACAGGACGATGCATGCGTCGGCTGGCTGGCGTCGCGTCGACGTGACCCACGTAGGCGAATTCCTGCCTACTCATCGCCCTCTGCGCCACCAACCACCTTCACTAGGCCAGTCGGGTGTAGTAATCCCACTAAAAAAATGTTTATTTTTCCCTGTGGTCTCTTTTGAGTTTATTTCGCTCCGAAATTCGTTGAATCGTGGCAAGTGATCAGCTAGTTCATGTTCATCAGGACAGGGAAAGCAAATGAAACGCCCAAGTTTGATATGGAAATGGAAATGGAAATTGAATCCAGCCGGGACAAGGACCAGAAGAGAGAGAGAGAGAGAGAGAGAGAGAGAGAGAGCCCAGGTACAAATGCGGACATGAGCAAGGACCCCTTTCCAAAACTGCCAAAAGAGGGTAGATAAAGAAGCTCTCCCTCCACCTTGCTAACGAGTCTCTTCTTCCTCCCCCATCTCCTCCACCTCTAGTCAGGCCTTGCTCTGCTATTCTGCTTGCATTTTCATGGCCACCCCAAGGCTCCAGCTCTTCTCCCCCCTGCTGCTGCTACCCCCAGCATGCCATTAGACGCTCCTCACCTGTGTCTCTGTGTGTGTACGTACGAAGAGGAGTAATAGTCTTGCTACTAGCAGGCAGCAGCTAGTGCAGTGGAGCTCTGCCTTGGAGTTGGAAGAGACGACAAGAGCAGCAACGAAACCAGCCGGCCATTACCACCATGCAGTCGGGCTACGGCGGCGTCTCCGAGTTCCAGCAGTTCATGATGGACGGCGGCTTCGCCATGTCCGCGCCGCCGCAGCCGGCCCAGGCTGCTGCCGCGGCCGGAGGGCAGGAGCTGGGCGCGCCGTTCAGGTACCAGCCGCTTCACCACCACGCGCTGCCGCAGCACCAGCACGCGCCACCGCAGATGCCGCCGCACTTCGCGCACTTCGGCGGCCCGGGGCCCGCGTCCGCCGGTGGGATACCGTTCACGCAGCAGCTGCTGCACCAGGCGGCCGCCGCAGGGCACCACCACCACCTCCAGCTCTTCCACGAGCAGCACCACCACAAGCCCCAGCCGTCGGCGCCGGCTGGGTGGGCCCCGCAGCACCACCACCTCGGCCTCGACGTCGAGGCGGCCGTGCCGGAGAGCTCCGGGGCCGGCCGCGGGAGCGCGGCGTCCGGCGCCGCGGCTCCTCCGGGCGTCCCGCCGTTCCTTGCCGCCGCCATGAGCTTCAAGCTGGCGGTGGACGCCGGCGGCGGCACGGACGACGCCCTGAACGACGGAGGCGGCGGGGGCAGCGGCATGATGCTTCACGGAGGAGGCGACGACGAGGCGGCCACCGAGAACCGGCTCCGGCGGTGGCCCGGCGACGAGGAAGCGTCCATCAAGGAGCCCACCTGGTACCTCCGCTGCCACTATAATTCATTGAAATCCTGGTCAATTTGCTTGCCTTGCCGCTCCAATTCATGGCGGAAGAAAGAAAGGGGAAGGGAAAAGAAAAGGTGAAATCTTGGGCTCCATTTGTTTGCTCTGCTCTGCCTTGGGGAGAGGGGAGCAGAGGACGGGCAATAATGGTGGCATGATTGAGAAAGACAAGGAAAACAACACCACCTGATGGCGATTCATCACTTCTACTTTTTGGCATCGATTACCTCACCGAAAAGCGGCAAGCGACCACGCATGGCATGGCACTGCATCGCATGGAGCGATGATTGATTGTTACTCACATGCTCTCCTCTCTTGTTGTGTTGCTCTCTGTGGTGCTTTGTCTAGGCGGCCACTCGACATCGACTACATCCACAGCACCAAGAGGGCGCCGGGCAAGGAGAAGGCGGCCACGCCGGAGTCTCCCGCGCCGGCTGCTGCGGCCCATTACTTCAAGAAGGGCGGCGACAATGCCGCTGCCGCCTCCGCAGGTGGTGGCAACTACAAGCTGTTCAGCGAGCTCGAGGCCATCTACAAGCCGGGGAGCGGCGGCGCACAGACGGGCTCCGGCTCGGGCCTCACCGGGGACGACAATGCCATGCTCCCGCCTGCCATGGCGGACCTCCCGGGCGCGGCGGCCACCGACGCGCCGCAGGCGAACACGTCGGAGACCTCGGCCGGGGAGGACGCGGCCGCGGTGGTTCAGCCCCAGCCCCAGCCGCAGCCGTCGGCGGACGCGGCGCGGCGCAAGCGGAAGCGGCGGCGCCAGGAGCAGCTGAGCGTGTCGGCGTCCTTCTTCGAGCAGCTGGTGCAGCGGCTCATGGAGCACCAGGAGAGCCTCCACCGCCAGTTCCTCGACACCATGGAGCGCCGGGAGCGGGAGCGCGCCGCCCGCGACGAGGCGTGGCGCAGCCAGGAGGCCGACAAGTTCGCGCGCGAGGCCGCCGCGCGCGCAGGACCGCGCCAGCGCCGCCGCCCGCGAAGCCGCCATCATCGCGTACCTCGAGAAGATCTCCGGCGAGACCATCACCCTTCCGCCCCCCGCCACGAACCCCGCACCTTCCGCGGAAGACATGAGCCAGGACGCCGCGGCCGGCATCGGCAAAGAGCTTGTGGCCTACGACGGCGGCGACGCGGCGCCGGGCAGCGGCGAGGGGAGCGCGGTGCACTTCAGCACGTCGCGGTGGCCGAAGCACGAGGTGGAGGCGCTGATCCGGGTGCGCGCGGGGCTGGAGACGAGGTTCCAGGAGCCCGGGCTGAAGGGCCCGCTATGGGAGGAGGTGAGCGCGCGCATGGCGGCGGCGGGCTACCGGCGTAGCTCGAAGCGGTGCAAGGAGAAGTGGGAGAACATCAACAAGTACTTCCGCAAGGCCAAGGAGAGCGGCAAGAAGAGGCCGGCGCACGCCAAGACGTGCCCCTACTTCCACGAGCTCGACCGGCTGTACTCCCGCTCCGGCGCCGCGCCGTCCTCCGCGGCCGTCGACTCCAATGCCGGCGCGGGCGACGACGCGAAGGCGAGCTCGGAGTTGCTCGACGCGGTGGTCAAGTACCCCGACGTGCACTACGGCCCGCCGGGGTTTATGTTCGACCGGGAACAGAACGAGGCTTGCGGCAATGAAGGCCGGGAGGACGGTGACGACGAGGGCGGGGAGGAGGATGAGGTGGGCAGATCAGGGAGAGCGACCGATCAGGAGGACGAAGTGGAGAGTCATGGCCACGATGATGACTAGACGGCCGGAGGAAGGAGCTAGAGAGAAGTGGACATGGCCATGGCCATGGTATGGTGCCGCAGTGTAGCATAGCATAGCATAGCTCGTTCGATTAACCTCGCTTGCAATTCTGCAATGCATGCTCCAAACGGTCGTCGACGCTCGAAAGTTTCTTCTTCTTCTTCTTCTTCTTCTTGCTGCTGCTGCTGCTACTTTTGCTGTTAATTGTTAGCTATCCCATACCTGTTAGTACTACTGCTTATATATGTGATGATCCTCTGCAAGAGATTAGTTTAATCAATTTGCTCCTCCTCCTCCTCTCCTATATGTCTTGTGTTGATCATTACTAGCTCCTATAAGTTTTTGTTTTTGTTTTGAGAATGTTTTAATCATTTCTACCTTTTCTAGTCGCAGCTTCACTAACAGAGAGAGAGAGTGAGAGGAAAGAAAGAAACAACAACACGCTAACAGAGAGGTTTTCGAAAATAGTAATAATAAACTACGAATAGTAGCTGTCTTTGACTGTCTGTGGTCCTCGTGATATAACTACGAGTATTTATTGTTGGTGCATTATCATAACAATATTGGAAGATTTAATTTACAAGTATAACGGAAATTTACATGTTTTTTAATGGGAAAATTTTTAACATGCTATCAGTGTTGAAAAACTGAGACTGAAAATACACTGGAGTACAATTTTTTAATGGGAAATTTTTTAAGATGTTATCGCGTCGGGAAGGCGCATTTCTCAGCGCCAAGCAAAGCCGTTTATCTGTACGTACGTGTGCTATTTATTTGCACGCTTCCGTTCGGGAGACTCGAATTCATGCGCGCGTGCGAGCATGTGTACAACTATTATTATTTTTTATTAAATATCAAATGTGAGGCTCAGGCAGCTGCTGAGAAAACTTTGAAATACAAATTGTCAGGTGGTGGGGCCACCTGCGCACGGACACAGATTACATACATGGCCATAGATTTATTTATTTATTTTACGCCCTCCGTATCAATATAAACATATCTTAATTATTCAGCCGCTGCTGCACCACATGAGGGGTTATAAAATACCAGATCTCGATACATGTATCTGTGCCACCACATAAGGATACGTGTCGTCTATCAAGCAGCTGAAACAAAATTCATAATCTCAATATAGCTTAAGCTTATTGGCTTAAGCTTATTTTTGCACTATTCATAATTTCGTCTTTTTCTGAATTTTTGACTTTTTTGAGCTTTTTGTCGGTTCTTTTTTTCTCGTATTCGTTTGCGTTATGCGTGATGGGCTAGCATATTTTTATATTTTTAATTTTTAAATTTAATTATATCAAATAAGCCTCTCTCAACTACATGATTTTTTCACCAATTCTGGTGTTTTCACCATAAACCTTCAAATTTTCACCAAACCGATCACCACCATTATTTTCTCTAACGTATACTGAGGCAGTAGCAGCAAGCTCGTAGTACTAGAATAGTGATATGTGGGTGGGTCAGGGGGTGGGCCTTTGATGGAAAATTTCTATGGATTTGAATCTCTCTCTCTCTCTCTCTCGTACATGTACAAATTGGACTTTGCATACCTGTGTAACAACTAGTATTTGAAAATTCAAAGTAGGCCGCACGTAGTAGAATTAAGATGAAGGAAAAAAACTTACTGTAGAATTTAGGCCTGCTCGGTTGGGCTGAAAGATATGGCTTATGGATGAAATTATACTGTAGCAGCTGGGATTTTACTGTAGCTGAAGGTGGTTTATTTGGTTTACCACAGTGTAAACCATCTTTATTTGGTGTAAAGATGGTTTACACTGTGGTAACATGATGCATAACATGATGCATGGGTGAATCCCATCCCATGCTTATTGCTACCACCACATGATGCCCATGGAAGGGAAGGACCATCCCTAGCTATATATATCTGTTCTTTACGGCTTTTAAAAGCGGTTTTTAGTTTTTGCTATAGTACCTAACTTTTAAAATGAGTATTTTCTCAAGACGGGATCTACAAGTTAATTGTAGCACACGTTAAAATCCTAACATCTGTATCAACCAAAATCGTAAGCGAGCATATCTCTCCGTAATCTCTATCGTAAACAGCCAAAATTCAAAAAATTCAGTTAAAAATAAAAAACCGCAGCAAAAAAGAAAAGACCCTACCTATGGCCAAATTATTGTTACTTCATTATCCGCGCATTTGGAGGCGCAGGGAGGGTCACGCACAAATTGCCAAAATATTAAGAATTTCTAGCTATCGTACAAGAGAGATTTAAGCACCCATCCTTGGTCCATGAGAGAGATTTCATGAGAGAGAGAGAGATTTATATATATGTCAGTCTTGGCCTGGGGTTGGGCTTTACACTAGAGTGCGTGGTACCAAAAACCAAACGGCACACGAGGAGCAAACGCATTCAAAAAATGCAAAATGGAGGCATCGCCAGAGGTGGCTCCTCTACCTTGTAGATGTTTGCATACTCTCTATACCGTTGCAAGTGTTGTGGCCGCACGGCGAAACCATAGGCGTCCCTGCACCAACCCCCAAGGCATCAGAAATAAAAAGGAGCTAATGCCACTAAAAAGCAAGCAGGAAGGGAGATCGCGGAGAACCTGGAAGATGACGTGGGCGGAGCCGAGGTTGGGGTCCGAGGCGTCGAATGTGGAGGCGCCAGCGGTAGAGGCGGCTGCGACGAGGAAGAAGCTTACCTGAGCTGAGCTAACGACAAAGAGGTGCGGCGGGTGGATCTGGAGGACGGCGGCTGGATCCGGCGTCTCGGTGGGTGGGGGCGGCGGCGGCGATCGATCTGGAGGACGACGGTGGCGGGTCGGGAGGCGCTAGGGCTGGCGTCTAGGTTTGCTATTATCACAGACGGTTCACATTAATAACCGTTTGTGAATTATCATAAACGGTTATTGATACAAACCGTTTGTGATGTTTTGCATTATCACAGATGGTTCGTATTAATAATCATATGTGAAAATATCACAGACGGTTATTCGTATGAACTGTCTGTCATAGTTGTGTATCACAGATGATACACGGTCATATTTGTAAAACTATTTGTGATAATTACAGCACAATAGTTCCTTTCGTAGTAGTGGAGGGAGTGATTCTGACCGAAGGAGAGCTCGGGCAGCCACCGTACCTTGCACATGGAACAGTATGCTCCTGCGGACAATAATACATGGAACAGTATTCAAATCAACATCAAGTGTTCATAGCGAATTATATATCTCCCACGGCATCATTTCAAAAAGATTTTAGGATTATTTGGTGAGACAATACTATTCTCTGCCAGTCCGCTGTATGTATTTTGGCTTAACATACATGCAAATTTTATTTTAGGACGTTCCGGGGGCTGCATGCAGATGCATGGCGTCCATCATTCGCTTTGAATGGAATCGAATCGAATCGAAAGGTTGGTTTGGTGGGGGTGATGATGACGATGGCCGACATGTGGGTCCACGGAGATTAGGGCTCAGGCCCACCGGGACCGGTAGCCGAGCCCGCCCCCTGTCCGCGTACGTAGCGCCCATCCTTGTCTCCTCGCCCGACACCTCACTTCGCTAGCTTCTTCTTCTTCTTCTTCTTCTTCTTCTTGCAAAGATCTTCTTCTTCTTCTTGCAAAGAAAAGAAAGAAAATATTACAGGGTCTCCGGCATTGCCCGTTGGCATATTAGGGCGCCTTCAGAAGAGGAGGAGGAAAACTGCGTCTGTTAAAAGCAGGAGACCTGGGATGGGACACAACTCGAGGCACTGGCTACATCGCCAAGTCCAACACTCCCCATTCCCTTCGATTTCCCAAGCAGCTACACGCCAGATCAGTTGAGCTCCAAATTCCTATTTGCAATCTTCAGTCAACCAGCATCTCAAGTGCATACACTAACATCGGGCCAACCTAATCTCATCCTAACTGACACCTGTAAATTTATATTCAGATAGGCACAGGAGCCGTTATAAAACGCACTGCAGAAACATACCATCAAAAGAATAGAAAACACAGCATTTACGTGAAAAACCCTTTTACAAAAAAAAATACGGACGCAAAAAAACAGAATTCTAAATATAAGGATAATTACAAGCACAAGAAATTAACTTTGCCATTACAAAGGTACATATATAGACTAGAGAACAAGAGACTATGTATGATCAATTACCGCAATCCGAGTTGGTGAAACAATTGCCTATGCGTTTTAGAATCTCTTAGTGCTCAATAAAGATTTTGACCTGCTCGTCGCTCATCCGCTCAGCATAATCGACACCTCCAAGTTGTCGTGCTCTGATAAACTCTGCCTATCGATGTTGTTGGCAACGATCTAGAAATCAACTCCGTGCGCGATCAAGGAAGATGAGGTTGACAGAGGGACGCTATCTCGCCACGACTGGTTTGGAACAAGAATGAGTCGAAGACGACACCCAGAAAACAACTTCGCCGGCACCAACTAACTTTTCAGGAATAGATCTGATCTTTTATTTCTAAAATATGTTCTGTGGCTACAAAGTGCCCTTACAGCAGCCCTTAAACCCTAGCACAAAAGCTTTCTTTCCAAAGCCATCTCAAGTCTTAGGTTAACACTTAACATTGTAGTGTTAAGTGTTAATTATGGCCAAATTATTGTTACCTCTGCGAGGGCCTCTGGCGGCTGACTCTGCTGCCTCTGCTTGGCGAGAGGCGGAGTGACCAATCGATGGCCGAGACCGACTGAGTATTGACCGAGTGGAGTGAAAACACTAAAAAGAAGAGGGCAAGTCGGCAGTCAGCAAGAGGCAGTACTGAGAACTGAGAAGAGGTTTTGCTCTGAATCCGATATTTTGTATTAGGTTTGTAAATTACAATTCATTTCTTAATTAGTCCTCTAACTTTAGAATATAGACATTTCTTAACATATATACTCAATTAAAATCTAATTCATAGGTTTGCAAAATCCTTCCAAGGCATGAAAAATCGCAGAATGAATTTGCCCCGTGAAAGTCGTGATTCAAGCTAGTGGTATGGTTCTTTTATTTTAAATGTTCATGATCATTTAAGTAATTAAGTATAATTTGCTATTGTATTACTAATTTTTTTATTTTGATGTACAAATTGTTATCTACCAGAACCATATTTACATGTTTTAGAGATTCACTTGCTATTAGCGAGGTACCTTCGTTGTATCTCTCTTTTTTCTTTGCTTTTATTTATGTATGAAGCTATGCATTTGATTGCACAAAATACAAAACTATGTTTCTTACAAAGTAGTTTAGTAATTCAAGGTGTAGAGCCAACAATTCTAAAAAAACCTTATGATCCAGCAATATATATTTTTTCAATCCACTCTTATTTTTTATTCTGAATTCGCCATTGGTTTGAGCCTACATATGTAGTGCAGAGGGAGGAGGGAGGAGCCTACATATGTAGTAATAGGAGCCTACATATTCGCCACTGGTCGGACCTACCGTAGTTGATCTGTCGTGGTCAAAACTTACCGGTCAGACCGCCTATGATGAATATTTCTGTAATTTCAGTTTTACAAAAGAGCATCGATCAAAACTTTCATAAACACAAATTTAATTGAACCCAAATGTTATAAAACACACAATAAAAATAGATGACCAAAAGAATAAGAGACACAGATTTTACGTACAAAACCCTTTGGAAAAAACTACGAGCGCACAATCAACGAAATCACTATATGAAGGAGAAGTTACAGAACACAAAAACTATGCTTAGGTGCCATCGGGCGGGTGAGGTTGCGGTTTGAGCCTACATATGTAGTGCAGAGGGAGGACGGGTCGCTGCCGAAACACGTCTCCGACTGCCAGTCTTGTCTCACAGGCAGCACGCAAGGGAGAAGAGACGAACATCTCACCGACACGTACAGCATATGCACAGTTGGGTTTGCATTCTTTCACTCTGCGTCTTACAGAGAGAAAGAGCAACCTACTGCATACAAGTCAAGAGACCTTAACGTGAGTGAGTACGTATACATACCAGAAGATCACCTGTGCAAGTATATAAGCTTCGAACAGGCATGACGACTATTTATCTGACGACAGACAGACAGCAGCCTTAGCAACCTCTTCTGAATGATCCAACGACCTAACCATGCATTCAGCTAGATTTCAGCGCCCACAGCGCCAAATTCTAGCTGACGGCAGCAATAATTCAGAGAAGCTCTACTGTGGCAGGAAAAGTCTTTACAAGCAGTACAATGCATGGTCCTCCAGCAACTAAAAGGAAGAATCCCATGAAAAAGGCCTCCACAAAGTCAAAAGGTTGAACAGTGGCATGCTGCCGATACGTCAAGCACATGTTTTTTACTAATGCAAAAGGAAGCTCTGCATGCAATGCAAAAGGAAGACGAAACGTTCAGATCAAGTTCAGATCAATGCCTACTGCCTAGACTATAGAGAAAGAATAGTCAGCCAGACACGGCTAGCAAAATCTCACCGGCTGTAGAAAAAACCAAGTAATTCAGATCAGGTGGTGGTGATGAACTGATGATTATGGAATTAGCAACTTTTTTTTTTAAAAAAAAGAGAAGCATTTGCCATGGACACATTTGGAAGCTAGCATGAATTGGAAGCTAGGTACTCGTATATGGAGCATATGATAAAACAATGTCCAGACAGCATTAGCTTTGGAGGCCCAACGGATTGAGAACACGCATGCATGCAACCTGTGGATTCCATTATTTGGCAATTCGGAACGGAATCTTGGCCAATGCCGATGCCTGCCAGTGTAGAACTGTGACCACAGTCGTAGGAATACTACGCGACATCACTACAATGTTAGCAGAGCCACTGGAGTTAAACAGACTTACGGTACATGCTAATAGGAAAAAGCAATAATGTTTTGTTGCAACAGGAAAACCAATAATGCAAGTTCAAAAAAAAAAAACAGAGGAAAAACAATACTGTAATAACCTCATAGTACAGCTAGGAGTTTTAAATAATGTAATCACAGGTAACAACATTACCTGTCCTCCTCTGTAGTAGCTATCGGAGAAAAGGGTTAAGTGAATACTTGTGGGAGAATTTGAAAGGCATCACTCATCCCTCCTCTGTTGCCTGTCTGATCCTACACACCGCAAGCGTTCAGGGATTTAAAGAAAAAAATGTACCTCAGAAGGGCAGGAAATACCTACTTACATAGCCATGAAGCCCTGGCTAATAGGGCTCATAAACATGTTTATCATCAACAACAGTGCCGGGGGATTAACAACTCAATACACCGATTTTCATTACAAACAATGTAGAAGGCTGAACAAAGTTTGTGGAAGCCAACGAAGATCGTCTGAACACTTAACAAGTTTTTGAATTACAGTAACGAATTTTCCTGCTAGAGCCGTGAAAGGGAATCAATATGCAGAAGAAATGGAAGTTTCAGCATTGGGTCTGGCGTCATGCTTATACTTTACAAGAAACAAAGATAAGAATTGGAAAAGTTGTTTAGAAGGGGCGAAGTTTGAAGTGCTTACTTTTCTAACTATTTTTACCCACAAAAGAAAGCACCCTCAAATTACGCTGAACTGAATTTTGGTGCCCTGAGACTAACTTTGGAGCTACAATTTCCCCCTAAATCGCTGATAATGCCAATGAACTCAATATAACTAGCAACATATTGCATCTCTAATATAGTTGAACAGATATGCTGATTTAATCCCAATCCCAATCCCAATCTACACCTTATGACCAACTTCTTCACTGTATTTGATAAGTGGCTTAACCTTACACCGTTCTCACCAATCCCCACTGCCACGTTGTCATGGTCTGAACTTAACTCTCCAGTCACCGTTCTTAGCACACTGTGCAACCACAACAGCCCAATCCTAACTGTACCTATATCTATCTCCTCCTCCCTCTTGAATGGCTTCAGTTAGAGTCCTATTGCTCCTATGAAATAAAGATCCGAAGATTTCTTTGTTTCACGCCAGTATCCAGAACTTCACTAGTGTAAACTTCAAGATTATGGGACAGGTCTATATAAGTCTACAAAGAGTTAGATCTCATCACTTATCGTTTCTTTCCCCTGAAAATTTAGGTGCACTTTTATAGAATAACTACCATCAATATTGGAATATCAAGTTAGTGATGGCACTCACTAGTGTAGTAGTGTCTGTTATAAAAGGTTGCAGCCAAAAGCACTATACATAACCTAGTAATAGCTGCAATTTGCATGCAAATATGTAGGGCAAATACCACTATGGTGGCACGAAATTCATGCTATGCATACGAGAATAATGGCGCAGCAAGAGATAGATGGATCAAGAGGAAAATGTAGAGCTCAGGAGGAACACACTGCTTTGACATCAAACGAAGAGTCACCTTCGTCAACCTCTGAAAAAATGCCCACTGTGTCTAGAATGGATCGGACACATTTCTTTACAGCTGCTCTTGTGCACCTGGGAAATTTCTGTGACAACTGCAAGCTTGACCAGGGAGGAGCAAAAGAATGTCAGATAATATAATGGAACGCAAAAGGATGAGACTGTAACCAGAAAACGATGCTCTGATGCCAATCAACAGGTTCGCATGAAGGAAACAGTTGATGCTGACTAACATAATAAGTCTGAAATGGAATTTCTGGGGCCCAACCCAATGAAGCTAATGAAATGCAGGATATGGCATAGTTCTTTCCGGTTTTTCAGTCGGCTTTTGGCTTAAACTTTTATCGTCGATACTATTCATCGGACCTACCGGCTGCAGCTAAAACCATGGTAGTCTCAAAAATGGGGTATATACTTAGTAGTGAGCTAGTCATCTTCCGGTACAGCAGGTAAACAAAAAAAAAGGTAGAGAGCACTGTTAGAAATTGGTCCATTTGAGCATGGCCTATTTTCTTAATTCCAAAACATGCATAGTTTAGTACCATATTGTTAAAGCAAGGTGAGAAAGACCGATTTATAAGGTAGAGTCCTTACCACTCCTTGAATATGGATAAAGATGATATGGGAAGCGTTCTGGCTTGTAAACACACGCGCACGCATGCGCGCGCGTATTCGCGTATTTTCGCGTGACTTGTGATTTATGACGTGCGACCGTGCCGTGACGTGCCACTTGGCAAACCAAGTCTATCTTTATTTTTGCTAAACTCTGCACCACTCTCTCTTTTTGTGTTTGAATGAGATTCAAACGTTTGAATGAGATTCAAACGTTTGAATGAGATTCAAACGTTTGAATTTGAGGCTTTATTGGAGATTTGATGACAGACAGTTACTAGTGGATAAATGACTTGTTGAATGTGTCAGTTACCAGTGGGTAAATGACTGCTTTAATCATGTCAGTTATCAGTCTGTCTATTTATATGCCTGGAGACATCCAGAGTATGTGTGAGAATCTCTCTGCCTCCATTGCTTTCTTCTCTGCGAGATTGTGCTGTTGTGTTGCGCTGTCAGAACTTCGCCAACCTTTCTTCCCGGCGTACACCTAGAAGGAGGGAGAGCGGCTATCTCCAAACCATTGCTGCAGAGAGTTCCCCGTGGCAATAAGGTTTCTGGACAGCGCATATCTGCGCGGCCGCTCACTACACTGCGTCATCTACGTTCTGCATTGCTTTAAGCCTGCGCAGCTTCCTGTTCATCATCAGGCTCAAAAGTAAGTCGTTCGCGCATTCGTTCGACTTTGTTACTATATTTTTCTTGCGTATATTCTGAAGTATGATGAGTAGCTTGCTGTTAGTAGTAAATTTTGCATCATTGGTTTATTGTATTTGTTTTCTAGTAAATTTTGAATTAAAATATTGCCCACGTTTCAAACAAGCATAGCATTAGGTCATGATCTCTCACTCATAAACATAGTGTCAGAAGTAATTTTGACTTCGAGTTCAAGATGTAGTAGAGTCCGTCTTCGTGTGTAACTCAAGTTGAAGTTGTGTCCAACTTGAAGTCCGAATACATATACTAGTAGAAGATTATTAACCTATATATTGAGGAGGCTTGTAGCCAATATTGTAAGAAGAGAAGAAAGAAAAGCAAGAAAAAATGGGAGTAAGTAAGAGAATAGAGAAATTCAAAAATTCTCCTGTGTTCTCTCAGTTTATTTGCGATGTGTGCGTTTTCTCCTGGATCAAAGTTTTAATAAGTGGTATCAGAGGCTTGGCGAGAAGGTGGAAGGATTGTACGTAGTGAAGAAATCCCTTCATGCTGTTCCCTCACAGTTTAAATTCCTTCGTGTTGTTCCCTCACAGTTTCTCCCAATTGCTTCGGTCATAGAGCAATTTGGAGACCTAAAGACAATGGCCATGGAGAAGGTCATCGGTCGTCTTAAGGCATATGAGGAACGCATCCACAACAATAGCAACAAAGGCGACGGACAACTCTTGTTGACCCGTGCTGAGTGGGAGATCCAGTCATCGAAGCGTGAAGGCAAGAACACTTCCAGGGGTGGTGGCCAAGGCCGTCAGAATCGGAAGTTTGATAAGACAAAAGTGATGTGTTATAATTATTGACACTTTACTTCAGAATGCCCCAAGCCGAGGATGAAGAAAGCATTTGTTGCTGAAGCGCTCAGCGATAATGAATCAACACTGCTTTGATACTGAATTGAGTCAGGGACGTTGAAAAGATGTGTCACCGTCCAAACTTAAGTAAGGTGGAATGGAATCAGAACGTTGAGAAAATGTGTCATCGTTCTGCATCAAGTATGAGTTTGATAAGTTGTAGTTGAGTCCAACTACCTCAATATTTTAGAGTCAAGTCAAGATTAAGGGGGAGATTGTTAGAAATAATCTTGACTTCGAGTTCAAGATGTAGTAAAGTCCGTCTCCGTATGTAACTCAAGTTGAAGTTGTGTTCAACTTAAGATCCGAATACATATAGTAGTAGAAGATTATTAGCTTATATATTGAGAAGGCATGTAGCCAGTTTTGTAAGAAAAGTAAGAAAAAAGAGGGAGCAAGTAAGAGAATAGAGAAATACAAAAATTCTCATGTATTCTCTCAGTTTATTTGTGATATGTGTGTTTTCTCCTGGATTAAAGTTTTAACACATAGCATTTTCTTGACTTGGAAATCCAAATCCTGTTCATTCATAGCTGCATATCGTTCCCAAGGATCTCATCTCTCCTACAGAACCTTTATCCTCACGGAATCCTTGTTGAATTTCACATGTGAGAGAGACTATACAGGAGAAGGGTCGTTTGTCTACTGGGGCAATAGCCTTAATGATTAATAATAATCTTAATGAATCCCATCACACATCCAATCTACTAGAGACATTTGACTAGCTTGTTTGCTTGATTTGTACCGGTGGGTACGCAGGGCAGCAATCGTTAAGAAGCAGGGCAGTTGGCAAATGGAGTATGCTAGTTAAAATCAATGACAAGATCTTAGGACCTGTATAGGAAATGGACATTTTAGCACATGTTAGTCCCAAACACACTATTATCATTGATTACAAAACCAATTTTAGTGCCTACATGCTTTCACCGTGCCAGATTGTTTTATCCCAACAGTACGCCATGGAGCTCCTCCACCCGTGGGCATGTCTGAGTGTCATGCCCTGCTAGTTGATACTAGCACGAAGCTTTGTATGATGCTTTCCCATTTCTAATCCAACAGTACCACAACATTGCCAGTGCTCTAGTATCTAACTTTCACCATAAGTTCTGCCCATACCCGCATTGGGTTGGTTACCCGATTCTCGCGTTCCGGGTGCATCTACCTTGGACAACTTGATTTTCTGGTCTTGCAAACGACATACTATGGTCTCTCGTTTTAGCATCGAGGCCGAGTACAAAGCTGTGGCTGAATGCTGTGGTTTGCCTTCCTGTTGGCTTTCTATCTAGATTAAGCTAGGTGCTCGATGGACGCCCTGGTCGTGAGCCAACGCGGGGGTCGATCACGAATATTAGCAAATGCATGGCTTGGCAATCGAGTTAGATTTTGGGATGGTCCTGTTTCTCTCATGGTCCACAGCAATGCATGACGCGCTGGGAGTGCTCTAGCAATGCATGGCTGAATCTCTAATCTATCCAAATTAGATTGAAATCATTTGTGCCGTCTCAAGTCCACCTAATTTTTTCTGATTGAACTTGGTTCTCCGAGCAGCATTGAGTCTGCATATAGATCGAGTGCATAGCTGCATGGTCCATGGCTTTCTCTCTAGTACTCTGCTGATTCAAGCTGGGGTAGGCGGCATAGCTCACTACTGGGTAACACTGTGTCCATGTCGGGATGCATACACTGGCTAGCTAGCTAGGGTTGGGTTGGGCCCTTCCTGCCCTCCCAAACACGAGAGGGAGCTCGAGACGAGCAAGACGTACAGTACAGCGATGCAGCTGGTCTGGTACCGACGGACGGTCGATGGAGTAACAGCTTTCGGAGGCCACACAAATTGCCAAAATATTAAAGAAAAGCAAGAAAAATGGGAGTAAGTAAGAGAATAGAAAATTCAAAAATTCTCCTGTGTTCTCTCAGTTTATTTGCGATGTGTGCGTTTTCTCCTGGATCAAAGTTTTAATAAGTGGTATCAGAGGCTTGGCGAGAAGGTGGAAGGATTGTACGTAGTGAAGAAATCCCTTCATGCTGTTCCCTCACAGTTTAAATTCCTTCGTGTTGTTCCCTCACAGTTTCTCCCAATTGCTTCGGTCATAGAGCAATTTGGAGACCTAAAGACAATGGCCATGGAGAAGGTCATCGGTGCGTCTTAAGGCATATGAGGAACGATCCACAACAATAGCAACAAAGGCGACGGACAACTCTTGTTGACCCGTCTTGAGTGGGAGATCCATCATCGAGCGTGAAGGCAAGAACACTTCCAGGGGTGGTGGCCAAGGCCGTCAGAATCGGAAGTTTGATAAGACAAAAGTGATGTGTTATAATTATTGACACTTTACTTCAGAATGCCCCAAGCCGAGGATGAAGAAAGCATTTGTTCTTTGGCGCTCGTGATAATGAATCAACACTGCTTTGATACTGAATTGAGTCGGGGACGTTGAAAAGATGTGTCACCGTCAAACTTAAGTAAGGTGGAATGGAATCGAGCGTTGAGAAAATGTGTCATCGTTCGCATCAAGTATGAGTTTGATAAGTTGTAGTTGAGTCCAACTACCTCAATATTTTAGAGTCAAGTCAAGATTAAGGGGGAGATTGTTAGAAATAATCTTGACTTCGAGTTCAAGATGTAGTAAAGTCCGTCTCCGTATGTAACTCAAGTTGAAGTTGTGTTCAACTTAAGATCCGAATACATATAGTAGTAGAAGATTATTAGCTTATATATTGAGAAGGCATGTAGCCAGTTTTGTAAGAAAAGTAAGAAAAAAGAGGGAGCAAGTAAGAGAATAGAGAAATACAAAAATTCTCATGTATTCTCTCAGTTTATTTGTGATATGTGTGTTTTCTCCTGGATTAAAGTTTTAACACATAGCATTTTCTTGACTTGGAAATCCAAATCCCTGTTCATTCATAGCTGCATATCGTTCCCAAGGATCTCATCTCTCCCTACAGAACCTTTATCCCTCACGGAATCCTTGTTGAATTTCACATGTGAGAGAGAGACTATACAGGGAGAAGGGTCGTTTGTCTACTGGGGCAATAGCCTTAATGATTAATAATAATCTTAATGAATCCCATCACACATCCAATCTACTAGAGACATTTGACTAGCTTGTTTGCTTGATTTGTACCGGTGGGTACGCAGGGCAGCAATCGTTAAGAAGCAGGGCAGTTGGCAAATGGAGTATGCTAGTTAAAAATCAATGACAAGATCTTAGGACCTGTATAGGAAATGCGTGCAGTGGTAAATAAAGTAGCATGCGTTTCATTGTAAATTTGAACCCTAATTTTGTAACCCCCATTGTTAAGGCATGAATCCTCATCAGTCCTTTGGAAATTGGAACCAGTCCAGCACGCAGATGGACTAGCATTACGAGTTGTTGTCTCAGGTGGCTTATACCTCTCAGGGCCGTTCCTGTCATCTTAGGGACCCTAAGGCATGATAAAAGTAACACTCTTCATTCTAATATAAATATGTAACAGTACATTTTATATCAGTTGTAAAAGGTAAAGTTCAATATAGTAACCATTAGACAGTACGTCACAAAATACAAAGTACTTGTTAGCAACATTAGGCCTAGTATATTATAAAATGCAAAGTACTTATTATCGATAAAATACATATATACATATTAATATACATGGGCTAAGAGCCTCAAATTTTCGTGGACCCTAGAGGATCGCCCTTACTGCCTAGGCCCAGGCCGGTCCTGATACCTGTGCGTTTTTATCTCTTTTTCAAGCTATATATTCCACTTGGCAGCAGCGCTTTGCTCACCCAGTTGATTGGACTCGCGCTCAGGCAATGCCCCTGCCGCATCCGACCTCTCCAGTCGGCAGCTCACTGCTCCCAACACATCATGCTCCAGTCGCCAGGCCCTTGGGTGGTTATGTCAGGCCGTACCTGTTTCATGGAAAGATATCGACTCAATTAACGATGAGACGTTTGGCTCTTTTGAATCCTCAAACGAGGACAGAGTGGAAGAAGAAGAAGAAAGGAAAAGGAGAGGTAATTGCAGGTGCACACCTGTCTTGTCATATTGTTGATCCTGCACTCGTTCAGAACGTCTCATGTTGCATGCTTATTGCAGCATCATTTGAATTGATGAGGAAAGAGCAACAGCAAGCCTTGCAAGTAAAGAAGAATGCTCCTGACAGCGAGAAAGAAAATCTCGGTCATGATATCATTTCCTTGCTACAGAATTCCGCTGAAAAAAGAGGTCCTCCAACTAAAAGTGACAGGCAAGCTGAATTGAAGGTTTCCTCTCTCTCTCTCTCTCTCTAAAGAAAGAAGATTCCATTAAAACATCTTCGCTTCTGCCCGCTCCTACGACCAGGCCACTTAAACCACCTGGTTTCGCAAATGCATTACCTGAGAAAAGGCTTCAGCTGCAGTTCTCCAACACCCCGCTCAATTCAGAGGTGTGACTGTCATATCAGAAGTGCATATTCTCTTAGTTAATGAATGTGTTGAGGGCCAACAAATACACCTAATTAACTTTCAGTGGCAGTAGTTTCGTAATATGTTCTCTCTACTGTTTTTTTAAATAGTTTATAACCTTTGGGTCTCTTCAATCGTATGATCTTCCCCTTCATCCTAAATAAAGCTTTATTAAGTACTTCATGAAGTTTTGGGCAGAACGTGCAAATCCCAAGTTAAACCACATTGCAAAATCATGGTTTGACAAAAGTAATGACAAAAGTAAATGTTGTTGTTTCATGTATTTCGGAGCATAAAAGTATATTTGGTATATTGGTGGTAGTGCAAGAAACAGAGAAGCAGGGTAGGGCTCGGGCGAGAAAAAGCTCAGAGGTGAGGTTAAAGAAGAGACCTTGAGCTTGAGAGGAGAATTGGGTTGTTTGGGTGGGGGCTTTGGCCATATAGGCTGGATTATAAGTTTGAGCTCCAGTTGTGTGATATTTCCAAAATGGCAAGTCATTCCTCAAGACTGCTCGAATAGTTTTTGTTGCAGTTAACTGCAATTCTTTGAAGTTTGAAATGTCTTTTTAGTTCTCAGTGAATACCAAGAATGACATATTTGTAACCTATTTCCGTGCCTGTAACAAGTAGGTCCAGAGGTGGGGGTCAATCAGCTTGAAAGGCTGATCCAAATGGAGCTAAGAGCCAGATCGAAGCAGATCAACCCTGCATTGGCCGGTCCTGTTCCAGGTTTCTACGGGCCTGAGCTCAACATGGATGTGCCCAGATATAATCCAGGAGAGCGACAGAGATCTGTTGTGTCTTTGCTTCTGACTTGTGAAAACAACAAGAAGTGATGAATAGACCCAAATTAGCTGATGGATTGGATTGACCGACTCTGGGTTTATGATCAACTGACAGCTATCAGACTTGTTTTCGCTCGAAGTTTTAAGTTGGACCTATTAAGCCGGCAAACGAGCCAGGTTACACCTGCTACAGGACATCAATTCAGGCTTCTTTGGAAGCAGAAGATGAAATATGGGAGGACGGAGCAAGTAACATCAGTTTCTGCTGACAAGAAGAGAGGCAACACAACTAAAAAAGCGTACTAATGGTTCAAATTAGCTGAATTAATCAGAAAAAGTACCATACAGCATACCACACTAATCCAATCCAGAATGCTTGCCAAGCAAAGAAGCAGAGAAGTAAAATCATATGTTCATTACAATACCAATGTAACTGATACAAAATATCCTTTGATTCACGAAAACAGTAACAAGACGTTCTTTCCAATTATTTTGATAGCAGATATATTGCAGGCAAAGTAGTCAACACACCTTTGGTGACTATATACAATATATGACGTGTATATTTTATATCTCTCTGTAAAGGTTGAGCCTGTTGGTGCCACCAAGCATCCTATTAATGACTGTTGCGGCAGCAGCCGCTCCTTGGCTTGGAGAGGTAATTTCTGATGAATCTTCTCCGATTTGCAACGACGAGACCGCCTGGGCTGCCATGAAACCTGGGCAGGCAACTGACTGATGGAATGTTCCTTGGTAGTACGGTGCTTGGAAGTCCCTCACCTCTCCCCAAGACGGCAACGACTGGCCAATCCCCCAGTCAATCCATCTCCCTTTGGGAGCATAAGCATGATTGGCACACATCAGTCCATCGGGAGGATAAATATCAGTGCCTTGTGTATCCACAGCGAACTCAAAACCATCTGAGTGATCCCAATGGTTGCATCTTCTGTGCTTATTTAGCATCAAATGGCAGGGTTCATCGGAGTCCTCACCTATGAGAACATGAAGAGCAACTGCTTCAGCTATTGCAGCACCTTCCTCATCCAGCCTTTGCTGTTCTTCTTTCTTCTTCTGCTTCTTCTTTTCCAGCTCTGAGATAATGGCAGCAGAGTTTGCGAGTGCTTTCTCTAGCCGCCGCCTCTTCTTCTCAGCCTGCTTCTGGCGATCCAATTCATCTTTGGCTTGCTTCTTCTTTCCTTTCTTCAAGACTTTGCCTGCCTGATTGCCCACAGCCCTTTCCATGACAACTGTGCCCGCTATTGACTATCTCAGCTAAATTCCTCTACTAACTATAATTAAGGAAAACCAAAATCTTCAAAGTTCATTTTTTGGACTCCTGTCTAGACGCTTTCCTAAGGGTCTATCAATTTATTTCCAAACAAACCAGTGCTAAAATGGTCACTGCAGAACACTACACCCACTCAGGTCTGAATGAGTATCTTATCTTGCGAAAGATGCAATCCCAGAAGGAGACAACAGGGGAGAGCAGGAGTGAGAAATAGTAAGCGCTTGCTATTCCATCTATTGTTAAGTTTGTCCCAAACTTCTCAATGCCCAGCTCTTGACCCATTTTAGTAGCACCAGAATTGAAGTAAAACCACAGCCAACCAGTTCATAAGGATCTTCTACTGCATCAAGAGAAGAGGATTCAGGGGAGAAATAGTAGTTAAATTTAGAAAAAAATGAGTATATATGAATGGTGAAGAATGGCTCCTCTAGCCATTCATGAAATGTGATATCATGTAACAAAATAGAACAACCAAATGACAGCACATCATGTACCAAAGAAAAACTTTCCATGGGCCAATTTATAATGGCAATGAATGATCCAGAAAAATACACATATATTCAGTCAATTCACACACAGAATATCCCCTCAACAAAATACCCACCAGAATCCTTGAGGACTCAATTCTAAGGATTTTGCTTCTCAAGTTTGTGCTGCCAATAGGAGTGGCAGAACCTGAGACAATCAACATGAAGTCATGGATTGTGCACAGTGCTGAACAGTATTTTTTTTATATATAAAAAAAATCCGTAGCTAAAGGGCAGAAGTTTATTTTGAAAAAAAGAAACTGTACGAAACGATGTACGTCAGGACTCAGGATCCAATAGTCACCTAATAAATAATTAGCTTCCATTATGCATAACAAGGTCATGGCGAATTCACAAGTTGCAAAACAACCTCACCTCACTGGAAGAGTGCACAAAATGCTCAAAACTACACCATGATGGCATGTCTGTCTTGTCGTGTGCAAATCCAGAAACTAATCAAAAAAATGTCACCATGGGCCCGATGGGATCTCGGCAATCAAGCTATCCGAAGCTGTCGTAACAAGTTTGTCCTGTTGAGGATCTAAAATCCTAGGCAAAAGATGTACACACGACATAGCAACCAATTCCACACCGAAATTAGATCAAATTCGCAGGAGGCTAATTGAGCACCAAGGGCGGAATGAAATCCTTGCAAGTCAAACACCTCCTGATGCCACAGTTTCCGATATGAAACCAGCCAATTGGGCGCTAGTTTGGCAAGCTGAGAGCCGAAAGACCCATCCTTTGGGACCAATTCCATCAAGTAACCGCCCCATTCGCCTAAATCTGCCCCCAATTAGACGCATGAAACCAAGCAGCCACTAACAATCCTAGACCCAATCGAATTCCACATCTAGGTGGAAGCGGCCCTCCAATTCGCATGGAGAAACATCCAGATCCAACCGAATTTGCAAGGGCAAGAAGAAACGGCAGGAGTACCTGCGAGGAAGCCTAGCCGGGGGAGGGATGGACCGACGAATTGAGGGGGAGGGGAGCGGGGATTGGCGACGCGGCAGGTAGGGGATCTGGGGATTGGGATGGAACGCAGATTTGGAGGAATTCGAGGCGGATTGGGTACTAGATGATTTGGGGATTAGGGGTTTCTTTCTTTCCCTTTTGTTTTAGAATTGAGAGAGAGAGCACGTGCTCTGCGCGTGATTGTTGCGAAGGATCTCTGTGACATGTGGGCCTGTCTTTTCTTTTCGTTCGTTCATAACAAACCCTGTCTTTGCTTGCACTGCCGACAGGCAAACACGTTTCTCAGATCTAACCCTGTCTTTCCCCTTCCTCATATAGTTTTTTCTTAAAACAAAATTGACCATCATGGATTTGGCTGTTTGGCAAAACACCATTCCTTCCTCCCGATCGACCCAGCCATTCTTTTTAATTATATTGCTGAAGAATACCATCAGACAGACACAGAGTAAGAAGAATCCCTCCATCAGCCAAGTCAACAGGGCCACTCATTGTAACATCCCGTTTATAGGATTTATCTCTACTTAGATGAAATTCAAAATCAAATCAAAAGCTCAAACTCAGTTTACAACTGCATTTCAAATCTTTCCAAGAAAAATTAAACTACCAAACCGTCCTTGGGCTTGACCCAGCCTAGCTCTACCTTTTCCTCCCTTGGGCCCAGCCCAGGAGCCCCTCGGCCCAGCTAGGAAAGACCCACGCCACCCCGCGTCACGCCGTGCGCACCCGGACCGCCTTGCACATGCGTGAGCGTCTTGCCGTGCGTGCCCGCACCAACATGCAACACGTCGCGTGCATCCAATGCTGCGTTGCGCCAGCTCTGAATCACCCCCATCTTAGCTATGCGCCATCCTCCATTCCTCGGAGCTTCCCTTTTCTCCCTCCTTCCCCCTTATCCGCTATGCCATGCCATCGCACCCAAGCCATCCCATCCCATCCTGCCGCATGCAAGCCATGCTTGCCAACGCCTTGAGTCGTGTGCTCGAGTGTTCGCCCAAGGAGACGTTGCGCCAACCTCCGTTCATCTTCGCCCTAGTTCTCCGCCGACACCACTACCGCGGCCTCATCATCACCATCATGGCACATCAACGGCACTGAGCCCCTCCACTGCTATAAAGCTATGCGTTCATCTCTCGGCTCCTCCACTCACACCCCATCACCTTCAATCATTTTGAAAAAGCCACTGAGCGGTCTCCTTCCTCCCATCTAGTCATAGCACCGTCGCCGAGCCATTGCGAGCATCACATCATTCCGATTCAATTGGTGTAGTAGTCGTTGGTGTCGTGGTCGTAGCACCTACGTGTCCATGGTCGAAGCTCCAGTGCAATGGTCGAAGACAAGCTGAGGATGAAGCAGTGGTTGTGGTTGTGCGACGATCACTGTAGCACGGGTGGTTGTGGATGACGCATACCATACCTTGGTCGATGAACTACCCCGGTATGGGCAAGCGGCTGGATAAAGTAGCAGCCGTGGGTGGCTAAGTTGAGCGGCAGCGACTGAAGTCTTAGTGAGTGAGTGGCATGAGTGGTCGGTTGTGTCTATATATACTCTGTAAGTCGTTGAGAGATTTGAGCCAGTGTATAACAGTGAAAAATACAGTAGAAAAGATGTGTCAGTTTGCATCGCAAAATCGTACCTCAGTTCTTGTGTCCAGTCCTGTTATCAGCTCCACCTTGTCGTTCCCACCTCTGGCAAGCAATCCATGACTGTGTATCAAAGTCCACAGCCAAAGCGTGCGTTTGAGAGAGCCAGAGCCAACCTCGGGTAAGCAGTCGTAAACGAGTTATGACCACTGAGTGAAGTTTTCCGATTGGTCGTGTCTCCCCCTCGGGTCTATTCTGTTCCCCGTCCGATAACAAAGCACTCAGACGTTTATGGATGCATTGACAGACATGTGGACTTGTATCAGATAGAATGATAATAGGCTTGTCATTATGCCTGTGAAGACATGAAGAGCAAATTAAAGTTGTTGGTGCCAGCCAGCATGTAGCCTCCAGGTCCGTGTGTGGATCACCAGACAGCGGTTATCATTCATGCGTGTTGATTTGGGACATGCTGCTCTGCTGATAGGCAGGCAGGTAACCTAGCTAATCATTCATGCATGAGCATTCTGCTCTTCTTTGTTCTTGTGTAGTTGTTGTGTTGCTGTTCTGTTGTTGTACGTAGTTCTGGCCGGGCCTTCGAGATGAGAGTCTACACGAGCTGGAGCTAGGGTAACTACAGTCTGCTGCATCAGGAAAAACTTGAGCCTATCAGTGAAGTGACAGCTGCTTGCTCCATCAGTAACTAATAACACGGCCGGCATCGTATTCATATATACCGGCTGGTGCAGTTCCGGCGTGCTCTTCTGCCTGCACGTGCCCGCCGCCGGCGACTTGTCGGTCACCAATGGTGTTCGCCGCGGTTGCAGGTGAAGCTCACCAGCTGCCTACGCACGTAGACCCTGGCCGCAGCAGACCATCGCCAAGGTTCACCGGCCTCTGCTATTAGGCCAGAAGGAATCTTTTGCTTAGTGGAGAATTTCAAGATATTTTAACCCTCCATAATTCAAACCAAAACAAAAAAAAATTAGCCGAAATGATTTTTTTATTGGGTAGGGAAAGGAACGAAATTTCCCGAATTTCAGCGAGATTTCATGGAAATTATAAACCCTTGCTGTTTCCCTGTAATTATGTTATTAACTCGACCTGACATTTTTTTCTATCAATAGAGACGTACACCATATGACGGTCAATGCAAACAATTTCCTGCCTTTCATGCAAAAGAATGAAAAATCATCTTTCCGCCCTTTAATTTTCCACTCGTTTAACACAATGGACACAAAGTAAGCATGCAAAAGTAAACACAGTACGCCTGCCTTCATGCGCCGCGCATCGCCATCAATCTTTTTTTTCAGAGACCTGCAGTAACCTGTAGTTCATATCGTCGATCGGTAGCCGATGGATCTCTAGCTAGATTATATATGAACATATGTATCTTGAGCAGAATTGCTATTGCTAATCACTTGGCCTCATCGACATTGATTACGTCGATGTTCCCCGCCTTCCGATGACCAGCTCCGTCTCCACGTCCATATTGTGCTCATCATCATCATCATACTGCAGCTGATCATTCCATTCTTCTCCTGCAGCTCTTGTTGCACCTGGTACAGCATGAGCCCTCAGGTCTAGCAGAGGCAGCGCCTTGTACTGGGATATATGCATGTACCACATATCAGTCGGTTTATTCGCACTTTTCGAAAATCCAGACCACAAACTTCTTTTGGCCTCCATCAAATATAAACTATATGATAAGACTAATTTACTATCCTTAATACGTATATATATGTATTTACCTGTTCACGGAGCACCGAATTCTCCTTCAAGAGGTTCCTCTCCTGCATATACAATATGGCGAGCAAAAAATATTTAAGGATACCTGCTAAAAATACATTAATTTCTTGGTATGATGACTATTTTCGTATTAGTGTTGTATCTTATTAGGCGGAGATGACAACTTCAATGCAATAATGTAGAAGCATACATACCTTCTCCCTCAACTCCAAAATTTGATCCATCATCTTCTTTTGCTGCTCAAGATCCATGGATAGAAACCAAAAACTCAGTGATTATGTCGTTAACTTGGATGCAATGCAACAGTAGCTAAGAAGGACATAGCAAAATTTTGTTTTGTTTGCCTTCTTTTGCCTGATGCTGCTTAGGCTCTTCTCCAGCTGCGTCTCCAGCTCTTGTAGCTCCTGCATTGAACACGACCCCAGGCCTTCCCCCAACATCTTCCTGCATGTTCATGTATGATTATTTATTTCCCAATATCAGCTTACCCTTATTTGTTTTCCTTCACACTTGATAATTAAGCAAACAGGTTAGGCATCTGTTGTCACCTCTTGTAGGCCTTGATTGCTTCTATCTTCTTTCCCAAGGTTGTAGCCTCCGATTTCCACTTCTGTGTGTATATACATTGCGTACACAATTGGAAGCGAGAATTATACGTATGTAGAATGCGTTAGTATGCATATTACTACATTTTTTGTAATTTCATGCTATTTAATATGTATTCATAGGGCAGTAAATGAAATAGTTTGATGAAACAAACATGTGGTATTCGGTCGCTTAGATAAGAGGAGAAAACATGAACCTGGACGCCGGGTTCATCAGCTTTCTCATTTGCAGGCGTGCCTTTTGCATGGTTCAGGTAGCGATCAATAGTCTTCCGCGAGCTGAGAATTTACAGAAGCCAGTAGAAAATTAATCAAAACTGTGAGCAGCGGGTTTCTTTGCAGGCTACGGCTTTGGTAGATGAGTAGCTAATGGATTGAAATTGTTACTACTTTAAAAATGCTAAAAATACGTTTTAATTAACAAATTGCTAAATCAAGGGTTATAAAATTGATAAAAGACCACTTAAAATGGGATGATTAGACAAATGGCCTAAGCATTTGTTGTTCATTTGCAAAGTGCATGCGTCAGAAATTGTCCTCTATATACCAAAGCACAATATCTCATATGCTTTTGTAATTGGATAATGGTGAGCATGCAGTTAAAGGACATTTGTAAACAAAGCCAGGCTGCTTACTATAATTTAACTTTGGTATCAAAGTACAGATTACAAAGCCATTCGTAAACACTAGCCATTAGGCTAATTAAAACGCGGTTGAGACAAAAAAAAGAAGAAGAAAACACTGGTCCGCCACCGCTGATCGCTGTCACATTCACCGTCGCTGAGGGTTGTATTTTAAGAATTAAGGGTTATAAAATATCTAGCTTTATAGTTCAAGATTGAAACTTGGATAATCGTAAGAGTTCAAAGGAGTAAAATATACTTATTCCTATAATAAAATAACCAACTTAAGTTAAAAAAGTAGAATTTCCCTCACCTCTTTTCTCTCATCACTACAGCAAATTAAATCATATGCTGCTGAATGCGTGTATACGTTTGGTTTCTCTTGAGATGGATATATGAATATATATTGTCATTCCACGTTACCTGGACAAATTTTCCTTTCATTTATTTATGTAGAGGAAGTAGATAACAAGACTCTGCACAGGATGCAAAAAGAGCAGATTTTACATGCAGAAAAATACTACAGAAGATGTTCACTGTATTTCATGTACTAATTAACGGATTACCTTCTTGTTCCACAGTAGACATATAAATGAACGGGCTATTAAAATGCAAGGCGACGTTTTGTACTTGAGTTCGCAAATCTATTCAAAGTCCAAGGATATTGCTGACCACTGTCAATGTTACTAGACATTTCGGACTTTTGAGTCTGCAGACAAGTACAAGTGCATACATATTTCGAATGAGTCTACTTTACCCCCCTGAACTCTTATGAAAGTCTAGAGATCAACCCCCAACTACAAAACCGGATGTTTGACACCCTCAAACTCTTAATACCATTCACTTTACCCTCTAAGACCAAAACCACCCTGTCTTCGCTGACGTGGCATCTACAAAAGTATCTATCTCACCAAATTTTGCCACCTCATCAGCCAAATCACCTCCCCTACTCCTACCCCTACGGCCATGCCCCTCTCCTCCCTCTTTCTTCTTCCTCTCTCTAGCGCACTGACAGTGGAGGAGAGGAAGCCGCCAGCTCTGTTGTTGTCTTCGTTGCCGGCTTCGTCCGTCTTCCTCGTCACCATCACGGCCCGATCCGGCCCTGCTATGCCTAGATGTAGGCCCACCAGCGGTGGAGGTGAGGGAGGGGCACCGGCGGTGGAGGAAAGGGGTCTACCGGCTCCGTACGTGGCTCGGGCCGTCACCAACGCAGCCAAACCCAGACCCGTTGTGCCCAAATCTGGGCTTGTCGTTGGTGGAGGAGGAGGTGGCCACCACCATATCTAGCGGCCGGCTGTTGAGGCAGCGGATCTAGTCTTCTTCCTTTCGTTTGGTCGCTTGGTCCGTGCGCCTTCTTCCTCGTGACCGGTGGCATTCGATTTGACCCTCTTTCTTGCCACCGCCGCTCGTCGCTGTCAAAGCTGACCTTGCCGCCACTGTCGGACAAAAGCTCGCCACTGCCGAACCCGACCTCGCCGCCGCCGGTCGGGAGTGTGTGTGAGAGAGAGAGATGAGGAAGGGGAATAAGAGGGAGAAAAGGTTGATTGGTGGGCCTACCATGGTGATCACCTTGATAGGGCTGCCATGGCACCCAAAGAAACTTGTATATGTCAAAACCGTTTCCACGTTGGCGCCAAGTAGGTGCCAGCTCAGCACAAAACCGCTTTCAAATGGTCTAGTGGGTAAAATAAGCGATATTGATAGTTGAGGGGTGAAACATCCGATTTTACACTTTCAGGTCAAAAGTTAGACAATCTTAAGAATTCTGGAGGGTAAAGTAGACTTATTCCTATATATTTGGTGTGGCGGGAACATGGATGGTTTGATGGTGCTAGCTTGTAAGAGCGTGTCCAAGATCCAAACAAAGGTAAGGATCATGTTAGTCAGCTAGTTTCAGTGCTAAAAAAAATGCATGGATCGATAGCATATATATGTGAATGAGGAAACTAGCACAATAATACATGCATGAAGCAATACATCGGAGTCGTAAAAGATATGCTATGTATTTAAGAAAACAAGTTTACAATGTATGTACGTACGAGTGTATTGGTGTATGTACGTTGATGGTTCACAATCAGTAATGGCTGATTAAGATTTTTCTTTCATTATATATGATCACTGACCGCAGTACAAGATGAAGTCATTTAGCAAATAAACCTGAAAGGAGCTATATATCTTTTTAGTCGATGAATATATAGTTTCGTTCATGACTTTGAGTACTTGAGCGAGATTTCGTGCGTATTTCTTAATGATGTGCACAGAAGTACCTACTACTGCTACAAGCAATACACATGAAGAAACGGTCGATCATTATTTTTATCGCTGACAAGTACTATTTCACCCCCTTTTTCTGGGGAAATTAAGAGATCTAGGGCAAGAAAACAAGTCTTAACTAGTATATAAATATGTGATTAAACGAACGAGACCAAGGAGAGAGAATATATATAACACGAGAAACAGTACAGTAGGAGGTATATATGTATTTCATGTACACACACAGAGACACGTACGGATCATATCTATCAGACGAAACAAATCAGCAAGCAAGGAAATCACTCCATTACGCATATATTGATCACTATCCGTACTGGGGAAATTTTTTTCCAAGACGGCAGAAATAAGGCCGGCCGCGTACGTACTCGGAGGCCGATGCGAACTCGTAGAGGCGGCCGCGCGGGGAGAAGACGATGAGCGCGACCTCGGCGTCGCAGAGCACCGACAGCTCGAACGCCTTCTTCAGGAGGCCGCTCCGCCGCTTGGAGAAGGTCACCTGCCGGCTCGTCGCGTCCTCGATCCGCCGGATCTCACGGCGGGCGCGCCGCCCGATCTTCTTCACCGTCTTGACAGTGCTATCCGCCGCCGCCACGATCTGCTGGCCCTCGGGCGCCGCCGTCGCAACCATTTGTTTGGATCTAGAGCGGTCTGGTTCGGTAGAGCTTAATCTGGTAACATTTGGGGGTTCGTAGGGATGCGATTTTGAGGAGGAGGGGATGATTTTTGTTACTCAGAAAGGAAAGGGTCGGAGGATGCGCCACAAATGGCAACACCTGGATGGCCTGCCATATATGTATGTATGTGTGTATCCATTCATGACCCTGCCAGAAAGGAAAGGGTCGGAGGATTTATTCCTGCAAATTAATATTTAGATTAGGTTATACCAGTTGGGGCCTAATGTCTTTAATAATTATGTAATATCGCCGATGGCCAACGATACTCAAGATTGGCTAGAGCACGTAGGACATTTTAGCGGGTTTAACATTGTTAGCGACGATATTTACAAAAGTATTAGTATGCGCATCGTATTTACAAAAATATCACTTTTACCGTCCAGTGGACAGGTGGCAGCGCCGACGAGGCAATATGTGAACGGCAGGCAGCCTGCTATGATTAACACTTATATGAACTCCCGAAAAGCTCCTAGAACAACAATACAATCAAGACAACTAAGTTCACACACTTCAGCAAAAGGCCGGTCTTACTGCCCTAGTCAACCTTGGTCAAGCCCCGGTAACAGAGGAGTCAGTTTGACTGTAGCAACCTTGTCGATTAGACTGCTCGACACACCTCCGACGGGACCACCATCATACAGCTGGTCGCACCGCTTTCAAATCCTCCGCGCAACAAAACAAGAACCTCTCTATAATAAACATACCGCTAACTACGGATCAATACAATCGCTCTTCGGTCAGATCGCGGCCTATAGCTGATCCGAACGCTTACTGGTCTGACCACCAACCATGCCTCAGTCAAACCGCAAACCATGGCTAGTCAGACCGCTTAGCACCTAACATCGAAAATCAGAAATTACAATAGACACAGACCCAAACTTAAACTTCGATAAAAAAGCACAATAATTTTAAATATTTATCACATTACATGAGATAACCTCTATAGGTGTCACGGAAGAGATGAGCAAGGGTCATCTCAAAAGAACCGATGCATGCAGCACGCACTACCAGACTACTCAAAAGACAACAAGTTACTTGAACAATAGTTGTAGCTAGGATACTATTGGTCGATCCCTTCGATTTATTCTCCATCTCGATCGAAATAGAATAGAAAAAAAATGGAAAACTAACCCTTTAGCAGCGGCCGAAAGCTGTGCTGCTCCTGCATGCCAGCCTGCTGCGGTCTGCAGATCAGAATGGTCTTCTGTTTCTGGTATCTGGCCTTACTTTTGTTTTTTGTGATATATTTTTTTGTTTTTTTTTACTTTTTTCCCTCTTTATTTTTTTATATTATCTGTGGTGATATAAATTTTTATTTTTAAATTTAATTACGTTGAAAAAACTATCAATAATTACAGTACATTTTCAATCATTAGATACAAAATAAATCATAATCCAAAGCTTTTACGCCAAGTGAGCACCACCTATTACTAATGCCATGTTGGACACGTGCCCCCTAGGCAGCTAAGCTAAAAAAAGAGAAAGATGTGCAATACTTGTACTCCTTTCATTTTTTTTACTTAACATTTTTAGTTTCTATGGTCTTCGAGAAACGATTTTGATCGTTATTTTTTATAATTTTATATTAAAATATACTAATAAAATTATAATATTATAAAAATATTTTTAAATGATAAATTTAATGATACGTATAGCCGACTTAGATAGTTTTAAATCAATTGTTGGTTAAACTTTAAAAAGTTTGAAAACACGGCCACGGATTCTAGGAAATAAAGTAAAAAAGAATAGAGGGAGTAGATGTAACAGTAAAGATTAATAAGATATATATTACTCATTTATTATCAGTGTTATAGTTGTGCAGAAATGAATACAGCTTTATCTTCAGATGTAAATTTATAAGCGGAATTCTTCTACATGAGTATGTATGTATGTATACCTGGGAGGCGCGTGAGTGCAGTACTTGTGCGTGGTGCGAGATAGCGGGTCGGGTTGACAACGTGTCGATGCGCCATTGCTGGCGGCTGCGGGTGGGACCCTTGTTCGTACGACGGTGGGGCCCACCACTTGCGCAGCGTCAGCGAGGTCACGTGGACCTTGCCTTGTGGACCGGGCCGAACCTACTGTTTCCAACCTTCCTATCACTGCTTTAGGCTCTGTTTAGAACTGGTTTCTTGTTTTAGGGCCTGTTTAGCTTTTTAAAGTGATTTATTATATTTCTTGTTATTATCTTGCTCTAAAAATAAGATAAAAGGTTATGGATATATCACAAACCTACTTCTCTCGCTCTTGTTATGTGCACATTTCTCCATTGTTCCGGAACATCACAACTTTGTGTCGATACATCACAAACCACAAACCTATTTCTCTCGCTCTTGTCATGTCCACCATCTCGGAACAATTCATATAATACACTCGTCCTAGTTGGTAGCCATTTCGATCACCAACAGCAAGTGAGGTTGAATGCTCAAAGCCAATGTCCATCCCGGAACAATGGAGATGTACAGCCTTTTGTGCAGACACATCAGGCAACAGCTACCCCTTATAAGCAGTCTTTAATTATGGCCTGACATTTTTCCTTAACAAAAACAACTACTATACTAGTTCAGTAGAGAACTACTGTGATTTCATGTCTTGACCAAGATTGAGCAACTAATGGATTGAGCCTGCAAGAAAGATGCATGTATAACCTGCTGTCTGTCTGTCTGTCTGTCTGTCTGCAGTAGCTAGCGAGTTGAACATGCAGAAGGTGATACCCGTGCTGAACACTCCCTAGGTATATATGCGATCGATGGAGATACCTAATATTTTCCATTCAGCTAGTCCAGTTTCAACTCAGCTAGTCAACATAATATTTCCCATCGAAGAATGTAGCATTACATTCCACTTGGCTGTATCATTCACATAAGGATTATTTACATATTATTTGCTTGGGATATCTGCAAAGATCGAGATTACGTAGCCAGGTAGGTAGGAGTATAGTTTCTGCTTTCCGGCCTCGATTATTCCTTTTTCTTGTATTTTTTGATCCGACGTGCTGGACCATGGAGATTACTCCAAATGGCATCACCTCATTGGCCTGCGACATCCGGCCGGAGAGATGCCAACTGATTGGCGGGCCAATATCATTGTTGCTACCGGCACGTCGGTCGTCACTAGTAGTAGGTACTTGTAATTCACAATAGGCACTCTGGCGATCATCTTTCGACTGTTGTGTATTCACAATAGGCATACCAGGTACTGTTTAAATACTGGCAAATGATAGCGGAAAATGCTATCTCTATCTCTACTACTTACAAATATGAGTTGGTGGTCGTCGGTCCGTTCTCCCCCCTCTCTTCTCAGCCGTCCGATCAAAGATCATCCGTCCACATTCATATGTAGGTAGTTCTTCCGCTCCTTCTAGAAAAGGTCGGGCCAACACGTGGGCCGCGCTCCTCCTCTTCTCTTCCCCCGCATCCTTCGCCCCCCGCAACCACTCCACCACCTCCTACAACCACTGCCTACTTCTCTCCCCTGAACCCTCGTGTCGCGCCTCCTCCTCTTCAGTGTCGCCACCAATTCTCTCCCCACGCGGCAACGTCTGGTCGCAGTCCCCCAATTTCCCCTAGCAATGCCGCCTCCTCCCGTCGCCGCCTCCTTAACGCATTCGTCCACCGCCTCCTCTGCCCATCGCCGCCTCGCTATCTCCACCTCCCACAACCACCGCCTCCTTCTCTCCCCCAAACCCTCGTGCCACGCCTCCTCCTCCTCGGCGCCGCCACCAATTCCATCTCCCATCGCCCCTCCAACCAGCGACACGACGCTCGGCGACAGCGGCTGGTGGATCGGAGAGAAGGGCGTTCGACGAAAGCGACCGGTGGATCAGAGAGAAGGGCGCTCGACGATGGCGGCGGTGGCTTCCACTTCCTATGCCCACCCACGTGGCTCTCCTCCCGCCGCCACCGCCCAGTGGTCGCTCACCCGGTGAGCCTCTCTACCTCCTCCTACTCTTTGCTCGGAGCCCATCACGTTGTCTCAGAGCCCATCCCCGTCGCCTACCCCTAGGTCACCCCGAGATCGAGCTCCCCACCCTCGACGACAAGACCCACAAGGTCTCATACTACCCATGGATTGTAACATACTTTTGGCCACGAGATGAGATTGACAGCTTACGATTTATGACCACGAGCGCTGGTCGATATGTTCTGACTAACGACCACGACGTGTGGTCGATGTCTTTAAACTTACGACCACGAAGTCGAAAATTCGTGGTCGAAGTCGAAGCCGTGGTCAAAGGGGCCGTTGTCGAAGGGGGAAGTGGTTGTCATCGAAGGGTTGTGGTCGAAGGGGATAATGGTTGAAGGGGGCAGTGGTCGAAGTCGGGGGCTGTGGTCGAAGTCGGGGCCATAGTCGAAATTGATGTCGTGGTCGAAGTCGGGGCTGTGGTCGAAGGGGGCCGTGGTCGAAGTCGGGGCCGAGAAGGTCGGGCGGGCCGAACAGGCTGGCACCGGTAGTCGGGCGACAGGGCACAAGCTCACTGGAGGCCTGCCAACGTACGACCTCCAACGATGGTCGATCACTCCCAACCTACGATCACGCACGATGGTCGATGGCTTCTAACTTACGACCACGAGGTGTGATCAACGGCTTCTGATTTACGACCATGAGCACTGGTCGATGTGTTCCGACTTACGACCATAAGGTGTGGTCGATGTCTTCCGACTTACGACCACGAGCGCTGATCGATGTGTTCCGACTTACGACCACGAGGTGTTCTCGATGGCTTCCGACTTATGACCACAAACGATGGTCGTAGGCTTCCGACGTACGACCACGAGCCATTGTCGAAGGTTCCCGATTTAGGACCACAACCGATCGTCGACCGCTGCTAGCTTATGACCACCAGCGATGGTCGACCGTTCTCGATCTACGATCATGCGCGATGGTCAACGGCTTCCGACCTACGACGACGAGGTGTGCTCGAGGGTTCCCGACCTACGACCACAAGGTGTTGTCGATGTCTTCCGACTTACGACCACAAGGTGTCGTCGATGTCTTCTGACTTACAACTACGAACGATGGTCGTCGGCTTTCGACGTACAACCACAGGCCATTGTTGAAGGCTCCCAATTTAGGACCACGATCGATCGTCGAAAGCTGCCAACTTACGACCATCAGCGATGGTCGACCGTTCCCGACCTACGATCATGCGCGATGGTCAACGGCTTCCGACCTACGATGACGAGGTGTGCTCTAGGGTTCCCGACCTACGACCACGAGGTGTGGTCGATGTCTTCCGACTTATGACTACAAGGTGTGATCGACGGCTACCGACTTACTTGACGGATTTAAAAACTTTTAGAACAGGTTTGTATGTATATTTAAATTTTTTTTACTATCCATGAGTTTTAAAATATATAGTATGATAAATTTTAAAGATCCGTAGCAACACATAAACATTCAACTAGTAGAAACGTGAAACTGAACTCTGACGATGAGGCCCAGAGAGAGAGAGGCGTGGTATCACCAGCCTAGGATTGTTACGGCCGAGCCGAGGGACACTTTGAATAGTAGGACAGAAGCGTGCATAGAGCCTAGGCAGCAGGCGTTTTCCCTCCATCCAGAGAGAGGGAGAGAGAGAGAGAGACGGCCACCACTTGCTGCTCTCCTCGTCTCCCTTCCACTCATCCTCCACGCCACACCACAGCCGTACCCAATCTCATCCTCTCCGCCCAGCCGCCTTAACCTCCTCTCTCTGCCTCCTTCATCTCTCTTCCTCTTCCTCTTCCTCTCCTCCTCCTCCTCCTCACATAGATAGACTCCTACTTACACACACCCACACACCATGGCCTTGGACCGCCATGCCAGTGTCGTGCCCCCGGCCAAGGCCACTCGCCAGGCAGCCCACCGCTGCGGCCACTTCTTGGCCTACCCGAGAACGGCCTCGACCGCAATGCCCGGTCGATCTGCGGGCGCGGTGTCGACGACGGAGACCGCGGCCACGGAGGCGGCGCCTGTGAAGAAGGTGAAGATCTCCAAGAAGATCCTGGGAAAGTGGTGCGGTGGATCGCGAATATTCTGTGCGATCCAATTTCGACCCACCGTCCGATCGGATGTAGGCGGCTGGGATGGAGGACTCGAGAAAAGTTGGCTCTAGTATCCTCGAATTATTTCCCATTTTACCCCTCGCCTCCCCTTCTTCCTTCCCCGAGAAGGCGACAACTCCCCGGCTCCGCTCCGCCCACGCCCAAAACCCTCTTGGAATATTCTGAACCAATGGCGGATTTAGGATTTTATGAATGGGTGTTCGCTAATTACATTGTGTTATATTTTTTTAATATATACTTATATTGGTTTATAAAAATTGAAGATAAAAGTCATATTTCTAAGTCTATTAAAAGTCAAGAACACTAAAAAATTTAAAATAATAAACTAATACTAACACTTTATTTGGTGGCAGTATAATTACAACTTTTTATAGTAAATCTATTACAACTTTAGTTGACAACACAAGTGTACACTTTGTTTATAAATAGATTTTAACTTTAACCCATTTCTCTTTTCTTATTTTCCGTGTTAGCATATAAAATGGTGTTTTTTCACACACATAGAAAAAGAAGTAGTAAATGTTTTTGTTTTTAACATATGTTATCTCTATTTATGATTTACCTCTCTCTAAGACTAATAATTAACATGGGCATTTTGACGAATATATTGCTTCCGAAAAATAAAATATAAATATTTATAAACCAAAACCAACTCTCCCAAATGATGTATATTTTGGATTGAAAGGTTTATATAAATTCTTATGACCACTATATTTATGATAATTGGCACCATCAAATTCCTTCGAATAAAACATCTCAAATATCTAGATATTTCTAAGAAAATATCTGTATTTTAGAAAGATTTTCAAATATTTTAATTGGACCCTTTTGAGGAAAAATATCTCTATCATTTATGATAAATTAGTTGAGTGCAGTGCTTGATAAAATAAGCTAGTATTGCACTTTGATAATCACATTTTTCCGAATTGAGTATTAATTAAATAAATACTTCCTTTAGTCACAAATACATGTCGTTTTGAGATGTTTGTAGTCAAACTTTTGAAACTTTAACTATCGATATATTTTTTATAAATTTACATTGAATACAAGAAAATCATATGTATAGATTTATCTTGAAATATACTTTTATAATATTATAATTTTATTGGGTTTTACAAACATATTAGAATACAACTTAGTGGTCAAAGTTATATTTTGGAGACCGTGTCGATGTCCAAAATGGCAAGTGTTTGTAACTGAAGGGAGTATATTTTGAGAGATACATCTTAAAACATTTGATCAGTATCACAAATCCTGACCATATGTATTTATTCACATCCACCAAACCACCAGCAACCAGTCCTGGACAACAATCTTCCAAGATTCATAACTTCTGTCCTACTCGTTGAAAAATCATGTTCATAGGATCTCTAGAATCCTTAATTATCTACATCTTTCATGTTGATAAACCATCCAAATTGTTCCATCTAGTAATTTTAATTGACATATTGATATATGCTACTAGAAAATGATAAATTTACCAGATAGCATGATTACAAAATTCATAGCTTAAAATCTATTTATCCGATCAATATAAATAAATATTGTACAGAAAGCTATCGAATTTCTCTACAATTATCTAGTAGATGGTATTCCTAAATTACTCTCATACAATATCCAAAATTATAGAAGAACAATATAGTAGATTAACCGATATGTTAGTTTTTTCCCTAACGAATACTTGCTACTTCCTCTCTCATCTTAACTCTAATATCTAATTAAATTAACAACTATCAGAGAAAATCAAATCATTACCCAAACGAGAAGCGAGAAAGTCACCATATCCTTCACTCTTTTCCGGCCTTTTTCCTGACGTTGCTACTCTCCTTTTCTACCGTTGATTGACATCGATTTTCGCCGATCTGCTCGCTGCTGCCTTAGGCTAACAGTGAGCAGCTGGACCACGCCCTAGAATAGATCTCCGATGTCCAGCACAAGAGACAGGCCATTGTCAAAGATTTCTATCCTCGCGGCCCGATCCCAAACCTCTCTCGTCTCCAGCCCGTCCTCTTCCTAACTCTTCTCCATATCTCGTCGCGACGGCGGCGGCGGCGGCGGCGGCGGCTATTGCTTCGCCGTCTGTCTAACCCTCGAAGCGAAGGAACTCTTCTCTCGTAGGCGTCGTCGTCGTCCTCCGCTCTGCCGGATTGATTTCTTCTTTCGCTGGTAAGGAAATCCTAGCTTGCTTGGATTGTTTAAGTGAGCTTTGTCCCGAGGATCTTTTCTTTTCCGTGAGCAATCTCACCCAAATCTTCCTTTCTGGGATGGATAGTCCAGTCCAATGGAGTTTGTGGTGGATTTGCTTGCTGCGTTGTGGAGTACCAGTAGCAGTTTATTTTTCCATATTTTTGGGGGTTCAACTGAACCCCCATGTCCCACGTTAGGTCCGCCCCTGTCTGGAACCTACCAGGACGTTCTCGTATCTTGTATTACCGCCGGCCCGGCGAGATGCCGCGCGGCCGCGACGACCCGGCCGCCGTGCGCGTCTACACAGTCTGCGACGAGTCCAAGTACCATCACCAACCCTAACCCAACCCTTCTTATGACTGCTAATCTAATCCTTCCTCTTCTTGTCTTGTGTGACCCGAGGTGTTCGTTGATCTCGCAGGTACCTCATCGTACGGAACGTACCGTCTCTGGGATGCGGCGACGAACTCGCCAATCTGTTCGGGACGTACGGCCCAGTGGAAGAGTGAGTCAGCGACCTGTTCACTTCTTCCTCCTCCTCCTCCTCCTGCTGCTGCTGCTGCTGTAGTGTACTAGTATCAACATCCTTTTGTTTTGGTCCACTGTTACTTGGGTTCAGGTGCAAGCCCATGGATGCCGAGGACTGTGAACCGTACACCGATGTTTTCTTCATCAAGCTCTCACAGGTCAGCAATGCAAGGTGATTAATTCATGAGAACATGCGCACATTATCTACGGTGTTGAATTTTGCACCACTGCGGTGATTAATTTGTGACTACAATCTATACATGCGCACATCTATCTCTGTGTTTGTCGGGTATGTTATATACATTCTTTTGAACTGTACGATTAGGTGTGCTGTACGGACTTCTCTTGTGTTTTCTGTTATATATCAAATTCAGCACTTACTTTTCAGAAGATATTGCTGAAAGATGCATGTATTCTGTTGCAATCGGTTTTCATATTTCTCAAAGTAAGTGAAAATACGAGGCTATTATTCATCACATTTAGGGGAAGTGACTGAGTTACTTGAAAACCCAAAAGTGAATTAGGCTTTTCGGAAATAAAATTCAGTAATTTGTCTCCTTTGATCTCAGTTCGAGTGTTTTACTTGGTATTACTAAGTTGTGAATTAAAAAAGGGTTTGGATTATTTGGTCTGGACCTTCTTTGAGGGATTAATTTAGTTCAGGTCTTGTGGTCCAGTTGTTGGCAGCAAATGTGGAGCCAATTGTTTCCCCAACCACTGGTGCCTTTTCTGTCAGTAAAATTCAGAATTACTGCATTTCATTTAAGGTGTGGTGTTGGCACTTTGATGCTGCAGGTTTGCAAAGAGGAAGTTGGATGAGTCTGTATTTCTTGGCAACCGGCTGCAGGTGTCTTATGCACCTCAGTTTGAGAGTCTTTTGGATACCAAGGAGAAACTGGAAGTCAGGAGAAAAGAAGTCCTTGGCCGAATAAAATGTGTGGTTTCATTTTCTTTTAATCTTTGCAGCTTACCATTTATCATTATGGTGACAGTATGAAACCAAATGTTTTCTAGGATTACCAGCATTGCTAGTTTATTTCCCTTGGTACTTGGATAGTTGGATTTAGATATTTGCGTACATTTTTTTCAGCATCTGCTGGCAGACCTGAAGGGCTGTCTCAGTATTCTCCAGGTCAGGGATCATCTGGTGGGAGTTCACACCATCAAATAAGCTCCAATAAGAGGTTAGAATTTCACATATTGGTATCAGTTCACATTCTTTATTTGGTTTCGTAGTGTAAGACTGATAATGAAAAGTTGGTCATCATTTACTCATCATATAAAATTGTATTGCCACTTCAGAATTGATATTGCTATAATGATTGATTCATGAGTCATGACCTGTGATCTGAATATATATTATGGTTATATTAGCCATTGCAAGATGACAAAAAGATATCGAGATCTATAAGACACAAACAAGTTGAAAGCAAAACCGACAAGGTTTAATTAGAAGATTGAAACCATTTCTCCAGGCAGTTAGTTCAATCTTTTGTGTTTGGGCATGGTCTGAGCTTCTGTGCGTCAATTTGGCAGTACCAACCAAGATTTGTTTTTTTTTTGTTTAAGGGAATGGGCTTGATTATGATGTGAATCCTATACAGTTCTTTGTCTTTTGAAGGGTTTGTATCTAACTGTTAAAAGTCATGTTGGATGATGTGGAACTATGCTGCTAGGCTAAAACAATACAATCTGACTGTTCTCTGAGAAAAGGTAAACACCAACGTGACTGTTCTTCTGAAAAGGTTCATTTTATTCATATTCAGGGAATACATGAAGACAATTCATGCTTCTCATATCGAAGATCCTCGTTTCAGTCATGTGCCCTCTAATAAGGTATGTGGTAGTAAAACAATGTTTAATCTGAATACCCAGAAGTATTTCATTGAGAAAATTTGGTCATTTGTTACGCAGGCTATATAATGTTGTGAAGTACTTTGATCAACTGAGATATAATAATACTAGAAAACAAACATCAGTCGCCACTTAAGCAAAGTACCTGGTAAAGGCAAAACCTGTAACTTATTTGGATATCATGTCATGTAATGCAACATGTTTAATGTAACCTGACACTCTTTAGGAGTTTCCAACAAATCCCGTTTTCATTTTGCGCTCATGGTTTTATTTCCTTCATTGAAATGCTATTTTACCATTGTGCGAAGAAAATGCTTTTGTTTGTAGGATTATTTTCCATCCGAGTCGATGAATGCAACCGTAGAACTAGTCAGAGACAAGCTTGATAAGGTAAGATTATCCTCAGCCTATCATTTGCTATACAGTGACTATGTGGATAAGCTAAAAGTTTCCTTTTCAAAATACCAGATACAATCCGGTGGTGATAATTCGAATGTTGCAGCTGCATCCAAGAAACCAAGGGTTGACAACCGTAGGCGAATTTGATATTTTGGATACTGCAGAACATGCATAAGAAGTTTTGGTTTTTTTTTTGGGGGGGTCTTTATTCTGTCCATTTACTGTTATTTGCAGTAGGTCGTTTAGTTATCTACTCAATGTTCCAGAGAAGTCAGAAGTGCTGTATTTAATGGTAAGACTTAGCAGCAGTCTATAATTCAGTTGTAATGCTCTTCCCTTCTAAACTTTTCCAGCAGTAATGTTAACATTTTGTATGATGAGCACCTTGCAAACAAAAAACATTTTGTGTGATGAGCAGATTTATGAAATGTTCATCTTTTCTCGCGATCAATTATATCTGAATTCTCAAATTTATATTGGTGTTCCGACCATGACAATCTCTTGCTATTTGTATTCTCGGCATGATTCTTGCGCCATGCTTGGTGTTGGAGGTTGCTTTTGAAGCTATCATGTGTCATATCTTTGCGGCCGTTCTTATAGCTTTTAAATTGTTCGTGAGAGAGATTACAAAGTAATAGAAACTCATGTGTTGTTTTTGTCGATATAAATGAAGTCGTTACAGTGTATATTATAATTAACTAGTAGCCAAAAGCCTTTGGTTTTTGTTGATAAATAGTAATAGTTTGTAGAGAAGATTGTAGAGAGATATTTGCGTGCGATTTTAATCGATATAAATGAAGCTGCTGCAGTGTGTACTACAATCGATTATTAAATTTCGTCTTAAAAAATACTCAAGCTAGTTTGACTTATATTGTGTTTGGCTTCCCATTTTGAGATGCTATTTGTGGATTATATTGTTTTGCCATGCAGTTCAAAGGTTAAAAACATGCCTGTGTTGATTAAATTTGCTACTTACCATTGGATGGAAATTGTAGATGACATATCTAGTGTAAACCCTCTAGCTAGTAGGTGGTATGGTGCTGATTCTTTTGATTGTAGCTGGCCACCACTTGCTGCTCTCCTCGTCTCCCTTCCACTCATCCTCCACGCCGCACCACAGCCGTACCCAATCTCATCCTCTCCGCCCAGCCGCCTTAACCTCCTCTCTCTGCCTCCTCCATCTCTCTTCCTCTTCCTCTCCTCCTCACATAGATAGACTCCTACTTACACACACCCACACACCATGGCCGCCGTGACCGCCGCGGCCGTGTCGCTGCCCCCGGCCAAGGCCAGCTCGCCAGCAGCGCCCCTCACCTGCGGCCACTTCTTGGCCTACCCGAGAACGGCCTCGGCCCGCAATGCCCGGTCGGTACTGCGGGCGCAGGTGTCGACGACGGAGACCGCGGCCACGGAGGCGGCGCCTGTGAAGAAGGTGAAGATCTCCAAGAAGCAGGACGAAGGGGTGGTCACCAACAAGTACAAGCCCAAGGAGCCCTACATCGGCAGGTGCCTCCTCAACACCAGGATCACCGGCGACGACGCGCCAGGGGAGACATGGCACATGGTCTTCAGCACCGAGGGTTTGCTTCTTTGTTTGCCTGTTTTTCCTTCCTTCCTCTCATACTCATATATGCGTGCTCTGATAAACGGTACCTCGATCGATTTCTTAATTAGTTAGCAATGATAGTTTCTGTCGGAACAAAAAGAGAATACATACATAAATTTGCAGGTTAGCTGAATGAATCCTCTCTTCTGATTGCCTTTCATTTTAATCTGCAGGCGAGCTCCCCACAGAGAGGGCAGTCCATCGGCGTGATCCCCGACGGCATCGACAAGAACGGCAAGCCGCACAAGCTGAGGCTCTACTCCATTGCCAGCAGCGCCCTCGGCGATTTCGGTGACTCCAAGACGGTACGAACGTAAACCCAATCTCTCTGCTATCTATCTTTATGTTCGATCCATTCCGGCGTGAAAAATGTAACATTATTTGGATTTGTTATCTATGTATGCGCAGGTTTCGCTCTGCGTGAAGAGGCTAGTGTACACCAACGATCAGGGAGAGGTCGTCAAAGGAGTCTGCTCAAACTTCTTATGTCAGTCTTCTCAACTTCTCTTCCTAGTATACTCGATCCCATTGCCGATATATCTATATCTCTTAAGATGTACGCTTAACTATTTCTTCTCTGCTGTGCTAACTGCTAACTGCTAATGCACGCAGGTGACCTGAAGCCAGGCTCTGAAGTGAAGATCACGGGACCGGTTGGTAAGGAGATGCTCATGCCTCAAGACCCCAACGCCACCATCATCATGGTAAAAATCACCATGCTTAAATGGATCATTTTGTTGATGCAACATCGCCACTTAGATGATCTAGCTGTTCATAAGTGGTTGATTAGCTAGCTAGCTAGAAATGAATGAAACGGCTCTGTTGGCAGCTCGCGACGGGTACCGGTATCGCGCCATTCCGCGCCTTCTTGTGGAAGATGTTCTTTGAGGAGCACGAGGACTACAAGGTAACATAACAACCATATATGTACCAGTCATACTTGCTCGAATAATTAATCCTCTACCCGCCCGAATGATACCAATTAGACTTTTTGAGGCACTGTGCAGTTCAGTGGTCTGGCATGGCTCTTCTTGGGAGTTCCTACGAGTAGCTCTTTGCTCTACAGGGAGGTCAGTCGGCGCTCTAGCTGCTCGATCACTAGTGTTGCTCATCGATTTGCCTGATTGGCTACATCGATCGATCGTTCGCATCGCAAAATTACCTAACTGTATGTACAGGAGTTCGAGAAGACGAAGGAGATTGCGCCGGAGAACTTCCGGCTGGACTTCGCGGTGAGCAGGGAGCAGACGAACGCGGCGGGGGAGAAGATGTACATCCAGACGCGGATGGCGGAGTACAAGGACGAGCTGTGGGAGCTGCTCAAGAAGGACAACACCTACGTCTACATGTGCGGACTCAAGGGCATGGAGAAGGGCATCGACGACATCATGGTCGACCTCGCCGCAAAAGACGGTACGTATACGTACTAGTGTATCGATTACACTCCATATATCCATCCATCTGCTTCTTAATTTTTGCTTCGATTGCTAGCGGTTATAAATATATAGCTGCTCAATATGTATTGAAGCGAATAAACGATTAGTAATTAGACGATGATGAATGGTTTGCTAGGAATTGACTGGGCTGAGTACAAGAAGCAGCTGAAGAAGGGCGAGCAGTGGAACGTCGAAGTCTACTGATCATGGACAGGGATGCATGCATGGATTCCTTTTCCCGGCCCTGTGCAAGCTCAAGCGTCATACGCCCTGTATCTAGTGACTGAGATGCATGATCAGCGTCACGAACTGAAATGAAACCGAATCGTTGGCTCATCCTCGAGCGACGATTCGATGTAGATACTGACGACATTTTATCGAGCAGCTGTCTCTCTTATAAATATACGACATATTCACACACTGACACAGTATGGTATTGCTGTGGTACTCACTGGAAGAAATTAAGAATCCTTCTTTATCCCCCCTTTTTTGCTGCAGAATTGAATTGATCGATGTTTCTATTCTGTGCTGGTCTTCTCTTGACCCAGCGGCTAGCTTGATGAATTGCTATAATTATTACTAGCCTCGTGAGGCGGCGCCACGCCGCGCCGATCATATGTCGCGAGGAATTATTTAAAAATCCAAGGGTATATGCGTATTTTGGAAAAGGTAAAGGGTTTTGCAAAAAGTGAGGACCTGCACGGAAATAAAAACCGTGGGGACTCAGACGTAAATAAATGAGGACCCGTCGTAATTTAAAAACCGCGGGGCCATCACGCAAAACGGAGGGCAAAAAATCTAGGGACCTTTTCGCGAGAACCGGGACCTGTCGTAATTCGAAACCACAGGAAAGTGCCACCGCCGACCGTACCAAAATTCCGGCGACACGAGCCGTAGGCGCAGCGGGCGGCGTGGACACGCAAGCGCCTCCGGAACACCCCGCCGTAATATGGTTACGATTCACGGGTCAAACAAATATTGGGCAAACTAAATGAAAGTCAAATATTGGGCCCAATCCGGCCCACTTCCAGCCCTCAACAGAACCCTGGCCAGCAGAGGCCTAGTATATAACAACTCAACTCATCCGCCCCGTCGCCTCCTCCCGCACATGCTCATCCGCCCTTCCGCCCGTCGGAGGAGAAGAGAAGATGAAGACCATCCTCGCATCCGATAGAGCACGTATTTCTAACTGCACAACCTAATGTTGGAACTAATCTTGTTGTTGATAGTGGTCGATGTCGATTACTCGTGTGTCGAGTACTTTGTAGTCGTATGTCGTGTACTCATGTGTCGAGTATCGTGTTGTAGTCGTGCAGAGTAGCTGCAAGTGCGTCGAGTCTTGTGGGGTTGAAGATCCGGAAAGGAGACTCCAAAGTAGAGTACTGTGTGTCGAGTACTGTGTGGTCGAAGATCCCAGAGAACAAGAGGAACATTACAACACCGTGCATTTGTGCTTGAAAGGGCATGAAGTAATTGCTTAATGCTTTTCGAAGCACAAATGTACTGATGCTAATATTTGTCTCGTAGTTGTTGAGGTGAAAATAACAAATCATACACACTAGCGTCTTTTGTGATTCACTTTGTTATTACTAAATATATGACATATTCACACCGACACAAGATGGTATTGCGTTGTAGTCTTGATTGGAAGAAATTAAGAATCCTTCTTTTATTCCCCCTATTTTTTTTTTCAGAATTGATGTTTCTATTCATCTTTGGTCTTCTTGACCCAGCAGCTAGCTTGATGAATTACTATAATTATTATTCACGGGTCAAACAAATATTGGGCAAACTAAATGAAAGTCAAATATTGGGCCCAATCCGGCCTACTTCCAGCCCTCAACAGAACCCTGGCCAGCAGAGGCCTAGTATATAACAACTCAACTCATCCGCCCTGCCGCCTCCTCCTCCCGCACAGGCTCATCCGTCTTTGCTCGCCAGAGAGAAGAGAAGATGAAGACCATCTTCGCATCGGAGACCATGGACATCCTCGAGGTGGTGACGGTGATGGTGGCGGCCAAGGCGGTAACGGTGGAGGAGCCATGAGGGAAGCTGGCGTGCAACTTCAAGCACCTCAACCTCAACTTCTAGCCGCATGAGGGTGGCCGCAAGCTCGTGGTCGATGCACGGTTTGGCACCCGTCGCACCATGGCCGCCATCCGCACCGCCATCTCCCACGTCCAGAACCTCATCATGGTGGTCACCAAGCGACACCGCTACAAGATGCGCTTCGTCTACGCCCACTTCCCCATCAACGCCTCCATCACCGACGCCAACACCGCCATCGAGATCAGGAACTTCTTGGAGGCGACATGTAGTGGTTAAAGATTATAACTTTAGTAATGCTACGATTATTCTAATCGATAGAGCACGTATTTCTAACTGCACAACCTAATGTTGGAACTAATCTTGTTGTTGATAGTGGTCGATGTCAATTACTCGTGTGTCGAGTACTTTGTAGTCGTATGTCGTGTACTCGTGTGTCGAGTATCGTGTTGTAGTCGTGTGTAGAGTACTCATGTGTCGAGTACTGTGGGGTTGAAGATCCCGGAGAAGGAGACTCCGGAGTAGAGTACTCGTGTGTCGAGTACTACGTGGTCGAAGATCCCAAAGAACAAGATGAACATTACAACACCGTGTATTTGTGCTTGAAAGGGCATGAAGTAATTGCTTCATGCCTTTCGAAGCACAAATGTACGGTGCTTTAATATTTGTCTCGTAGTTGTTGAGGTGAAAAATAGCAAATCATACACACTAGTGTCCTTTGTGATTCACTTTGTTATTACTACAAAGAGACTTTGTCACAATAATATCGTCGCGAATGTTCTTATTTCTTGTAAGATCAATCGTGTGTCAATATTTATGCTCATAACAAATAGCTATGACAGACGATTTGTAACAACAAATCGTTTGTGATATATGAGATATTACAGACGGTTTTTAATATTAGCCGTATGTGATATGTAATATATCACAAATTGCTATTTTTTAGAAACATCTGTGATATTTGACATATCACAGATGATTTTTAGTATTAGGCGTCTGTGATATATTAGATATCATAGGCGTTTATATGTAAGAACCATCTTTAATATGTCATATATCACAGACTTTTTTTAATATTAGCTGTTTGTGATATGTCAGATATCATAGATGGCTATTTTTAAGAACCGTCTGTGATAGCTCACATATCACAGTCAGTTTTTTAGAAAACCTGTCTGTGTTGTAATTATCACAGATAGTTCAAAAACTGTTTGTAATAACCACCTACTATCATAGACACATGAAGTCAGACGATTCAAAACCCGCCTGTGATGATGGTGAAACCGCGGTACTACCGTGTTGCTGTCTAACTACCGTTGTACTACCACTTTGCGGTATGACCGTTGCGGTCATACCAGTTTGCGTAGAAAATTCTGAAATCAATTCAGATAAAATGTAATCTTTACAAAATTAAATATCCACTTCATAAAATTTATAATTATTGATCACAACGTTATCCTAAAATTTCTCACATGATCCTTTATTTTCTCTCATGCGGTTTTGTTACTGTTAGTACGAGCTATCGATGGATGCATGCATGCCTGAAGCATTCAACGACGGAACTGAAGAATCTCGTCGTTAACTAACAATGATCATGGATCGCGCCTTCTCCGGTGGATCGATCGATCGGAGAAGCAGTTGGCTAGCTAGAACAAGTCTCCGCCTCTAATTAAACAGCGGATATATATATCGACAAATACCAAGCCTTCTTCCTCTCCACCTCTCTCTCTCTAGCTGGTGCATCTTCTTCTTCTTCTTCTCACACGCATATATGTTCAAGCAGATCGAACTCATGACAACACAAGCAAGCTAGCTCACATATACTGTACAAACGTACGCACAGGCAAGAGAGAGATCTAGCTAGCTGCAAGGGAAGAAACAGCAGGAACTAGCGAACTAGCTCGGCACGTACGTACTAATGGAGTCGCCGCTCTGCCTCGTCGCCCTCCTCCTCCTCCTGGTGGTCACCAGAAGCATTGCACCGGCGCAGGCCTCGGAGTCGGAGTCGGAGTTGGAGTCGTGCCCCAACCCGGTGAGTGTGGAGGCGGCGTGCCGCGGCGCCTCGGACACGCACTCTGCCGTGGCCTACGACCACTGCGTCCAGTCTCTGGCCGCCGACCCAAGGAGCAAGGAGACCGGCAACCTCCACGGCCTCGCCATTCTCGCCACCAAGCTCGCCATCGACCACGCCGCCAGCACCGAGTCCAAGATCGACGACCTCGCCGAGCTGGAGGACTCGCCGAACGCGCGCGCCCGCTTCAACCACTGCCTCGAGCAGTACGGCGGTGCCGCCGACCTCCTCCGCGACGCGCTCGACAACCTCCAGGCGCGCATCTACGGCAGGGCCATCGAGCAGCTCAGCGCCGCGCTCGGCGCATCCGAGAGCTGCGAGGACGCCTGGAAGGGGGAGCAGCGCGTCCCCGTCGCCGGACATGACAGGGAGTACGGCAGGATGGCGCACATCGCGCTCGGATTCACCCACGCCGCCGCCTAATATTATCTATCTCGTACGTAGCTAGCTGAGCTGAGCTTCCAACGATCCGTCGTTCATTGTTCATCTATTTTATAATTCGTATAATTGCTGTTGCAGCATGGATTTCAATGCATGCGTGCCTTCCGGTCAGCAACATCGTCCATCACTAATAATTCTAGTCCGATCCATTTGTGGAATTATCTTTTCTGCTTATCCATCAAGAAATATTGCAGGGTTTCATCAGATGATGATGGATTAATAACAAGCTTAATTTACTGTGTATTTTCTTTCATCATCGCTTCTGTTCCTTTTTCCTTTTTCGAGAGGATGATCGGTTCTGTTCTTCACTCTACTTGTTTCAGAGCTCACCGCGAAAAAGAAAACATCATCCAGATAAAAAGAATAACAGGGTATACAGACTACTCTTCCAGATAAAATTGATAGTTGTGTGTTGAAATAATCATGTACACAAATACAAATAGATCAGAAAGATCGAATAAGGAATGGCAGACTCAAAACAGCTTTGGACCAGAAACAGAAACTAGATGAGATGCTAGCAGATTTCTCTGACATAGCAGTCCGCCAGGAACAGATGATCTGTTTTCAGGGGGGAGGGCTTAACCAATTTCGACAATCTGTACGTCTTGCACTTCTGATTTGCCTTAGAAGAACACTACACATGATGATTCAAGTTGAATTATCAATGTACTTCGGAATAACTTGATCCATGCCTAAAAGTGTGTAAACATCAAAATTCTCAACACCACCACAAAGTGAACAACAACAAGGTGGAAACGTGAGACAGATCATATTGGCTTGTTTTTGCTTGGAAAGAGGCCATCAGAGTCCTCGGTAGAATGCCTACACTGTACACATGTTTTGTAGACGTACGATATCTATTGTATTTTGCCATCTGGATCTAATCGGTCCGATCACTCAAAGAATCTAACAAGGTTTCGCTCAAAATGATACATTTCAACTAGTGTGACTGGCTGGTAATGCCAACGGGTCAAAAGCTATTATTAGGATCATCTTCGTGCTCATGATAGACTCTGCATCGACTTGCACCTGACGTGTTGTATTTGCATTGACTAGAGTCAAACGTGGCTACTCAAGACACTTCCGATTATAACTCTTCACCATGATCTTCTAAGACTCTATTCTATCTCCGAGTGGATGTTGTTCTTATCTCTCGAGCGATTATTGTTCCAATTTTCGAGTACGTCTCTATTTCTATTACTAAGTAACTAGAACTATGTTCTTTCCTTGTCTGGAACTCTTGTTCCTAAGGCTACTTATACCCCTTGTAAACCTTATGTTAGAATAGCGCACCACAGCCTTATGTTCCTAAGGCTCTTGACAAAGAGCTTTTCTCACTCAAGTTGGCAGAAGACGGATCGATGCAAGATCATTTGACCGTGTTTAAATATATGGTCATCGACCTTGAAGCCATGAAAGTCAAATATGATGATGAAGATTTGAGTCTTATTCTGTTCATCCAATGAGTGATTTCTCAAGGTGATGTAAAAGTTTACAAGATTAGTACTCATGATAATCCAGATGATATGATGACAAAGCCGCCCTACCGCTAAGTTTGAGCTCTATTCGATTTGATCGGTATGACTTATTAGTCCTTTTGGACGTTTGGTGCACAAAAAGTATTTTGTAAGTTATTAAGGGAATTCTTTGGTTCTTTTCGCTATTGAAGGAATTAAATCTGAGGGTGGAGATTGTTGTATTTTGTGATCCGAATCTAGTCGGGGTCCAGCCACTTGAAGATTTCGATCATGTTTCACTCAAAAGGATATATTTCAATTAGTATGACTGTTCAGTAATGCGAACTAGTCAGAAGTTATGATTGGGATCATTTTCATGTTCGTGATGGATTATATACCGACTTGCACCGACGTGGTGTCCAAAGGTGTTCTACCGATTGAGTCAAACATGGTTACTGATGCGCTCGACTACAACTCTTCACCCTCATTTTCTAAAACTTTGTTCCGTCTTTGAGCGGGGTGTTGTTTCCGTCTCCGAGCATGTTATTGTTTTAGTTTCTAATTAGTTTCTATTGCCGACTAGGACTCTATTCTTTACTCGTCTAGGACTCTTGTTCCCAAAGCTATTTATAACCTCTGTAAGCCTCATGTTAGAATAGAGCATCACAATTTATTTACACACGTAATACGCCAATAGCGTTTTGTAATTTCTCCTCTATATAATGATTTAACGATTGTGCATCTATGAATTTTTTGCCGCAAGAGTTTTCAACGTTAAATCTTTTAACTCGTACTCTGATTATTCTTCATTATTTTATATCTTGTCTAGTCAGTTTTCATAACAATATGCAACAGAAAAGTCGGAAGAAGAAATTAATCCAAGTTGAGATTCTTTTGGGAGACCAAAGTGGCCGGAGAATACCACTCGATAAATCCTAAAATTTGACCCGATCGAGAATTAAGCGCTATAAGATTCGTCTCAATGTCGAACGTCACTTGCGTCATGGCAAGCTCCCTAGGACATATTAGTTAGCGCTCTTTCGGTTAGAGATCGATCGACCAACCGCTGATTAACTTGCAAGTCGATCGCAACCCTGCACTGCATGCTTTTGAGCAAGAAACGATTAAGTTGCTTACACGCTTGCAACTCAATCAATCGACAAAGCACCAAGCACATGACCCTGCTTAATTGGCTGCTAGCTTCTATATATCTCCCTTCCAATTGAAGCCTTAGAACAGGCAAATACAATTAACACAGGCTCCGATCCATCTGGCTTAATTTCTGCCTAGCTAGCAAAGCAAGATCACACAGATATATATATATATGCAACATGTCACCTTCTTCCTACCTCTCCATTCTTCCTTTCGCCCTCAGCTTGTTCATCAGTATTCTCTTCCTTGTGTCGCCTTCGGTGGCGGCCAGCTCCCATGAGCTGCAGTCGGATGTTGATACCATAGCCGGCACCTGCGAAAGATGCAGCGAGAGCAACCCCAACGTGAACTACACCCTCTGCGTCGCATCCCTTTCAGAGTACCCTGGGAGCCGCGAGGCGGACCTGCGTGAGCTCGCCATGATCTCGGTTAAGCTGGTGAGATGGGGCGTGGTGAGCATGGAGTCCAGGTTGCAGGAGCTACGCAGGAACGAGACAGCAGGGTCTCCCGCCATGTCCTGCTTGGAGGCGTGCGTGGCTGTGTACCGTGATTCCATGTACGACCTCGACGGCTCCGTCGTCGCGATCGAGACAGGGAGGTACGGGGATGCCAAGACGCTGATGAGCGCCACCATCGATGCGCCGGTCACCTGTGAGGATGAATTCGAGGAACAGGGCGTAGAAGCGCCCATGAAAGGGGAGAGCAAGCACTTGTTCCAACAAGCCGTCATCTCCCTCGCCATTACTTCACTCCTCTGAATACCATGCAGCTAGCTAGCTAGCTCCTTTACTAGCTGCCGTAACAATTGCGCTACAGTGTAATCTATTTATTTGTGTATGCAATTAATAATATTTTGTTATCGTACGTACGTACGTATGCCATGCTTGAACAAAACCAGCATAAAAAAGATGAGATTAATTTGACTTGTCTGCCTGTATGAAACAATTAACTTAATTTACGAAGAACCATGGGACGGGAGAAGCTCCAGTATAATATTGTGCAGTGGTTGGTTGATTTTGTAAAGATTGTATTTTATTTGGATCGTTTTCTGAATTTTTCGGAAAACGATAGTATCGTAGATATGAAAGCGGTAATACCACTGTGCGGTAGCACCATAGAGTGGAGTCGATAATACCGCTAAGCGGTAGTTTCGATTTTTACTTAGCGGTAGCTGTTTTTCAGAGATGTCTAGATGCGAGGTGCAAGGTGTGATAGTACCGGCCTTGATGGGTGGTAGTACCGGCCTAGGTAAACAATTCGGGGATTATGGGAAATTTAGTCATGGATTAAGTTTGGTTGACCTAAATCAATACATTAATATTGTATGAAGCATATTTTGACTAACGTGGGTCAAATTGTGAATAACTTGCCCAAAAACGATTTCTTTGTCTTTGAATATGTATGTATGAAGCTTTTTCATACTCCCATAGTATAGAACCATTTTCATATATATATATATATATATATATATATATATATATATATATATATATATATATATATATATATACACACACACAGTCTACTCCCAGTGTAGTTACTCCCACCTATGATATACGCATAAACGAACTTAACATACTCCTTTATCACCTTAGTATACTAATATACTGATTCTAAGATACTCCAATTCCAGCCACATGAAATAATTGCAAGGGAGTACATGGTTTTTGACATATTTTGCCAATACCTTCATATTTTCAAAAAATTGTACATACCATCATATTATGTACTCGATTCGATCCTTCCTCTCATCTTGATTAATTTTGTCATGACATCTCTTAGCACTAGCTTACTCATCGTCTGTTCCATGTTGCACTAGCTGCAGGCTGACAGGAAAGATCCAAACTGCCGAGCGAGAACCACAAGGCTTGATCGACCCTCTGAATTCTGACTTGTACTGCTTGCTAGTAAGTGTACATGTATAGGCTGGTTCATGGCTAGCACCAAACAGATGGCCTGTCCCCTTGGACGAACTAATAAATTAGTGCTAGATCCTTTCTTTTTTATTTTTGTTGGGAAATCATCTGTAAATACACTGAGCACTCAGTTCCATCGCTCTCCTCCCCTTGTTAGTTGCAAAATTCAGAAAGAAACCATAGAGAATAGAAACAACATATATGAACGTACTGCGAATGAATACATCTGTAAAGGCTGAAACAAAACCCAGGTGTTTCTGGAAGCATTTCTCATAAAAGCCAAGAAAATGGTATGTAGGAGGGTCCCTACGAAGCCCATCTACTGTGCAGCTCATGTGATGCTGCTATAATATTGGTTTGGTTGTCATGCTCCTTCCTCTCGTTTCTCCCTCTTTGTATCAAGAGAATTACAGATCTAACCCCACCTCTTCTATAAATAAAAACTATGCCAAGAGCCCAAGATCGATCTCAAGCCAACACATTCTGCCTCGCATCCTTGTAATAGTCGCAACATAACAATGCTGTCGTCCACAGATTAGAGCTTGCCGAGGCAGACGTGTTGCTGCAAAGCTTATACGCTGCAGGTAGATGCCAATAAAATGGAGATCGATTCACCTCAGAGGCTCCTATCTTCCTTAAAATCAACAATGCTTGATCATCACGTTGTAAGTTATCCTTCAGTTAACTTTAAGCGTGGAACAACGTTCATCGCTTGCAGTTCCTGAAAAAAAAAAAGACCAAACAATAATACGAAATGAAGTTAGCTGTATTGTGTAGGGACTTTTTAACTATGAAGTATGAAGCACATAATATTCCTACAAAGTTCCACTAGAGCCTTCCAGAATGAGTCCGCCATGACTCAAGTATTTAGATATATAACAGGGTAATTAAGATCATGCACCTTTATTACGTATATACGAGCACCAATTACAGAACCAATATATCCTTTCCCAAATATAACCGAACTTCTAGCACGTGATACTTGCTCCACAAATTGGAGCAGCACCGAGAGTTTAATATGACATGATTTAGTAGTTTTGAGAACTGTTTTTTATGTGGAGTATTTACGACCACGCAATTTTCTGTGGGCAGATTTATAAATATGGTTTTTCGGAGGTACAGGACACTTGGAACAAACTATACGCAAACACACAAATAAAGTTTGATATCTGCACAATAAAAATTAGGCAAACACTTGAACTAGGTGAGCATTGTAATTCTTAGAAATCTTAGCAAATCAATCAAGCTGCATGGTTAAAGGAACTATTTTCACTTCCCCCTTCTGCGGTACCTGAAACAAAAGCTTGCAAGCATATGGCATCCTCATCTTGGCCATATTTTCTCCATTTTTGCACATTGAACAGTACGAAGTCTTCAGTTTATGATTGTAGTAGCCTAATAAACCACATTTTCTGCAAACCTGGAGAACATAAACAACCAAAGGTGAGGCCACCACGAATTCCCAAGAAATAAAAGGACATATTAATGTTTTGTTGACTCTGGTCAACTCAACAAATGAGATCAACAAAGTAACTCTCCCATGGCACAAACTTAAAGACACACCCCACCCAGGTTGTGACGGTGTCGTTTCCTAGCGGCCGGAGGGGGACGCCGAGGTTGTTCGCCCAGGAGATCTCCCGCCACCGACGCCGATCTACGGCCTTCTCCCGCTGCCAACGCCGATCCCTTAAGACTCCTGTTGTTGCGGCGGCGGCGAGGAAGGGTGGAGCGGCGAGGCCAGTGTCACAGCCAGCACCTTCACTGCCTTCCCCCGCCGCGGGCGGGCTGAGAAGCTTCAAGAGTTGGACAGGCAGAGGGACACGAGCGTGCCGGCGGCGGCGGAGGTTCTTGAGGTGAAGCCACCACTGCCACCCCCGTCCAAGTGCTTCTTGCAGTGCATGAGGTGGGAGAGGTGTGAGGCTTTTCTTTCTTTTTCTTTTTGGGGCGGGGGGTGTAATTATGAGGAGGTAAGGAGGGTAGCAGGATATGCAGTGGAGGGGAATAACTTAGGGTTTGTTGGTGGAGGCGCTGGCAGTGCTGCGGTGTGGGGAGCATGACTGTGGAGAGGAGGAGAGTGGCAGTACTACTGATGGCAAGGGTGGTGGTTATTTAGTATATAGCTTGGGCCTCATATTCTTACAAATGGTATGTAGTATACCAACCTATTAATTTATGCTATTATGTTGCATACTTGCATGGTTATTTAATTTTCGATCATATAAGGTATTACTTGTATTTATTAATATCGTCTAACTATTATCATCTAACTGTCGCCATGACGGATGTCTAGTCGACTAGGCATCTAGGCACCTCGGTCTTGGCCACGACTTACCGGAGTGCTGTGACAACCTTGCACCCCACAACCACACACGGTCACACCCACCCAAAAAAAAACTTTTGCAACTAAAAGCTATTTATAAACTAATTGCTTCAAGGGCTTTTTAACCGTGACAAGGGCAGGCAGGTTTCGTAACCCTACTGATGCTACTACGACAGCATGCATATATATGCTCCTTGCATGATTCCAGCCTACAGAGAGAATCACAAACTACTTCAAAGATTACCTGCACTTGATACGGATCACTGGATAGTAATAGACGTTCAAAGATTAGCATGCTAGCACCGTGCGCAATTAAACAATCACGCCCATCTCACCAAGACGCAGGCCTATGAAAAAATATTAAAGACAAGGAACAAGATAGTCAGAAAGAGTACTAGGCTTCATAGTCATTTAATTGCAGCATATAGATGATGTAAAACCTCCATCACGGCTTCGTCCTTCAGTAGGTTGCCTGGTCAGCAAAACTCGCGGTCCGCTGGCTCGAGCATGCATCTTATCGAGAACCTGGAGACTCCATATGTAAGCAAATATTTACAGAATTATACAATAAAGTACAAATGAAATGAAAAGACAGCCATAGGTGCCCATTAGCTGAACTAACCCAGAAACAAAAGAAAAAAACACCTATGTATTTGCCGAAGCTTTTTAGAATTTTTTTGTCCAGTTTGAACAAACATTGATCAGGCCTGCTAATACCTTAAAACCAATTATTATATCATGCAGTTCTCTGACCAAGTTGAGAGGATGTGGTTGCCAAATTAGTATATTATGTCAGCCTCCACAAAAGAGAAATTTAGAGAACAAAAGTTAAATAATAGTAAATAGTTCCTTTAACACCTATATATTGCACAATTTCAAAGTTAATAAGCTGAATATTAATAAGTACTTCAAGTCAATGAGACTACTCTTCTATTACAGGTCTGTTGGCAAATGCAGTTGCCACTTAGAGAAATGTTTATTCATCAAAGAGAAATGTTTATTCATCAAACCATTATAGATTTTAAAAAAATGTTTACATTGCATTCATAATGATGTGACAATTCATTTTCTTTAAGTCTCCCTATCGTTGCATCATACTTCATTAAACGCAACTCTAGCACTGTACGAGACTAGTACTGTTTCTAGTACTTCTACTATCACTTGGTTCCACCTATGATAACTTAAATAGTTGTATCACCTTGACCATCAAAACATTCTATTTCAAAATATCAGTGTCTTGATTGTTTAGATTTGTAGCATGCATCACATGTCAACTAATAAAAACTGACAATCATACTACTATATCTTATTACACCAAGTGTTAACTACCTCTACACTATGTTATTACATTACTTCTATGTGTGGTAATCTAAAAACCATTTTAGTACATTTATTTGTGGTATTAACTATTAAAACCTATTCCACCTCGAAGTTCATGCTCTCTACCTTCGTATTACAACTAGAACCTCTTGCAACACATCTCTAACAACTGTATACTATATAGAGGTATATTTTACATTATCAATCCTTTCGTAATTACTACACAAAGCATGCATGACATAGTACACAAAGCCTCAGTTAAGGCCAAGCGAAGAAGGAATGAAACAAACAACACTATGCCTACCATGTGCTTCAGTTTCTGGTAGTAGATTGGCCCCATGAAGATATATGCCTGAAGGGGATGACCTAAAATGCCTGAAATGGAAAAGAATCAGCTCTCAAGAACCCTGGCAGGGCCAGGTGGGGTGTGCACCCGCACCATGCAGATAGAACATAATCTCACAAATAAGAGTACGGAAAATTGCATGATCAAAATCTTCAAGAAGGTATGTAGTACCACAGTAATTTGCATGATCGGAAGACAAGAACAGAATATATCAATGAAATTTAAGTTTATATATTCTTTGTAAGAGTGACTATGGAGTATGGACTATGGTACATCTATTTGAATTACATACACTTTTTTCACCATGCACTGCTCACCCTGACCCTACAAGTGGGGAGTGGGGAGAAGTGGCAAAATGTGGAAGAAGAAATATGACTTTTTTGTAGTTAAAAACAGGGTTCAGAAATCTGTTTTCGACACAAGAAAACGTTACCTCGCCGATTTGCAGCGACCAACCAGACAAAAAAAAATAGCCAGTTTTCCTTTCAAAAATTTTTGAATTTCAATTAATCCAAGATTTGAAGTTTGGGATATCTGATAAGTAACAATATACACATTCTGAGCCAAAAAAAATGGCCACATTTGAAGAAACAGGCGGTGACCAGTTTGACCGACACCAGAGAAAACTGCTGGTTAAAAGTTGATTCTACCATAGCGAACCCCATTCTTTTTTGCTATTGAGATCTAAGTTTATATATTCTGTACTTTTATAAATGTACAACAAACAAATGAAACATAGTAATTTTTCCATTAGCTCAATGTAAATTGAACAAGGTTCTCATCTGACTTGCTTTATTTGCATACTAGCTGCAGCACCATGGTTTTCAAAATTGGAATAACATGAAAATTTAAAGTTTATCGGCACAAAGTAATTTGACATTAACAGTGCACCTGAGTACAAGAAATCTTTTCCATTATAGCTGAAGCCGTGCTTGACTAGAGTATAGCTGGTACGCAAAGAATAACAATGTTAAAGAATTATGTAACCAAAATTATGGTACTACCATGATGGAAGCATACCTTATGTCTTCAACCTGATCAGCATTACCACTTGGTTCACCAAATGCACTGCCATAATGAAATCGACCACAAGATACACCAGCCTTTCCCCCAAGAAGCTCAATCATTTTACCTATTGTCATACGACTGAAGAGCAAAATAAGAGCCAGGCAGGCTAAAGAAACACTATCATACAAAATATTACAAACTTAGAAGCACAATGAATTTAGCTAACTAATGTGATCAAGCCATCAAACTTTAATCCTGTAACAGTTATTTAGCATGCCCATGACATGTGTATAGGACAAATATCAGGTGGAAACACCCCCTCTTCCTATCAACTCCGTGGAAATCAGGTTTTCACGGAGTTTACAGTCAACTTGGGTTTCCACTTGATATTTACCCGTGTATAACCCTCTAGTGCAGGCACATATCAAATGGAAGGCTGGAATAACCTTTTGGACAGATCTGTATCATGTATCTTAAGTGTCACAATCACAACTCACAACATACGATTGTCATTCAATTCACTTAGTTTTAGGCAAGGTTGTCACGGCTCCAACAAGTCGTGGCGAGACCGGACGCTGGACGCCTAGTCGACTAGGCGTCCGCCATGGCGACAAACGATAGTAGTTAGACGACATAATAGCATAAATTATCTAAATAACCATGTCTTAAGAGGTCCAAATCAAAAGAAATCTATTGAGGGAGGGGTCTATTCGTAATTTTCAGGAACGCGAGGGCTAAATCACAAAAAAACAAAAAATCCTCGATCCATTTAACCCAGCCGCCGACCATTTCCAACCTGAGCCCAGGGCATCTCTCCCAAACTGTCATGCCTACGCCTCCTCCCGCCTCACCACCTCCCGCTCCGCCACCGCCTCCTCCCTCCCGCCGCCTCACCTCCTCCCTCCGCCGCCTCCTCCTCCCTCCCACCGCCGCCTACACCCTCCTCTCACCGCCTCCCACCGCCTTGCCTCCGCCTCCTCGCCGCCACCTCCTCTTCTCCGTTGCCTCCCTCGCCACTTCGCCTCCGCCTCCTCTCCACCGCCTCCTACCCACCACTTCTTCCTCCCCGCCGCCTATGGCCTATGGGCTCCTCCCACCCCGCGCCTCCCATGGTTGCAAGACCCACCGCCAAAGTTGTCTCCTCAGGGAGGTCGAGGAGCCGCACCATACGCTCAAGGAGGTCGTCCGGTGAGCCGAAGCTCCTGTGCCTAGGCCAAGGTTGTCACTGCGTCGCCAGGCGACGCCAAGTCGCCCTGGCGCCGGGAGGAGACGCCGGAGGATCGCCTCGCCTTGCTCGAACCCTAGCCACCGCCTCTCCTCCGGCCGCCACCTCCTCCTCCATGCCGCCTCCTCCTCCTCCTGCCGCCGCCTTCCTCCTCCCGCTGTCGTCTCTCCGGTGCTCCCGTGCTCCCGCCGAGGGAGGGAGGCGACGGGAGGCGTCGAGGAGGAGGTGGCACGTGAGGAAGCGCTGAGGAGGAGATCGGCACGGGAGTGGGGAGGCGGCGCCGTCGGCCGGAGACCGGAGTCGGCGGAGATGCGACGCGAGAGAGAGGGAGTCGCGAGACGCAACGCGAGAGAGAGGCGAAAGACTCAAAATGAGGCGAGAGTCGGCAGCAGTATATACGCGAGACGGCGAGAGAGTGAGTCGGGCAGTCGGCATCGGCAGTATATCCGTCGCCATGCCCGTCGCCTAGGCGTCGCCGGGCTCTCGCCTAGGCGTCCAGGCGCCTCTCGCTCGCCGTGGTCGCCGACTCCGCCGTGACAACCATGGCCTAGGCGAACGGCCTCGGCGTCCCCCTCCAGCCGCCAGGACGACTTGGCGTCGCCTAGGCGATGCCGTGACAACTATGGTTTTAGGTGTCATAATAAAAAAACACAAACAGTGATAGTAATCCAGTTCACTTATTTCTGAGAACTTTCCAACTTTAAGGGTATCCAAATCCTATAGGCAGTATCTTCAACTTCAAATCCCAATATGAAAGGTACCTCATGTCTTCAGGTACAGAACCACAATCATGATTTCTGAACTGGTTTACACGTTAAATATGAAAAGAGGGTAACAAAAGAAATGATGTTTAAGAATTATTTGCATCTCTAGCTAAGTCAATGCTCAGAGCCTGTACATCAAACACAACATGGTATAATCTGAAGATGCCTAGACTCCACTAAACATATCGTGCCCATATTTCCAAACGAAACCAGAATATCCAGAGAAAAAAATTTGCAATTAAGGATCATTCAAGTTTGACTTCTAATAAAATGGATTTGCTCGAACTAAGACTCACCAAAGCAACCAACTTTTGATGTAAGATTGGAGCAGAGTTGAAAAGACATAAAAAAAGTCCCAATTATATAGTTCCAAAAAACACTACTACTGTATTCAAAGACATGTTGAAGAGAGAATTAACTGCTTATAGATACATTATGAGATCCTAGCTAGGATAAGAAAATCAACAAAAAGAGGAAATAAACATATAGTATAACCAAAGCCAATGTAAAACCTTGGAAATCCATGGGGATTCATAATTAAATCAGGGCATATTCCTCTCTCGGAGAAAGGGAAGTCTTCCTGCTGAACAATGGTACCACAAACACCTTTCTGTCCGTGTCTGCTACTAAATTTGTCACCAACCTGGGTCACAAACAGACATGCCAAATTTTACATTCATACTTCTGCAGATGAAATCAAGGGAATTCAGCAAAAATGCCATACCTCTGGCCTCCTAGTGTGACGGATAATACACTTAATGATTAATTTGTCATTTGTATCCGAACAAAGTAGTACACGATCTACGACAGTAGTCTCACCATCAACACCTTTATAAAAAGCGGGTGAGTCTTTGTAGTCCCTGGATGAGTAATTTAAAGCAATAAAGCACATATAACTTTCTTCAACAGCTAAACTTTTGAGCCAAAAAATATAATATATAACATAACAATAAAGAATCAGAAAAATATAAGGAAGAATACTCACCTGTCTGTTAATGGAGCACCAGTACCTCTCCCGGTAACCTTGGGAGATTGCTTGTTCACATAGATATCATGGTTGCGGATTATTTGACCTGGTGCAGCCAATCCATCTTCATCCAATGCCTGCCAAAAAAGTTCTCCTGTTTTTAGGAGCTATTAGAAAATGTATACTAAGTTCATGGATTAAAGGATGCAAATGAATCAGCCCATTTGGAAGTGGCAAACTCATTTAGGCCCTACAACCCATAACAGGAACTATACCCACAACCATTAAAAAGAGGGAAAAAAAGACTACCAAACATACGCACTCAAACAAAAACAAATAAAAATTGTGGCCACCATTGTGACACTGTGACACCATTTCTATGTAACTATTCCAAATAAAGTAACTCAAAAGTCAAAACTAGCAAAGGTTGTAACACAGAAACAATGTCATTTCAATGACAGACACACCACAGATCATATAAATCCAAAATTCAATACAACATCAAGAAAATTTAGATAGATGGGGCTGAGACTGACACAACAACTTATTTTAAGAAAAGAGAACAGCTAAGGATAAATTTAGATGGTCTTTGGAATAAAGATCGAGAAAATAAATAAATAATGCATGAATTTCTCCGAACTTGAGATCATCACTACTGGGAAAAACTTCTATTTCAATTCAACCTCTTTTCGGTATTTTTCCAGAAGTGGAAGGATGGGACTCCTCCTATGGACTTTTGCTTTCCCTTCTTTTCCAAAAATTCAAATAGCTCAATAGGAATGACTTGGACCATCACTGCCTACAAAATTTCCTCCTTCTTTCCTCGCATGTCAAAGTGGGCTTTGTTGTTCACTTCAAATTCAGCTAATGAGCCATCCTACTGAAAAAGTGAAGGGTTTTATAATGTCGTCTAAGAACAAGGACTATATTGCTTTAAAGTGCTGTGGCTTTTGGCTTTTGACTAAAATGGCATTGTACCGGCTGTTAGTTTTTTCTAAGGTATTCAATTAAAGGAAAATAAAGAAAAAATAAGAAAATGAAAAACACCGTTATATATCTACAGATAATGCAAAGGAAAAGGGGGGAAAAGGAAGAAACAAAAAGGCGTGTTAAGAAGCCAACGCATTCCAAATGGCTTTTGGCTTCTGGAAGCCAGAAGCTATCGTCGTTTTTATACCCGCATATTCTGCTTTATCAAAACACCATCTTTATCTCTTTGGGGTTTAGCAATCCTGTCTGATACACCATCCCCATACTTCTCCTTTGTTACAGTGTACCTGTAGGATGAGAACCAAAGATACAGCTATAAAAACAAAGATAACAACACTGAGGACATGCTCCCCAAGCACTTCAGACAGAGTAAATGAAAGAACATTGTTATAGGAAGTATAACATTACTTTTTCATTGCTATGCAACGACCAAAACCTCGATCAAGGGATGATTTGTTCATTACAATAGCATCTTCAATATCATATCCACTATAACCCATGACAGCAACAGTTGCATTCTGCCCAGCTCCGAGCTTATCATATCCCACCTGAAAAGATTTGCAGTAAAATTTCCAGCACATGAAATCTAGAGAGAGCGAGAGAGCGAGAGAGACACAAACCAACTCGATTGTTTTTGTTGTAAGCAGGGGACGTTGAGCGTACACTAGTAAATAGAGCAGAGAATCTGCTCTGAACAACTGCACACATTACAGAGAAACATTATTTTGCCTTAATAGGGAAAGAAGCTATTACAAGGAAGAACCAGAGTATCACACCATTGTAAAGTCAAATATGATGCAAAGGTAATTAATTTTATCCAGGATAGATGCTTTTGAATGGTCTGAATGCATGCACCAGTTGCAGCCAGAACACTTCATGTAGCATTCGTGTGAGTGCAAAGAAACTAACAAAAAATGCAGAACTTAACATAAAAAAAAAGAAGTCAAACTGCTTCTTGCCTGATTATATGCAATATTTCCCATCGCTTGCTTACCCATAGCACACTGCAAATGAGAAAATGTCAGCAAAAAAACCCACAAAATCACTGAGATGTATATCAATAATCTGCATTCTCGCCTGATAAGTGTTACGTGGAGATTGGTTATGGTGTGGATAAGGAATAAGTCCAGCTACAACTCCTAAGATAGTCAATGGCTCTATTTCGATGTGTGTGATGCTGCTTCTTAGAACATCATCTTGATCCGCATGCTCATACAATGCAATCTGTTTCAATCATCTTAAAAACATTATCACAATATAAATAAGCCATACAAGAAAAGGCAAAAGAATCATCATGTACCAATGCATTGTTCTCTTCATTGACGTCAAGATATTCAATTAACCCATCACGCAGAAAATCATCGAACGAATGAATACCATCCTAGAAGGTTTTTCATTTGTGAGATGGAGAAAAACAAATGGCAATAGATCAAAAAATTGTGGTGTGCAAAATTGCTAACCCTCAGTTCTTTCATATGATGCTCTTTGACCCTTGATATCCCCTTATCAGCAATTATAAGTGGGCGACAAACACGGCCACCATCAGATGCGATGTGAATGCAATGCTAGAAAAGACAGATACAAGGTTAGTATCTCCAACACATTTAAAAAACACAGAAAAAAAACAGATGCAGATCACAATTAACCAGCAAACAAGATTATTCTTATGCCACACTCAAGGTAGCCCCCTTCAAGGTGTGTTATACTATTTGCAGTTTGCCAGTTTCATAAGGTGCATCCGCAAAAAGAGCACAATACTGACTTACTGACAAACCTTAAAACCTAAATTATCAGACAGCATATAACCAGTGTCAGCTTCATGAGAGCAACCTAAATTACAAGATATATCCAGGGAGACATCCTCGACAGCACAGGGTAAAAAGGCCAGTACAACATTTTTTCCCTTTTGGAGTACAGAGGATTAGCTCAGCAACAGGTGCCAAAGAAGATACCAACAAAATGTTGGACATGGAATGGAAGTATTAAGGGGTTAACAGGATGCCATATCACTGCAGTACAGGAAGATAACATAGACATCAATGAAGGTAGTGCATAAGTGCAAATTTTTAGAATCTCTATGTCACATGCCACTATCATGGTATCACCAAGAAATGAACACAAATGGGAAGTCCCTACCAAGCACCAACACAAGCCAATTTACTAGAAGCTTCATAATAAGTAACAAAATTGTTATCAAGTTGCTAGCAATTATACATCTTTAGGGTCTAAGCTTTTGTGTGGCCTCAAATCCTTATGGTATTGAAGCTAAGCTTACAATAGCAATTCATTCCTTGGTGCACAAGTGAGCAGTCAGCAGTCAGCACTACCAGGTTTCAACTAACAAAATTTTGATTAATATTAGTATACTACACTAATTTGAGTTTCGAGGTTCTCAAAACACATTTTTATTAATTATCAGCAGTTAGCAATAAGCTAGTAATGATCAAGAAAAGAAATATATACCTGTTTTTCATTTACAAAAATGCTTACAAACTCTCCAATTTTGCCTGATCGACGCAATTTTCTCATAGCGTTAGCAAATCTCTGGAAAGCATCATGGACAACTTAATGAAAATACAGGAAAGGCAAGTAAGGTAACATATATGTAAGGTTTATATTAAAAGTGACCTGAGGCTGCCTGTGTTTCCCCAGTATTAATCCATTGAACATGACCAAAAATGAACCTGGTGCATGAATTTCTTCTCCAGACAGGAGTGATAAATCTTCCACACCTAGACTATAACACTGTAGTAGTAAAGAAAGATAAAAAAATAACAGATATAAGATTGTGCGTAAATGTTGCACATAATTATATACCGATGGGATTAAAGAAAGCAAGTTATCATAAATAAAGAACATATTGCAGCAGCTTGCACCAAAACCCAATTAAGGATAGGAAAGCACACTGAATTAAGTATTTAGGTGATTAAGGACCAGATTGAGATGGTTGTGTTGTGCTGCGCTTTATAATCTAGTTGGTTACAGGAAATTATTCTAGTACAACTTTTCTGTTATTGCTCAAAAAATTCTTAGAAGTAATTATTATATTTTTTTTTAAAAAGTGCTTTTGAGAAGCCACTGCAATCCCAACCAGAGCCTAAAGTTGAAAACAATGGAATAACTTGTTGTTATAAGATTATGAGCAAGGCAATCTTGCAGCATCTCTTCTATGGTTGTACTGCAACCAGAGTCAATGGTAAAATACAAAGTGCATTGGATAAGAATTTAGGTGATTAAAGATGAAAATACCAGAGTTATCACAAAATCTAAAAGCATTGAAGACCCATCAGCTATCTTAAATCACATGTGCATGAAAGGGAGAGTGCGAAAAAACAAAAAGAAAAAGAACCAAATAAGGCAATAACATTGTTTTCTTATATTACAATGGTGGATGCACACGCACACACCATACACACGCGAGTGCCCCCTATAGCACAGGCCTAGAATTCTAGAGTCCAGGAATAAGTCGCATCCTGACAAAGTGTGGGCACTGCTTTCCTGAGACGCACTGACATGTGCGTAAAGGTGTTGGTCGGAGTTGTACTCGCACGACCAAGGTTCCAAAATCCAGAACCGGGAGAAATCCCGGCCGGTTACCAAAAAACCAGCAAAAATGGGTCACAATTTGAAAATCAAAACTTGAATTTTGGAATGTTTTGAAACCGGTAACAGGAAAAAAACCGGCCAAATTCGAAAATCAAAAATTGATACCAGCCGGTTTTTGGTTACCGGTCTCCACCGTAGAAGCAAGATATCATGCGGTTACCGGCCGGTAACCGCCGGGATTTTGAACCCTGCACACGACAGCACCAACCAACCAAAAGGTTGACTATGGGCTCATCAATAGTTCAATACAAAGGCACAAAGCATTAAAACCCAAAAAAAAAGTTAACTGAATTAGGAGAAAACAAACCAGATTCATCAGTGGTCCCTCCTCTTGATCTGTTGTAACGTGAGTCAACAAAGCTAAATTTTTTGTCAATCCACAAGCTTCCCCTTCAGGAGTATCACATGGGCAAAGCATACCCCACTGTTACAGATAAAAATTAATATAATTTATTACATAACAGAAAAGAAAACAGTTTTAGGTTTTCGGTTTTCACATATATTTGCTGTCTATTTATGGAGAAACACTGCTATCAGTTCACCCTCACCTGACTAGGCTGCAAAGCGCGTGGCCCACTTGTTTTCCGGGTCTTCTCAAATTGTGGTGTTATCCGTGTCATGTAGCCTAAAGATGCCATGTAGGATAACCTAGAAAGAACCTGCATAGAAGAAAAAGAAAAATAAAACCCTTCAAAATCTGTAGTATAAAATTGAAGATAAAAGTCATATTTCTAAGTCTATTAAAAGTCAAGAACACTAAAAATTTAAAATAATAAACTAATACTAACACTTTATTTGGTGGCGATATAATTACAACTTTTATAGTAAATCTATTACAACTTTAGTTGACAACACAAGTGTACACTTTGTTTATAAATAGATTTTAACTTTAACCCATTTCTCTTTTCTTATTTTCCGTGTTAGCATATAAAATGGTGTTTTTCACACACATAGAAAAAGAAGTAGTAAATGTTTTGTTTTTAACATATGTTATCTCTATTTATGATTTACCTCTCTAAGACTAATAATTAACATGGGCATTTTGACGAATATATTGCTTCCAAAAATAAAATATAAATATTTATAAACCAAAACCAACTCTCCCAAATGATGTATATTTTGGATTGAAAGGTTTATATAAATTCTTATGACCACTATATTTATGATAATTGGCACCATCAAATTCCTTGAATAAAACATCTCAAATATCTAGATATTTCTAAGAAAATATCTGTATTTTAGAAAGATTTTCAAATATTTTAATTGGACCCTTTTGAGGAAAAATATCTCTATCATTTATGATAAATTAGTTGAGTGCGTGCTTGATAAAATAAGCTAGTATTGCACTTTGATAATCACATTTTTCCGAATTGAGTATTAATTAAATAAATACTTCCTTTAGTCACAAATACATGTCGTTTTGAGATGTTTGTAGTCAAACTTTGAAACTTTAACTATCGATATATTTTTATAAATTTACATTGAATACAAGAAAATCATATGTATAGATTTATCTTGAAATATACTTTATAATATTATAATTTTATTGGGTTTTACAAACATATTAGAATACAACTTAGTGGTCAAAGTTATATTTTGGAGACCGTGTCGATGTCCAAAATGGCAAGTGTTTATAATCGAAGGAGTATATTTTGAGAGATACATCTTAAAACATTTGATCGATATCACAAATCGACCATATGTATTTATTCACATCCACCAAACCACCAAAACCGATCCGGACAACAATCTTCCAAGATTCATAACCCATCCTACTCGTTGAAAAATCATGTTCATAGGATCTCTAGAATCCTTAATTATCTACATCTTTCATGTTGATAAACCATCCAAATTGTTCCATCTAGTAATTTTAATTGACATATTGATATATGCTACTAGAAAATGATAAATTTACCGAGATAGCATGATTACAAAATTCATAGCTTAAAATCTATTTATCCGATCAATATAAATAAATATTGTATGAAAGCTATCGAATTTCTACAATTATCTAGTAGATGGTATTCCTAAATTACTCTCATACAATATCCAAAATTATAGAAGAACAATATAGTAGATTAACCGATATGTTAGTTTTTCCCTAACGAATACTTGCTACTTCCTCTCATCTTAACTCTAATATCTAATTAAATTAACAACTATCGGAGAAAATCAAATCATTACCCAAACGAGCGAGAAAGTCACCATATCCTTCACTCTTTTCCGGCCTTTTTCCGACGTTGCTACTCTCCTTTCTACCGTTGATTGACATCGATTTTCGCGATCGCTCGGCTTTGCGCTTAGGCTAACAGTGAGCAGTGGACCACGCCCTAGAATAGATCTCCGATGTCCAGCACAAGAGACAGGCCATTGTCAAAGATTTCTATCCTCGCGGCCCGATCCCAAACCTCTCTCGTCTCCAGCCCGTCCTCTTCCTAACTCTTCTCCATATCTCGTCGCGACGGCGGCGGCGGCGGCGGCGGCGGCTATTGCTTCGCCGTCTGTCTAACCCTCGAAGCGAAGGAACTCTTCTCTCGTAGGCGTCGTCGTCGTCCTCCGCTCTGCCGGATTGATTTCTTCTTTCGCTGGTAAGGAAATCCTAGCTTGCTTGGATTGTTTAAGTGAGCTTTGTCCCGAGGATCTTTTCTTTTCCGTGAGCAATCTCACCCAAATCTTCCTTTCTGGGATGGATAGTCCAGTCCAATGGAGTTTGTGGTGGATTTGCTTGCTGCGTTGTGGAGTACCAGTAGCAGTTTATTTTTCCATATTTTTGGGGGTTCAACTGAACCCCCATGTCCCACGTTAGGTCCGCCCTGTCTGGAACCTACCAGGACGTTCTCGTATCTTGTATTACCGCCGGCCCGGCGAGATGCCGCGCGGCCGCGACGACCCGGCCGCCGTGCGCGTCTACACAGTCTGCGACGAGTCCAAGTACCATCACCAACCCTAACCCAACCCTTCTTATGACTGCTAATCTAATCCTTCCTCTTCTTGTCTTGTGTGACCCGAGGTGTTCGTTGATCTCGCAGGTACCTCATCGTACGGAACGTACCGTCTCTGGGATGCGGCGACGAACTCGCCAATCTGTTCGGGACGTACGGCCCAGTGGAAGAGTGAGTCAGCGACCTGTTCACTTCTTCCTCCTCCTCCTCCTCCTGCTGCTGCTGCTGTAGTGTACTAGTATCAACATCCTTTTGTTTTGGTCCACTGTTACTTGGGTTCAGGTGCAAGCCCATGGATGCCGAGGACTGTGAACCGTACACCGATGTTTTCTTCATCAAGCTCTCACAGGTCAGCAATGCAAGGTGATTAATTCATGAGAACATGCGCACATTATCTACGGTGTTGAATTTTGCACCACTGCGGTGATTAATTTGTGACTACAATCTATACATGCGCACATCTATCTCTGTGTTTGTCGGGTATGTTATATACATTCTTTTGAACTGTACGATTAGGTGTGCTGTACGGACTTCTCTTGTGTTTTCTGTTATATATCAAATTCAGCACTTACTTTTCAGAAGATATTGCTGAAAGATGCATGTATTCTGTTGCGCAATCGGTTTTTCATATTTCTCAAAGTAAGTGAAAATACGAGGCTATTATTCATCACATTTAGGGGAAGTGACTGAGTTACTTGAAAACCCAAAAGTGAATTAGGCTTTTCGGAAATAAAATTCAGTAATTTGTCTCCTTTGATCTCAGTTCGAGTGTTTTACTTGGTATTACTAAGTTGTGAATTAAAAAGGGTTTGGATTATTTGGTCTGGACCTTCTTTGAGGATTAATTTAGTTCAGGTCTTGTGGTCCAGTTGTTGGCAGCAAATGTGGAGCCAATTGTTTCCCCAACCACTGGTGCCTTTTCTGTCAGTAAAATTCAGAATTACTGCATTTCATTTAAGGTGTGGTGTTGGCACTTTGATGCTGCAGGTTTGCAAAGAGGAAGTTGGATGAGTCTGTATTTCTTGGCAACCGGCTGCAGGTGTCTTATGCACCTCAGTTTGAGAGTCTTTTGGATACCAAGGAGAAACTGGAAGTCAGGAGAAAAGAAGTCCTTGGCCGAATAAAATGTGTGGTTTCATTTTCTTTTAATCTTTGCAGCTTACCATTTATCATTATGGTGACAGTATGAAACCAAATGTTTTCTAGGATTACCAGCATTGCTAGTTTATTTCCTTGGTACTTGGATAGTTGGATTTAGATATTTGCGTACATTTTTTCAGCATCTGCTGGCAGACCTGAAGGGCTGTCTCAGTATTCTCCAGGTCAGGGATCATCTGGTGGGAGTTCACACCATCAAATAAGCTCCAATAAGAGGTTAGAATTTCACATATTGGTATCAGTTCACATTCTTTATTTGGTTTCGTAGTGTAAGACTGATAATGAAAAGTTGGTCATCATTTACTCATCATATAAAATTGTATTGCCACTTCAGAATTGATATTGCTATAATGATTGATTCATGAGTCATGACCTGTGATCTGAATATATATTATGGTTATATTAGCCATTGCAAGATGACAAAAAGATATCGAGATCTATAAGACACAAACAAGTTGAAAGCAAAACCGACAAGGTTTAATTAGAAGATTGAAACCATTTCTCCAGGCAGTTAGTTCAATCTTTTGTGTTTGGGCATGGTCTGAGCTTCTGTGCGTCAATTTGGCAGTACCAACCAAGATTTGTGTTTTTTTTTTGTTTAAGGGAATGGGCTTGATTATGATGTGAATCCTATACAGTTCTTTGTCTTTTGAAGGGTTTGTATCTAACTGTTAAAAGTCATGTTGGATGATGTGGATCTATGCTGCTAGGCTAAAACAATACAATCTGACTGTTCTCTGAGAAAAAGGTAAACACCAACGTGACTGTTCTTCTGAAAAGGTTCATTTTATTCATATTCAGGGAATACATGAAGACAATTCATGCTTCTCATATCGAAGATCCTCGTTTCAGTCATGTGCCCTCTAATAAGGTATGTGGTAGTAAAACAATGTTTAATCTGAATACCCAGAAGTATTTCATTGAGAAAATTTGGTCATTTGTTACGCAGGCTATATAATGTTGTGAAGTACTTTGATCAACTGAGATATAATAATACTAGAAAACAAACATCAGTCGCCACTTAAGCAAAGTACCTGGTAAAGGCAAAACCTGTAACTTATTTGGATATCATGTCATGTAATGCAACATGTTTAATGTAACCTGACACTCTTTAGGAGTTTCCAACAAATCCCCGTTTTCATTTTGCGGCTCATGGTTTTATTTCCTTCATTGAAATGCTATTTTACCATTGTGCGAAGAAAATGCTTTTGTTTGTAGGATTATTTTCCATCCGAGTCGATGAATGCAACCGTAGAACTAGTCAGAGACAAGCTTGATAAGGTAAGATTATCCTCAGCCTATCATTTGCTATACAGTGACTATGTGGATAAGCTAAAAGTTTCCTTTTCAAAATACCAGATACAATCCGGTGGTGATAATTCGAATGTTGCAGCTGCATCCAAGAAACCAAGGGTTGACAACCGTAGGCGAATTTGATATTTTGGATACTGCAGAACATGCATAAGAAGTTTTGGTTTTTTTTTTGGGGGGGTCTTTATTCTGTCCATTTACTGTTATTTGCAGTAGGTCGTTTAGTTATCTACTCAATGTTCCAGAGAAGTCAAGTGCTGTATTTAATGGTAAGACTTAGCAGCAGTCTATAATTCAGTTGTAATGCTCTTCCTTCTAAACTTTTCCAGCAGTAATGTTAACATTTTGTATGATGAGCACCTTGCAAACAAAAAACATTTTGTGTGATGAGCAGATTTATGAAATGTTCATCTTTTCTCGCGATCAATTATATCTGAATTCTCAAATTTATATTGGTGTTCCGACCATGACAATCTCTTGCTATTTGTATTCTCGGCATGATTCTTGCGCCATGCTTGGTGTTGGAGGTTGCTTTTGAAGCTATCATGTGTCATATCTTTGCGGCCGTTCTTATAGCTTTTAAATTGTTCGTGAGAGAGATTACAAAGTAATAGAAACTCATGTGTTGTTTTGTCGATATAAATGAAGTCGTTCTGATGTATATTATAATTAACTAGTAGCCAAAAGCCTTTGGTTTTGTTGATAAATAGTAATAGTTTGTAGAGAAGATTGTAGAGATATTTGCGTGCGATTTTAATCGATATAAATGAAGCTCACTGCAGTGTGTACTACATCGATTATTAAATTTCGTCTTAAAAATACTCAAGCTAGTTTGACTTATATTGTGTTTGGCTTCCCATTTTGAGATGCTATTTGTGGATTATATTGTTTTGCCATGCAGTTCAAAGGTTAAAACATGCCTGTGTTGATTAAATTTGCTACTTACCATTGGATGGAAATTGTAGATGACATATCTAGTGTAAACCCTCTAGCTAGTAGGTGGTATGGTGCTGATTCTTTTGATTGTAGCTGGCCACCACTTGCTGCTCTCCTCGTCTCCCTTCCACTCATCCTCCACGCCGCACCACAGCCGTACCCAATCTCATCCTCTCCGCCCAGCCGCCTTAACCTCCTCTCTCTGCCTCCTCCATCTCTTCCTCTTCCTCCTCCTCATAGATAGACTCCTACTTACACACACCCACACACCATGGCCGCCGTGACCGCCGCGGCCGTGTCGCTGCCCCCGGCCAAGGCCAGCTCGCCAGCAGCGCCCCTCACCTGCGGCCACTTCTTGGCCTACCCGAGAACGGCCTCGGCCCGCAATGCCCGGTCGGTACTGCGGGCGCAGGTGTCGACGACGGAGACCGCGGCCACGGAGGCGGCGCCTGTGAAGAAGGTGAAGATCTCCAAGAAGCAGGACGAAGGGGTGGTCACCAACAAGTACAAGCCCAAGGAGCCCTACATCGGCAGGTGCCTCCTCAACACCAGGATCACCGGCGACGACGCGCCAGGGGAGACATGGCACATGGTCTTCAGCACCGAGGGTTTGCTTCTTTGTTTGCCTGTTTTTCCTTCCTTCCTCTCATACTCATATATGCGTGCTCTGATAAACGGTACCTCGATCGATTTCTTAATTAGTTAGCAATGATAGTTTCTGTCGGAACAAAAAGAGAATACATACATAAATTTGCAGGTTAGCTGAATGAATCCTCTCTTCTGATTGCCTTTCATTTTAATCTGCAGGCGAGCTCCCCTACAGAGAGGGGCAGTCCATCGGCGTGATCCCCGACGGCATCGACAAGAACGGCAAGCCGCACAAGCTGAGGCTCTACTCCATTGCCAGCAGCGCCCTCGGCGATTTCGGTGACTCCAAGACGGTACGAACGTAAACCCAATCTCTCTGCTATCTATCTTTATGTTCGATCCATTCCGGCGTGAAAAATGTAACATTATTTGGATTTGTTATCTATGTATGCGCAGGTTTCGCTCTGCGTGAAGAGGCTAGTGTACACCAACGATCAGGAGAGGTCGTCAAAGGAGTCTGCTCAAACTTCTTATGTCAGTCTTCTCAACTTCTCTTCCTAGTATACTCGATCCCATTGCCGATATATCTATATCTCTTAAGATGTACGCTTAACTATTTCTTCTCTGCTGTGCTAACTGCTAACTGCTAATGCACGCAGGTGACCTGAAGCCAGGCTCTGAAGTGAAGATCACGGGACCGGTTGGTAAGGAGATGCTCATGCCTCAAGACCCCAACGCCACCATCATCATGGTAAAAATCACCATGCTTAAATGGATCATTTTGTTGATGCAACATCGCCACTTAGATGATCTAGCTGTTCATAAGTGGTTGATTAGCTAGCTAGCTAGAAATGAATGAAACGGCTCTGTTGGCAGCTCGCGACGGGTACCGGTATCGCGCCATTCCGCGCCTTCTTGTGGAAGATGTTCTTTGAGGAGCACGAGGACTACAAGGTAACATAACAACCATATATGTACCAGTCATACTTGCTCGAATAATTAATCCTCTACCCGCCCGAATGATACCAATTAGACTTTTTGAGGCACTGTGCAGTTCAGTGGTCTGGCATGGCTCTTCTTGGGAGTTCCTACGAGTAGCTCTTTGCTCTACAGGGAGGTCAGTCGGCGCTCTAGCTGCTCGATCACTAGTGTTGCTCATCGATTTGCCTGATTGGCTACATCGATCGATCGTTCGCATCGCAAAATTACCTAACTGTATGTACAGGAGTTCGAGAAGACGAAGGAGATTGCGCCGGAGAACTTCCGGCTGGACTTCGCGGTGAGCAGGGAGCAGACGAACGCGGCGGGGGAGAAGATGTACATCCAGACGCGGATGGCGGAGTACAAGGACGAGCTGTGGGAGCTGCTCAAGAAGGACAACACCTACGTCTACATGTGCGGACTCAAGGGCATGGAGAAGGGCATCGACGACATCATGGTCGACCTCGCCGCAAAAGACGGTACGTATACGTACTAGTGTATCGATTACACTCCATATATCCATCCATCTGCTTCTTAATTTTTGCTTCGATTGCTAGCGGTTATAAATATATAGCTGCTCAATATGTATTGAAGCGAATAAACGATTAGTAATTAGACGATGATGAATGGTTTGCTAGGAATTGACTGGGCTGAGTACAAGAAGCAGCTGAAGAAGGGCGAGCAGTGGAACGTCGAAGTCTACTGATCATGGACAGGGATGCATGCATGGATTCCTTTTCCCGGCCCTGTGCAAGCTCAAGCGTCATACGCCCTGTATCTAGTGACTGAGATGCATGATCAGCGTCACGAACTGAAATGAAACCGAATCGTTGGCTCATCCTCGAGCGACGATTCGATGTAGATACTGACGACATTTTATCGAGCAGCTGTCTCTCTTATAAATATACGACATATTCACACACTGACACAGTATGGTATTGCTGTGGTACTCACTGGAAGAAATTAAGAATCCTTCTTTATCCCCCCTTTTTTGCTGCAGAATTGAATTGATCGATGTTTCTATTCTGTGCTGGTCTTCTCTTGACCCAGCGGCTAGCTTGATGAATTGCTATAATTATTACTAGCCTCGTAGGCGCGGCGCTACGCCGCGCCAGTCACTGTAATCGCGAGGAATTATTTAAAAAAATCCAAGGGTATATGCGTATTTTTGGAAAAGGTAAAGGGTTTTTTTGCAAAAAAGTGAGGACCTGCACGGAAATAAAAAACCGTGGGGGACCTGTACGTAAATAAATGAGGACCCGTGCGTAATTTAAAAAACCGCGGGGGGCCATCACGCAAAACGGAGGGCAAAAAAAATCTAGGGACCTTTTCGCGAGAACCAGGGACCTGTACGTAATTTCGAGAAACCACAGGAAAGTGCCACCGCCGACCGTACCAAAATTCCGGGCGACACGAGCCGGCCGGGCGCGCGCGCGGGGGCGACGTGGACACGCTGCGCCTCCCGGAACACCCCCGCTCGTAATATGGTTACGATTCACGGGTCAAACAAATATTGGGCAAACTAAATGAAAGTCAAATATTGGGCCCAATCCGGCCCACTTCGACCCTCAACGTAACCTCGCCGTGAGGCCTAGTATATAACAACTCAACTCATCCGCCTCGTCGCCTCCTCCCGCACATGCTCATCCGCCCTTCCGCCCGTCGGAGGAGAAGAGAAGATGAAGACCATCCTCGCATCCGATAGAGCACGTATTTCTAACTGCACAACCTAATGTTGGAACTAATCTTGTTGTTGATAGTGGTCGATGTCGATTACTCGTGTGTCGAGTACTTTGTAGTCGTATGTCGTGTACTCATGTGTCGAGTATCGTGTTGTAGTCGTCTGTAGAGTACGCGTGCGTCGAGTACTGTGGGGTTGAAGATCCCGGAAAAGGAGACTCCAAAGTAGAGTACTCGTGTGTCGAGTACTGTGTGGTCGAAGATCCCAGAGAACAAGAGGAACATTACAACACCGTGCATTTGTGCTTGAAAGGGCATGAAGTAATTGCTTAATGCTTTTCGAAGCACAAATGTACGGTGCTTTAATATTTGTCTCGTAGTTGTTGAGGTGAAAAATAACAAATCATACACACTAGCGTCTTTTGTGATTCACTTTGTTATTACTAAATATATGACATATTCACACCGACACGATATGGTATTCTTTGTAGTACTTGTTGGAAGAAATTAAGAATCCTTCTTTTATTCCCCCCCCCTATTTTTTTTTGCTGCAGAATTGATGTTTCTATTCTGTGCTGGTCTTCTCTTGACCCAGCAGCTAGCTTGATGAATTACTATAATTATTATTCACGGGTCAAACAAATATTGGGCAAACTAAATGAAAGTCAAATATTGGGCCCAATCCTACTTCGACCCTCAGCGAACCACGGCGCCAGAGGCCTAGTATATAACAACTCAACTCATCCGCCCTGCCGCCTCCTCCTCCCGCACAGGCTCATCCGTCTTTGCTCCGCCAGAGGAGAAGAGAAGATGAAGACCATCTTCGCATCGGAGACCATGGACATCCTCGAGGTGGTGACGGTGATGGTGGCGGCCAAGGCGGTAACGGTGGAGGAGCCATGAGGGAAGCTGGCGTGCAACTTCAAGCACCTCAACCTCAACTTCTAGCTGCATGAGGGTGGCCGCAAGCTCAGGGTCGATGCCTGGTTTGGCACCCGTCGCACCATGGCCGCCATCCGCACCGCCATCTCCCACGTCCAGAACCTCATCATGGTGGTCACCAAGCGACACCGCTACAAGATGCGCTTCGTCTACGCCCACTTCCCCATCAACGCCTCCATCACCGACGCCAACACCGCCATCGAGATCAGGAACTTCTTGGAGGCGACATGTAGTGGTTAAAGATTATAACTTTAGTAATGCTACGATTATTCTAATCGATAGAGCACGTATTTCTAACGCACAACCTAATGTTGGAACTAATCTTGTTGTTGATAGTGGTCGATGTCAATTACTCGTGTGTCGAGTACTTTGTAGTCGTATGTCGTGTACTCGTGTGTCGAGTATCGTGTTGTAGTCGTGTGTAGAGTACTCATGTGTCGAGTCTTGTGGGTTGAAGATCCCGGAGAAGGAGACTCCGGAGTAGAGTACTCGTGTGTCGAGTACTACGTGGTCGAAGATCCCAAAGAACAAGATGAACATTACAACACCGTGTATTTGTGCTTGAAAGGGCATGAAGTAATTGCTTCATGCCTTTCGAAGCACAAATGTACGGTGCTTTAATATTTGTCTCGTAGTTGTTGAGGTGAAAAATAGCAAATCATACACACTAGTGTCCTTTGTGATTCACTTTGTTATTACTACAAAGAGACTTTGTCACAATAATATACGTCGCCGAATGTTCTTATTTCTTGTAAGATCAATCGTGTGTCAATATTTATGCTCATAACAAATAGCTATGACAGACGATTTGTAACAACAAATCGTTTGTGATATATGAGATATTACAGACGGTTTTTAATATTAGCCGTATGTGATATGTAATATATCACAAATTGCTATTTTTTAGAAACATCTGTGATATTTGACATATCACAGATGATTTTTAGTATTAGGCGTCTGTGATATATTAGATATCATAGGCGTTTATATGTAAGAACCATCTTTAATATGTCATATATCACGACTTTTTTAATATTAGCTGTTTGTGATATGTCGATATCATAGATGGCTATTTTTAAGAACCGTCTGTGATAGCTCACATATCACAGTCAGTTTTTTAGAAAACCTGTCTGTGTTGTAATTATCACAGATAGTTCAAAAACTGTTTGTAATAACCACCTACTATCATAGACACATGAAGTCGACGATTCAAAACCCGCTTTGTGATGATGGTGAAACCGCGGTACTACCGTGTTGCTGTCTAACTACCGTTGTACTACCACTTTGCGGTATGACCGTTGCGGTCATACCAGTTTATGAGAAAATTCTGAAATCAATTCGATAAAATGTAATCTTTACAAAATTAAATATCCACTTCATAAAATTTATAATTATTGATCACAACGTTATCCTAAAATTTCTCACATGATCCTTTATTTTCTCTCATGCGGTTTTGTTACTGTTAGTACGAGCTATCGATGGATGCATGCATGCCTGAAGCATTCAACGACGGAACTGAAGAATCTCGTCGTTAACTAACAATGATCATGGATCGCGCCTTCTCCGGTGGATCGATCGATCGGAGAAGCAGTTGGCTAGCTAGAACAAGTCTCCGCCTCTAATTAAACAGCGGATATATATATCGACAAATACCAAGCCTTCTTCCTCTCCACCTCTCTCTCTCTAGCTGGTGCATCTTCTTCTTCTTCTTCTCACACGCATATATGTTCAAGCAGATCGAACTCATGACAACACAAGCAAGCTAGCTCACATATACTGTACAAACGTACGCACAGGCAAGAGAGATCTAGCTAGCTGCAAGGAAGAAACAGCAGGAACTAGCGAACTAGCTCGGCACGTACGTACTAATGGAGTCGCCGCTCTGCCTCGTCGCCCTCCTCCTCCTCCTGGTGGTCACCAGAAGCATTGCACCGGCGCAGGCCTCGGAGTCGGAGTCGGAGTTGGAGTCGTGCCCCAACCCGGTGAGTGTGGAGGCGGCGTGCCGCGGCGCCTCGGACACGCACTCTGCCGTGGCCTACGACCACTGCGTCCAGTCTCTGGCCGCCGACCCAAGGAGCAAGGAGACCGGCAACCTCCACGGCCTCGCCATTCTCGCCACCAAGCTCGCCATCGACCACGCCGCCAGCACCGAGTCCAAGATCGACGACCTCGCCGAGCTGGAGGACTCGCCGAACGCGCGCCCGCTTCAACCACTGCCTCGAGCAGTACGGCGGTGCCGCCGACCTCCTCCGCGACGCGCTCGACAACCTCCAGGCGCGCATCTACGGCAGGGCCATCGAGCAGCTCAGCGCCGCGCTCGGCGCATCCGAGAGCTGCGAGGACGCCTGGAAGGGGGAGCAGCGCGTCCCCGTCGCCGGACATGACAGGGAGTACGGCAGGATGGCGCACATCGCGCTCGGATTCACCCACGCCGCCGCCTAATATTATCTATCTCGTACGTAGCTAGCTGAGCTGAGCTTCCAACGATCCGTCGTTCATTGTTCATCTATTTTATAATTCGTATAATTGCTGTTGCAGCATGGATTTCAATGCATGCGTGCCTTCCGGTCAGCAACATCGTCCATCACTAATAATTCTAGTCCGATCCATTTGTGGAATTATCTTTTCTGCTTATCCATCAAGAAATATTGCAGGGTTTCATCAGATGATGATGGATTAATAACAAGCTTAATTTACTGTGTATTTTCTTTCATCATCGCTTCTGTTCCTTTTTCCTTTTTCGAGAGGATGATCGGTTCTGTTCTTCACTCTACTTGTTTCAGAGCTCACCGCGAAAAAGAAAACATCATCCAGATAAAAAGAATAACAGGGTATACAGACTACTCTTCCAGATAAAATTGATAGTTGTGTGTTGAAATAATCATGTACACAAATACAAATAGATCAGAAAGATCGAATAAGGAATGGCAGACTCAAAACAGCTTTGGACCAGAAACAGAAACTAGATGAGATGCTAGCAGATTTCTCTGACATAGCAGTCCGCCAGGAACAGATGATCTGTTTTCAGGGGGGAGGGCTTAACCAATTTCGACAATCTGTACGTCTTGCACTTCTGATTTGCCTTAGAAGAACACTACACATGATGATTCAAGTTGAATTATCAATGTACTTCGGAATAACTTGATCCATGCCTAAAAGTGTGTAAACATCAAAATTCTCAACACCACCACAAAGTGAACAACAACAAGGTGGAAACGTGAGACAGATCATATTGGCTTGTTTTTGCTTGGAAAGAGGCCATCAGAGTCCTCGGTAGAATGCCTACACTGTACACATGTTTTGTAGACGTACGATATCTATTGTATTTTGCCATCTGGATCTAATCGGTCCGATCACTCAAAGAATCTAACAAGGTTTCGCTCAAAATGATACATTTCAACTAGTGTGACTGGCTGGTAATGCCAACGGGTCAAAAGCTATTATTAGGATCATCTTCGTGCTCATGATAGACTCTGCATCGACTTGCACCTGACGTGTTGTATTTGCATTGACTAGAGTCAAACGTGGCTACTCAAGACACTTCCGATTATAACTCTTCACCATGATCTTCTAAGACTCTATTCTATCTCCGAGCTGGATGTTGTTCTTATCTCTGAGCAGATTATTGTTCCAATTTTCGAGTACGTCTCTATTTCTATTACTAAGTAACTAGAACTATGTTCTTTCCTTGTCTGGAACTCTTGTTCCTAAGGCTACTTATACCCCTTGTAAACCTTATGTTAGAATAGCGCACCACAGCCTTATGTTCCTAAGGCTCTTGACAAAGAGCTTTTCTCACTCAAGTTGGCAGAAGACGGATCGATGCAAGATCATTTGACCGTGTTTAAATATATGGTCATCGACCTTGAAGCCATGAAAGTCAAATATGATGATGAAGATTTGAGTCTTATTCTGTTCATCCAATGAGTGATTTCTCAAGGTGATGTAAAAGTTTACAAGATTAGTACTCATGATAATCCAGATGATATGATGACAAAGCCAGTTCCTACCGCTAAGTTTGAGCTCTATTCAGATTTGATCGGTATGACTTATTAGTCCTTTTGGACGTTTGGTGCACAAAAAGTATTTTGTAAGTTATTAAGGGAATTCTTTGGTTCTTTTCGCTATTGAAGGAATTCGTCTGAGGGTGGAGATTGTTGTATTTTGTGATCTGAATCTAGTCGGGGTCCAGCCACTTGAAGATTTCGATCATGTTTCACTCAAAAGGATATATTTCAATTAGTATGACTGTTCAGTAATGCGAACTAGTCAGAAGTTATGATTGGGATCATTTTCATGTTCGTGATGGATTATATACCGACTTGCACCAGACGTGGTGTCCAAAGGTGTTTACGCTGATTGGAGTCAAACATGGTTACTCGATGCGCTTCTGACTACAACTCTTCACCCTCATTTTCTAAAACTTTGTTCCGTCTTTGAGCGGGGTGTTGTTTCCGTCTCCGAGCATGTTATTGTTTTAGTTTCTAATTAGTTTCTATTGCCGACTAGGACTCTATTCTTTACTCGTCTAGGACTCTTGTTCCCAAAGCTATTTATAACCTCTGTAAGCCTCATGTTAGAATAGAGCATCACAATTTATTTACACACGTGTCGCCAATAGCGTTTTGTAATTTCTCCTCTATATAATGATTTAACGATTGTGCATCTATGAATTTTTTGCCGCAAGAGTTTTCAACGTTAAATCTTTTAACTCGTACTCCTGATTATTCTTCATTATTTTATATCTTGTCTAGTCAGTTTTTCATAACAATATGCAACAGAAAAGTCGGAAGAAGAAATTAATCCAAGTTGAGATTCTTTTGGGGAGACCAAAGTGGCCGGAGAATACCACTCGATAAATCCTAAAATTTGACCCGATCGAGAATTAAGCGCTATAAGATTCGTCTCAATGTCGAACGTCACTTGCGTCATGGCAAGCTCCCTAGGACATATTAGTTAGCGCTCTTTCGGTTAGAGATCGATCGACCAACCGCTGATTAACTTGCAAGTCGATCGCAACCCTGCACTGCATGCTTTTGAGCAAGAAACGATTAAGTTGCTTACACGCTTGCAACTCAATCAATCGACAAAGCACCAAGCACATGACCCTGCTTAATTGGCTGCTAGCTTCTATATATCTCCCTTCCAATTGAAGCCTTAGAACAGGCAAATACAATTAACACAGGCTCCGATCCATCTGGCTTAATTTCTGCCTAGCTAGCAAAGCAAGATCACACAGATATATATATATATGCAACATGTCACCTTCTTCCTACCTCTCCATTCTTCCTTTCGCCCTCAGCTTGTTCATCAGTATTCTCTTCCTTGTGTCGCCTTCGGTGGCGGCCAGCTCCCATGAGCTGCAGTCGGATGTTGATACCATAGCCGGCACCTGCGAAAGATGCAGCGAGAGCAACCCCAACGTGAACTACACCCTCTGCGTCGCATCCCTTTCAGAGTACCCTGGGGCCGCGAGGCGGACCTGCGTGAGCTCGCCATGATCTCGGTTAAGCTGGTGAGATGGGGCGTGGTGAGCATGGAGTCCAGGTTGCAGGAGCTACGCAGGAACGAGACAGCAGGGTCTCCCGCCATGTCCTGCTTGGAGGCGTGCGTGGCTGTGTACCGTGATTCCATGTACGACCTCGACGGCTCCGTCGTCGCGATCGAGACAGGGAGGTACGGGGATGCCAAGACGCTGATGAGCGCCACCATCGATGCGCCGGTCACCTGTGAGGATGAATTCGAGGAACAGGGCGTAGAAGCGCCCATGAAAGGGGAGAGCAAGCACTTGTTCCAACAAGCCGTCATCTCCCTCGCCATTACTTCACTCCTCTGAATACCATGCAGCTAGCTAGCTAGCTCCTTTACTAGCTGCCGTAACAATTGCGCTACAGTGTAATCTATTTATTTGTGTATGCAATTAATAATATTTTGTTATCGTACGTACGTACGTATGCCATGCTTGAACAAAACCAGCATAAAAAAGATGAGATTAATTTGACTTGTCTGCCTGTATGAAACAATTAACTTAATTTACGAAGAACCATGGGACGGGAGAAGCTCCAGTATAATATTGTGCAGTGGTTGGTTGATTTTGTAAAGATTGTATTTTATTTGGATCGTTTTCTGAATTTTTCTGGAAAAACGATAGTATCGTAGATATGAAAGCGGTAATACCACTGTGCGGTAGCACCATAGAGTGGAGTCGATAATACCGCTAAGCGGTAGTTTCGATTTTTACTTAGCGGTAGCTGTTTTTCGAGAGATGTCTAGATGCGAGGTGCAAGGTGTGATAGTACCGGCCTTGATGGGTGGTAGTACCGCCTAGGTAAACAATTCGGGGATTATGGGAAATTTAGTCATGGATTAAGTTTGGTTGACCTAAATCAATACATTAATATTGTATGAAGCATATTTTGACTAACGTGGGTCAAATTGTGAATAACTTGCCCAAAAACGATTTCTTTGTCTTTGAATATGTATGTATGAAGCTTTTTTCATACTCCCAGTAGTATAGAACCATTTTCATATATATATATATATATATATATATATATATATATATATATATATATATATATATATATATATACACACACGATCTACTCGATGTAGTTACTCCCACCTATGATATACGCATAAACGAACTTAACATACTCCTTTATCACCTTAGTATACTAATATACGATTCTAAGATACTCCAATTCCAGCCACATGAAATAATTGCAAGGGAGTACATGGTTTTTGACATATTTTGCCAATACCTTCATATTTTCAAAAAATTGTACATACCATCATATTATGTACTCGATTCGATCCTTCCTCTCATCTTGATTAATTTTGTCATGACATCTCTTAGCACTAGCTTACTCATCGTCTGTTCCATGTTGCACTAGCTGCAGGCTGACAGGGAAAGATCCAAACTGCCGAGCGAGAACCACAAGGCTTGATCGACCCCTCTGAATTCTGACTTGTACTGCTTGCTAGTAAGTGTACATGTATAGGCTGGTTCATGGCTAGCACCAAACAGATGGCCTGTCCCCTTGGACGAACTAATAAATTAGTGCTAGATCCTTTCTTTTTTATTTTTGTTGGGAAATCATCTGTAAATACACTGAGCACTCAGTTCCATCGCTCTCCTCCCCTTGTTAGTTGCAAAATTCAGAAAGAAACCATAGAGAATAGAAACAACATATATGAACGTACTGCGAATGAATACATCTGTAAAGGCTGAAACAAAACCCAGGTGTTTCTGGAAGCATTTCTCATAAAAGCCAAGAAAATGGTATGTAGGAGGGTCCCTACGAAGCCCATCTACTGTGCAGCTCATGTGATGCTGCTATAATATTGGTTTGGTTGTCATGCTCCTTCCTCTCGTTTCTCCCTCTTTGTATCAAGAGAATTACAGATCTAACCCCACCTCTTCTATAAATAAAAACTATGCCAAGAGCCCAAGATCGATCTCAAGCCAACACATTCTGCCTCGCATCCTTGTAATAGTCGCAACATAACAATGCTGTCGTCCACAGATTAGAGCTTGCCGAGGCAGACGTGTTGCTGCAAAGCTTATACGCTGCAGGTAGATGCCAATAAAATGGAGATCGATTCACCTCAGAGGCTCCTATCTTCCTTAAAATCAACAATGCTTGATCATCACGTTGTAAGTTATCCTTCAGTTAACTTTAAGCGTGGAACAACGTTCATCGCTTGCAGTTCCTGAAAAAAAAAAAGACCAAACAATAATACGAAATGAAGTTAGCTGTATTGTGTAGGGACTTTTTAACTATGAAGTATGAAGCACATAATATTCCTACAAAGTTCCACTAGAGCCTTCCAGAATGAGTCCGCCATGACTCAAGTATTTAGATATATAACAGGGTAATTAAGATCATGCACCTTTATTACGTATATACGAGCACCAATTACAGAACCAATATATCCTTTCCCCAAATATAACCGAACTTCTAGCACGTGATACTTGCTCCACAAATTGGAGCAGCACCGAGAGTTTAATATGACATGATTTAGTAGTTTTGAGAACTGTTTTTTATGTGGAGTATTTACGACCACGCAATTTTCTGTGGGCAGATTTATAAATATGGTTTTTCGGAGGTACAGGACACTTGGAACAAACTATACGCAAACACACAAATAAAGTTTGATATCTGCACAATAAAAATTAGGCAAACACTTGAACTAGGTGAGCATTGTAATTCTTAGAAATCTTAGCAAATCAATCAAGCTGCATGGTTAAAGGAACTATTTTCACTTCCCCCTTCTGCGGTACCTGAAACAAAAGCTTGCAAGCATATGGCATCCTCATCTTGGCCATATTTTCTCCATTTTTGCACATTGAACAGTACGAAGTCTTCAGTTTATGATTGTAGTAGCCTAATAAACCACATTTTCTGCAAACCTGGAGAACATAAACAACCAAAGGTGAGGCCACCACGAATTCCCAAGAAATAAAAGGACATATTAATGTTTTGTTGACTCTGGTCAACTCAACAAATGAGATCAACAAAGTAACTCTCCCATGGCACAAACTTAAAGACACACCCACCCAGGTTGTGACGGTGTCGTTTCCTAGCGGCCGGAGGGGACGCCGAGGTTGTTCGCCGGAGATCTCCGCCACCGACGCCGATCTCGGCCTTCTCCCGCCAACGCCGATCCCTTAAGACTCCTGTTGTTGCGAAGGCGGCGGCTGAGGAAGGGGTGGAGCGGCGAGGCCAGCGTGTCACAGCCAGCACCTTCACTGCCTTCCCCACCGCTGCGGGCGGGGCTGAGAAGCTTCGAAGAGTTGGACAGGCAGAGGGACACGAGCGTGCCGGCGGCGGCGGAGGTTCTTGAGGTGAAGCCACCACTGCCACCCCCGTCCAAGTGCTTCTTGCAGTGCATGAGGTGGGAGAGGTGTGAGGCTTTTCTTTCTTTTTCTTTTTGGGGGGGGGGTGTAATTATGAGGAGGTAAGGAGGGGTAGCAGGATATGCAGTGGAGGGGAATAACTTAGGGTTTGTTGGTGGGCGCTGGCAGTGCTGCGGTGTGGGGAGCATGACTGTGGAGAGGAGGAGAGTGGCAGTACTACTGATGGCAAGGGTGGTGGTTATTTAGTATATAGCTTGGGCCTCATATTCTTACAAATGGTATGTAGTATACCAACCTATTAATTTATGCTATTATGTTGCATACTTGCATGGTTATTTAATTTTCGATCATATAAGGTATTACTTGTATTTATTAATATCGTCTAACTATTATCATCTAACTGTCGCCATGACGGATGTCTAGTCGACTAGGCATCTAGGCACCTCGGTCTTGGCCACGACTTACGGAGTGCTGTGACAACCTTGCACCCCACAACCACACACGGTCACACCCACCCAAAAAAACTTTTGCAACTAAAAGCTATTTATAAACTAATTGCTTCAAGGGCTTTTAACCGTGACAAGGGCAGGCAGGTTTCAGAACCCTACTGATGCTACTACGACAGCATGCATATATATGCTCCTTGCATGATTCCAGCCTACAGAGAATCACAAACTACTTCAAAGATTACCTGCACTTGATACGGATCACTGGATAGTAATAGACGTTCAAAGATTAGCATGCTAGCACCGTACGCAATTAAACAATCACGCTCCATCTCACCAAGACGCAGGCCTATGAAAAAAATATTAAAGACAAGGAACAAGATAGTCAGAAAGAGTACTAGGCTTCATAGTCATTTAATTGCAGCATATAGATGATGTAAAACCTCCATCACGGCTTCGTCCTTCAGTAGGTTGCCTGGTCAGCAAAACTCGCGGTCCGCTGGCTCGAGCATGCATCTTATCGAGAACCTGGAGACTCCATATGTAAGCAAATATTTACAGAATTATACAATAAAGTACAAATGAAATGAAAAGACAGCCATAGGTGCCCATTAGCTGAACTAACCCAGAAACAAAAGAAAAAAACACCTATGTATTTGCCGAAGCTTTTTAGAATTTTTTTGTCCAGTTTGAACAAACATTGATCAGGCCTGCTAATACCTTAAAAACCAATTATTATATCATGCAGTTCTCTGACCAAGTTGAGAGGATGTGGTTGCCAAATTAGTATATTATGTCAGCCTCCCACAAAAAGAGAAATTTAGAGAACAAAAGTTAAATAATAGTAAATAGTTCCTTTAACACCTATATATTGCACAATTTCAAAGTTAATAAGCTGAATATTAATAAGTACTTCAAGTCAATGAGACTACTCTTCTATTACAGGTCTGTTGGCAAATGCAGTTGCCACTTAGAGAAATGTTTATTCATCAAAGAGAAATGTTTATTCATCAAACCATTATAGATTTTAAAAAAATGTTTACATTGCATTCATAATGATGTGACAATTCATTTTCTTTAAGTCTCCCTATCGTTGCATCATACTTCATTAAAACGCAACTCTAGCACTGTACGAGACTAGTACTGTTTCTAGTACTTCTACTATCACTTGGTTCCACCTATGATAACTTAAATAGTTGTATCACCTTGACCATCAAAACATTCTATTTCAAAATATCAGTGTCTTGATTGTTTAGATTTGTAGCATGCATCACATGTCAACTAATAAAAACTGACAATCATACTACTATATCTTATTACACCAAGTGTTAACTACCTCTACACTATGTTATTACATTACTTCTATGTGTGGTAATCTAAAAACCATTTTAGTACATTTATTTGTGGTATTAACTATTAAAACCTATTCCACCTCGAAGTTCATGCTCTCTACCTTCGTATTACAACTAGAACCTCTTGCAACACATCTCTAACAACTGTATACTATATAGAGGTATATTTTACATTATCAATCCTTTCGTAATTACTACACAAAGCATGCATGACATAGTACACAAAGCCTCAGTTAAGGCCAAGCGAAGAAGGAATGAAACAAACAACACTATGCCTACCATGTGCTTCAGTTTCTGGTAGTAGATTGGCCCCATGAAGATATATGCCTGAAGGGGATGACCTAAAATGCCTGAAATGGAAAAGAATCAGCTCTCAAGAACCCTGGCAGGGCCAGGTGGGGTGTGCACCCGCACCATGCAGATAGAACATAATCTCACAAATAAGAGTACGGAAAATTGCATGATCAAAATCTTCAAGAAGGTATGTAGTACCACAGTAATTTGCATGATCGGAAGACAAGAACAGAATATATCAATGAAATTTAAGTTTATATATTCTTTGTAAGAGTGACTATGGAGTATGGACTATGGTACATCTATTTGAATTACATACACTTTTTTCACCATGCACTGCTCACCCTGACCCTACAAGTGGGGAGTGGGAGAAGTGGCAAATGTGGAAGAAGAAATATGACTTTTGTAGTTAAAAACAGGGTTCAGAAATCTGTTTTCGACACAAGAAAACGTTACCTCGCCGATTTGCAGCGACCAACCAGACAAAAAAAAATAGCCAGTTTTCCTTTCAAAAATTTTTGAATTTCAATTAATCCAAGATTTGAAGTTTGGGATATCTGATAAGTAACAATATACACATTCTGAGCCAAAAAAAATGGCCACATTTGAAGAAACAGGCGGTGACCAGTTTGACCGACACCAGAGAAAACTGCTGGTTAAAAGTTGATTCTACCATAGCGAACCCCATTCTTTTTTGCTATTGAGATCTAAGTTTATATATTCTGTACTTTTATAAATGTACAACAAACAAATGAAACATAGTAATTTTCCATTAGCTCAATGTAAATTGAACAAGGTTCTCATCTGACTTGCTTTATTTGCATACTAGCTGCAGCACCATGGTTTTCAAAATTGGAATAACATGAAAATTTAAAGTTTATCGGCACAAAGTAATTTGACATTAACAGTGCACCTGAGTACAAGAAATCTTTTCCATTATAGCTGAAGCCGTGCTTGACTAGAGTATAGCTGGTACGCAAAGAATAACAATGTTAAAGAATTATGTAACCAAAATTATGGTACTACCATGATGGAAGCATACCTTATGTCTTCAACCTGATCAGCATTACCACTTGGTTCACCAAATGCACTGCCATAATGAAATCGACCACAAGATACACCAGCCTTTCCCCCAAGAAGCTCAATCATTTTACCTATTGTCATACGACTGAAGAGCAAAATAAGAGCCAGGCAGGCTAAAGAAACACTATCATACAAAATATTACAAACTTAGAAGCACAATGAATTTAGCTAACTAATGTGATCAAGCCATCAAACTTTAATCCTGTAACAGTTATTTAGCATGCCCATGACATGTGTATAGGACAAATATCAGGTGGAAACACCCCCTCTTCCTATCAACTCCGTGGAAATCAGGTTTTCACGGAGTTTACAGTCAACTTGGGTTTCCACTTGATATTTACCCGTGTATAACCCTCTAGTGCAGGCACATATCAAATGGAAGGCTGGAATAACCTTTTTGGACAGATCTGTATCATGTATCTTAAGTGTCACAATCACAACTCACAACATACGATTGTCATTCAATTCACTTAGTTTTAGGCAAGGTTGTCACGGCGCTCCAACAAGTCGTGGCGAGACCGGGACGCCTGGACGCCTAGTCGACTAGGCGTCCGCCATGGCGACAAACGATAGTAGTTAGACGACATAATAGCATAAATTATCTAAATAACCATGTCTTAAGAGGTCCAAATCAAAAGAAATCTATTGAGGAGGGTCTATTCGTAATTTTCGAACGCGAGGGCTAAATCACAAAAACAAAAATCCTCGATCCATTTAACCCACCACGACCATTTCCAACTCGAGCCTGGGCATCTCTCCCAAACCTGTGTGCCTCCTCCCTCCCGCCTCACCACCTCTCCGCCACCGCCTCCTCCCTCCCGCCTCCACCTCCTCCTCCCGCCTCCCTCCTCCTCCACACCGCCCGCCACACCCTCCTCTCAGTAGCCTCCCTCCCACCGCCTTGCCTCCGCCTCCTCCGCCGCCACCTCCTCTTCTCCGTTGCCTCCTCCCGCCACCTCGCCTCCGCCTCCTCTCCACCGCCTCCTACCCACCACTTCTTCCTCCCCGCCGCCTATGGCCTATGGGCTCCTCCCACCTCGCCTCCCATGGTTGCAAGACCCACCGCCAAAGTTGTCTCCTCCGGGAGGTCGAGGAGCCGCACCATACGCTCAAGGAGGTCGTCCGGGTGAGCCGAAGCTCCTGTGCCTAGGCCAAGGTTGTCACGGCCGCCAGGCGACGCCAAGTCGCCTGGCGCCGTGGGAGGAGGCGCCGGGAGGATCGCCTCTTGCTCGAACCCTAGCCACCGCCTCTCTCCTCCGCGCCACCTCCTCCACATGCCGCCTCCTCCTCCTCCTGCGCCTTCCTCCCTCCGCCGTCGTCTCTCCCGGTGCTCGGCGTGCTCCCGCCGAGGGGGGGAGGCGACGGGGAGGCGTCGAGGAGGAGGTGCACGGTGAGGAAGCGTTGGGAGGGAGATCGGCCGGGAGTGGGGAGGCGGCCGTCGAGGAGGCCGGTCGGCGGAGATGCGACGCGAGAGAGGAGTCGCGAGACGCAACGCGAGAGAGAGCGAAGACTCAAAATGAGGCGAGAGTCGGCGGCAGATATACGCGAGACGAGAGAGAGTGAGTCAGGCGGTCGGCATCGGCAGATATCCGTCGCCATGCCCGTCGCCTAGGCGTCGCGGGCTCTCGCCTAGGCGTCCAGCGCCTCGCTCGCCGTGGTCGCCGACTCGCCGTGACAACCATGGCCTAGGCGAACGGCCTCGGCGTCCCTCCACCGCCAGACGACTTGGCGTCGCCTAGGCGATGCCGTGACAACTATGGTTTTAGGTGTCATAATAAAAAAACACAAACAGTGATAGTAATCCAGTTCACTTATTTCTGAGAACTTTCCAACTTTAAGGGTATCCAAATCCTATAGGCAGTATCTTCAACTTCAAATCCCAATATGAAAGGTACCTCATGTCTTCAGGTACAGAACCACAATCATGATTTCTGAACTGGTTTACACGTTAAATATGAAAAGAGGGTAACAAAAGAAATGATGTTTAAGAATTATTTGCATCTCTAGCTAAGTCAATGCTCAGAGCCTGTACATCAAACACAACATGGTATAATCTGAAGATGCCTAGACTCCACTAAACATATCGTGCCCATATTTCCAAACGAAACCAGAATATCCAGAGAAAAAAATTTGCAATTAAGGATCATTCAAGTTTGACTTCTAATAAAATGGATTTGCTCGAACTAAGACTCGACCAAAGCAACCAACTTTTGATGTAAGATTGGAGCAGAGTTGAAAAAGACATAAAAAAAGTCCCAATTATATAGTTCCAAAAAACACTACTACTGTATTCAAAGACATGTTGAAGAGAGAATTAACTGCTTATAGATACATTATGAGATCCTAGCTAGGATAAGAAAATCAACAAAAAGAGGAAATAAACATATAGTATAACCAAAGCCAATGTAAAACCTTGGAAATCCATGGGGATTCATAATTAAATCAGGGCATATTCCTCTCTCGGAGAAAGGAAGTCTTCCTGCTGAACAATGGTACCACAAACACCTTTCTGTCCGTGTCTGCTACTAAATTTGTCACCAACCTGGGTCACAAACAGACATGCCAAATTTTACATTCATACTTCTGCAGATGAAATCAAGGGAATTCAGCAAAAATGCCATACCTCTGGCCTCCTAGTGTGACGGATAATACACTTAATGATTAATTTGTCATTTGTATCCGAACAAAGTAGTACACGATCTCGACAGTAGTCTCACCATCAACACCTTTATAAAAAGCGGGTGAGTCTTTGTAGTCCCTGGATGAGTAATTTAAAGCAATAAAGCACATATAACTTTCTTCAACAGCTAAACTTTTGAGCCAAAAATATAATATATAACATAACAATAAAGAATCAGAAAAATATAAGGAAGAATACTCACCTGTCTGTTAATGGAGCACCAGTACCTCTCCGGTAACCTTGGGAGATTGCTTGTTCACATAGATATCATGGTTATGGATTATTTGACCTGGTGCAGCCAATCCATCTTCATCCAATGCCTGCCAAAAAGTTCTCCTGTTTTAGGAGCTATTAGAAAATGTATACTAAGTTCATGGATTAAAGGATGCAAATGAATCAGCCCATTTGGAAGTGGCAAACTCATTTAGGCCCTACAACCCATAACAGGAACTATACCCACAACCATTAAAAGAGGAAAAAAGACTACCAAACATACGCACTCAAACAAAAACAAATAAAAATTGTGGCCACCATTGTGACACTGTGACACCATTTCTATGTAACTATTCCAAATAAAGTAACTCAAAAGTCAAAACTAGCAAAGGTTGTAACACAGAAACAATGTCATTTCAATGACAGACACACCACAGATCATATAAATCCAAAATTCAATACAACATCAAGAAAATTTAGATAGATGGGGCTGAGACTGACACAACAACTTATTTTAAGAAAAGAGAACAGCTAAGGATAAATTTAGATGGTCTTTGGAATAAAGATCGAGAAAATAAATAAATAATGCATGAATTTCTCCGAACTTGAGATCATCACTACTGGGAAAAACTTCTATTTCAATTCAACCTCTTTTCGGTATTTTTCCAGAAGTGGAAGGATGGGACTCCTCCTATGGACTTTTGCTTTCCCTTCTTTTCCAAAAATTCAAATAGCTCAATAGGAATGACTTGGACCATCACTGCCTACAAAATTTCCTCCTTCTTTCCTCGCATGTCAAAGTGGGCTTTGTTGTTCACTTCAAATTCAGCTAATGAGCCATCCTACTGAAAAAGTGAAGGGTTTTATAATGTCGTCTAAGAACAAGGACTATATTGCTTTAAAGTGCTGTGGCTTTTGGCTTTTGACTAAAATGGCATTGTACCGGCTGTTAGTTTTTCTAAGGTATTCAATTAAAGGAAAATAAAGAAAAATAAGAAAATGAAAACACCGTTATATATCTACGATAATGCAAAGGAAAAGGGGAAAAGGAAGAAACAAAAGGCGTGTTAAGAAGCCAACGATTCCAATGGCTTTTGGCTTCGGAAGCCGAAGCTATCGTCGCTTTTATACCGCATATTCTGCTTTATCAAAACACCATCTTTATCTCTTTGGGGTTTAGCAATCCTGTCTGATACACCATCCCCATACTTCTCCTTTGTTACAGTGTACCTGTAGGATGAGAACCAAAGATACAGCTATAAAACAAAGATAACAACACTGAGGACATGCTCCCAAGCACTTCAGACAGAGTAAATGAAAGAACATTGTTATAGGAAGTATAACATTACTTTTTCATTGCTATGCAACGACCAAAACCTCGATCAAGGGATGATTTGTTCATTACAATAGCATCTTCAATATCATATCCACTATAACCCATGACAGCAACAGTTGCATTCTGCCCAGCTCCGAGCTTATCATATCCCACCTGAAAAGATTTGCAGTAAAATTTCCAGCACATGAAATCTAGAGAGCGAGAGCGAGAGAGACACAAACCAACTCGATTGTTTTTGTTGTAAGCAGGGGACGTTGAGCGTACACTAGTAAATAGAGCAGAGAATCTGCTCTGAACAACTGCACACATTACAGAGAAACATTATTTTGCCTTAATAGGGAAAGAAGCTATTACAAGGAAGAACCAGAGTATCACACCATTGTAAAGTCAAATATGATGCAAAGGTAATTAATTTTATCCAGGATAGATGCTTTTGAATGGTCTGAATGCATGCACCAGTTGCAGCCAGAACACTTCATGTAGCATTCGTGTGAGTGCAAAGAAACTAACAAAAAATGCAGAACTTAACATAAAAAAAAAGAAGTCAAACTGCTTCTTGCCTGATTATATGCAATATTTCCCATCGCTTGCTTACCCATAGCACACTGCAAATGAGAAAATGTCAGCAAAAAAACCCACAAAATCACTGAGATGTATATCAATAATCTGCATTCTCGCCTGATAAGTGTTACGTGGAGATTGGTTATGGTGTGGATAAGGAATAAGTCCAGCTACAACTCCTAAGATAGTCAATGGCTCTATTTCGATGTGTGTGATGCTGCTTCTTAGAACATCATCTTGATCCGCATGCTCATACAATGCAATCTGTTTCAATCATCTTAAAAACATTATCACAATATAAATAAGCCATACAAGAAAAGGCAAAAGAATCATCATGTACCAATGCATTGTTCTCTTCATTGACGTCAAGATATTCAATTAACCCATCACGCAGAAAATCATCGAACGAATGAATACCATCCTAGAAGGTTTTTCATTTGTGAGATGGAGAAGAAACAAATGGCAATAGATCAAAAAATTGTGGTGTGCAAAATTGCTAACCCTCAGTTCTTTCATATGATGCTCTTTGACCCTTGATATCCCTTATCAGCAATTATAAGTGGGCGACAAACACGGCCACCATCAGATGCGATGTGAATGCAATGCTAGAAAAGACAGATACAAGGTTAGTATCTCCAACACATTTAAAAAACACAGAAAAAAAACAGATGCAGATCACAATTAACCAGCAAACAAGATTATTCTTATGCCACACTCAAGGTAGCCCCCTTCAAGGTGTGTTATACTATTTGCAGTTTGCCAGTTTCATAAGGTGCATCCGCAAAAAGAGCACAATACTGACTTACTGACAAACCTTAAAACCTAAATTATCAGACAGCATATAACCAGTGTCAGCTTCATGAGAGCAACCTAAATTACAAGATATATCCAGGAGACATCCTCGACAGCACAGGGTAAAAAGGCCAGTACAACATTTTTCCCTTTTGGAGTACAGAGGATTAGCTCAGCAACAGGTGCCAAAGAAGATACCAACAAAATGTTGGACATGGAATGGAAGTATTAAGGGGTTAACAGGATGCCATATCACTGCAGTACAGGAAGATAACATAGACATCAATGAAGGTAGTGCATAAGTGCAAATTTTTAGAATCTCTATGTCACATGCCACTATCATGGTATCACCAAGAAATGAACACAAATGGGAAGTCCCTACCAAGCACCAACACAAGCCAATTTACTAGAAGCTTCATAATAAGTAACAAAATTGTTATCAAGTTGCTAGCAATTATACATCTTTAGGGTCTAAGCTTTTGTGGCCTCAAATCCTTATGGTATTGAAGCTAAGCTTACAATAGCAATTCATTCCTTGGTGCACAAGTGAGCAGTCAGCAGTCAGCACTACCAGGTTTCAACTAACAAAATTTTGATTAATATTAGTATACTACACTAATTTGAGTTTCGAGGTTCTCAAAACACATTTTTATTAATTATCAGCAGTTAGCAATAAGCTAGTAATGATCAAGAAAAGAAATATATACCTGTTTTCATTTACAAAATGCTTACAAACTCTCCAATTTTGCCTGATCGACGCAATTTTCTCATAGCGTTAGCAAATCTCTGGAAAGCATCATGGACAACTTAATGAAAATACAGGAAAGGCAAGTAAGGTAACATATATGTAAGGTTTATATTAAAAGTGACCTGAGGCTGCCTGTGTTTCCCCAGTATTAATCCATTGAACATGACCAAAAATGAACCTGGTGCATGAATTTCTTCTCCAGACAGGAGTGATAAATCTTCCACACCTAGACTATAACACTGTAGTAGTAAAGAAAGATAAAAAAATAACAGATATAAGATTGTGCGTAAATGTTGCACATAATTATATACCGATGGGATTAAAGAAAGCAAGTTATCATAAATAAAGAACATATTGCAGCAGCTTGCACCAAAACCCAATTAAGGATAGGAAAGCACACTGAATTAAGTATTTAGGTGATTAAGGACCAGATTGAGATGGTTGTGTTGTGCTGCGCTTTATAATCTAGTTGGTTACAGGAAATTATTCTAGTACAACTTTTCTGTTATTGCTCAAAAAAAATTCTTAGAAGTAATTATTATATATTTTTTTTAAAAAAGTGCTTTTGAGAAGCCACTGCAATCCCAACCAGAGCCTAAAGTTGAAAACAATGGAATAACTTGTTGTTATAAGATTATGAGCAAGGCAATCTTGCAGCATCTCTTCTATGGTTGTACTGCAACCAGAGTCAATGGTAAAATACAAAGTGCATTGGATAAGAATTTAGGTGATTAAAGATGAAAATACCAGAGTTATCACAAAATCTAAAAGCATTGAAGACCCATCAGCTATCTTAAATCACATGTGCATGAAAGGGAGAGTGCACGAAAAAACAAAAAGAAAAAGAACCAAATAAGGCAATAACATTGTTTTCTTATATTACAATGGTGGATGCACACGCACACACCATACACACGCGAGTGCCCCCTATAGCACAGGCCTAGAATTCTAGAGTCCAGGAATAAGTACGCATCCTGACAAAGTGTGGGCACTGCTTTCCCTGAGACGCACTGACATGTGCGTAAAGGTGTTGGTCGGAGTTGTACTCGCACGACCAAGGTTCCAAAATCCAGAACCGGGAGAAATCCCGGCCGGTTACCAAAAAACCAGCAAAAATGGGTCACAATTTGAAAATCAAAACTTGAATTTTGGAATGTTTTGAAACCGGTAACAGGAAAAAAACCGGCCAAATTCGAAAATCAAAAATTGATACCAGCCGGTTTTTTTGGTTACCGGTCTCCACCGGTAGAAACAGTAACCGGCGGTTACCGGCCGGTAACCGCCGGGATTTTGAACCCTGCACACGACAGCACCAACCAACCAAAAGGTTGACTATGGGCTCATCAATAGTTCAATACAAAGGCACAAAGCATTAAAACCCAAAAAAAAAGTTAACTGAATTAGGAGAAAACAAACCAGATTCATCAGTGGTCCCTCCTCTTGATCTGTTGTAACGTGAGTCAACAAAGCTAAATTTTTTGTCAATCCACAAGCTTCCCCTTCAGGAGTATCACATGGGCAAAGCATACCCCACTGTTACAGATAAAAATTAATATAATTTATTACATAACAGAAAAGAAAACAGTTTTAGGTTTTCGGTTTTCACATATATTTGCTGTCTATTTATGGAGAAACACTGCTATCAGTTCACCCTCACCTGACTAGGCTGCAAAGCGCGTGGCCCACTTGTTTTCCGGGTCTTCTCAAATTGTGGTGTTATCCGTGTCATGTAGCCTAAAGATGCCATGTAGGATAACCTAGAAAGAACCTGCATAGAAGAAAAAGAAAAAAATAAAACCCTTCAAAATCTGTAGAACAAAGAAGGGGAAATTAAACTCAGAGGTATAAATGAGTAGATACCTGTGATACACCTTTTCTATGCATCCTAAATCGTTTAATATCCCAATTTCCTGTGGAAATAGCCCTCTCCAAACCAGAGGTTATGGTATCCAGCTGTATCAACTGCATAAATAGGAAGGAATTTATACAGCTAATATACCATGTCTTGAGCATCCCAAAGTGATTTACACATCTGGTTTAAAGATGTTACAACATATTTCTTCAAGACTTGAGACAAATAAATGCATTCCCATATAATGTGCATAGCAAGAACAAAAGGATAATGAATTTCTCCTGTGCACTTTCATATCAGGCTGAGTGGTGGCGTTTTCAGGATCCAAACAAAACTTAAGGTCAACAAAAGAACTATTATACAAAAAGAGATGGTTACTTCAGGCTATACATTATTATGCAAGGGCCAAACTGCACGAGTAAAGTACTAAGTATGAATGTGTGGCCTTGGAGAAAGAGCAACCGGTAATGAAGCTGAATAAGCTTCTGTTGCACGTCACAACAATTCAGATCTTCAAATAAATGTGTACCCAACAGAACATAAAATTTAACTACATGCAAAGCCCAATAAAATCCTTAAACCTCCCGTCTTAAGAGCAGACAAGATAATCGTTTCTTTTGACATGGTAAAATATTTTGTGGATCTGCTTGACAAGCTTGTGGTTTTCAAGGCACTTCCAGATGTGGAGTTGAGGAGCTTAGCAAAATTTTCAAAGAAAATATACTTTTTCACTTAGTCTGCTTACGGTAACATAAGCTAGCAACAACAGCTTAAAATTGGATTACACATGCACAACTATTCAAAGAAAATAATGCAACAAGAATTTAAGTGCACTGTCAAAGTGCTACATTACAGCAACAATCATTGCAGTAAAATGCAAAAGGAAGGATCAAATGAACTTCCATAAATATGCACCAGATTTTCATTACCTTGGTAAAATCCAAAGGACTAGAATGGGTCTTGTCGCTATTTTTGTTCATACGCTCTACAGCATTTGAATTCATTGTTTTGAACAAATCCTTCAGAAAGAAACATTGTAAGAGGCATAATACATAACATCTAATGAAATGTTAAGAGAAAATAAACACCTCAAAAAGCAGGGATATTAGTTGACCAGACAGCTCCAGCCTCTTATTTCCTACATAATCCTGGAATAAATTCAATAAAAAATGTCAACAGGGTGGTAAACAAGTAAATTTGATGTATCAGATCATTCACACGTCTAAATAAATTTCTAAAGGCAGCTATGTGTGCTGGGCCTCCCTCTCCTCTGTCTAGCTACATATGTTGCTACTAGACTCAGCAACCTAAACTGTTGGCCAAAGACCCAAATTGAAGAATATTGCTACTAACTTCAGTCTAATATTAACAAGTAATTTTAATAGACTACAGCCAGACCATCAAATGGAGCATAGTACCTGAAGTCTGAAGATCTTACAAAATTAGCTTCCATTCCATTTCAGTGACGTCTTTACATTATTGTGGATGCAGATTGTGAATAGGGAGCACAAAAGAAGGATAGATGTGAAGGTAACATGAAACAAACGGAAAAGGATAGTGTGGAGTCCCACACTTTCTGTAGCACACAAATCATCGGACACAACTATAGCTGAGTGTGTGACAGGTGGGCCAGGCAAATAAAAGTTTGTGAGAAGTACACAAGTGTATCCTAAAAGAAACTAGTCACCGAATTGACTGTGAGGGGTACACAAGTGTATCCTAAAAAATGCTGCTAACATCTCAGAAGACAGATAGCTCCAGAAACGCTGTGTAAATGTCTAACTGACTCGTGATTCTCATAGAAAAACTTGTAATAAGTCAAAGATGGTGCCATTAAAAAAGTCAAGTTAATTATTCTGTGGACCCAGGCTATAATTTACATGGATTTTCAGTTCTTAAAAAAACATTGGTGAAGACAAAAAAAGATGACATTTTGGTAGATGAAAATTTTAGGAGTCATCAGACTCATCACTAAAGTGATACACTGGCCAGCTTTGAACTTGCCTTATCATCAAAGGTGTCAGCATTCAAGATTGCATCCATCATGCGCCTTAACATTACGGCAGTGTATATACACTTTGGTCGAAAGTTCCCATTGTTAACCTACAGGAGAGATTGATGTGAGAAAACAAAGACGTTGGCTGCAAAACCTAGATAAACCATTTATCTCACCGGCACATGGGCAACAAAAACATCACGGAGGATTGATTTTGACCGACCTTCCTGAAAGTGACAAATAGAGCGAGAGATCAGACGTCAGGCGATTCACTGATGAATTGCAGCGTATTTTGTTCACCAACAATTTTTAAGAGAAGAAACCAAAACATGAACTGCAGTTAATAATTACCTTCAAATTTCCTGTACCAGGATACATCACCTGCGAAGAATAGCATACAGTCTCAGTCCAGAAAAGATGCCACATTCAACACATACATGCAACCAAAACAAATTTGAAGTTGGATTACGCCATTGTAGTATGATGGGAAGTGGACTCTAGTTTCTGTAATAGTGTGAATGTTTTGGTAAGTGGTTGGGTTCGGGTCAAGGACCAAGGGTAGGACACTCACCCTCATGTAGCCACTGACAAGGCTCTTCCCTGACGTGGTAGAGAGGCTCTGAAGCCTGACTTTAGAAGAAGGGGAAGACTAGACTACTAGAGATTTGTTTGATTGTTCATTACTTCATGATAATGATGCAAGGTTGTCCCTTTTATAGGGATAGCTAGATTTGATCCCTACAAAATATATCCCTATATTAAGGAAACTAATCCTAATAATAGGAAATTTATCCCTAATACATGTAATAAATCTAAAAGGAAATAAACCCAAATAATAAAAAAAAACTAATTATTATATTCCTAATCCGCGATATGTTACAAATGCTATGGCTTATCACGCCATAACAGTGAACCTATAAGCACTTTAATTCCGGGCATTTAGCATAATTTTCTGAGTGAGAATTTTATATTCTAAAACTTCTAATTGCATCCTTGAACACGAGATAAATCCTTAAGTGTGGCATGTGCATCCCAACTTCCAATGTGAAGCCAAAATCCTTAAGAGCTATTGGAAGAGCAGTAAAGAGAACAAACAAACAACAACAAAACCTTTTGTCCCAAACAAGTTGGGGTAGGCTAGGAATGAAACCTTCTCCAAATCAAAGAGATGAAAGACTTGAAATAAAACCTACAATGCTAAAATCATAAACCGTACAACCTGTTATCTGAGCCAAGAGCCTATAAACACCGCCCCTAACTTTTTTATGGTTTCAGTACGCGAATCGTTAACTTCCATGCACTCCTATCCGAAGCTAATTCTTTAGATACATTCTAATCCCTCAAAGTCTCTTTTAACTGCTTCCTCCCATGTCAATCTTGGTCGACATTTGCCTCTTCTTACGTTTTCAATACGTCTTAAAATTCCACTACGTACCGATGCCTAAGGAGGCCTTCGTTGGAGATGTCCAAACCATCTCAAGCGATGTTGGACAAGCTTCTCTTCAATTAGTGTTACCACCACCCTATCACATATATCATCATTGTGGATGCGATCCCGCCTTGTGTGACTATAGATCCACCGCAGCATCCTCAACTCCGCTACACTCATTTTCTGTAAATGTTGTCTTTTAGTCGCCCAACATTCTGCTCCATATAGCACCGCGGGTCTAATCGTCATCCTATAGAACTTACCCTTTAACTTTCGAGGGATTCTGTCACACAGGACACTAGATGCTTTGCGCTATTTCACCCATCCCGCTCTTATCCTGTGGCTCACGTCTTCATCAATCTCACTGTCCTACTATAGCATCGATCCCAAATAACGAAATGTGTCCTTCTTAGGTACTACTTGTCCATCCAATCTAACATCTCCATCATCTGGCTTAGCACCACTGAAATCACATCGCATATACTCAGTTTTAGTCCTACTAAGTCTAAAGCCCTTCAATTCTAAGGTATTCCTCCACAACTCGAGCTTCCTATCAACATTTATCCTACTCTTATCAACCAACACCACATCATAAGCGAAAAGCATACACCAAAGGATATCTCCTTGTATGTCCCGTGTGACCTCGTCCATCACTAGAGCAAAAATATATAGACTCAACGTTGACCTTTGGTGTAGTCCTATCTTAATAGAAAAGTCATTAGTAACACTACCACACGTTCTGACATTAGTCACAATATTTTCGTACACGTCCTTAATTAGGGTAATATATTTTGTTCGGACTCTTTTCTTTTGAAGTGCCCACCACATGACCTTTCTTGGCACTTTGTCATAGGCTTTCTCCAAGTCAATAAATATCATGTGAAGGTCATTCTTTTACTCCCTATACCTCTCTATCAACTGTCATAGCAAGAAAATCGCCTCCGTGATCGACCTCCTAGGCATAAAACCAAATTAATTTGTCATCACGCTAGTCACTTTTCTTAAACAGCGCTCAATCACTCATTCCCAGAGCTTCATTGTGTGGCTCATAAGCTTAATTCCTCTATAATTAGTACAACTTTGAATGTCTCCTTTATTTTTGAAAATTGGTACTAATGTGCGTTCAAGAGAGGGTCAGAAGGCAAAGGAGGTGGAGCATACCGGCTTCAATTTATGGTATACTGGAACAGAACGAAACAAGAATGGAATAGGCATCTTAATCGATAAGCGCCTCAAGAGTAGAGTTGTCGACGTGAGGAGACAGGGGGATAGGATTATCCTAGTCAAGCTAATCTTTGGTGGCTTGGTTTTGAATATTGTTAGTGCATATGCTCTACAAGTAGAGTTGGATGAGACCGCTAAGAGGCAATTTTAGGAAAACCTAGATGACATGGTTAGAAGTGTGCCTATCAAAGAGTAGTAAAGAGATATCCAGCCAAAATGCCAAATGCCCAAACACTACTTTAGTGAACACAATGCATGACCCAGTAGCAAAGGGATCCACTGTTGCAAAGCTCAGAGTGCACTTCACGAGCTATTTAGTGCTCTGCAAATTGTTTGGCATTTCAATCCATGATGATGAAAAGTTTAATTGAACAATGATATTAAGTTATGCTTTACAGTTTGAAGTTTCACCTTGTCATCCATGTACTGCAGAGCTTGCTGTTGTGTATATATTCGCTCTGTGGCACATTCCTAATAAAGCAGAAAACATTTAAATAGCCTGAAATATAGAAGATATAAGCTCTAACGGAAAACAACAAGAAAAAGGACATAAGATATTCAGATATCAGATTGTGCATATGGAGTACAAGATAAATATTTCAAACTTGACACAAGTTTAAGCGATCAAATTATACAAACATTGAGAGGATCTCCATTATAGTACAGCCAAGAAAAATTAACACAACAAAGGACAAACAAACAAGTTACCTGAATAGATGGAAATAGGAGGTCTCCATATCTTGGATATCTTCCAACCATTTGTACAACCTCTTGGTCACTTTCCATCCCCATCGCTTTCATAACCACTATTATAGGAATCTGTAAACAACAAAGCTCAGAAAGTGAATCATGAAAAATCAACCTACTCCTTCCATATCATAATATAAGAACTCAAGGCCTTGTGCACATTTATTAAGGAGGAGCCAGGTGTGAAATCAGGAAAGAGAAGGCTACTCAGATCATGCTATCTCTATTAAAGGAGATAACTAATCACTTAACTTTAGGAAAATTAGCTCAGTACATTGCAAAGATGTATGAATTGGAAAATGACATCCAATGTGAAGCTGACAAGTGGGTCCCAGGGCCACTTGGCAGTGACACACCAATGTTATCTACCAACTTGCACAATATTTGTTATGTTATTGAGCTATTTGCCACAGCCTTGATAGAAGCGGTAGAATATTATGGGTATCATCATATTGATATGAAATGCTAATTAGAGTAAGGCAATTAGCTGTTAAAAACTGTAAATAAAGCCCTTAGCCACATTGTTAAGCAGGTGGACTTTGTTGACTTCAATATTATACATAGACTGGTTAAAAGGTCAGGCTGGGCCAGACGTTGAAAAGCTTAGCCCAGCCCAACATAAACAAAGCCAGAAAATCCCATTTTTCACAAATAAAATATTACTTTAAAATTCTTTTCTGAATAAAATATTATTTCAAATTATTTAATTGGTTTTGCCGGTCTTTATCGAGCTTTGAACCGGGCCCGTGGGCCAAAAACCTAGACCTGAGCCCGGAAAATTTGGGCTGGGCCGGCTGCCCATGAACAGGCCTAGTTTAAAATAGTGTGTAGCGGGAGCATTGAAGCGAAGTGTTTTTATAGCAGATAGCAGGCTGCTTGGCTATGTTTGCAGAAACACATAATTAAATCAATAAACTTTTGAAGTAAAATAACTCAGATTTTGTTAGGATTATTTGCTTCTGTGCATATCTGAGTAACGATTGAAAATGCAAGATGGCAGAAATATGCAACAAATGGATCATATGAAAACCTAAAACATATTTGTACTGAAGAGCTGCTGGCCTGCTGCACACCATACGCTATAGTGGCCGTAGTGGATTGTGGCAGGCCATAGCGGTCCATTACTTCACCACAACTGCATAGAGTGCTACAACAGTTGTTGTGTAGCAGCTACTAACCCCTGTCTACAGTCTACTGTAGATGGTTGGGTTATGGGCCGTTCATATTGGATTTTTCTGATGGTTTTTAGTTTTAGCTTACGAATAGTAACAGCTTGTAGAGAGCCGTACGACGAGAGAGAAACTCGCGTGCAATTTTGGCCAATATAAATGAAAGTCACTACAATGTATACTACAATCGACTAGTAGACCTCGTCTTGAAAAGACACCTCGTTTAAAATCTAGGTATCGTAGAAAAATCATTTACTGTAGAAAAACAACTTTTAGAAACTAATATGAACAAGGTCTATGGTTGTCTAGGTTCTATTCTACCTGTGTAAGGCAAGTAAACAAACCAAGGAGATTTCAGCACTGAGGTACTAATCCCTCTAAAAAGCTGACTATCTAGCCGTTTAAGGCCTGTTCTTTCTGGCTGTGGCTTTTGGCTATTGGCTGAAATTTTTGAATTTTAACTGTTCACGACAGAGATTACTAAAAGAGAGATACTCACATGCGATTTTGGTCGTACAGGTGATGGGCTTTTAACGTGTACTACAATTAATTTGTAGATCCCGTCTTGAAAAAATACTCCGTTCAAAAGTTAGTTACTGTAGCAAAAACCAAAAACCGCTCACAAAAGCCGAAAAGAACAAGGCCTATAACTCTATATGCACAAAACCTATTGCAATCCCATCTAAATCTCTTATTTCCACCATTGCTAGAATCAAGGGAAAACACCCCAAACCCCCCAATGAACCACCACCATCCACCAGGTTATTGTCATAAAGTTGTCATAAAGTACTAAAAAAGAATTAACATAGATGTAGGAAAACTCATTAAATACACCCTTGATTTTGTTGTGGATCCTATACTGCTAAACAAGGGTTAAGAAGAAGTAAACCTCACATTATGAAATGGAAGGAATGTTAACAGCCTAACAGGGTACCAAATGCATACCGGCTTAGTGAATTGATTCAGCTGTAGATAAATCTTCTCCTTCTCCATAAAAATCACCGTCTTGCTTTTTATTTCATGTGTGCTGCTGGTAACAGATGCAATCACCCTAATTGACAGAAAATTTAGGTCACTCAGCATAAGATTATAAAAAACCACAGTCCACAGGTACTGAATTGTAGCCCGTTTAACACAGGGAATCAAACCTATAGAACAACATGAACAATAAATGAAATGTCGCGCACACAAGCACACAAAAAGAAGCACCTTCAGAAATGGTACAGAACTCAAAGGCAATGGTTTTAAACATGATGGTTGGAACTAAAGATGAACTGTTTCCCTGACACTAGTAACCTGAGTCAAACTTTGAATCTGAATAATTCTACAAAAGAGCTGTACAATCACTCGGCAAGATACTTTAATCATGTGAAAATTCCATTCCCTTGATCTGATACTCTGATTTTTGTATTTAGAGGGCAGAAGTTCAAAAGAGCTTTAATCATGTACATACTCTGTCGAACAGTTCCTATCTAAGCAACCTAAGTAGTGTCACCCAAACTAAACATGGATGGGACAGCCAGACACCAAAACAGGTCAAATCATCCAAGTGCCCAACACATCGAGCTACAAGAAAGGCTCAACAAAACTTGCATAGTTTTTAGATATTTGATAACATGAGTAATCAACTAATATACAAAACCTGTAGCATCATCATAGCTGCTTACTTTAAGGAAAATACAACTCAAGTCTGCATTTAGACGCATATTTTTGTTTGAACGTCCAACAAGACACTGAACCAAGTTCAAACACGGTGGCTTGGGACAAACAAGGTATATCACACACTAAGGTGGTGCACCAGGTAACACTGACATTAAGTGAAATTGAGAAAGCAGAAGTAACAGCATAAGCCATGGATGCCATACTGTCTTAACAGTTACAGGCTTACAGCATCACTAATTATCAAAAGATAATGGCTTTATTGCCACATCATTCCAGAACATGTACATTATACAGTTACGGTTGATATCCTTCTTCCTTTACCATATGGTTTCTCTTTTTCTTTTTTTGTCTTCACAGCAAAGATCCTATGTGTGTGTAGCCTACCTATTTATAAAACGTATGACATGAAGTAAACTACCCAAACCAAGTGCATATCAATTGGGGGAATACCCATAGAGACAATTAATTGGCAAAATCAATGTCATTTACGAAAGTTGTCAAGGCATCGAAATACAAGAATCTCTGGAACACTGGTACAAATTTCAAAATAGTAGACAAAGTACATAAATAAGCTATTCAGCAACGAGTAGAACCTTCCTTTACTATCGGTGTCGATAATAATACGATTCTTTGATAGCTGTTCTTGTATTAGAATCACCTGAAAGTCAGATCATTAATATACACAGAAACTAGTTAGAAACTTGTGTGACAAAACTAATCATTTAGAGCTATTACTTTTGGCGACGTAGAATACTAGTCAACATCAAAACAGCAAGACAAGATGGAGAAAAATGCAATATTGTATTAATGTTTTTAGTTACCTTCTCAGTTCCTTTCACAATGAAGTAACCACCAGGATCAAGAGGGCACTCACCTAAGGACACAATGGTGTGTGAACAGCAAGATAAAACGATAATTCTGTCTAAAAAGATAGCTTATTTTTTATAAACAATAAATATCATAAATAGGCTAACCATATCTTGCAAGTTCAGCTTCATCCTTTCCATTCAGAACACAGGCACAACTTCTAAGCATAATAGGCATGTACCCAATGATGAAATTTGACTGAGAAAAATTAAAAAAGGAGGCTAAGTTTTTTTTTTGTAACAGGTACTTGACTAGGATTGGCATATGAATGCAAAATAAGTAAATATTTTTGGTGGGGGCATTTCAACCAGACATTAGATGGGTTACCTTCCCTTCCAGTACATGCTGCTTTCCTACGGTGTATTCAATATCAACCATCACAGGAGCAGAATAGCTGAAGGAAGAAAGGAACATGTTGAGCAAGCATGTTAACTGATAGGTAACAGAGAACTTGTAATAGGCACAAAACATGCACTGGAAAAATGATACTACCAAAGTACCACCAAAATGATCCAAGCTAGTTTGTTTGATGAATCAGCTAATCAAGAACTACATACTGTAGTTTATCTGTCCTAGGACATCTTGGGCACTGAAGTTCCTGCTTTGCCAACATAAATTCTGGCTAATTAAAAAAGGCCACCTCAATCAGAAGGCTAGATAGCTCCGAATCATGCATGCTGAAAGACTCAAGTATGTTGGCAGAAAAGTAACATTTATAGTGCTGTTCACGGTAACCATCTATGATTGCAATCTTGCAGTGGCTAGCTAGAATTATGGCAGGCAAGCATTCTTTCTTCCTTACCCCTCCCTAAATAATTCCTGCTTGCCCATAGTCCTTGCTTATTCTATCTAACTATTTGTCAAGCATTGTGTCCTAGCATCATGAATTCGTGATGGATAAAGATGCTAGCTTGGGCTACCTGTTTCACCAAACTATCCACCATTTGAAGTTATACTGATTGACCGCTTTTTTAAAAGCTAAACAGATATCTATTATTCATATATCTCCAACTCGTGGATAGTTTTCCTTGTCACGGTCAGTTAATTATCGGCACGAATTACAACAGATAGATGGACATGTGGCAATGTGAAGCTTACGTGCGATCAGTAAGGCGGCAAAAATGCGGCGTGACATTCTCAGCTTTAAATTCTACTTGTACGGAGGGCACGCCAACTTTTATATTATTGTACCTACATCAAATCCAACAAAGGAATATGTATATATAAGAGAGAACAATTAAAATACAGTAAAACAGTGCTTGTATAAATTGAAAAGAGCCTTGCCTAAGATAAATGGATGGGTCATTGCGCGCTTCGATCCGGTTGTTTGCCTTGACAATGTTCTTGATTCCTTTGGTGATGAAGTAGTTGAAGGAGTCAATGTGCTCTTTCACAAGACCTCTAACCTAGGGATTCAACCAATCGAACAGGACGAAGGGAGCAGAATCAACACAAACTGGACTGATTGGTAAAAGAATTCCATGGACACAAAGAGCCGTTAAACACTAAAACCCAGTTGGAGTGAGTCCCACCTTGAGGAAGGCGGGGAGGAGCGCGAATTTGTCGACGGGCTTGCTCACCGGCGCAGCCAGCGACCGGTACGTTGGCGCTGGCGGCGCCTTGGGGTCCTTTGCCTCACCGCTGCACCAGCAAAAGGGGGGGGGGGAGATGAAGGAGGAGAAGAATGAATAATTAATAAAAGAAACTGGGGATTTGGAAGCGGGGGCGAGTGTACCCATCCCGGTCGTCGGCGGCGGCGGCGGTCATGGCGACTAGTGTGTATGGGTGGGTATAGGATAGGGTTTTGGAGGGGATTTGAGAATTAGGAGGAGAGGGAGGGGAGGAGGCGGGGGGAGCAACGGAAGAGGGGGCGCCGGAGGAAGAGGAGCGGACGGCGGTGGTGGCGTGGCGGGTTGGAGGGCGCGGCGGCGGCGCAGCGAAGGTGAAGTTTTTTGTGTGGAAATTATATAAGAAGAAGGCTTCGGCTTGGATATTCTTTGGGCCCATTTCTGCCTGCCTCCGGCCCATAATATCAAGTACCTCTCCATGTCTCGCCTAGCTAGTATCCACACGAGCTTGGTAGGTATTCCTTACTCCTTTCGCTGCATACACAGTCGGCCTTTTCTTTGAGCTCATCACTCATAGAGAATAATAAATTCTACATATATCATCCACTAAGTAATGCTTCACTCATCATTCAGAAAAATTATCCTTTGAAAGATCGTCAATGCTTCACTTTTTGCAGATATGTGAGGATATTTGTCTGATTTAGCCGATCATGCATGTCCCCTGACTGCATTACATATATATATACACGACACGACAAGGGAGTATATAACCAGCTTCGATTCACTATATATATATTTGTGCCCCTCAAAATAGCTTTAATTTGTGCTTCTTTACATAAACACTAGTTTTCTCCCTTGCATTAATTGGTTTGAAGTCTTGACTGATGAGCTTCCTTTGTTTACTAATTGTTTGGCCTGGGGACCAAACAATTAGTAAACACGTCTGAAATCTAATTTTTTTTCAGTTCTGTGAAAAAAGAATATTGAAATGAGAAATCCACCTCGCTCCTTGCCATATAGTTGCTGTTGGATAACACGTCTGAAATCTGATTTTTTTTTCAGTTCTGCGAAAAAAAGAATATTGAAACGAGAAATCCAATTATATAAGAAAATCCAACACTCAAAATGTGTAGATGCACGTGGCAACACTCAAAATGATTTTTATCAGCAATATAGTTTCAGTACAATTAATGTCATCATGCATGCATGTATGCCACCAGGGGACACAGAACTATATATACATGTGCAACTGGCCTAGCTATATATATATATATATATATATATAGCTCTAGATCTCTCTCTCTCTCTCACTGTCACACACACAAATTTACACCTGCCAATTGCCATAGTCATTTCCTATTCATCGAGTCATAGCACACACACCCTCACCAAATCCTCCCCAGGCCATCCCATCCATCATCATCACCTTCTTCTTCTTCTTAACCTCCTCGATCTATCCTAGCTCATCATCAAGAACACCACCAGCATCCATATCCGTCACCAAAACCAATCAAGATCCAACAAATTTCAAGAAAAAGCTTCATCCTCCGGCCAATTCTTCCATCTATACAATTCGATCTCCAGTACTTGTCGTTCGGTCTTCTCTCTTCCGGCACCAGCTGAAGGTCACACATTTAACCCTCAGTTTATATATATATACATATGGAGCTGTTCCCCGGGCAGCCGGACCTGGCGCTGCAAATCAGCAGCCGGCCGAGCAGCTCCTCCACGGCGTCCTCACCTCCGGCGGAGCCAACGGCCTGGAGGAGATCGTCGGACTCCGGCGACAACAGAAGCATGGATCACTTCCGCCACCTAGGGTTTTGGCGAGCCACCGACAGCGCCGCGGCCAAAGACACTCCGTCGGCAACCCTGGCAACTTCCGACCACCAACTTCTCTCCTTAGCCACCACCACCACCACTGCAAGTAATCCTACTGCTAGCACCAGTGGCAGTGCTTACAACACTGCAGCTGGCTGCAAGCAGCAGCAGCAAGTTAACAGCCACTCCAACCATTACCACCTGATGAATGCTTTGCTCAAGCCTATAAGGGGAGTCCCTATATACCACCACCACCATCCCTTCCAGCTCCGGTCGGGGCGGCGGAGCGTGCGGGCGCCAAGGATGCGGTGGACGTCCACGCTGCACGCGCGCTTCGTCCACGCCGTCGGGCTCCTAGGCGGCCATGAGAGTATGTGTAGATGCATGTATACGTACTGCTATATATATACGCCGTCGGAGCTAGTGCAAATTCTCACAACAGCAACAATTACAGTACTGCATTTGGTTTGTGGAGCAACTCTTCAAGGTGCTTGCTTGTTCTTTAGTGTCCTTATCGATCTAACCAATAATACATGGGAGTGTCTATTGCCAAGGCGACTGAAATTTTTTTGTCTCTCAGTCACTTGAAGTTGCACTTGAAAGGGGGGCTGTTTTTTTAGAGGGGGCTGTTTTTTTTGGAGGGGGGTGCAGTTTTAGTTGATTGAGAGTGCAACTTCAAGTGACTGAGAGACAAAAAAATTTCAGTCGCCTTGGCAATAGCAAAACCGATAATACATAAAGCTACTAGTACATACCTAGCTAGCTATGTATGTATTTCTACTCCCGGGTATAATTACACCTATGTCGTATCTTACAACGTAGAGAGTATCTCATATAACAGAGGGTATGTACGTGTAGTATACGAGTATTTAAGACCATGTAGGTGGTATGAACAAATTTTTAGAGGTGGTATGTACATTTTTTTAGACATACTTCTTTTTATGTGTGTGTATGGAGGTATTTACAAAATATGCTAAAAAATATGGTCTCCTTTGTAATTTTTTCGTGTAGTTCATATTGGAGTATCCTATAATTAGTATACGAGTATACCTAACGTGATAAAGGAGTATGTTAAGTTTGTTTAGGTGGTATATTAGGGGTGGGAGTAATTACACCCAGGTGTAAAAGGTATTTTTCCTATACACACACACATATACATATACATATATAGTAAAAATAACTAGTGCTTCTTGGTGCCCGGGCACCATAGTCTAAAATATGTATGTATCGTGCGCAAAAAAATTTAAAATTTTTCGGATGTCAAGTTTAACTAGTTTACTAACCAGTTCAAACAAGTTTGAACTAAATTTCGAGTTGTAGTTGCCTTTTTATGATAGTTTGATTGTAGGTATATGCTGATTATATATATAAATTAGCAAAGTATGTGATCTAAATTCGTTCAAAACTTTGAATTTGAGTATATTTTTTCAAACTTATACGTTTCATTTGAATTGTTATAGATGAGTAAGATGACTAGACCTAAGTAGACGACTAAGTAAGTCATTGGTTACTCGATAAAGTTAGATGCAATTCATATGCCCAAATTTAGATGCAATTGATACATTTGAAATCATGGTGTCCAGACACCATGGTGCCCCATTTCATATAATATATAATATTTAAACAAACAGTAAACAAGAACATAAATAGTAAATATGAACATGAATAGTAAAGAACTGAATTTTAAAACATATGCAACACACAAAGAACTGAAATATATTATACAGAATGATAGAACATAAACTTAAAACATAAAAGATAAAAACATAAATTAGAAAGAACATAAGTTTAAAGAAGTAACAACAAGAACTTAAAATGAAATGAAATAAACATAGAACATAAAGAACTTAAGTAAAGAACTTAAAGAACAGAATAGAAAGAACATAAGTAAAGAATATATATAGAACTTAAAACATAAGTAAACAACAGAATATAAAGAAGATAAATAAATAACATAAATAAGAAACAGAGTAAGTAAGAACTTAAAATAAAATGAACAAACTTAAAGTAAAGAGAGTTCTGAGAAGAAAGTCGTTCTAGCGTTCATTCATATACCTTGATAAACAGAAGGAGGAACCTTCTGTGTAGTACACTAGAAACTAGATACAAGTTTTAGTTATACAAACCACACCTGACTCAAAGGTTGAGTCTTTATTTAGGATACATACTACTTATTTACATTAAGTAGTGGAGTGGTAGTGGAGGTGGAGGCTTTGATGGTAGTGGTGGTAGAGGCAATATGCCTTAGAACATGGTGATCTACTCCTAAGTATGTTCCTTATGCTCAGAGCGAGTTGTGAGCAATTGGAGCGAGTGTGGAGCGATGCCTTTGAAGCTTGCCTTCATGCTCTTTATATAAGGGTCGCCACCCCTGGGATAAGCATGGGTAGAGATTCCCCATGATGACGTCTTTTGACCGCCAATATTATTCTTCATGATGACGCTTTACACCTCAGGATGTGTGTGTCTGTGTGTGAAAATTGTCCATACTTCTGGGAGCACATATTACCACTTATCAAATACCGCTTAAATGAACAAGTTATACCTCTCTATCCTTTTGAACATACTTTAATAATGATTATAAGATACTGAAAAATGAGTTCTATGAAAAATTTCATCAAAATTCATCTTTTATAACATAATTTATGTATATACTTCTTTTACATATGGGAAATGATATATAGCAAAAATAAAGTGCTCCGATGAAAATTTTCAACAATGTTGCATTGGAGGATCTTAGAATTTGTGTTTAAGTATACTGAAAGTGATTCAGAAGTAAAACACATTCGTTTTAAGCACATTCGTTTTAAGTGGTATATACATGATCTTAGAAATGAACGTGTCGTGCATCTCCGAGACGTCAAGTCCGCCGGCCGGGCAGCCAAACCTTGAGTTTACGTGCAAGTCCCAATTAGATGTTGCCTTAAAGTCCAAAAGCAAACCAGAAAAAAAAAAGGTTGCATGAGATCTGGACAGTGCCTGGTTTTCGTGGAATTAATCGATAAGCGTGTTTCTGATTTCTGAAGTTCCTTTTTTGTTGAAAGAATCAAAGATATATATATATATGTACCTATGATATGAGCAGATTATCTTCCCTTAGTTAAGAATTAATCGGTTTTCTTTGGGGGGTTGGGGATTCTCTTCTATATTAGCAAACTGAATTTTTAAGTATCTTAATTGAACATACAGCGTCGTATTCATTCCTTAACAATTCCTTAAAACTAAGTGTTACTATATGACCATATCGAGAAAATAAAAACTGCTCCTTTTTCCCTTTTTCTCAGTCCCTCCTTGAAATGAACTCAAATTTTGTCAAATTTTCCAAAACAATAGAATTTTCGTTTTTCTTTGGATCTCTTGATTCTTCAAACTATTCTCCTCTAATCTCAAAGCTCCTAGTCACCATTTCTCTGCCAGCTCAGCCAAAATGGGGGGGAGAAAGAGTGTACACTTTGCTGTCCGAAAATCCGCCGCCGCTCACGCCTATTTTGCCGCCGCCGACCTCTCTCGCGTGACCCTCTCCCCTGCTCCTTTTTCGCCAGCTCACCCCGGGGGACGGCCACCCCGCGCCAGCCCTGCCCTAGGCCACCGTGTCCCTGCTTTTGCCACCGTCGGCCCTCTCCGCTTGCGCCACCGCCGCCTCGAACTTTCTCGAGCATGCCACCTCTCTCGGGTGGATAGAGCTCCCTGCGACCCTATCCTCTTCCGCCCTGGCAACCCTAGCCGGCCCGAGACGTGGCGCATCGCCGGCCGCTCATTGTCGCCGCCCCTATCCGTTTTTCGGCCAAACCGAGCCGCACTGCCATACTTCGCCTATTTATGCAATTGAATCCTCCGCGATAAACTCGGCAACCCCACGAAGCCACCCGAACACCCCATCGACCCCTAGCCGTCTCCATTGCCGGTAATAGCCGAAAATCCCAAATTCTAGCCCTAACTCAATGTCGGTCATCCACCCCTTTGTTTTCCAATTCCTTTCGCCTATAGCTTCACCATGACCTTAGACACAACCCCAAACCGCCGCGCTAGTTCCCCGGCCACCCTACTTCTCCGGCAACAAAAGCCTCTCCATCCCCAAAACCGGCCACCGTGGCCGGCCATAACCAAGCCACCCTAGCTTCGGCCAAACCTTTCCCAAGCTTATCTAAGCCCTAGTGATGCTCTAGTTCCGGCCAAACCGCCCGATTAAACCCTAGTTCTCCCAAGATTGCAAAATCGGCCGCAAAGAGGAGGAGCTCGCCGCCGGCGATTGCCACCTCCATCGGAACCCTAACCACCAAAAACGGAATCTCCACTCCACCACGAGTCCATTCATACCCTCGAAGCCCGTCGCAAATGTCCCTAGCTCCGCCGACAACCGCTGCCTCTCTCCTCTTTTCGCAGTGGTGGTCGGTTGGGAAGATGAACAGCCCGACCAAGATCGCTCACCCGGCCGAGCCCTTGGTCGCGCCGCGTCCGACCGCGACCGCTTCGATCCGACCGAGCCGCCTGCACGGCCGCACCCCGCTGCCGTTCGGTCGCGCTGCATCACCCCGCCCGCACCCGACTCGCTCCGAGCGAGCGCCCGCCGACCGCGCCACCCGACCGCCGCCGCTTTGTCCCATGGCCTTGCGCCGACCGAAACTGTCATGCCAGCCGACCGAGCCAGCCGAGCTCTACTGAAGTCGCGCCCGCCGGCCGCGCCATTCCACCCGACCCGAGCCGCTCCGACTTGGTTGAGTCCGATCAAGTCGCCCGCACCCGATGCGTCTGGTTCGAGTCCGAGGAATAGTGTTGAGCCCGATGAATAGTAAACCCTAGAAAAATTCAGAAAAATCCAGAAAAATCCAAAAAAATAAGTTTATACCCATTTTGACCGTTTCGAGCCCGCAAACCCAAATATCAGGCCCATTTCCCCATAAAACCCTCCTATAAGCCCAAAACCTCATTTCTTTGAATTTTTCAGATTTTCTTTCTTTATTTTATTTCCTTATTCCTAGCCCAAACCTTCGGGCATGGAATTAATATATTTTAATTTGTATTGTGTTAGCTTCGGACGCCGGAGGATCTCAAGAGCTGGAAGGAGAAGATCAGGTCCAAGCCCAATTTTCTGGAGAGTACGAGTTAGTCGAGATCTTAGACACGCAAGGCAAGTTACGCATCCTTGATCATGTTGAACCCGTAATTGCTTTATTTATTTATTTAATTTGTAATTTCATTATGTTATTTTTCAAGTCAATATTTTGGGTAAAATTTATATTAGAATGACATGATATTAGTTATGCCCTACCACCTGAAAAAGCCCCGATTAATTTGATGGACATACTTACCTTGAAAGACATAGTAAAAATAAATATAATAGTTAAGTAAACATGGTAGTTTAGGAACACACCAAAATATTTTCGCTGTTAAGGATTTTATTATTTGTTTAGAATTTTGAAAAGTTGGGCTGGGTAGCGAGGATCACAGAGGTGAATCCGAAGACCTTACCTTAGGGTGGAGGCTTGGTTGAGGAATGGTGGCAGTGCCGCGGGCGCTGAATATGGGTTTGTGTATGTTTATGGCCTCAGTGAAAAATATAAGGACTAGACCCTTATGCTGAGTAAAAGAACATAGTACTCGCCCAACCACAAGCGTTGACTTGGTCAAACCTGGTTTAGTAACTGCTCAAGTTCGATTGAACCTCTGCAACTGGTTGGGGGAGTCGGAGGGTGAGTTGTATGGGAGGTGGTTAACCATACAACAGTAGGACCGCTATGAGTCGGAGGAGATCCGTGGGGTCATCCGAGCTCATGGGGATCAAGAACCCATCAAGGGGGACTATATAAAGAATTGAGCAGTGAACAACTTTGTTTTCTTAACTCTTTGGTCGGAGTTAAGAGATCTTGTGGGTAAAGCAGGGCAGCTCTGCAGAGTCATAAAATGATGGTATTCGAATACGCCGTGCTTCCGGTAAATGAAGCTATGTTTGATGGGTGATTCCAGTAACAAAACATAAGTAGATTTGATAATGGTTTGGTAATGTTGAAGGCTAATAATCACGCTTGAAAACCCCTGTTTACTTTAATGAAGTTACTTTCATGTCTTTAATTGATTTTCAACTATATCTGCATCCACACAAAATAATAAACATGTGTCCCTCTATCTTGATATGCCATGCATATAGTTATTGATAAGCTCCGCGTGACTTGCTGAGTACGGTAGTTGTACTCATACTTGCTAAAACATAAACGGAATCTGCCAACTTTGAGGAGCCATGCGAAGATGATGAGATGGCATTCTATGAAGTGGAAGAAGCTTGGGAATAGGGTCATCCTGCACTAGAGCATGCCTATGGTATCTTTTTGCTGTGATGTAAATTAGGCCTTTGGCCCTACTGTGAGTCTTGGCTTTAAGCCTTTATAATGCAATAAAGTCGACTTTTGTTCTTGAGCTTGTGTTGGCAATGTTATACACTCGATGGATGTCCTCGCAATGAACAATCTCAGGCGATTCTGAGGGTTTCATAACGCCCCGTAAATGGGGTGTTACAGAGTGGTATCAGAGCCTACTTGCTCGACTGTAGGAGACCCTAAGTGCACTAGGAAATATTTCCAAAAAAAATTATTTTGGATATAAAAAAAGATTTGTCTAAAATTTTAGTAATATTTCTATATATATCTTTTTCTCATCTATGCTGGTCTTATTTTGATTAATTTTTATTTTCCAAAAATATTTATGTCCACCCTTATCTAATCTCAAAATTTGGTGTTTTACAGATGCCGCATCATGTTTTTCCCAACCCAGAGGAAGAGGAGTGGTGTTCCTCTGGTGACTCCACTACGGATCATAGAGTTTAGAGTTGAGTTACGCTAGGGTAGTCAGAACCTTTTTGCAGTAGTAAGTTTTGATGTGATGAAATAAGTTGTGGTATGGACTTTGTAAGACAGTATGTACCCAACTTATGTGTGAATAAATAAAGAGTACTTTGTTTTAAATAATAATTTGTTTGCTATCAGTATCTTTAGTCTACCCCTTCAACTCTCAATCTTTCTAATTCACTCTGGCATCCTCATCTATTTCATTCTAATCTTACCCTAAGTCCGAATTCTTACTTACCTATCTGATTTTCTAAAAACTCGCTACAGATCTGAACTTCTAAATCCCATCAAAGCAAACAAGATGTCAGGAAATGGAGAAGGATCTCAGGGACAGGACAGTCCTCGTCAGAGAGAAGGATCGCAGCTTAGCTTAGCAGACATTTTAGTAAATAAGAAAGAAAACAGATACCAAGCAGAATTAAATCAAACCCGCATAATGGAGCAGCATGCCAGGCTGTTAGAACAGATTGCTGTAAGAAATGGAGGTAACAATCAACCAGGAACGCCTGTGCAGTCAAAATGGGCAGATTTTCAGAAGACGAGACCTCCAGTCTTTTTTTCTTCACCTGACCCTATGGTAGCTGAAGACTGGTTCAGAGATGTGGAAAGGAAGCTAAACACTATTCAGTGTAATGACAAGGAAAAGGTCTTATATGCCTCTCATCAGTTACAAGGCCCAGCTGCAGCATGGTGGGTAAACTATCAGACTATGAGTGAAGACAGGGAGATCACCTGGAAGGAATTTGAAGATTCATTCCGTCAAGCCCATGTACCTGCAGGAGTCATTGAAGCCAAGCGTCGAGAATTTCTAGCATTAAAACAAGGAGGACGAACAGTCACAGAATAACTTCACCAGTTTAATACATTGGCCAGATATGCCCCTGATGAAGCAAGGACTGAGGAGAAAAAGGATGGAAGTCAGAGGATGTGTGTGGATTATCGAGGATTGAACGTAGTGACTATTAAACATAAATATCCTTTGCCAAGAATAGATGATTTGTTTGACCAGCTCAAAGGAGCCAAAGTATTCTCAAAAATTGATCTAAGATCCGGATATCATCAGCTTAAGATCCGAGAGCAGGACCGTGAGAAGACTGCCTTCACCACAAGATACGGATTATTTGAGTTCACAGTAGTACCATTTGGTTTGACAAATGCACCGGCCTATTTTATGAACCTGATGAATATGGTATATATGGAGCAGTTAGATCGTTTTGTGATAGTATTCATCGATGACATATTAATATAGTCCAAGACAGAAGAAGAACATCGTCAACATCTGCATGTTGCTTTGATGTAAATCCTGCACTCGAGCATGCCTGTGGTATCTTTTTGCTGTGATGTAAATTAGGCCTTTGGCCCTACTGTGAGTCTTGGCTTTAAGCCTTTATAATGCAATAAAGTCGACTTTTGTTCTTGAGCTTGTGTTGGCAATGTTATACACTCGATGGATGTCCTCGCAATGAACAATCACGGCGATTCTGAGGGTTTCATAACGCTCCCAGAAATGGGGGTGTTACACTCCTCTTTCTGACGCTCAGGATTCTCCTGTAAGGCTTGCCATTGCTAGCCATATATGCTGAGGCACGAGCATTATGTATTGCACTTTTAACTAGGTTATTATTAGATCATATGGTTAGATCTAGAATTTTCGGTGATGAATAATTGTTAACATTGGTTGTGATATTACTTGTGGTGTGTTGTGTGTGTATGGACTGATATTGGTTAAGTTAGAGAGAACTTATGCCGGAAATATATTCTTTGGTCTTTGCATGTGCAGGTTGGGCGTGGAGACGATCATGATTTGGTGATGAGGAGGACCGGGACTAAGAGGGGAAAATCTGAGGTCTAGACGGTCGAGGATGTCACCAGTTAGTCGGGTTCACGCTGGAGCACGTGGAGATCAAAGGTGGATGGTGCGTGGAGAGGCTACGAGAGGTGCGGTCTTATAGGCTTCGACACGTGACGAGTTGAAAAGTTGGAATTTTAGAAAACCCATGTTAGGAAGGGTTTCGGGTCCCTTATTTGTTAGAATTAGATTAAAACTCATGGGCTTAAAATAAGCTCGGGTTTTGGGTCCTAGACTATAAATAGAGATGCGGTTGAAGGTTAATCCCGTGGTTTTTGAAGATACTAATTTCGTACTAGAGTTTAAGGGTGCCAAGATGACACTTGTAGCTACATGATTCTGTAATAAAATATAGTTACGAGAGGTACAGTCCTAGAGGCTTCGACACGTGACGAGTTGAAAAAGTTGGAATTTTAGAAAACCTCTGTTAGGAAGAGTTTGGAGTTCCTTATTTGTTAGAATTAGATTAAAACTTATGGGCTTAAAATAAGCTCAGGTTTTGGATCAGTAGGGTCACTTTGGATTGCAGGAAATGAAAAATGCAGAAATAGAAATAATACTGGAATGGTATAGGAATGTCGGTGCAATCATACAGAAACATAAAATAGAGGAATGGTTTAAAAGTGGTGTTTGGACGCTGCACAGGAATTTGATGAGAGAGAGAGGGTGCATACAAGACACAAAGGAATTTTTCTCTGAGGTTCAACCTCATGTTAGAATCCTCCAAAATTCCTATAGAATAAGTCAATTTCATAGGGATTTCATAAAGATTTTATGAGCTCAATCCTTTGTTCTAAAGGCCTATATAGGAAATTTTCCTATAGAATTGAATTCCTTCAAAATTCCTACAAAAATCCTAAGGCGGCCAAACGAACCTAAGAAAAGCAGAGCATTAAAGCAAGCAGAGGGCCTGTTTGGCAAGTCACAAGCCGGTCGGCTTTTGGCTTTTACTACAGTACCTAACTTTCAAGCGAAATATTTTCTCAAGACGGGGTCTACAAGTTAAACGTAGTACACGTTAAAAGTCCAACATATGTACCAGCCAAAATCGTAAATGAGTATCGGTCTCTCCGTAATCTGTACCGTAAACAGCTAAAATTCAAAAATTTCAGCCAAAATCCATAAACCACAGCCAAAAAGAACAGACCTTCGAGCAATGGGCTTTTCACTTGGATATGAAGGTGCAAAGGTTAGAGCCCTAGCTACACCCAGGTGACTGAACGATAAAAGAGGTAACCTCCATTTCTTTCCAGAGAGAGAAGAGAGCTCTGTTATTGTCACACATGAAGCTGCCTTCTTTCAGCTTTAAAGGGTGTGCACGCAGTTGGGACCTTTCGGCCCTGTTCGGCAGCCCACAAGCTGGCCGACTTTTCGCAGCCGCTACAGTACCTAACTTTTAAACGGAGTATTTTTTCAAGACGGGGCCTACAAGTTAAACATAGTACACATTAAAAGCTTAACATTTGTACCAGCCAAAATCGCAAATGAGTATCGATCTCTCCGTAATCTATACCGTAAACAGCCAAAATTCAAAAATTTTAGCCAAAAGTCATAAGCCGCAACCAAAAAGAACATGCCCTTCATCTTACTCCAATGGCCTAAGCTTAGCTTCTTCATTTCGTTTTTTTGGTTTTTCAATTTTTTCTCCCTCTTATTTCTTTACATTGTTCCAAATATATAACGGTGTTTTTCAAATTTTCTCATTTTTACTATTTTTTATTTTTAACTAAGAAAAAATTAACAATTAATACAATGCATTTACAAAAAAAACTACAGGAAAAGTAAAAAAGACACGGCGAAGTCTGACATTGACCCGACCACGAGTAATGTACGTACATGTGGAGTGGAGAACTGCAAATGAGTGAAGTCTGACAATGACGAGTCTGATATACGTAGAGATAGTTCAGGGGACTACAAATGAGTGAAGATGTGATGACTGATCACTAGGCACTACGGGCTATGTGTCAAAGCATATAGAGATGCTTTGAGGTGAAGGTGAAGACAGAGTCAAAGAAAGGTGCAAAGAAGCTTCATCGAGGATATTTTGTTAGTTGATCAAATATTTGATTGGTGCCTTGATCAAAACCGTGACGCGGAGAGGCGTAAAGGAGAAGTGATTTGGTCAAAGAGAGCTTAAATTAATAAGTGGATCAATCCCTAAATGGTTAGCGGGTTAATTCTTGTAAACGCTTTGAGAAGCGTGTGTGAGCTCAATTTCAACTTTTTCCTTTTCCCTATTTCCCCATCTTTTTCCTTTTTTGCTTCCTTGCCCTTTTTTCTCCTCTCTTTTTCTTCTTCTCTCTTCTCTATCCTCTCCTTTTCTTTTCCTGTGTTGTGTTGGTGCCTCAGTTCGCTCATTGTGCCATTTCTTCTCCCGGTCTTGTCTCTCTCCCTCCCTCTCACCAGTTCACCATCGCTGCCCCGTCCCCCTCCACCATGCCGCCACCGCAACCCATCGTCGTTTAGATATGCGCCTCTGCTACTCCCCCTCTGTCATGCTGGTCCTCATTGTGTTGGCCTCGTCCGTCACTCATCCATTGCCTCGCTGCTCAACCTCCCCCACCTCTGCTCCTCTCGCTCCACAGCACCACCGCAGCAAGCTGTCGCCATCCAGATCTACGCCTCTGCTCCTCCCCCTCCACCGTACCACCGTCGCTCGTCGGTCCTCATTGTGTCGGCCTATTTCACCGCCCGTCCACCGCCCTACCACTGTCGCTCAGCCTCTCTCTTCCACCGCTCCTCTTCCTTATCTTCCGCGTCGCTACCACTCCTTCCCAGTTTTCCTATCGCGCCCTCCTTTTTCCCTCTGCCTCCCCGTCCTCCCCCTGTGTCGACCACCCCTTCCCTCTCCCTTTCACCACTCCATGTCTAAGTTCGGGTCATTTGGATTTGATTCCGACATAGCCACCTCCCCACTTGCACTAGAGCGGTCGTCACTCCGTATTCTCATCGTTCTACGTTTGTGGGAATTCGAGCTCATGATCGAGTGGTGAGAAAGCATGCTCTACAACCCTAATGCCCGCCTGGGAGCTCTAGCTTGCTCGCATGAGTTCCACGTCAACCCGTGCTGTAGTTCCCGCCTTCATGGTGGGCGGGAACGACGTTAGTGTCTAACCACAGTGACAGGAACATAGCGGAGGTGGCCGAGCGAGAAGCCATAGCAGGCGTGGTCGTGGCTGAGCGAGGGGCCACAACGGGCGTGGATGTGGCTGAGCAAAGCTCGATGGTGGTGGCACTAGAGATGAAAGGTACAAACACAACATGAAGAAGATGAAGATAGCGGCTGTCATCGCCATTATCATCACCGCTGCCTATAGATCCACAAGATTAGGCCTAGACTAGCATAACACAACGATAATCTATCATACCCTAGATCATGTCTGAGCATCGGCATTACATGACATAATGAGATGACTGAAACCTACCATGACTGAAACCTACCATGACATGCCAACACAGCCCAACCGCAGGTCTACTTCTCTCACTTCTCTGCCACACTCCTGTCGTTTTGGTTGTCAGCCCAAAAGCTGTGCGTTTATTACAAATCAGCCCCTGGCTGTGCGGCTCGCAGCCGAAAGCCGAAATCTCCTTCCTATTGGTCTATACAAGTTCTTTCCGCTCGCTCTCCAATCCGTGGTGTCCTACCACCTACCAGTCTGCAAGAGATTCTAGGTGGCCAGGCGAGATCTCCTCCAGCAGACCTCGGAAAGGTCAGTTTGGTGGTGGAAAGATTGGGTTTTGATTCTACTTCCTGCAGATTTTTGTTTCCAGCGCAATTGAAGCCACGGATGCACACGGCGGTAAAGATTGAGTTCTTGCTTTTGCACTTCTTGCGAGCCAACAAAGGCAGTGATTTAATTTGGGCTGAGAGGGGATTTTGATCCGTGCACTGTCTTTTTGGGAAGGTTCGGTCTCTTGTTCCGTGTCGAGCTGATTTGGTGCTCTAAAAAGAGGCAACTTTGTGATTTGAGCTGAAAATGATTCATTCAGCTTCGTGGTGATGAGGACGTAGGAGGAGAAGTTGTATACGGGCAGAAAGGTGCTTTGGGGGGAGAGAGAGAGATGGCGGAGGCGGAGACAATGGATGGCGGCAGCTGGCAGGACATGCTGAGGAGGATTCTCCCTCCGGGCACTCCCATCCCCGAGGCGCCGGCCAACCTCGACTACTCCATCGCTCTCGAGTACGACGGCCCGCCGGTGTCCTATGAGCTCCCCAGGGTGGACCCTGTGGAGATCACAACAATCCCAACGGCGGACCCGGTGTCTGGTCCCCAGACGCTAGGGAATGGAGGATTGCCGGTGGCGCCGGTTGTGGAGCCAATCCCCCTCCCAGTGTCTCGGATTGCTCGGTGCGCAGAGCCGGTGTCCGTGCAAGTTGGTGGCAGCTCAGAGTCGGTCAATTCGGTCCTGCAGAATGAGGAGTTTGATGATGATGACGATTCCCGCTCACAGTCGCATGATTCAGCACAGAGTTCACCAGGGCCGCAGAATAGGCCCGAAGTGCAGGAGGGGAGGAGAGCTCCGATGGTGACCTTTGGGTTCACGCCGGACAGCAAGTATGGGAGCAAGGAGTTCGAGGAGATGTCGGGACAGTACGAGGCGGTCACGAAGAAGGAGAAGAGGAGAAGGGCATGTTATCGGTGTGGGAAGAGGAAGTGGGAGAGCAAGGAGACTTGTTTTGTCTGTGATGCAAGGTATTGTGGCTACTGTGTGCTGAGGATGATGGGCTCAATGCCAGAAGGGCGGAAGTGCGTTACTTGCATCGGCCGGCCAATCGATGAGTCTAAGAGGTCAAAGCTAGGGAAGAACTCGAGGACACTCTCGCGGTTGCTCAGCCCATTGGAAGTAAGGCAAATCTTGAAAGCTGAGAAGGAGTGCCAAGCAAATCAGCTTCGACCTGAGCAACTTATTGTGAACGGCTGCCCGTTGAGGCCGGAAGAGTTGACAGAGCTGCTTAGTTGCGCGGCCTCCTCAGAAACTGAAGCCTGGAAAGTATTGGTACGACAAGGAGTCAGGCTTATGGGGAAAGGTAAATTCACCAAAACATTAAGAACACAGCTTATGTATAGGTTGAACTAAATTTGTGCTAATAAAATTGTTTTGTTCTGATAGGAAGGAGAAAAACCAGACAGGATTATTAGCTCTAACCTCAATTTTACTGGGAAGCTTCAGGCCAATGCTAGTAATGGCAACACCCAGGTTTATATAAATGGAAGGCAAATAACAAAGATTGAGCTGAAAATTTTGAGGGTACAAATCTTTACATTTCTATTGCTCTAACATCTTCTCTTGCTATTGGCCAAGCATTCTTATATTCTTCTAGGGCTGCTTGTAGATAGTCCTTTGGCGGAAATCATGAGGGAGAAAAGTTAGGTGCCCCCCAACTGTTAAGTCCTTTGGCCCAGCTATAAAGATCTAAGATATGACCCACTGCATTCAGAAGAGATATTTTAGTGTCTGAACTATTCCTTGCAACTGCATTTATTTTTCGTTTGTGGTTCAAAGTCTGTAGCAGCGCATATAGTGTGTTTGAATTTCACTTACCATAAGTATCTTATAAGCTTTTTATTGTCAACAATCCACAAAGTTCTGATTGTTATTTCAAGTGATAGTTTATTTTGTCACGAGAAATTTTACAATGTACACCTACTTTTACTTAGATTCCCATTTCACATAATCTGATGGTTGATAGCAGATCATACTAAACTATGTCAAGGCTAATAATGAGGTCTTACCGTAGATAACTAAGAAAGTCACAACATCAGACAAGGAAATGGGTGATAATGATTATTAATGTTTGTTTCATGCACCAATATGATCTGATACCGTGAGACATGAGCCATTTTTTCACTTCAAGTAGAAAGTAGAAACCTTTTGTACCTATTGAACACATTATATTAGTTGACTTGAAATATGAGTTTTTCTGCCATTTATTTTGAAATATTCAGATTCTGCACTTTGCTGTTTTAACAGTGACCACCACAAATTAAAAGATTCAGATATTGATTACTAAGATACTTTAAATTTAAATATTATAAAAGAACACTTTTTGGTGTAACCGGTTCGTTTTGTGATATTGTCATGTGACACGATAAAGACTCTACTGGCATATTCCTTTTAAGACTTTCCAGTTCATTACAAATTAGGAAATTTTCCTAAATGCAATTTTTTTTTTCCATTCCAGAGAGCACGCTATTAATTCATCAATCGAAAGTTCCTTTTAGCTAGGACTGGTAAGGCACTAGTAGGTAATGCTCTATTTTAGCTAAAACTGAGCCCTTCAATTATCGGCCAAGATATAGAGAGTCCTTTTACCTCCAGAGGCAAGGGTGCACCCTCAAATAGCTATTTTGTCACATCATTTGCATTATGCTTGCAGGTTGCAAATGTTCAGTGTCCCCGTGATACTCATTTTTGGGTTTATGATGATGGTCGGTATGAGGAAGAAGGACAAAACAACATCAAAGGAAAAATATGGGAGTCAGTATGTATCTTGGTTAAAAGGAATTCCATTCTGTTGTTATTTCTTTGAAAACATAAACTAGGTGTGGTTATTCCTGACAAATTTCTTTTTTTATGACCAGGCTTTGACACGTTTTGCATGCGCATTATTTTCACTACCTGTGCCTCCTGGGAACTCTAATGGAACCAGGGATGAAGTTCCCTATTCAGCGAGAACTGTCCCTGATTACTTGGACCAGAAAAGAACCCAAAAGCTGCTGCTTCTTGGACCACCTGGTGCTGGTACGAGCACTATTTTTAAGCAGGTCTGATCTGATATCATTCACTAATGCCTTGAGATCTATCAACTCTGGGGATGTAATTATCTGTGGTTGGCCCTGTAATTATCTGTGCGATGTAGAAGCCCTTTGAATTTCAGTAGTGATTACTTGTAGCCGATGACCCATGTCTGTTTAATGTCAGATCCCTTCCACAGACCAGAGATGGGCTATGTTGTTTTGTATAGTGCAATCACCAGGATTATGTTCTTAAGCATAAAACTTGGAAGTATTTACAGAGTTTCCACATGTCATGATTCATTCTGCGGAGTTGTGTTGTCTCTACCTGGCAATGGTGTGCATACTTTGTATCCCGTACTAGTTCTTGCATGTTTCATGTTGATATGTTTCTTTTTTGGTTTTATGTATCAGGCTAAGTACTTGTATGGGACAGGGTTCGCCGAAGAAGAACTTGATGGTATCAAAATGATGATCCAAAGCAATATGTTCAAGTATCTTGGAATTTTGCTAGAGGGCCGTGAGCGTTTCGAGGAAGAGGCTTTGTCTAGATTAAATTACACAATTCCAGATGATGAAAAAACCCAACAGGGTAACATGGTCAAGCCATTTGCTCTGGTGTTTGTTTTGTCAGGCACAAATGCTGTATTGTTGAGCTTCTTCTTTTTTTGATGCAGATGAAAATAAAGCTAATGGTTCAAATTCATGTATATACTCGATAAATGCAAGGCTGAAGAAATTCTCAGATTGGCTTTTGGATATCATAGCAATGGGTGATCTAGATGCATTCTTCCCTGCTGCAACACGTGAATATGCTCCATTTGTTGATGAGATGTGGAAGGACCCTGCCATACAAGAAACATATAAAAGAAAGGAAGAATTACATTTTCTCCCTGATGTTGCCGAGTACTTCTTGAGCAGGGTATAAACTGAGAGCTTTTGAATTAATATAGTTCCACCTTTGATAAGATGGCATTATGAGTTTAGTCTATTTGTAATCTGCATCTAACTATATTTGCTAGATTCTCACTTTCTGTTACAGCAATTTATTAATTCCAGAACATATGCTAGTCTTACTTATTCACAATGACAACAGTTTGAATTATTCAGCACAGCGTGGCTATTCTCATGTTGAGGCCATCTTTTAAGGATTGCTAATCTCCTTTCCAGATCTCTTGTTTTTGTATTTTTCTTGTGCCGCTATATATAAGACGTTTTTGTTCTTTTGGTGTTGGCAAAGTTAGTTCGTATCATGTACAGTTGATTTTTATTTAAAGTTGTTCAACCGACTTGTCCTATGTATGGCATCTCCTTGCAGGCCACTGAGGTATCGAGCAATGAGTATGAACCTTCAGAGAGAGATGTGATCTTTGCTGAAGGAGTAACACAAGGGAATGGGTTGGCTTTCATTGAGTTCAGCCTTGATGAACGCAGCCCCATGTCGGAACCTTACATTGACAACCCTGAGACACACTCACAGCCTCTTACCAAGTAATCTCTTAGCCTCCTCCATGCCTTGTGCAAACTGCATCTAGGTCATGCACACTTAATATTCTTATATGTTATGCTCCTCAGGTATCAGCTGATTAGAGTAAGTGCGAAGGGCATGAATGATGGCTGCAAGTGGGTGGAAATGTTTGAGGATGTCTGCATGGTGATATTCTGCGTAGCGCTCAGCGACTATGACCAGTTGGGACCCCCTGTAAATGGCAACAGCCGGCCTCTTCTGAACAAGATGATGCAAAGCAAAGAGCTATTTGAGGCTACAATCCGGTATGCTAATCTTTTTCATTGGAAATTACATTCAGACATGGTACATAACTACAAATCTTGGTGTTGGTATTGTCGTCTTCAAAACGAAAACCGTCTTGAATGATGGATTTTGAATCATCAATTTTTTCACTTGTGTGGAGCCAGGCAGCCGTGCTTCTGCGATACGCCTTTTGTTCTGGTGCTCAATAAGTACGACATTTTCGAGGAGAAGATAAACCGTGCGCCCCTCTCGAGGTGCGAGTGGTTCAACGACTTCTGCCCAGTGCGGACGCAGCACAACAGCCAGTCACTGGCCCAGCAGGCATTCTACTACATGGCAATGAAGTTCAAGGACCTGTACTCTGCCCACACAAACCGGAAGCTTTTTGTGTGGCAGGCTCGCGCCCGTGACCGGCATACGGTGGACGAAGCGTTCAAGTACATGAGGGAGGTTCTCAAGTGGGAAGAGGAGAAGGACGAGAAGTACGGCCAGGACGAGTCCTTCTTCAGCACAACTGAAATGAGCTCCTCCCCTTTCATCAGAGCGGAATGAAATAACTCTAGATTTCATTTCGCCCCGTACAAAAACCATTGATGGTTGTATATTGATTTTACAGCTTATTCTGATGGAAATTGTTGGTGTATTTAATCTCAAGAGAAGAGGTTCTGTTAATGCGTTGGGTTGGGATGTACTGATCTTCCCGACAAATAGAAAGAAAAAGAATCGTTTGACCCCGAAAGACCTGAACATCCCCGGCGGATGTGAGGGTGAAGATCCATCCGTGTACGTCGTTCACAGTTCACGACGGCTTTTTGCTGATCTCGTAGCTTGCTTTTGAAACTGAAGGGAAGTCGAAGTGCTAGGGATGGACACACACGTAACAAGAACATAGCTCTTTTATTTCTGCGATTGCACGTTCTATGAGGACAGAAATATGTAGCTAAAATATCCAGTGAAACTAATCCTCGTACATTTTCCAAGACTCTTATCAATTGCTCACAGTTCAGCCATTTTGGACTACTGACTACAAACGGCAGTCACTCAAAGCGAGTTCACAGATTTGCCGCCACCTTGACGCAACAATAGCACAAAATTCTTTCTCGAAAAACGATGATAATTCTGCCTCCAACGTAACACAGCTGCCGCGAGAACGGGAAAACAGAGCTCTTCTCCTAAATTAGAATCCATAACCTGATCATACAACGAAAAACAAGTTACCAAGACATTCTGGTGCTTTCTGAAGAACGAATAGCAGATGAAGATGAGCAGAGATTCTCTCATGTACCTGAACCGCCCATTGGATTTCCAGCAGGTGCCTGCTCAGGCACTTTGATGTCAACGACAACAGCATCAGAAGTGAGGAAAGTTTTCGCCACCGACGCAGCATGCTCCAAGCAACACCTCACCACCTGTGTGTGCAAAAGCACATATTTATGGGCTCAATGCTTGTGCAGATAAAGGAGAGCGTACAAAATCTTTGGTTGCAATGAAAGGAGGGAAGAAAGCCCCCCCTCCCAAACAAGGTTTCATCAAACTGGTGGCGGGCTGGCACTTAATGGTTCGGCGTGATCACAGGCAGCTGCGGCTCACAGCAACCAGACTCGACCAAGAAAAAAAAAGGCAAAAACACTCGACCTAGTCACTTTCCAGCTAAACATAATAGAGTCCAGGCCTCCAGGGTATAAATATACTTTTCTCTTAATTGAAAAATGTTCTAAAACAACGTGTTCAGACGAAAGAATCAGTTACATGTGATGACCAAGCGAACATTCCTTGCAGAAACATACCTTGGTGGGATCAATAATACCAGCAGCCATCAAATCCTCGTACTTTCCTGTAGCGGCATTGTAACCATACTTGAAGTTGTCAGTGGCAAGGACCTGAATGAAGAAATGTTCCAAATTTGTTACGCACAAGCTGCAGAATCACTCATTAATATTTGACAAACAAATTTGAGCTTGAACCTTCTCGGTAACCACACTTCCATTAACACCAGCATTTTTCGCAATCAATTTAAGTGGGTAGCTCAAGGACTTCCTTACAATTTCAGCGCCAACCTTGAAAGGCAAAAGGACAATTAGTTCATTATTGGCACAAGAAAACGGGCCCTTGAACCAAGTATAGCATGAACTGATAAAATAATGATGAAAACTTTGGGAAAGAGGATCTCATTCATTTTCCCCCCTACCTTCTGTTCATCATTCTCAAGGGTTTCTATGATGGCATCAACTTTTGATGCAAGCCTTAAAAGGGTACAACCACCACCGACAACAATACCTTCCTCAACAGCCGCCTGGCCACGACACAAGCAGTCATGGTACACAGGTACAATCAACACAATATTACAGTGCATCAGAAGGCTTTATGAATGACGACACACAGGTACACAATCGCAAAAATCAATTGGACTTCAGCTAGAAGAAAGCATTACCTTTGTTGCATTCAGTGCGTCTTCAACCCTCAGTTTCTTTTCCTTAAGCTCAGTTTCGGTCTGTGCTCCTACCTACAAAAAAAGAGGTGTCATTTTGTAGCTGTTATCCTTTGCTAATGCAGACTAATGAACCACCACGTGCCCCTCTGCAATTGCAGCCTAGTACATCAACAGGTATCTCAGTTTTAAACATCAGCAATACCTGAATGACAGCAACACCACCAGAGAGTTTAGCTATCCTCTCGTTTAGCTTTTCTTTTTCATATTCCTGTTCAGAAGCCTGCAAAATTAAAGTTTTGGAACGAAGCATTAGTGTTTTTTCATCCACGTCCAAGGTGACTTACCAACATGTGCAAGACAAACAAATAGAACTATCCGTGCTCGAAAATCAGGGCAGCCAAAAGAGACTGGACAAACAGAGAAGAAGAACCACGAGAAAAGCAAGAATAAAGATGATTCGGCAAATAGGAGTCAAAAACATAGGATATAAAATTTTGCACAATACAAACCTCAATCTGGTTCTTGATTTGTGCCACCCTTTTGTTAACTTCCTCCTGTGTAGTACCATCTCCAACTATCGTTGTTGAATCCTTAGTAACTACAACCTTGGCAGCGGTTCCTAGGACTTCTTTGTCTGCTTTGTCCAGGGACAATCCAACTTCTTCTCTGATGACAGTACCTGCACGAAGGATGACCTTCTATAAAGTGAACAAGTATCACAAATAGACGCATCATTTCATACCAAAGATATTCACCTCCAGTCAGAGTAGCAATATCATCCAGGTATTGACTCTTGCGCTCTCCAAAACCAGGGGCTTTTATAGCAGCAATCTTCAATGCACCTCTAAGCCTATTGACCACAAGGGTTGCAAGAGCTTCCTGCTCAATATCCTCCGCGATTATTAGAATTGGATATCCACCTCTAATAGCGTCCTCCATAATAGTAATAAGATCTCTGGCGTTGTTAATTTTCTTGTCCACAAGAAGCAGCTGGGTGATAGAATAAATATCAGCTTAAGAGTACAGAACTCATGAAGATGGTGATTACTGATTACTGCACAATTTAGAGTACACAAGCTAGAGTGCATCAGACCTTGCAATTCTCATACTCCACTGACATCTTTTCACTGTCAGTTACAAAGTAGGGAGAAATATAGCCGCGATCAAATTGCATCCCTTCGACAACATAGAGGTTATTTTCAGCACTCTTTCCTTCTTCAAGTGTGACCACCCCCTGCCGCCCAACCTTGCTCATAGCCTCAGCTATCATGTTGCCAATTTCGTAATTATTTCCAGCACTTACTGCAGCAACATCAGCAAGCTCACTATCTTCAACCTGCAGTGTTGAATGCAATCCGACATTTTCGAATAAAAAGTGATGCTCTTGAAAATGAATAAGATTCAAATGGGAATTTCATGCTCCTAAAAAGAATTGACTGTTAAATAAAAATCAGAACAGCAGCTGGAAAAGAAACATGGCAGATGGGACACCATATACGATTCAGATCAACGCCGGGATAAAAAGATAGACATAAAAATAAAGAGCAGAACATATATAACGGAAAAGAAGGTAAGGTGGATGTGCTGATGCAGCATGGTTTCATTGGCAAACATGGTGATCTCATATTGAACATCCATAATGCACTGCTCTGGACTTGGTTATGTATATATTCAATTGATTTATATAAATTTACACATAGACAAACCAAGTCAAAAGCAGCTGCATAATAGCACTTAAGGGTGAGCCAGCCGTATCCGTTTATAAGTAGTACAGTGAGCCAAAGACATCAGAATCAAATGCATGTTCTGATTGCATTACAAGATTAGTGGGGCATTCATGATTGTTCAACAGCATAGGAAATATAATACTATGTCCAGAGGGAATGTATTTCCAGAACAAAATAAGATCATAACCAGATCTTACCTCCTTGGACATCTTTTGGAGTTCACTGACTAGGGCTTTGGCTGTTTTGTCAATACCACGCGTGATCTGTACTGGATTAGCACCAGCAGCTACAACCTTTGGAAAGTAAACAAACCCAGCATTGTTTCCAGAACTGAGTAAAACATTTATGTTATAATTAACAAGGCGCAAGGTTTTATATTGTTGTACCTTAACACCCTCGGCAATCATCCCTTGAGCAAGGACGACAGAAGTGGTTGTCCCGTCACCAGCCAAGTCATTCGTCTTAGCAGCAGCTTGCCGAACCAATTTAGCTCCAATATTTTCGACAGGGTCCTCCAGCTCAACCTGGTGCACGCCAAACGTTCATAGCCAATCACGACAAAAGTTCATAGCCACAATTCAACTTATATCAGGATAGCAGTGTTAAAACAAATGACGATAAATTCCTAGTAAGGCATACCTCTTTTGCCACCGTAACACCATCATTGACAATTTTAGGTGACCCATACTTGCTCTCAAGGACAACATTCCGTCCTTTCGGACCAAGAGTAACTCCAACCAGATCTGCAAGCTTATTGACTCCATTCTGACATAGAAAATAAAGTCAAAAACGGCATCTCAAACCGAAATGGCATAGATGATAGTAGCATGCTTTCAAGAGTGATATTATACAACTCACTTGCAGCTTCTTGATGGCCGAACCATCCCTGTTGAAGTACAACTCCTTTGCGGCATTTACTCTGAAGTTGCACTTTCTTCGAGGCTTAATTTTCTGGGGAAGTGACACAAATGTGGGAGAAACAAGGGAAAGTTGCTTCTTGGTTGCGAAGCCAATAGGAGCGGCCTTGAGGCCACATGTAGAGGTGCTCCCGAATGGTGAAGCCATATTGTCTATCTGTCACATACACACACAAAAAAAAAAAAGATGCAGCAACTGAAAGAATACGCGGTATAAGAGATGTATGGCAAACTAACTAAGCAAACATGAGAAAATTTTGTTTGCTGTAACAACCAAAGTAATTGTTCTCAAGGGCAAGTAATTAGCCCATATACTGGGAGTTGCTTGCATTTTCCTTAGTTCTGTTACTTTCAAAAGAAAATCTATTACTTTGAAAAGTATGCGATGCACAATGAATCGGATGCATACAAAGTATGAAGCACAGGTAACAAAACACTTGTGTGAGATCGCTTGAGTTAGACATGGCATGAGTTAACAAATCTCAGCACCAGTAGGACCAAACAGTCCAAATCACTTGGACCGAATTAAACTGAAGGTTAGCAATCGACGGATCATCATGTACACTGGCGGAAGTGGCAATTAAGACATGACAAATGAATGACAAGATCAGTCCTGCCTACAAAAGAATAGGATCGATCTATCACCACAATCACCGGAAGGCGGAGAAGCGAAACCTCATCAATAATCGATAATAATCCGCAACAAGTAGGAACACCTGCTCGCCAGTCTTCAGATCGAAAAAAAAAACAAGAAGAATAGATCGATTCGATTCGGCCATAACAACGACATAGGCACCCTGTCGCGATGAAAACGCAAATCCAATCGATCAAAAGGGAGAGAGGGATGATTGATCGATATACCTGCTGCTGCTGTGCTGTGTGAGCCAAGGAGGAGGAGGGTCTCTCTCTCTCTCTCTCTCTCGTGTCGTCTAGGGTTTAAGCACGGAGGAGGAGGAGGAGGAAGCCGTCGCTCTTAAATAAACCGACGACTGCCGGACAGAGAGATCGGATCAGTTTCGATCTCTGGACGCTGCCAGGTGGGGCCCACCCAACAGACTAGTGCTAGCGGTGGCGTCGGAAGCATCCAGAAACTTCAGGCTGCTTCTTCTTCTTCTTCTTCTTCTTCAGTGCTTTCCTTCCGAAACGAGCAAAGCAAGGCAGAAGAATCTACAAAAGTTGTCAAAAAACAAAAAGGGAAGAGAAGATGCATACTGATAATCCTCTGTACATACATACGTGCATCCATCCTCCATTAGCAACTGTCTTTCGTACCAGTACTGAATTTCCTAATTGTAAAATCCTTCATTACGATTTTGGTCGATACAGATGTTGGACTTTTAACTAGAGTGGTGAAGTTAGTACACCACTTATTTAGCTACGGTGATCAACCAATTCATACTAGTAGTTTTACACCTGTGTAGGGCAATCGTTTTAGCAACTGTCTTTCGTACTGGATTTCCAAATTGTAAAATCCTTCCAAATTCTCTAAACGAATGGGCTACTCAGGACAAATATTCCTAATTTTCTCTATCTACTTCTACCCTAGACCAGGGGGGATACGTAGGCATACTTTTCTTTTTCCCTTTTTACCACTTTGCTTTCTCGTTCTTCTAGGAGTGATGTCTAGATCCATGATTATAAACTAAAAGCAAAAGACAAAGGCGGCTGTGTTGTATAGAATAAGTCGATATCATCAAACAGAAGGGCACTACTACTGACAGAGAGTTCGAAGTAAGTTGGATCAATGATCTTGGTAGTAACCGCGTTGTAACCATACTGGATGCTGTGGTTTCCATTCGTTTCGACTTCAATTTCTATCTTCTGACTTATTTTTTACTTTCATAAATTTTGTCTTTTTCTAAATTTTTAGCTTTTTTGAGTTTTTTATCGGTTCTTTTTTCCCGTATTCGTTTGTGTTGTCCGTGATGAGTTAGCATATTTTTTTTTCTTTTTTTAAATTTAATTACGCCAAATAAATTATCTTTAACTACAGTGCAATTTCAGTTGCTATAGTGCAATTTCAGCCGCTATAGTGCAATTTCAGTCATAAGTCAAAGCTTTTCAGCCCAACCGAGCGGGGCCTCATGAACCTGCCTACCGACGGCACAAATATTCATAGCATCTGACATGACCCCTCAAACAGAAGGGCACTATTACTGACAGAGAGCTCAAGGCCCTCGTAACAATCTCCGATCCAATCCAAAACGCAAGGGTAACAGAAGGACATGCTCATTCACGCTAGGGCCCGTCGTTTGGGTTCCAGGTTCTCGATCATAGCTGTTAGTTTTTTAATTTTATTTGTTAAAATTTTTTGGGGTGTTTTGTCCTTTTTTCTCGTATTTCTTTGTATTGTTCGTGATAGGGTAATCTGTTTTTTTTAAAAAAAAATTAATTTAATTACGCAAAAAAGCCACCAGTATATACAGTACAAAATAAGTCTGCTACAGTATCGAACGATGAAAAATAAATCCAAATGAATAGCACCTAATCAGTAAACAATCTCACAGACCTCAAAGGCAGGAGAAAAGGGCAACATATTTTTCTTAGTACGTTAGGATTATTGGCAACATTACTCGTTTGTGTGTCTTGCACCCTGGTAAAGCAGGGCAACCTTCATTACTAAGTTTCTGTCCAAAAGCCACCCGGCGCAATTCTCCTCAAATCCATGTATAGATTACAAGAAAATGCCCAAATATTCCAAACTTTGGTACATAATCGAACGCTTTAAATTGTGTCTCCGCTGTCTCGCTGCATTATCCGATGCTCACGACGAGCAATTATACAGTATGAGCAATCAAGATGAAGGTGTACATGAAGACTCAAGGAGTGTGGGACGCGATCGAGAACGATAACATCGATGTGTGCAAATATCATATGGCATTGACGGCTATCTATCAGGGCATCCCAGAGGAGACACTCTTCCTACTGGCCGAAAAGGAGACGGCCAAAGCTGCGTAGGAGGCGTTGAAGACGATGCATCTTGGCGCCGATCGTGTGAAGGAAGCAAAGGTACAAACTCTTAAGACTGAGTTCGAGGTGCTGTGTATGAAAGAAACGGAGTCGATCAATGACTTCGCCGTCTGGTTGACGGTCATCGTCAACAAGATTCGGGCCCTTGACAAGAAGGTGGAAGAGTTGTACGTACTAAAGAAATTCCTTCGTGCTGTTCCCTCACAGTTTCTCCCAATTGCTTTGATCATAGAGAGGCCTAAAGACAATGACTATAGAGAAGGCCATCGGTCGTCTTAAGGCGTATGATGAACACATCCACGACAATAGCAACAAAGACAACGAACAGGTCTTGTTGACCCGTGCTGAGTGGGAGATCCGATCATCGAAGCGTGAAGGTAAGAATACCTCTAGGGGTGATGGCCAAAGCCGTCTGAATCAGAAATTTGGTAAGGAAAAAGTGATGTGTTATAATTGTAACGATTATAGGCACCTTGCTTCAGAATGCCCAAGCCGAGGATGAAGAAAGCGTTTGTTGCTGAAGCGTTCAGCGATGATGAATCAACAGTGCTCTGATGATGAGTTGAGTCATGAACGTCAAGAAGATGCGTCGCCGTCCAAACTCAAGTAAGATGAAAAGAAAACGGAACGTTGAGGAGATGTGTCACCGTTCTGTGTCAAGTATGAGTTTAGTAAGTCGTAGTTGAGTCCGACTGCCTCAATGTTTTCGAATATTTGCATCTGACCCGTACCGGTTGAGTTGAGTTTCTACATGTAGCTTGCATGTAGAACGCTTCATGTGGAGGTGTGGCTGGTAGTTCATAATGCATTGAGACTAAAACTAGAGTATGTTAAGTCAAGATTAGGGGGGAGATTGTTACAAATAATCTCAACTTCGAGTCTAAGACGTAGTAGAGTCCATCTTCGTGTATATCTCAAGTTGGAGTTGTGTTCAACTTGAAATTCGAATATGTATGCTAGTAAGAGAATATTAGCCTATATATTAAGAATGCTTGTAGCCAATTTTATAAGAACAGAAGTATGGAAAAAGAGGAGTAAATAAGAGAATAGAGAAATTCAGAAATTCTTCTGTGTTCTCTCAGTTTATTTGCGATGTGTGTGTTTTTTTCTGGATCAAAACTAACATAGATAGACGTATCCAGACGTAGAACAATATTATGGCGTAGGGCTTACATGAACAGAACTTGACACAAAAGTTAAACGGCTAGTAGACTAGTGTTTGGTCAGGTTTTTTTGGATTTAAAGTTAGGTAAGTGAACGGTCAGAATTCAAACATTTAAGTTATAAATCTAAAAAACCCACCCAATTCTTCGTCTTCTGTTGCGAGGGAGTAAACTCAAAGGAGACACAAGTTTGCACAACATTACTACACATCTTAGGCACCAGGCAGACATGGCGGCATGAGGCACTAAAGAATATCATACAGGAACATCGAGTACATCAATGGAATACATCATTTGGAACCCACTGGGCCGCTCCCACGGCATGATCATGAATTCATGGCAAAATGACAAAATTATGGTAAGCACATCATCATCTCTGGGTTAAATGACAAAATTACTCTAGTAAGACAGTCGAGAGTATTTATCAGAGAGGACTCTGCGAGCATGTAATCTACATCGAATCGCCTCCAAAAGCAAAATTAAAGTGCAAAAAGAATTAAAGAATGAGGTGTAATGAAAAGAGAAAACTACTGTCTCAAGTTATGAGCTCAGGTATAGGCGTTCGTGGAGATCGACTACCAGACTGCAGCAAGTTGATGCAGTACTTGAGTGACTAATGGAGAACATGAATCAAATAATCTGCGCCAGTTGTTTAAGCCATCAAAGGAAATCAGTTCGTTTTCTTGGACAAATCATCCTCCGAGGAAGTGTTGTTGTTGTTGTTATCGTCATTGCTGCTGTTGCTGTTATCTTTGCTGCTGTCATTGTTGTTGTCAAGGTCAGGAACTACTGCTGCAGACGGCTCGACGTGAGCCAGCCGAGCTGCGCCGATGACCTGCTCCGGGAGCTCATCATATGTGTTCGCCTACAGGTACAATATGCATACATCGCTAAGGGAAGCTTTCCTTTTCTGTGATAACAATCTACTTATGCTTCAACGTTATCAAGATTGCACGGTGTTCTTGGTCTTTGGAGGAAACAAAAGTTCAGTAAGGTAGAAAAGGCTACATATGCCTTCCAAAAAAAAGGCTACATATATATTGGCTGGGGTCCCTTACCTGTATTAGAAAGGCCATGTCAACTACTAATGTTGTGACAACACCAAACACCAGGCCCAGAACCCCATTAGCTACTGCAGAAGAACCAATGTCAACATCCACCTGCAGAAGAAACAATAGATGAAGATGCATTGTCTTGTTCAGAAATGACAAAAATTAATGAACTTCCATCGGCAGTTAGTGTTCTGAACCAAAACTCTACTTCTCGTCCCATCATTGTAAAGACGATATATAGAAAAGTGTTTTACGGCTCATCATTCGAAAGATGTTCAAGTATATTATATGCCTTACTTCCAAGTACCCCGGACCACGTACGTAGCTACAATCAACAGCCTTTCCCAACAAACAAGGGGTGCTTCCAACACTCTGCCTCACTATCCAAGAGCCCTGAAGAAATTTTTTGTTAAGTCAAATTGGAGTCAAAGAGTAGAACACAATTGTTGCAGCCTACATGACTACTGTGTCAGAACAGACCTTTGGAACAGATGGTATAAGCTTCAGTCTACTGTTGCGGAACTCATCATCGCCATCGAAGAAACGCTGCAGCAATGATCCTTTTTTCATGGAACTCGTGACGAAATACATGACCAGGCTGTAATGAGTTGATCCGGGAATCTACAATAGGATACTAACTTCACAAAAAATGTTTCCTTTCGAAAAAAAGTTTGCCAGAAGTCTACAAACAGATAGATAAAGAGTACAAAGAAATCTTAAGAAATGTCAACTTACCTGTATGTTGGCAACAAAGGTAAACATCCCTTTCTCAGCAGCAACCTACAAAACAAGGAGCAATGAAAATATGAAACAAGGATGGGATTTCATTCTATTCTACTTCAGATACAAACTTACAAGTGAGCACGAATTCTAAACTGGTCCTGTTCAGATTAGGTTCTGAGATTACACAAGAAACCGCTCATCGTTTATATTCATCCAAACTACTTTAATAGTTGTGCTCATTTTACTAACTGATTTAAAAAAAAGTTGACTCATTTTACTAATTGATTTAAAAAAGAGTTGGGCCACAACCTAACAGGCATAGTATTGTGACTTATAGAAGCTCTCTTCATGCACACAAGCAAGACATATTTAGAGCTATCAACATGCATGATTTACGAAAATTGACAACAGATAATATATACATTAGCAAAGGATATTGTGCTGGTCTCGCTCGATAGCAACAATAGTATCTAGTATCCCAGATGCTGCTTTATAAATTGGATAGTCACTGCTTCAGAATGTTAGTTTGAAAATAATATTCACAGAAATAAAATGCAAGAATGTAAGAATAGGATAAGCGATCAGAAGATTTCAGGAAAATTATTCTGTTTACCTGAGCAACACAACCTTTCTGCTTGGCAACATTATCCATACGCTTGGTGTCCTTAAACCAGTCAATGGCTGCAAGCTCCATGAGATAACTTGCTGCAGGTATCTGTAACTTGAATGTGGTGTGTTGAAGTTCTTCATATTATCTGATATGATTCAAAATAAATTAAGCATAAAGTGGAAGATTTAGACCTTTGATTTGTCATGTGGGAAGTTCTTGCTACGAACTTTAAAGAGCTTGCTATCAGGTACTGTCCAACAGTTGCGGCTTTTCTCATCCACATCACGACGAAGAATGCTCGAAAAGCAAGATAAATCAATTTTTTCTGGAGGTTCATCTGCCATAATGGCAAAACCATCGCCGTTACAGAAAAATAAATAAATAACAACTGTCCTGGGAACTTGACAGCACATATGAAAATACAAGAACTTAGATTAAAAAGAGGGAATCAAACCTGTGCGCTTAGCATCATTGCCAGATTTGTTAGAGTCTTCCTGTACATTAATTTTGATCAAGGTTTATTATGAAGTGAGGAAACACGTAAAACTTGTAAAGCGGTCATGAAATGGTTATTCATAGTGTGGTCTAGGATATGTAACACCTCTATATTAGCTTCAGGAACTTGATACTCCTCGTCCTCATCCGATTCTTCATCGATTATTCCCATGTTTTTATTATCTGATTGTCCTTGATCTGCTGGTTTAGTCTTGGATTCTATTTGTTGAAGCTTCTGATCTTTTTGTACTGAAGACGCATCAACCATGGTTTCCATCACAGGAATCCTTGGAGTTATATGGAGTTCATCTGTTTGTGAAAAGTATTCACGCAGCCCTAGAAGTAAGTGTAAATTAAAGCCATCACGACCAGAATGAATTGGTGAAACGATAGCATTAAGCGGTCAATTCAATAAACTAGTTTGTTCTTTCATACTAGAGATGCTCAAGTTGTTAATAGTTAAGGCCATAAGAAAAACAGCATTCAATACCGGCAATGCAGTTCAGTATCTGCAGCAAAGAATGGTACTGAAAGGAAGGAGAGTAGTTCAGGAACCATCCCCTCAGATCAATTTGCATAAGGTGCTGAACTTGAGTGCGGGGTCTTCCATTGCGACACTTGAGAGGAGAAATCTTGAACCCTCCACCTGAACTAGTAGTAATTTCAGAAAACAAAAGGAACCCAAGTTGATATTTTTGTTTATTTTGAAGTGTCCCATCCTCACAGGTAAATGCAGGATTTCATATGGTCAGAAGGGGACTTACTTTCAATAAAAGCCCTCACAAATCCTCGTTGGTGGCCACAGTTTGGATGTTCTGTAGAGCGAAATAGCACAACTGTATGGGTAAACAAACACACGGTGTCAATCGGAAGGCACTACAAACAGCAAAGGTGACAGGAAAACGAACAATTCAAGAATTTACCATAACTTCCATCATCATTGCGACGCCAATAGCGAGCATAACAAAGATCCCGAGGCCAGACTAACCTGCGTGTTCATGTAGGATGGAAGAATGTAAGTTTCAATATGATAGATAATCCAAAATGTTATCAGCACTAATGGTGCGTCCAAAAAAGAAGATGAGCAAGTAGGATGTTAGCAACATGCCAAAAGATATATTACAGACGATAAAAACTTGTTAATATGTGGGAATTGTAGTTACATTGGACACCAGTGCAGCTGCAACCTATGATACAGTATTGCGGTGTGGCCATCAACCTCTTCAACTAAACTGCCATAGCGAAAGCTACAGTCCCACCTATAATGGAGAATAATTATCAATGACATCAACATCAGTAATAGGAACAGCAGAAAGGTAAAAGGCCAGATGCTTACTCATATCTTATTTGGTCCATGCTCATCACCAGCCCGAAAATGGCTTCGCATGTTGCTTCTACTACACCAACAGCCCTCATAGCTCGGCTACAGCTTCTTGCCTACACAGGATATAAAAGTACAAGTCGTCATCAGATTCAGAATTTCAGACACTGTCCCACAGTTAAGATTGCAGCCGGAACATACAAGGTAATCAACTTCCAGAAGTTCTTCAAAGATGCGCAGTCCTGCCAATGACAAAAGCAATAAGCAACCTCAAGTTCAAATTATCCTCCACAAGGAAGGGTTGTGACCTAAGGAGAAGGAACGTAGACTTGCCATTTTGGCATCTAACTAGCCGCCAATTCTTCTTGGAGTAAACTTGATTGGGGCCATTCTGACTGGACAGACCAATATCAGGCTCTTTGGTCCAGTCATGTATTGAATCGGGGAGACCTAGCACCAGAAAGACGTGGTGAATTTCTCTAACATGAAAAGGGAACTTGCAAATCGTACTCTACTTCACTTGGGGCAGTTAATGTAACTTCTTACCGTTCCCTCTAGTTTTTTTTAACGGGAAACAGTAGGGGAGAGCCCTACTTAAATATATTTAAAACAAAACAAGCGTATACAAAGGTACCGTTCCCTATAGTTGTCCTGCGAGTCAAAGTGGGTCGTTCCTCTTCGTCTTCAGCTCTACATTTGTAATTAAGTTTCTAGTTAATTCAGTGAAAGATATCATACAAGATAATCTAAGATATGGAATGTCACTTACGCACTGTCATGATCTGAGAATGAAAACTGCCCTCCAAGTTCCATATCAAAGTCCATTGAAGCAAAGGCCCTACGGTTTCTAGCAGTCATACAGTCCTGCTGCTGCAAGAATGTAGATAGGTGATATTTTTTCTCGAAAACGCAAGAGAGTGGTGTTTCATTCATTAAGAAGAAGAGCAGTACAACGGTGGCCTAAAGGCCGAATTAAAGGCCCAAGGAAGGACCAGGTACAAAAAAACACGACTCCGATAGCCCTACAAGATAAATGACCATGGCTAACGTACCCTGACGGCGAGCGGACTACCAGCACCGGAGGACTAACACCGGCCAACGCACACACGGAAAGACGAAGAGGGGTAGGGTCAGGTAACCCAAGGCAACGCCTCCAAGGAGGGAACGACACCAAAGGTGTCACCATCGCCCAATCCAGCAAGAACTGGACCTGAGGTTTTCACTCCTGCACACCATCGCCTGCAGCTGCGACCCCGATGCCTCCATCGAACTTAAGCGGCTGCACCCGGTGAAACTCCGACGCTCGCCTTCTTCCGCGTGCTCGCTGCAGCCATTGGCATGGCATTGGCGGCTTCTACGGCAGCGGCGGCACGAGAGACGACAACACGCCAAGTGGGCAGGAGGAGAAGAAGGAAGCCCCCGCCAATCTATGGCTCGGGGACAACTAGGTCCAGCCGCCTCCGACTCCCCCTGCGTTACCTCCTGGCCGGCCTCGAACCCGGCCGATCCGCCGAGAACGACAGATCTTGCTGTGCGCCTGTGTAAAGCAGTGCTTGGATGCCCGGTCGGTCGCCTCCAGCTCTCCCTGCGTTGCCTCCGACCACCGGCTTCACTACACCGCTCCGACCCGACCAGATCCATGAAGGAGACAAGTACCTTCTTCCGCGTGCTCGCCCCGGCCGTTGGATGGCGTTGGCGGCGGCGGCGCGAGAGGCGTCGACATGCAGATGGGGGCAGAAGGAGAAGAAGAAGCCCCCGCCAAACTATGGCCTGGAGACGGCCAGATCCGACCGCCTCCAGCTCCCCCCACGTCACCTCTGGCTCCCCCCGCGTCACCTCCAGCCACCGGGCCTCCAAACCCGGCTAGATCCGCCGAGGAACGGATGGATCTGGCCTACATCGCCTCCGACTGCTGGCTTCACATCGCCGCTCCAGCCCGGCCAGATCCACGAAGGAGACGAGCAACCGCTTACACCGCCACCGAGTGGTCATGAGAGGTTTTGCTGCTTGCTGCCATGCCGGCGGCGAGGAAGAAAACACATTGGCGAGGGGATTCTTTTTGGGCACCCCCAGAGTCGCCTGGGCGGCACAGGAGGCCTGTTCGGGGAGTTATCTGGTTCAGATAGGTGATATTTGATAAGACAACATGGAACATTTGCCATTTATTTTGCAAATTTACACAATCCAAAATGGATTCAGCTAGAGTGCTATCCAATGGTAGGTGCATGTTCAATTTAATTCACGTAGAAATTTTCTGAACAGGGGCAGTTGAATGCCTCTTTTGGAATGAGCAAGGGGGTCTAAGAAGCACATATCATATCCTAACACTAGTATTTATTGTACAACAATACTGCCTTCTGTTCAATTGTCAAATAATATCATTTAATTTCACGATCAAACATAAAATGGGAAATGGAGCGCTGTTGAAATTTGGGCATTTTGAGACATGTTTAATGCAATTATGTTGCTTATGTAATGTTCCACTCAAAATGAAGACTTACTACACCTGATCAATGATGAGCTCTATCTTATTTTTCCAGGCCAGCGCATCTTCAATATCATATGCACCCATCTGTGAATTAAATTATGACATAAAGCTGAATGAAATAGAGAATATAGTGGCACTGTTGAATGTTTCAGCTTTAGAACAAACCATGATTTGGTGCTCCTTTTCTTTCTTGTTATAAACGCACAGGACATAGATCATCTGAAAAATTCCAAAGGAGGGATAAGAATTGCATGATGAAGAAATAACTGCAGATGCTACGGGGAGTACAACATTAGCGTGACCATGGAACACTGCGTAAATAAGCTACAGAGATCATTATGCAAATCAGCTAAAAGATCATGTCCCGTATTATACATGCATGGAAAAACAACAGTGTTAAATTGCTTGATGATTGCTGCGTCCTGCATGCATAAGAGCTGAAATGAAGTGCACTTTTCATAGCATCAAACAGCCATACGTGAAGGGGGTCAGATACATTACATATACATACACATGTGGACCTAAATTGTTACGAAAAGATTTTGTTTCCCCAACACTTGATGTTTCTGAAGTAAAAAGTCAATATAATAGTGTGCATGGAAGATTTGACATCATCAGGAACACATGATATCTAATTGTTGTTAGTGTGGAAACCAAACACAAGTGAGGGGGTGGACGTCGGCCGTGCTACGTGTCGGTGTCAACGAGAGTGAAAGTGACACGGGGGTTTATATAGGTTTGGGGGTCCGAAAAAACCGTTCTACTCCTGTCGGTGGTCTACAGGGGGTTCCTTGCACGAAGGGTCCTCCCAAAGGCTCACCCGTTGAGATCTCTTGTTGTATTCCTTTTTTGAGCTCCCATTACAAATGGGGGATGCATAGAATATTTATAGGCCTTTGGATCTGTACAAATAATTGAAATACCCCTCAATGAGATAGCTATTCTATGAATATAAGTGATGGGTATTACTGTCCTTTCTAAGTATAACTGTAATTCTCTTGGTTATATGGCACATGTTCAGCTATCTGATAGGTGGCCCCTCATCAAAGTCAATATCCTCGGACTAGTGGGGCCACTCACATAGTAGGACCCGCTGGGGGTAGATCTGTGTATAGCAGGGGCCATGCAACCTACGTTGCACGGATACTTCACAAGTCATGTACCGGTATCGGATACTATACAGGATACGGATACGGCCCCAATACGTATCCTGCACATATCCTAATTTAATGATTATTCAAAAAAAGAAAATAATTCCCGATACCTCTTCGATACTTTTAACCTAATATCCCCACCCACCAACGCCACCACCGGATCCAATCCATTTCAACCCATTGCCTAAACGCCTCGAAAGCCGAGCCCCCGCCTCCACGACCGCCGCCGCCTGCCGCCGCCCACCACCTCGCCCTCGCCTCGCCGCCGCTTATCGCCTCGGGCCATCTCCTCCGTCCGTCACCTTTGCCGTCGCCTCGGCCCGTCTCTTGCCTTCGCCCATCGCCTATGTCCGTCTCCTCTGTCCGTCGCCTCCGCCCGTCGCCTCAGCCCGTCTCCTCCACCCATAGCCTCGGTTCGTCGCCTTCGTCCGTGGTTTCCGCCCGCCGCCCCGACCATCGCCTCTGTCCGACGCCTCGGTCCGTCGCCTCAACACCCGCCTGCCGCCTCCTCACCCCGCCGCCGCCGCCCGTCGCCTCCACCCGTGGGCTGTTCAGTATGTCCTATTGTTAGCAACTTAGCAACTTAACAGTGTGTTCATTAGCTTGTCTATTTGCTATTTGTTGTCTTGCTGTTCAGATCAGATCATGGCATCTGGTGGTGGTGGATTCGGAGGCTCGAGTGCGTCCTGTAGCACTGGTACTAGTGCGTGTCCTGCCCCATCCAGTGGAGCCGCCTTGGCTAGGAGTATCCTAAATGCTGCTCGTGTGGTACCTTCAACTGACAATAAAAAGAAATCACTTTGGAGGTATGTTGAGTTGCTACAGAAGACTGGGAATGGTGCAGGAGGGAATTCACGATCTAGATGTAGGCTCTGTGATCATATTATCCATGGGAGCTACTCAAGAGTTAAAGCACATCTCTTGAAGATAAGAAATTATGGTGTGAAGTTTTGTCCAAAAGTTACAGTCGATGTGCTCGCTCAACTTCACGACGAAATTGCTAAAGCTGAGGCAATGATTGCGAGAAGCTTGCCAAGCGAAGTTCCACTACCAACAAAAGGGTTGAATGTGAGGAAGAGAAAGGGGGTTTCAGCTATTGAATCAAGCTTCCATCATGAAGGTCATAGCCAGCTTGATGCTTTGATTGCTAGGATGTTCTTTACCGCAGGTTAATATCTTTCTGCATTAACTAATCTCCTTATCTTACAATGTTAGATCATTAATTACATTTAGAAATTAATTTGGACCCTTTTGTTCGTTTGTAGGCATACCTTTCAATGTAGCATCTCCACAGGATGGAAGCAACAATTAGACTACACATTTGTCTTCTATCATGTCTTTTATCTAGCTATCTTATTATGTAATAGTTATGGTCTTATGGATTTATGGTCTGTCGAACTTGAACACTTGGACTGGTTGTGGTCTTTTGAACATATCAGATATGTACTAAGTTTATTTACTAAGTGGTTTGTCGAATATTTACTTTACTACCTAACAATCAATCATGATTCATGACTTGTGATTCTGCTATTTATTTCATTATCTGTGTACATGTACTTATCTATTCGCAAATGGTTCATTATATTAGTCTAACAGCCAGGGGGAGAACTGAAGAACCAAGCAAGTTGCTACATCAATATTAATGTATTCTCGGTTTCTCAATTCCTTATAAGAATTCATTAATTTCTTATTTTTATCTTCATTATATAATATATATATATACACGTATCGCCGTATCGGCATTTTTAGGAAAATGGCGAATCACGTATCTGTATCGGGGTATCTGGGCAACATAGCATGCAACAACGTGCTCTCCAAGGAACAGGTCTCACCGGAGGGATAGATTATTTCTCCACCACTAAAAGTACAAAACATATGCAGTATTGACATGAGGACAATTCTGGCTCAACCTACTGATAAATCGAGGAAATTGTTATTTTTCTGAAAGGAAGAGAACCAGAATCTATTAAGCTTCTTGCAGTAGGGTACAGTGGATCATTCAACACCCAACATTCAGCATTCAAGCATGTAGATAAAGGGAACAGAAAACTCGTGTTCTCGAGGAAATAAAGGGAAGAGCAAAACTCACTTGCCCATGATGTGTTTTAAGTCCTCTATCCTCCACCCTGCAATTCCCATCTATCAGCAGCGACTTCAGCGGCACCTGACATATTCACAAATTTCATACCAGTTATCCTCCACCCTGACGTTGCCATGTATTGGAATCTAGGCAGCAGAAAGAAAGCATCATATATCGTTGGGAATCCAGGTAGGATAAAATAATCTCATTGGAGCGTCAGAATAACAAGAATGCAGATAAAAAGAGGGTATTTATTTAGAGAATCACAAAAAATTGTGGTAATTGAGAATTGTAAAAACAAAATTCTCCGGTTGGAATCCATATAAAATGCCAGATTGGGCAACACCGGATTAGCACTTTGCATGATCCATCCGACAGTAGCTCAAATTACCAAACTGTAATCTTGGACCGACATTGGGTCCATTAAACAAGATTCATCCAGGTATCCAAAAAAACAAGATTCATCCAAAAAAAAATACAAATTGCTCAGATTAAAGATTAAAACTCTCTGCAGGAATATGACAGCTCGATCGAGTCGAAGGCATGTGCGGATAGAAGCAAGTATACCATACCAGAAGTAAGTATACCATACCATGTTGTCCTTGGGCTTCTTCTTGTAGTATGCGAGCAGCCTGCTCTCCAGCGTGAAGTAGCGCGTGTGGAAGAATGACCTCCCGATCTTCCTCCGGCCGTAGCGCACCATCCAGCCCTCGTGGTGCACCGCCGCGGCGGCGGCCTCGCCGCTCTTGGCAGTGATCGCGGAGTCCCTGACGGCAATGGTGGCCGCCTTGGAAAGCTCGCCGCTCTTGGCCAACATGGCCGCGGCCTCCCGCCTCGACGCAGACGAGCTCAGGATGTTGGCGCACGGCACGGCACGGCCTCGAGCGTCGTCGACCCAATTGGGATCCATGCAAACCAGGTGGTGAGCCGATGGGTGGATGGGGATGGCAATGCAGGTGGCGCGATGGGGGAGGAGGAGGGGGTGGCGGGCCGAGAGACCCGCGGCTGCGTTGCGTTGCGGTGGAGGCGGACAACGACTTACATGGCCGGCCCTCAACTCTGCCAGAAAGTTTTACATTTGAATTTCACTAATCTAACAAGCATCCATGGTATTAGGGTTTGTCCGTGTACATGCACACATTCTTATCTGCCTTCTTTTTGACACATACATTAAGCAAACGTAAAGCGCATTATGGTTCATTAGCTTAATTTCCCAGGCAAGCCTTCAGGCATTAGCTATCAGCTGAGCAGGCCTGTTATTTTCGGCTGCGGCTTATGGTTTTTGACTGAAATTTTCAAATTTTGACTGTTTACGTACAGATTACGAAGAGACAGATACTCACTTGCGATTTTGGCAGGTACAAATGTTGGGCTTTTAACATGTAGATCGTTTAACCTGTAGACCCCATTTTGAGAAAATACTCCGTTTAAAAGTTAGATACTGTAGCAAAAGCCAAAAATCGCCGACTTCGGAGGAAAAGAACAGGCCCTAATACAAACAAACACCGGAGAAAACCATTGCATTACAGTACATCGCCAGCACAAGGGGATGAAGCTTCAAAACCATTCCACGATTTACTACTTCTTAATGTTCGTACATTAAGGTATTTCAGAGTGTGTACCATAAGCACATGGTATCACAACTCTAGCAATATAACATACAATTCCATCATCACCATGCAACTAGTTGTAACTCTCTTCAGCTTTCAGGTTCCACAGAAAAGGATGGAACCTTTTCATGTTTGGAAACTCTCTTAACCCAATATTACAGACTCTCTCGGCACCATTTTGCTTTCCTCTAGTTCTCTGAGCTGAAAGAAGCTTCGGCAGTTGAGTCGCTTTCGTCTTGCATGCGCTTCATCTCATATGCCCATTCTAATCCAGAGCAGTAATGCAGGGGAGGGTTGAACCTCTGGTCATTCATGTCAGGGGGTAAGAATGCGCCATTCTCAATCAGAAACCTGACAGCCCTCTTGTTTCTTTCTTTGGCAGCAATATGTAGAGGCGTCCCTGAGTTAAGCCAAATGACAAACTGGATAAAGTAGGCTGATGCTGCTGAGTATACAGTAATAAGCGTGCTGTAATAAGTTAACCGCTAGAGAAGCTGGATGGCAGAAAACTGAATCAAGAAATAATTCCTTCCATACAAGACTGTATTGCAGAAGGTCATTCCAGATAATAATGGAGCCATATACACTATTCACATAATTTATAACAAAGCCAGATCTTCCATGCAAGACTGTAGGGCCTGTTCTTTTGGGCTTCTAAAAGCGGCTTTTGGCTTTTGCTACAGTACCTAACTTTCAAACGAAGTATTTTCTTAAGACGGGGTCCACAAGTTAATTGTAGTACACGTTAAAAGCTTAACATCTGTATCAACCAAAATCGCAAGCGAATATCTCTCTCCCCGTAATCTCTATCGCAAACAGCCAAAATTCAAAAATTTCAGCCAAAAGCCATAAACCGCAGCCAAAAAGAACAGGCCTTGCAGAAGGTCATTCCAGATAATAAAGAAGCCATATACACTATTCACATAATTTATAACAAAACTAGATTGCGCTCAGGTCCAGAATGAGCGCAAGGCCTCACCCACTATACTTATAAGTACATCAAACATGTAGCTCTGATAGAATGGAAAATTATCCTAATAATGATTGGATGAAAATACTTCCTCAGTTGAGCCACTAGACTAGATAAATGGACAATTAAGTAGATACATTAGTAATAATAGCATCAGTTCAAACAATACAGAGACTGAAAATAGCTTACATGCAATAGTACAAACTCCTTTTAAAACATAGAAACTACTGGAAGAACGACAATCAATAAAATCAAATAGGCAAACTCTATGACCCTGACAATGCAGGCAATGACTCAGAAAAAAAATGTGAACTTACAGCCGCAAGCTCCTTTTGTTCGAGCATCAATATTTGCACCACGCTCCAGCAGTTCATCCATGATTTTTACATGTCCACCCTGAGCAGCCAGATGCAGCGCAGTAGCACCAGGCGATTTTGGTCCCCCTGCAGGTGCATTGACATCCATCCCTTCATTCAGGAGACGTCTCACCTAGGGAGAAACAAAACAAATCGTAATGTTTAGTATTTCACGAGATGAGTAAGCAAAAACATGAATAGTTAGTTGATAACATAGAATAATCGAACATAAAAAGTGGTATGGGCTTAATTTTGGAACATGCCAATGGACCATCAAGGATCAAGATCGCTCTTAAGACTAAGAAATCCGCAGTGTTGCTATTCATAGTTGAATCAAGTTTCAGCAGCCATCAACCAGTGTTAGTTTATCAGTTGATGCCAACAATAACATGCCAGCAAGGAAGAATCGACAAGACCTAGGAATGATAATCAGAATGATTGGTACGTACAGCCAATCACAGACGAATGCAGGCGAAAGAATTAGGGGAACCTAGGAGAATGATTGGTATGTCTAACCAGTCAGAGATGAAGGTTTGCATATGAGCTAGGCACATGTTTCAAATTCCATACGGGGCATTCTTGCAGAGCTGGATGGAAAATTTCGACATATACAAGCCCGACGGAACTGTAGGAAAGCCTCTTTGTTTTGATTCACCAACCGCAACCGCTAGGGTATATACAAAATAATCCTGCTTCAACAGCTGCAGGGCGGCAAAAGAAAATTCCTATGATAGCACAGCCCTGGTCATCTCGTCTCGATTGTTCCCCTCTATTAGTGCGTGTGTCAAGTGAACCAACGTATGTTCCAATTTGCGAGGCTGCCCAAATGTCTCAAAAGGTTACAACAATCTGTACATCACCTTGTGTCACACTAATATTTTTGGTTCCCTTTGGGAAAAAAACACAATAGCCAGCAGCATACATATGAGGATCATCTGAGTATGCAGTCGGTATTGTCATCATATATATGAACTAAGCAAGAGCACTGCGGTGTATTGGGTATTATAGTGTTGCACTAGAGAAATTTCCAGGTATTCACAAAAATTGCATAGGTACAAGCAACCAACGTACCTCCTTGAGGTCGCCCTTGCGGGCGGCGACGTGGAGCTGGTTCCAGCCGCGGTCGTCGGCGTCGCGGCTCCGGCTGCCCATGCTGAGCGACCTGCGAAAGTGCACCATAGTCGAGTCTAGGGCGCCTCCTTGAATTCCCTCCCAAGACTGACTCAGCCAAGGCCACGGATCCGAAGCAACCAAAGGAAGGCAGAGAGGTAGGGGGGAGTTGGCAGTGGATGCGTTCCAGCAGAGACAGGTGGGGGGTGGGGGAGGAGAGATGAGCAGCGAAACGATTACGAGAAGGAATCGGTCAGCAAGTGTAAGTAGAATCGGAAGAGGAGATTAGCGGGAGGAAGGAGAGGAGTAGTTGCCCATGCCGAAGGGAGCAAAGGGATTCAAGCCGGGGCCGAGCGCGCGGAGGTTCTTGTGGAGCATCGGCGAGGAAGACGGCGGCGATGGGCGGCGCACCATGGTATGTACGGAGAGTTGGGGGATCGGTCTCAGATTAGCTGTAGCTGCTCCATATGATCTGAGTTGGGGAAGGAGGAGGAGGAGGAGATGGGGATCAAACCCTAGAAACCGAAACCCATCGTCGGCAAGGCAAGTCCAGTCGACTCTTTCCTTTTGGATACATCTATTCGGCCCAAGCCCATTAGTGAACCAGGGCCCATGCATCGTGCGGCTTCCTTTTAAGCCTGCCTCAAGCTGGGCTTCAAAGTTGTGAGAAGCAGATGGTCCTTGAGGAAGAACACGAGGGATTCAATGAGGCAAAGGATGATCTGCTCATAGAGAAATTGAATGCTATTGAAAGGAAGATCGAGGAGAAGTTGGCAGGGCTGGAACATAGTACATTTGGTAACTTTTAGGTGTGCCCTTCATTGCTGTTATTCACTTCTTTTAGTAACTTAATGGTGCCTGAAAGACCCCAAAATTTCAAACCAAATTTTTCCTGGATTTTTTCCTGAATTTTTGGTGAATTTTTGAAAACTTTCCCAATTCGGAAGTTCTCCGAAATGCGCTTTCCTTTTCGGCCAACCCGCCTCCTCCTCACATTGGCGCCTCTCCTCTTCCGCCTCCCTCATGCCGCCGCTCCCTTTCCGCTTTCTCCCTCACGCCGCCTGCCTGCCTCCTCTCGTGGCGCCGCCTCCCCGCCTCCTCCTCAAGACGCGACGCGCCGCCGCCAGCGCCGCCCGCCCCCTTCGGACAACCCGCGCCCCGCGCCCCGGTCCGGTCGGAGGCAACACCCGCGCCACGTCTTGCCACCTCCTCTCCGTGGACCCCACTGCCAGTGGCCGTTTTCTCCCTTCCGCGGCGACGCCTCCGCCCATGCCGCCACCACGCCCACTCCCACCGCCATTACTCCCTGGAGCGGTCGTCACCCTGCGCGAGAAGACCCCACCGGCTCCCATCACCTCCGGTTGACTCCCACGTCGCCCGAGCCTTCCTCCACGCCTTCCCTCTTCCCGGGTATAAAACCCCTCACCGCCGCCCCACTTCCCTTTGCTCCCGAGCTCCCCATCCCTCTCAATCGCTCCTGTCACTCCCTGCACCTCCCGAGCACCGATTGGACTCCATCGCCTCCGACTCCGTCGCCGCCTCTCCTGCGCCGGCGACCCCCGTGAGCTGATCTTCCTCCCCTCTCCCTCATTCTTCGATTCTTTGCTCCCAGAGCATCTCTGCCACTCCCTAATCACAATGCCGCACTCCCGACTGTAATCGCTGAGGAGTCCCAAGACCAAGCTCACCGCCGGCCAAACACCTCCCTGTGGCCGGCTCACCCGGGGACCTCCGAGCTCGACCACCGCCACCAATGTAAGCCCAGGACCACGACCATAAATCCACCGCCGATTTGGCTCGATCGCCACGGAGACTCTCCTTCACCACGGAAGCCATTTCTCCCTTCGGTCTCCCCGCCTCCTCCAAGTGGTTCTCCGGCCTTCCAAGGGCCCGAAATGGGTTCCCCACGCCGAGATCTACCCGGTGGTGCCCTCCCTGGCCGCCGGGGACCTCGCCGTCGCCGGGGAGCCAAAGCTCCCCTTTTCTCTGTCCCTCTGCCGCGCGCGCCGGCGAGAGGTTGAAGACGACGATGTGGCCGCATCCACGCCGTCCCTCCAAGCGTTATCGTTTAAAACCGTGCGTCGGATGGTACTTCCTCGGTAGTCCGATCTTCGTAAACACTTCACCCACGCCCATCCAATCACCCCATACCGCCGCCCGTCCGCTCTAATCTCACCGTCCGATCTTTATAAACACCGTAGATCCGGCCGTCCACCTCCTCATCATCGCAGCAGCAGCTCGCCACGCCGCGTCGACCATCGGCCGGGCGAGGCGCTGAAGGCTGGGTTGGCCTTGGCGGTAGCGGGCATATGATGGACTGGCCAAGATCAGTAGCTATGGGCCGGCCCAAAGATCATTCACCGAATTTCCGGTTTATTCTTTTCCAAAATCCGAAAGTCTAAATAAATCCTAGAAAATCACAGAAAGTCCCAAAAATTCCCAAATTTCACCACCTTGCTCCTTTCTTTATACTGAACCCAGTGGTGGACTCCAATTTCCAAAATTCATCTCCGTAAAATCTGAAAATCCAAAGAACCCCTTTCATTTGATATTTTATGCAATTTTATTTCTTTTTAATTCTTTTTATAGATTATTTTTCCTTGCTTGATTATTCTCAAGTTAGGACTTATTTTGTTTTGTGTGTTTGCGCTAGTTTCGGAGATCCCGGAAGCTCAAGTGCAATCTCGGGATCCAGAAGCGTCGACGTTCGAGCTTGCCGAGATCGTTCCAGTTCACTGAGAAGTCGCAAATCCTTTGATCATATTGTACCCTATGATGTTTACATATGTTATTACCTTATTTGCATTATGCTAGTTGTGAAATGCTAGTTTAAAGTAAAATGAAAATATTTAGAATGACATGTGATATAGATACGTCCTACCACCGAAAAATGCCATATTTAAATTGTAGCCATGCCTTGTAACCCTAGGAATAATTATCTGTTAACCGAGATCACTATAGGTTATTACTATCATGCAAAGTCTTTTACTGATAAGGTCGTGGTTGCGGGCCAGTAGATTTGAAAACCCGACCCTAGGGTGGGGTGGTATGGGACACCGCATCCTAGGGCGGAGAGTGTCGGTGTGCTGGAAAGGGTAAGAGCGTTGTGGAAACCGCGGTCGGTCTTCGCCCACCGCTTACCCTAGGTTGTGGTCGCGGACCGGAGAGGTTGCGGGCCATGTGAAAATATAAGGATGAAACCCCTTATCTTGAAAGCAACCGTCATAGCAATCGCCAACCACGTGAGTTGACTCGTCAACACCGGTTTAGTAGTCGCTCAACTCGATTGAAACTCTACAGCGCTGAGAAGTGCGGAGGTGTGGAAGTGGATTAGGTATGCCGTGCTGCGGATACCTAATAACGGTAGGGTTCACTCGAAGCGGACGGGAGTTTCCATGTGCCAGACCCGAGTGAATTCTACCGGGTAGAGCCTATATAAAGATTTGAGCAGTGAAACGACCTGGCTTTCTTAACTCGTCGCGGAGTTAAGGGATCGTGTGGTAAAGTTGAGCAAACTCGCAGAGTCAAATAAATGGTATTCGGATCGCCGTGCTCCGGTTATTGGGCCGTGTCACTTGGGTGATTCCATCGGCAAAGCTTAAGTAGTTTTCAATATTTTAATCTGGTTAGATGGTTAATTAACTCTTCATGAAAACCCGTTGTTTAAGGAGTAGTTTTATCGAGAAGTTTTACGAAAAGGTTTGCAAATAAAACTGCATCCACTCAAAGATAATAAACCCCGTATACCCCACTCCTTTGTTAATCCGTGCATATAGTAAAGTAGGGTCCCTTGCGGTTTGCTGAGCTGGTTGTTGGCTCACGGCTTGCTAATCAATTCTTTAGAAGATCAAGACGAAGGTGAAAGTCTCCCGTTGAGGAAGTCCACGAGGGCCTCTTCTTGACGAGGATCCGTGGTCGTAGGTCTTCGCCGCTCAAGCGGATTCTGGAGCTTTGTGATGTAATTATACTTTGGGCTTGCACGCCCCGCTGTCAAAACTCTGGATGTTAATCCATATGTGAAATATATGCTGGTTTTTGTTGTAAGCATGCAATGGTATACTCTTGCGCAAGACTCCATAACTGCTCATGCGTGAATAGTTGCGGGTTGTCAGTGTCCGTACACGCCCTCGGAAGCAGGCGTTACAAGAAGTGGTATCAGAGCAGGCTTTTTGACCGTAGGTTAAGACCTAAGGCAGCCTAGGAAGCGATTTTATCGCAAAACCTAATTTAAAGACATAAAAGGGTTTATGAAAAATATAAGTACTACTGCTTGTCTTTACCCTCTTGTTGCTACCTTATCTGTCTTAGTTTACTTCTGCTTAAGTTTTGATTTATGCAAATGTTTACTGCTTCACTTGTCTAACTTCAAAATTTCCGTTTCCGGCAGATGGTGCACCACATCTTTTCCCGCCCCGACCGTATGGACGGTTGGGCCCGTAAGGTGTGGGAGATGCGGAAGCATCTTGGAGCGAGAGGCAACTTCAGTCCAGTGTTCCATCTTTGTGGGGACAGTTTCGCGAGACCGCCTCTACGAGTACGAGGCTTGGGTGGTTCTCGATCCGTTGCTGTCGCCTGCACAGAAGCGGAGGTTCACCGCCGTCGGGTGAACGAGGACGATCTTGCTCGGGATGTGGCTCAGAAGGCCGCACTCTACCTCAGAGACTACTACCACCAGGAGCTAGCAGGGACGCCCTTTGACCTGGTGCCGCGTCCGCACTTCGGGGACTTTTTAGTCCCTGGGTTCGGTGAGGATGACGATCCCCGCCTGGCGGGCATCGCCACCCTCATGACGCTGCAGGTCGTCCGCCACGACGGAGCAGTCGGTGAGGCCGAGTTCTACTGGAGGCGGCTTTGGGACGCCCGTGAGGAGGTTCGGCGCCTCGGAGTCCTTCTTCGCTTTGAGGCCTGGGAGGCGCAGAGGCTCGAGATAGTGCAGAGTCGCCAGCGTCCATTCCTCTTGTGCTTGATCGGTCTAGGCCCAAGCGCCGGATGACTGCGGCGCAGTACCGTGCTCGGTTCCGCCCCGCAGCCCCGCTTGGCCCTCCCAGCGCCTGAGGATATGGAGGAGTAGACGCTGACCGCTAGCGTAGCCCGACCTTTTGTTTTAGTAGCAGTACTTTTGTATTGTAATGCAAGTGTAACCATGAACCCTAAGTGGTCTGTGTACCACCTGCATATTGTAAAATTATGTTCATTAATCTTTATGTTGTTTGCTTAATTATCGCATTTACATGCGTGTTCAAAGCTTTCTCCTGTTCCCTTCGCTCTTGTTCTTACCTTTTTCGTCCTATACTTGCCTTGAAAAATTCAAATCTTACTTATCTACTCTTGGTTGCCAAGATCGCGCAAAGCTAATTCCCGCTCCCAATTGGCGATGAATCCGACACGGCGAGACGGATGACCCGGTGGGCGGTGCACCTGCCACAGATCAAGCGACGCTAGCCAGCATAATAACAATGTTAGAGAAAAACCGCCAGAAGGAGAATGAACATCCTACGAGTGCTTGATCAAGAAGCCCGTATGCTTGAGCAGATAGCGACGGATCTCCGTGCCTTGTGGTGGAGGCAATATCCCTGGATGGTGCACGGTTTCCACCCGATGGGCAGACTTCCTAAAAACCCGTCCGCCGACCTTTACCACCTCGCCTGACCCCTTAGTAGCCGAGGACTGGCTGGTAGACGTGGAAAGGAAGCTTCACCGCATGCGGTCGACGACAAAGAGAAGGTGCTTTATGCATCCCATCGCTTGCGGTCTTGTCTTTGCAACATGGTGGATCAACTACCGGCGTACCCGGAGACCGAGAGATTGATTGGGAAGAATTCTCCAAGGCTTTCCGCAAAGCCCATATTCCCGATGGCATTATGGAGGCGGCGCCGAAATTTTGGCGCCAAGCAAGGAGGTCGCACAATTATGGAATACCTACACCGGTTCAACCATCTTTCCGGTTCGCCCGAAGATGTTGATAAAGAAGAAAGAAAATGAGCAGATTCAGATCGGATCGCAATGCAGCCCTCGAAATTCCACATCTCGCTATCAAATTCCAAGACACGAATGACATGGTGGATAGCCTCATCACCTCGGAAGAAGCCGTGGCGAGATGGAGGATTACGAGCGTAAAGCAACGCACAAATCACAGCCCTCCTCCCACCAAAGCCGGTGAAGCAAGACTATGGGGTCGTCGTCTTTTCGATCCCAACCTTCTCGACAGTTTGTGATGCTGCCGAAAAGTCGGTCAGACGGTCCAAGAATACAACTCCCTTCACCTTTGGCAATCGGATGCCCCACTTGTGGAGGAAACCACCTCGCCGCAGCTGTCCCCGGATCCAATGCTTGCTTCCACTGTGGCGAAATAGGGCACTCTGAGATCGGTGTCCCGAAAGAACTTGCCTCCGATCTTGCAAAGCTTCAAGTACGTAATCAACAGCAGCAGGAGTCAAAATCACAAGCGTGCCCCAAGACCCCAAAGGAGGATACCTCCAGATCAAAGCGTGGACCGCGGTCACCGCGGAACCAAGAATTTTACTCAGGCAGAGGCAGAGGCCGTGCTAGGCCTACATTTTATGCAAGAGTGAATCACGTGTCGGCAGAAGATGTTGCTGGAGCTAGCGATATCATTGCCGGTATGTTCCCAATCAACTCCATACCTGCATTGATTTTATTTGACCACGAGCAACACATTCATTTATCTCGAAGAGTTTTGTCTGAAAAATCGGTTACCCTCGGTTTCTTTGCCAAGACCTTATGTGTTGAAACCCACAGAGTTAGAATGGAGTCCCACGGTGGGTGTCTTTGGACTCGAGATAAACATCCAAGGGTAGAATTTAAAGCGATTTGTTTGCAATTAGATATGTCGTTTAGATGCCATTTTGGGCATGAACGGCTAGCTAAGAACAAAGGCAAGGTAGACTGTGAGGACAAAACAGTATCTTTGGTCAATTCTAAAGATCAGAAGGTGGTGATAAAAGCAGGCCAAATCTTGAAAAGTGCAAGAAAACGCATGATCAACATGTTGGCGGTCACACTGAGCAAGTCTTGGTAGTACAAGACTATCCGGATGTGTTTCGGAGGAATTGCAGGCGGACCCCACGGCAGACATGGTAGAGCTTGCTATAGAATTGGTTCGAGCACAAAACCAATCGCCAAGCATCAATACTGGATGTCGGCCAAAGAGTTAAAAGAACTCAAGAAACAAATAGATGAATTGCAAGAGAAAGAGTTCATAAGACCAAGCGTTTCACCTTGGTCAGCCCCAGTTCTATTTGTGAAGAAGAAGAATGGAGAATTAAGAATGTGTATAGATTATAGAGGTTTGAATGCTGTCACCATCAAGAACAAGTACCCACTGCCCAGAATTGATGATTTGTTTGATCAACTCAAGGGTGCCAAAGTATTCTCCAAGATCGATTTGCGCTCGAGCTACCATCGACTCAAGATCCAAAGCAAGATCGAGAAAAGCGAGATTCATCACCCGATATGGACTATACGAGTTCACGGTCGTGTTGCTTGGTTTAACCAATGCACCAGCTTATTTCATGAACCTTATGAACCTGGTGCATATGGACCAACTGGACCGATTCGTGATAGTCTTTATCGATGATATTCTGATATATTCAAAGAGTGAAGAAGAGCACAAAGAGCATTTGCACATGGCATTGACCAGATTGAGAGAGCATCAGTTGTACGCCAAGTTCGACAAATGCAGTTTCTGGCTAAAAGAAGTAGCTTTCTTGGGTCACATTATATCAGAAGATGGAGTCAAGGTAGATCCAGAAAAGATTACCGCGGTTATGGAATGGCAACAGCCCAAGACAGTGACAGAAATAAGGAGTTTCCTTGGATTGGCAGGCTATTATCGCCGATTCATAGAAGGATTCTCGAAGATTTCTCGTCCACTTACTCAACTGCTGAAGAAAGATAAGCCTTTCCTGTGGACGGATGCATGCGAAGAGAACTTTCAGTTGTTGAAGACCAAGCTAACAACGACACCAGTGCTGATTTTGCCAAACCCAGAGAAAGAATTCCAAGTCTATTGTGATGCCTCAAAAGTGTGCTGGATGTGTACTCATGCAAGACGAAAAGTAGTTGCTTATGCCTCAAGACAGCTGAAGCCGCATGAAGAAAATTATCTCACACACGATCTAGAACTAGCAGCCGTAGTGCATGCACTCAAAATTTGGAGGCACTACCTGCTAGGAAATCGTTGTGAGATATTTTCGGATCACAAGAGTTTAAAGTACCTCTTTACGCAGCCAGAGTTGAATATGAGGCAACGAAGATGGCTGGAACTGATTAAAGATTATGATGTTGATCTTCAATACCATCCAGGCAAGGCCAACGTCGTTGCCGATGCCCTTAGTCGAAAGGTTCGACAAGGCAAGCCAACTACCGCAGAATATCCGCCAGAGTTGCAAAGGGATATACTGCGACTGAATTTGGTGATCACTGAACAAGGCGACTGACAAAGACTAGAACTTGACCGTTGTTGACGGATCGATTAAGGCAGCCCAAGATGACGATGAAGAGATTCAAAAACGGAAAAAGAAGGCTCAAGAAGAAGATTCATCGGTATGCGATGAGCGAACATGGAATCCTTACTTTCCGTGGTCGCTATTGCATACCCAACAAGAAAGAGTTGAGAGAATTGATCTTATCCGAAGCTCATTCTTCTCAATTCTCGATCCATCCAGGAGGCACAAAAATGTATCGAGACTTGAAGAAAAAGTATTGGTGGAACCAGATGAAGAAAGAAGTGGCAGAATATGTAGCCAAATGTGACGTCTGCCAGCAGATCAAAATTGACCACCAGAAGCCCTCAGATCATTATTATGTTTTACCGATTCCGAATGGAAATGGGATAGTATCGGCATGGACTTCATTACTGGACTTCCCAAGACTCGTGAGGGATATGATGCTATCTGGGTCATAGTTGATAGACTGACCAAGGTGGCTCACTTCCTCCCGATCAAGCAAACCTATGGGAAGGATAAACTTGCCGAACTATATTTGACACGAATTGTGACACTTCATGGAGTACCCAAGAAGATTGTGTCAGATAGAGGAGCCCAGTTCACATCCAAATTTTGGGAAAAGTTGCATGAAGCAATGGGCACCGATCTCAATTTCAGCTCAGCATATCACCCACAGACAGATGGGCAGACAGAAAGAACAAATCAGATTTTAGAAGATATGTTGAGAGCTTGCACTATTGTGTACGGAGCAGCATGGAATACTTGCCTGCCATTCGCTCAATTCTCGTACAACAATAGCTATCAAGCTAGCATTCAGATGGCCCCATTTGAAGCACTTTATGGCAGAAAATGTAGAACCCCTCTGAATTGGACAGAGACGGGAGAGCGACAACTTATTGGTCCTCAGATTGTCCAAGACGCAGAAGAACATGTTAGAATCGTCAGAGACAGGCTCAAAATGGCACAAGACCGACAAAAGAGCTATGCAGATAACCGCAGGAAGGATTTGAGCTTTGAAGTGGGAGATTTCGTCTACATCAAAGTCACTCCATTCAAAATAGTTAAGAGGTTTCAAGTTAAAGGCAAATTAGCACCAAGATATGTGGGACCGTTTCAAATTATCGGAAGAGTTGGAGAAGTAGCTTATCAAGTGCGCTCACCAACTTGTCAAGAATGCACAATGTGTTCCACGATCTCGACTTGAGTGTCTGCGACAACCAATAGATGAAGTGCCGTTGTCAGATATTGAATTACAGGATGACTACACATACGCTGAAGAACCACTACAAATACTTGAAACATCAGAGAGGCAGCTCAGGAACAAGAATGTCAGATTTTGCAGAGTGCAGTGGAGGAATCACACGCCAGACGAGGCCACTTGGGAACGAGAATCGGATTTGCAGCGGGATTTTCCCAACTTACTCCCTGGACCAAGTTAATCTCGGGGTCGAGATTCTTTTAAGGGGTAGGTTGAAAGACCCCAAAATTTCAAACCAAATTTTTCTGGATTTTTCCTGAATTTTGGTGAATTTTGAAAACTTTCCCAATTCGGAAGTTCTCCGAAATGCGCTTTCCTTTTGCCAACCCGCCTCCTCCTCACGGGCGCCTCTCCTCTTCCGCCTCCCTCCTGGCGCCGCCCCTCCCCTTCCGCTTTCTCCCTCCCGGCGCCGCCTCCCTCTCCTCTCGTTGGCGCCGCCTCCCCGCCTCCTCCTCAAGACGCGCGCCGCCCGCGCCCGCCTCGCGCCTCCCCGTTCGGACAACCCGCGCCCCCGCCCCATGGTCGAAGGAGGCAACACCGCGCCACGTCTTGCCACCTCCTCTCCGTGGACCCCACCGCCGGTATGTTTTCTCCCTAAACCCTAAACCCTAAACACCATAGATCCGGGCCGTCCACCCTCCCCGCATCGCAGCCGCCCGCCCTCGCCACGCGTCGGCAATCGCTCAACCACAGGAGTTGACTCGTCAACACTTGGTTTAGTAGTCGCTCAACTCGATTGAAACTCTACAGCGTTGAGAAGTGCGGAGGTGTGGAAGTGGATTAGGTATCTTGGTCTTGCGGATACCTAATAACGGTAGGGTTCACTCGAAGCGGACGGGAGTTTCCATGTGCCGGACCGAGTGAATTCTCACCTGTAGAGCCTATATAAAGATTTGAGCGGTGAACGACCGGCTTTCTTAACTCGTCGCGGGAGTTAAGGGATCGTGTGGGTAAAGTTGAGCAAACTCGCAGAGTCAAATAAATGGTATTCGGATCACTGTGCTCCGGTTATTGGGCCGTGTCACTTGGGTGATTCCATCGAAAGCTTAAGTAGTTTTCAATATTTTAATGCGGTTAGATGGTTAATTAACTCTTCATGAAAACCCGTTGTTTAAGGAGTAGTTTTATCAGCAAGTTTTACGAAAAGGTTTGCAAATAAAACTGCATCCACTCAAAGATAATAAACCCCGTATACCCCACTCCTTTGTTAATCCGTGCATATAGTAAAGTAGGGTCCCTTGCGGTTTGCTGAGCTGGTTGTTGGCTCACGGCTTGCTAATCAATTCTTTAGAAGATCAAGACGAAGGTGAAAGTCTCCCCGTTGAGGAAGTCCCTGAGGGCCTCTTCTTCGACGAGGATCCGTGGCTGTAGGTCTTCGCCGCGCTCAAGCGGATTCTGGAGCTTTTGTGATGTAATTATACTTTGGGCTTGCACGCCCATTGTCAAAACTCTGGATGTTAATCCATATGTGAAATATATGCTGGTTTTTGTTGTAAGCATGCAATGGTATACTCTTGCGCGACACTCCATAACTGTTCATGCGTGAATAGTTGCGGGTTGCCGTGTCCGTACACGCCCTCGGAAACGGGGGCGTTACAGTGCCTACTGCAATTGCTTTCTCTAGTTTTGGGTATGTGTATACTAACGGATGAGCCTAGAACCTCCAATATCCCAGTTGAACGTCAAGAATACCTTTTTCAATGGCAAATTGCTTAAGGAGGTCTACATGCAACCAACAATAGCCTATATCCCAGTTGGACGTCAAGAATGCCTTTTTCAATGGCAAGTTGCTTGAGGAGGTCTACATGCAACCAACAATGGCCCATCTCTCAGTTGAACGTCAAGAATGCATTTCTCAATGGCGAGTTGCTTGAGGAGGTCTACATGCAGCCGCTCTTGGGTATTATGTCCCTAATGGTATAGTTTATCGCCTTTGTCACTCTCTCTATGGGTTCAAACAAGCCCCTCGTGCTTGGTTTACCCGTTTCTCTTCTGTCGTCACTGTCGCCGACTTCTCCGCTAGTAATCACGACCATGCGCTCTTTGTACACAGCTCTCCGCGGGGTCGGACGCTCCTCCTTCTATATGTCGATGGTATACTCATTACTGGTGATGACTCTTAGTACACTGCCTTTGTGAAGGAGCGTCTGAGTGAGCAGTTCCTGATATTTGATTTGTGTCCTCTTCGTTACTTTTTTTGCGATTGAGATCACTTCTACACTCGAGGGCTACTATCTCTTCCAGGAGTGTTACATTCATGATATCCTTATTCACGCTTGTCTCACTGATTAGCGTGTGGTGGATACTCCTATGGAGCTTGTGTTCACCTTTCCCCCTACTGATGATGAGCCTCTCAAGTATTCCACTCGTTGCTACCATCTGATTGGGAGTCTTGTCTACCTTAGGATTACTCGTCCTTGTATCTCTCCTGAATAATAGTGAATTCGAACGAACGCTATAGAAAAGAAAACACACCAAATTACGGATCCCAGCAGGGCAGGGCAGATCCATCCATCGCCGTCTCCCGCTCCGACTCCGTCGAGCAATCCAATCCCAATCCATCGCCGTCTCCCGCTCCGACTCCGTCGAGCAATCCAATCCCAATCCATCGCCGTCTCCCGCTCCGACTCCGTCAAGCAATCCAATCCCAATCCATCGCCGTCTCCCGCTCTGACTCCGTCGAGCAATCCAATCCCAATCCATCGCCTGCGCAGATCCATCCATCCATGCCGCTCGCCGCCTAGGCCCGCTTGTATGGAAACACGCAGCCGCAAGCGCGCCGCCGCCGCCTCAGCCTCAGCCCCAAGCGCTCCCGCCGCTCCTCCTCCGCCGCGCCCGCGATGGACCCCTCTCCCTCCTCCCGCCGCCGGTCGCGCGCCCCCGTCCCCGCCGCCGACAAGGGCAAGGACCCCGATCCCTCCTCCACCTCCAACCCCTCTCCCCCCGTCGCCCCCGATGACGACGACGACTCCATCGCCCCCTTCCCGCACTCCTTTACCTCCGCCAGCACCGCCCTCCAGGGCCTCCTCCGCAGGCTCGGCGCCGGCCTCGACGACCTCCTCCCCTCCTCCGCCGCCGCCGCCTCTTCGTCCTCAACCTCCTCCCAGCTCAAGAGGATCCTCGCCGGCCTGCAGGCCGACGGGGACGAGTCGCGCCAGCTCGAGTCCCTCGCGCAGCTCTGCGAGATGCTCTCCATCGGCACCGAGGAGTCGCTCGCTGCCTTCCCCGTCGACGCCTTTGTGCCCATCCTCGTTGCCCTGCTCGGCCGCGAGGAGGCTGCCGGCGGCGCCAGCCCCGATGTCATGCTGCTCGCTGCGCGTGCCCTCGCTAACCTCGTCGACGTCCTCCCGTCTTCCTGCTCAGCCGTCGTACACTATGGGGCGATCCCCTCTTTCTGTGCTCGGCTGCTCACCATCGAGTACATGGACCTTGCCGAGCAGGTAAACGCTAATGCCGCCAGTAAATTGTTGCTTACAACCCCTGCTTGTGCTGATTTTTAATCTCATACCGGACTCTTGTCCTGCATAGCTGTGCCCCATGATGTTGGTGTCATCGATGTACCTTATTATGTGATCATCTTGCTAGCTTCGCTTGAGAAATGAACATATGTTGTTTGACCCCCCTTGCATGCCTTCACCAAGACGCTAACATTTGCTATATCTGGTTTTTTTCACATGTTCTTAGTCTCTACAAGCTCTTAAGAAGATTTCTCAGGAGCATCCAACTGCCTGTTTGCGTGCTGGTGCGCTAATGGCTGTCCTATCATATCTTGACTTTTTCTCCACTGGTGTTCAGGTATTTAATTAAAAAAAAATTCAACACTCCATTTCTTTCAAGTCCTCGATTATACTTCAGTTTAATTTCCCCTGGTTTTGCTGTGGATTGTTTGCTTCAACTTAAATTTGTTTCCTTGGTGGACATGCTTCTAGAGAGTAGCATTGTCTACTGCTGCTAATATATGCAGGAAGCTGCCATCTGATGCATCTGAGTTTGTCATGGAAGCTGTTCCGTTGCTTACGAATCTCCTAAACCACCATGATTCTAAGGTATTTTTGAAGTACAAACCTCTATATTTATGATTTACCATTACCTGGTTCTAAAGGTTTCTCATTACCAAATACGAACCATATCAGGGTATATCATGTAATTTCAACTTTTTTGTTTATGCACATTCCAGGTACTAGAGCATGCTTCTGTTTGTTTAACACGCATCGCAGAGGCTTTTTCTTCCTATCCAGATAAATTGGATGAGTTGTGCAATTATGGGCTGGTTGCACAAGCTGCCAGCTTGGTATCTGTCAGCAACTCCGCCGGCCAGGCATCATTGAGTACATCGACGTATACGGTCGGTACACACAAACATGTTTTCTTATTCTTTCGTATTGTTTACTATGGTGTTTTTTTGAACTCTTGTTAAATTTGGATTGGACATTCTTTCAGGGCTTAATCCGTCTTCTCTCAATGTGTGCAAGTGGATCGCTGTTGGCAGCCAAAACTCTTCTTCTCCTTGGAATTAGCAGCACTCTTAAAGATATTCTTTCAGGTTCTGGTCTGATTGCTGGAACATCAGTCTCCCCAGCTTTGTCAAGGCCTGCTGATCAGGTGAATACGTCTATTACTGGTATTTTATGACTAATCTTTACCATTTTTATGCGATTGAGCGATTCAATGTGTATGTATCATTGAAACTTGACATAAGCAGTTCATGCTTTCTAAGATTTCCGCTTCCATGCCTCTCTCCACAACTTGTACAACTTTCTAAAAATCTAAAGGTTTCACATTTGTGTAATTATATGTGTCATTGAGTAGTTGCTTGGGTAATCTTCTTGAGGACTGAAGATAGGTGCTTATGTAGTAAACTAGTATGCAGTTGTCTTGATGAACCATGCAGATTATCATCCACAAGAAAAACATGGTTTGGTAGATTGTAGATTTCTTTTCCTTTTGATCATGCTGTTTTGAGCAACTGAGATTTCTTTCATGTTTAGAGTCAAGTATCAAAATCATGTATCCGTGTGTGACAACGCTAACTCCTAAGAGCATTAGTGACCAATCAATATAGTCACCATCCTAGAATAATTCATGCTGCATTAAGTTCTTTGAGATGTTGTTTTAAGGAGGCACATGAGGGAATAAGATACTCATTTGGAACGTGATTGAGCTAAATCTGCCAACATTTACCAGGATTAGGTAGCTGCTGAGATATGTGTCATAATCTCTTTATATTTAGCATAACTGTGCAAGTATATCGTGTGTTCGATGCAACCATATGTGGTGGAGATTCAAAAGAATATTACATTTTTTTAGTATAATTGTATAATGTTGTCTGCAGCTGCTGCTTGTTGCTCTCTCTTAGCTCAGACATCAATTATTGAAGCCAACTAGTATTTGATCGAGGGGTGGCATATACTTGCATGCTTTTCCTTGTGCGGATGGTGTTCATATATTTACTTTTAATTTTTAACCCTGCAGATGTTTGAGATCGTGAGCCTTGCTGATGATTTGCTTCCACATTTGCCTGTGGGAATCATTTCTTTACCAACGTACTTCCATGTATTTGTCAAAGGCTCTTCTACAAAGAAATCTGCTTCCACCAAACAAGACGGTGCTGGTTCAACAGAAAATGAAAGGTCAGGTCATGAGAGGCTATTACGTGAGCACCCTAAACTTCTACAGCACTTTGGTATGGACTTATTACCCATAATGACACAGGTTTGTGCGCAATTTCTTTTCTTGTTAACGAATTGTAACTACTGTTTTTGAGATAGTATTTGTGTTGTCGTACTTAATAGCTCTGCTCTTGAACAGGTGTATGGCTCAAGTGTAAATGCACCAATACGTCATAAGTGTTTATCTATCATTGGAAAATTAATGTACTACAGCTCTGCTGAAATGATTCAGTCTCTCCTTGGCACAACAAACATATCCAGGTGCTAATACGAGTTTCTACTTCAAAGCCTGATTCATTTCTTCTAGAGAATGATTTCATGACATCTTGACATTAGAAGCTATCATTTCTTGTACTGTCTCAGTAGACACATCTTGTCTGATCCGTGCTAAGTTATACAATTTGCCTTTGCAGCTTCCTAGCAGGCATACTTGCTTGGAAAGATCCACAAGTATTGATTCCTGCTCTTCAGATAGCAGAAATTATGATGGAAAAACTTCCAGAGACATTTTCCAAGTTGTTTGTGAGGGAAGGCGTTGTCCATGCTGTGGAATCACTTATATGTTCGGAATCCTCGAATACAGTGCCTTCTCAGGTATCACCACAGGATAAAGATAATGATTCTGTTATGTATTCACGCTCTAGATGCCAACGCCGGCGTGGGGGTGCTGCGCCAACAGAAAACAGTTCATTAGATGAATCAAAAGCTTCCAATTCTGGGATTGCCAGCTCACCACCAAGCTCTACAGAAGTTCCAAACACCAGTCTTCGTTTTGCAGTTAGCGATCGTGCAAAGTCGTTCAAAGATAAGTACTTCCCTTCTGACCATGATTCAAGTGATATCGGAGTTACTGATGACCTCCTTAAACTGAGAACACTCTGTGCAAAGTTGAATACTGCAACTGAGAATGTTGTAACAAAAGCCAAAGGGAAATCAAAAGCCCTAAGTGCTAATCATTTTGACATCTCACATGATGTGGAGGAACAATTAGACCTGATAGTGACTGAAATGCTTGCTGAGCTTAGCAAAGTTAATGGGGTTTCCACATTTGAGTTCATTAGAAGTGGAGTTGTTGCAGCATTTCTTGACTATTTGTCGTGTGGGACATTTGGAAAGGAAAGGGTATCTGAAGCAAACCTGCCAAAGCTTAGTCAGCAGGCACTTCGGCGATACAAGTCCTTTATATCAGTTGCCCTTTCTCCTGATCATGAAAGGAATGAAACTCCACTGACACTGTTGGTCCGAAAACTGCAAAGTGCTTTATGTTCATTGGAACGTTTCCCTGTTGTGCTCAGCCAGTCTAGCAGAATTGGTATTGGAGGCTCCCGTCTGACCTCAGGTCTTAGTGCTCTGGCTCAGCCCTTCAAGTTGCGTCTGTGTCGAGCTCAAGGTGAAAAGTCACTGCGGGATTATTCATCAAATATTGTGCTTATTGATCCCTTTGCAAGTCTAGCAGCTGTTGAAGAATTCCTGTGGCCCAGAGTTCAGCGCAGTGAGGCTGCTTCGAATCCTATTGTTCCATCTGGAAATAATTCTGAATCTGGCGTACCCGGTACCACTGCTGGTGCATCATCCACACCTGCATCAGCTCAGTCTGGCCAGCGTCCACCAACAAGATCAAAGTCATCTCTTGCAAATAGTGGTACATCTAAGAAGGATTCTCAGGAGAAAAGCACTAATACTGCCAAGGGAAAAGGCAAAGCGCTTGTAAAACTGAGCTCTGATGAGCCCAAAGGACCTAATACAAGGAATGCCGCCCGCAGAAAAGCTGCTTCAGAGAAAGATTTGGAAATGAAGCAAACGCATAGTGACAGTAGCTCTGAGGTATTATTTCATTTTCATTCCAAATGAGCATGGAAATTCCGGGAAAAAATATTATGGATGTAGTTGTCAATTTAGTCTACCTCTGCATAAGATTCAAGCGCATATTCAATCTATGATCGGATATATTAAAATGAGAAAAATCTGGCAAACGATAAATTATAAAGAAAGGACAATCTCCTTTTGTTTCTTGTCACGTAGTTGAGTTTGAACTTAAAACTTCAGAAGGTGCTACAACACTCCATAGACTACATCTTCATTTTTGGAGTCTATTGGCATAAACAACCATTACTTTATGGAGAATGTTTTACCCTCTTGGTGGTGGTTTAGTCCACCAATTCTGGAAGTTTTATTTCTGTATTTTCATTTTAGTTCGACTGGAAGATTGGTAAGTAATACCTTTCATTTTGTACATGCAGGATGAGGAGCTTGACACTTCTCCTGTTGAGATTGATGAAGCTTTAATGATTGATGATGATGACATTTCAGAGGATGAAGATGATGATCATGAGGTATTTGTGTTAAAATTTTATTCTTTTTAATATTGTTTTGTTGCAACTTGCATTAATTTGTATATTATATATTATTATGTTCATGAGGTGTGTTAGAGCCAGTTTGGCCTAGTTTAAGCTCGGCTTACACCAAGAAAAGCATAAGTTTGGGCTAAAACAATCATCTTTTTTTTCCTGCCTGACTGTTAAATCCAAGTCATTCTTCCACAGAGAAGATGAAGCCAGTGGGGGTGGCTTATTGCACTTAATCTAGGGCTTACAAGGGGGTTTTACTGAAACAACCTTTTGTGCTTATATTAGTAAATTAGCTTATTGAGATTTAAGGCTGTAAACTGCTAAACTGACAGGCCTGCTTATAAGCTTGTTGGTCCAGAATGAAGGTGGTCATTTACTTTCTCTGTCTCAATAAATAGCTTCATTGCAATTCTCAGGTTCTCCAAGATGGGTCTCTTCCTATTTGTGCTCAAGATGGGGTGCATGATGTGAAATTGGGCACTGATGACTCTAATACTGGCTTAGCAAGTGATAACCAGGTGCAGCCCTCATCCGGTTCCAGTGCTAGAAACATTATGAGCAGGGGAGCAGATGCTGCTGAATTTCGAAGTACAAGTTCATTTGGTTCACGAGGTGCAATGTCATTTGCTGCTGCAACAATGGCTGGGCTAGCTTCTGTTGGTGGTCGCGGTGTTAGAGCTAGTCGAGATCGGCGTGGCCTGTCACTTGGCGGTAGCATGAATGAGCACAACAAACTGATATTTACAGCTGGTGGGAAGCAGCTTAGCAAACGTTTGACCGTATATCAAGCTATCCAACGCCAACTGATGCTTGATGAGGATGATGAAGAAAGGTTGAATGGATCTGATGTACTGAATGATGGAAACCGCTTCTGGGGTGACGTGTTCACAATAACTTATCAGAAGGCTGATAGCCAGGCTGAGAAGGGATCCCAAGGTGGTTCCACCTCATTGCACTCAAAATCAGATTCTTGCAGATCTATCTCTGAAGCACACAGGGCTTCTCTTCTTGATAGCATCTTGCAAGGAGAACTTCCATGTGATATAGAGAGAACAAACTCAACTTACAACATTTTAGCACTATTACGTGTATTAGAGGGGCTGAATCAGTTATCCCCTCGTTTAAGAGTACAGGCAGCATCTGATGATTTTGCTGAGGGAAAAATAACTACCCTGGATGAGCTATATAAAACTGGAGCCAAGGTACCTTCAGAAGAGTTTGTCAATTGTAAGTTGACACCGAAGCTTGCTCGGCAAATGCAGGATGTTCTTGCACTCTGTAGTGGCAGTTTACCTTCTTGGTGTTATCAGATGACCAAAGCCTGCCCCTTTCTGTTTCCCTTTGAAACAAGGAGGCAGTACTTCTATTCCACAGCTTTTGGGTTGTCCCGTGCGTTGAATCGGCTTCAGCAACAACAGGGTGATAATCACAATACTGCTGGTGAAAGAGAGGTCCGGTTTGGCAGGTTACAACGCCAGAAAGTTCGTGTTTCCCGTACACGTATTCTGGATTCTGCTGCTAAAGTTATGGAGATGTTCTCCAGTCAGAGGGCTGTTCTTGAGGTGGAATACTTTGGTGAAGTTGGAACAGGGTTGGGGCCCACTTTGGAGTTCTATACTCTCTTAAGCCATGAGCTACAAAGTGCTCGGCTGGGATTATGGAGATCTAGCTCTCCATATGACTCAGAAATGCAAATTGATAGGAGCAGTGTGATTCATGTAAACCATGAAGATGACTTGCCAGCAAAAGAACTCAACTCAGATTTATCTGACAACGGCAGGCACTTGATACAAGCTCCTCTTGGATTATTTCCTCGGCCTTGGCCAACTAGTGTTGTTGCTTCAGAAGGTAGCAAATTCTTCAAAGTCATCGAGTATTTCCGCTTGGTTGGTCGAGTGATGGCAAAAGTCTTGCAAGATGGAAGACTTTTAGATTTGCCTTTATCAACAGCATTTTATAAGCTTATACTTGGACAAGTAAGTATAGATCCTCAATTCCTGGATACAGTTTTTGTTTTCATTCTGTTATGTTTATTTTATTTAAATTTGTTATCGCTGTATTGTCTTTCCATTTTCACGATATAATGCATAAATGATTTCTATTCGCCAGGAGCTTGATTTGTTCGACATAATCTCTTTTGATGCCGAGGTTGGAAAGACATTGCAAGAACTGCAAGTTCTTGTTGAACGTAAGAGGTTCCTGGAATCCACTTCTGGCAATAATCAGCTAGTTGCAGACTTGCGTTTCGGTGGCACTCCTATCGAAGTTTTGTGTTTAGATTTTACTCTTCCAGGTTATCCTGATTATGTTCTTAAAGAAGGCGAAGAAAGCACAATTGTAAGTGATGTGTCAGTGATTTTGCGTTTGCATTTGGTCTTGTTTTTGGGGTAATAAATAGTGTTATTATCTTCTGTAGGTTAGTATTTACAACTTGGAAGAGTATGTTACTTTGGTAGTGGATGCTACAGTTAAGTCCGGTATAATGAGGCAGGTCGAAGCATTTAGATCAGGGTTTAACCAGGTGCAGCCTCATTGTCTTTGTTTTTTTATTCTTTTTTAAATCATTTTATTACATGTTCTGGGATGTATTTATTTTACTTCAATGATTCTTGTGTACTTTCTTAGGTTTTTGATATCTCGTCCCTCCAAATATTTTCACCTCAAGAGCTTGACTATATAATATGCGGTCGTCAAGAAATTTGGGAGGTAATGCTTCATCTCTTTTTCCTTAAAAAATGCTTCATCTCTCTTGATTTCAGTTGTGTTTTGTTGAATTCCGCTGAATTAACCTGCATTGCTGCAGCCGGAATCACTGGTGGATAACATAAAATTTGATCATGGGTATACTGCTAAAAGTCCTGCAATTGTAAACGTAAGTTGCATCCTTACATCTCCAATATCTGTATCTGGCCTTCAATAAGTTTAATTCCTTGATTCATCTGCTTTTTTTGTAGCTACTTGAGATAATGGCGGAATTTACCCCTGAGCAACAGCATGCGTTCTGCCAGTTTGTAACTGGTGCTCCTCGGCTTCCACCTGGTGGTTTGGCTGCCCTTAGTCCCAAGCTTACTATAGTTAGGAAGGTACTTTCCTTGGTCTATCTTGACATATGCTGTTGTAACATCTGCCTTATTATTATGTTTCATGTGTTGATTTTTTGTTAACTTGTGTCACTTTTGATTATTAGCACCCCTCAAGTGCGGTGAATACTTCAAATACAACTGGGGCAGCAGAGGCCTCAGATGATGATTTGCCTAGTGTCATGACGTGCGCTAATTATCTTAAACTACCCCCGTACTCCACAAAAGTATGGTTTGATTCTTTGGCACTTAGTGGTGCTTTTTGGGGGGTTTAACACACTGATGTATTCCTTTAACTGGCTTGCTATTGTTTGGGCATTCTTGCAGGAAATTATGCGCAAGAAGTTGTTTTATGCTATCCTAGAAGGCCGGGGATCATTTGATCTTTCATAAGATGATAACTTACATACAGGGCGCACCATTGGATGCCCATCAATTTTATCCAGAATCAGTTTCTTCGTTGCCTGTATAACATAGGTTGAGGTTTCAAGCCGCTCTGGAGAAAAGCTTGAAGGGGGCAGCAGGTCTCCCTCCGGATGCAGGTGCTGATACTCGTTTTCTATTTGGCTTCGTAGACCAAATGCTTTCCTTTTCTCCCGTCACCTATTATGACGTAGAATAAAAGCAACAATATGCTTTTCAGTTGAATCCGCTGAAGTGGCGAGGCTCGCGAGCACCGAGAAGAATGAGGAGATCCTTTCCAGTACATGTAAATAATAAAAGGAGGTCAATAGTTGCATATTTGTCGAAAGGATTTGTTCATTGGTGAAACCCTATTATCCTAGCGATCGAGGATTGATGTTAACAATGTGTACATGTGTGATCAGATTCTCCAGTAAATGCGCTCGTCTAGTGCCCTGCCCCCTCCCGGTGCCCAAAACACTGAGAGTTAACCTCACCATGGGCAGCAAGAGACGGCAGTCCAGATTCAGCAGCAGCAGCACACATCTCAAACAGACCAACGATTCAGCCGCCACATAACAAGAAAGGAAAGCATAATGTTATGGCTACTGATCAAACAGTAAAGTGAGAGAGTAGTGTAGTGGAGATGATGGATGAACGATATTTACCCTCTTCCCTATGTGCGGGGTGGGCATATATATTTCTATGAGAAGTATTTTACAATTATGTCCTTACATCCATATGTTTCTTAATGGGGATATCTATGTCATTACATATATCATATTTTGGGTTTTACAACCCTTTAGCAGGTCGGATATGCTTAGGTAGAGGCCACCTCTATAGCAGGAGCATCTCATGGTGAAGGGTTTCACGGGTTGAAGCTATGTCGCCGAGCCATTTGGCCCTCTCTGTCCCTGTGGTTTGTGATCTTTTGTGGTGTTGTGTGAAAACGATTTTGCCGGTGCAGGCGTGGAGTACAGATGAATTTTAGTTACAAACCGTCTGTGATATTTACACCACAGACGGTTCGAAAACCGTTTGTAATAACCTTCGATTATCACTGACCCATACATTCAGAGATTCAGAAAACTGTCTGTGATAATATTTTTGAACCGTCTGTAATACGATTTTCTGTAGTAGTGTAACCACGTGCAAATCCCAAAGCATATCAACCGGGTGTGTGTGTATAGCTCTGAGTTGGAGTTACTATATATATATACTAGTACGATGACTAGGAAGATGCATGGAGGCGCAGCCAAATCCTCCACTCCATGGCACGCACGAACTAGTAGTAAAATCGAAGTGAGAGCTTTTCTTGAGACCAAAATTAAATGAAAGGTACTCCATGGCATGCAAGTATAATCTCTTAACGAATCTCGATCACTAGGAAGAATGGAGAACAAGCCTGATGGATGCACTTAGAATTGAAATGAGACAGCAATTAAGCATAATAATATATAATTTAACTGAGGATCGACAAGCAAGCCAGGTGATGCTAGAGATGGTGGTGCGTGCATGTAGTGACACGTGTACGTAAAATGATGATTCATTAGCTAGTTAGTTGAGGAGCGACTGGATGTAGTTGTCGTAGACGAAGTCGGCGAGGATGGAGTAGGCCTTCTCGGTGGGGTGGTAGCTGTCCCAGAAGAGGTAGTCCTTGACGTCGCCGCAGACGGCGGAGGTGACGCCGTTGCAGAGCACGGAGACCTCGAGGAGGCCGGTGCCGCAGCATCCCATGGTGGACTGCTTGAAGCCGTAGCTGTGCGGGTGCATCATCATGTCGAGGAGGAAGCCGTAGATGTCCATGAAGACGAGGCGCGTGCCGGGGTACTTGCTCCTGAGCCCCTCCATGCCCTTGCTCAGCCCGGCGTTGTACATGACGGCTATCTCGTTGTGGCCCGACGAGCAGCCGCGCTCGCTGCCTCCCGAGAGCGTGCGCTGCGACGGCACGCAGCCGATGGGCGGGATGCCGATCACGGCCACGCGGCGCGCGCCGGCGCGGATGAGGTCCTCCAGGAAGGCGGAGGCCTGGTGCACGAGCAGGCTGGCGTAGGAGGCGTGGTCGTAGTTGCTGCGCGCGCGCAGGGTGAAGTAGGTGTTGGCGACGTCGTCGCTGCCGGCGCAGACGGCGAAGATGCCCTTGGACATCATCTCCGCCACCCGAGCGTCCCCGGCCGCGGAGCGCACCTTCTCCTTGTACTCGCCGAAGAGGCGCAGCTGGTCGGGAAGGGAGATGACGGAGGCGAGCTGCGGCGTGAGCGGGTCGAAACCGGTGCCTCCGGAGGCGAAGCTGACGCCGGTGAGGAGATCTTGTTTGTCCAGCTTAGGGGACAGGTACGCCGGCAGCAGCTCCTTGAGCCCCAGCCTTGAAGCTGCATATGTAAAACATCCAGAAAATTAAGTTGGAGGTATTATTTTTTAATTTAACGACTCAGAAAAAATTAACAGTCGTTACAGTGTAACTTTTGTCTTAAACCAGCATCTGTAAACCAAACCTACAAGCCGGTGCTTGGGGTTTCCTCTGGATCATTTATTTAGGTCTTAATTAATCCTATGACATTTGCTGAGCGCTTCTTAATTAATTTGTGTATTATATTTCAGCTGCTCCTGATCTAGACACCTCGTACATATTATTTAAGTAATATTTGATGAAATTAGATCATATATGTTTCTATTAGATAGACATGGTTAAGTATCTGCTTCTATGCTTAGAAACCAAATTTTATCAGGAGCAGCTGCGCTTTGTTAGGCTCTTTGGTTGAATAGAAACGATATGATTTTTAACAAAATTAAGTCTACTACCTATTTACAGGTAATTTTCAGGGTGACATACTGGATCCGACAGTGGTCCCTGCTGCATAAGGAGGAGGAGCGACCGGCGTTCAAACGTGGATGCCGAGACTTGGAGACAATGATTATGGCGGTCTTCAAAAAGTTTGGGTGGAGCTTTTGGAATCGAATTAAAGCTTAGTCCTAGTTCTCTTCCTTGTTTGTAGTCGCTCGTCATGGGTGTGCGGAACCTTGTTGCTTTTTGTCCTGTCTCTTGGTTGTAAGAGCTTGAGCCTGATGGCTTTGGATTGTGTTAAATTCTCAGCTGTGTACCATCCCGGATGGTAGAGGCTGGAACTTAGTTCTGTTATCTAAAAAAAAAGTATCTGCTTCTATTAGATGGTTAAGCATCTGCATCTATTAGATAGACATAGTCGAGTATGATCCAATTTTGTTAAATATTACTTAAATTTTGTGTGTATGCGCGCTAGCTTAATATTGTGAAAGGGAGAGTGGTTACTGGTCCTTACTTAAATTAGAAAGGAAGTAAAGGCATCGATCTAATAATGTTGTGTTTCCATGAACAAGAGGAGGAAGAAGAAGAGGAGGCAAGGTTCTCCTGCTCGACCGTGCGCTGAGCTTTCTAAAAACGAACAAACAAACATAGATAGATAGATAGATATTGAGCGAGGCAGGCAGGTGGTAGGGTGGTACCGATGAAGTCGGTGGGTATCCTGCCGTTGCAGAATCGGCCGGTGGGGCGGTGGTTGGCGAAGTCGTGGCCGTAGGGCGGGAAGTCGGCCTTGATGATGGTGCTGATGGCGTTGTTGTTGCCAGGGTCCACGATGGAGTCGCCGAACACCACCAGAGCAGGCGCCGCTCTCGGCCTCGTCGGCTCGTTTGCTCCACTATGTGCAGCGAGCACGGCGACGACGAACAAGAAGATGGCGCCGTACTTAACGCGGCGGCGGCGGCCTCGATGCACTATGATTGCTGCTGCCGATTCCCGCCGCCTCATCATCATGGCCATTTGGATGGATCGATCGACCGACCGACGTCTGCTGGCTTAGCTAGGTATAGGGTGTAGCATGTAGCGTTTGCTGGCGAGGATGGATGATATTTCTTTGGTTGCAGTTGGATCCGGAACTTTCGTCACATGGCCAAGTAAATGCCTTCGATCCAGCAAGCAATTCAATTCACTCATTCATTCCGACAAGTAGTAGAGGCGTTTCAGCTAGCTCTAGACCTGACTTACTAGCTAGCTCTAATTACTTCACTCGCTGCAGCGCAACATGTCTAGATCCATATACTCCGTACGTACCTCAGTGCTACTTGGCTTCATGAAATTAATGGCAGGGAGAGAGATCCATCGGTCGATCGGTGCACATAATAAGTACATCGCCTCCATCCATCTATGCGGTGTCTATACAGAGGCACACACCGCATACATTATGTTATTGTATCTTTTTATGTAATGTATTCTAAAGTGAGTTTAGAAAATCCTTCAAATATATGGTCGATGGTGTGCTGTGGATCCTAAAATGGCATCTCCTTATCCTCGTCCGACTACTTTCGACCACTCGTTTTCCCACCTCGTCGAGTGTGGGAAATGGTCCTTTAACAGAGTCGTAATCCTCGAGTTTTCACCGGAAAAAAATCAGCAATTATGAAGGTTGTGTCCTACACCTCCTTGGCTTGTTATCCTTCCAAGCGAGGATTTTGGCCTTGCCCCGATCAGAGTATTGCCTGTGATTCTGTGGCTCTTTATCGCCCATGGTCAAGACCTTTGAACTTCTAGCTTGAGACTTCTGACTCTTTACCTTGTTATTGGATTTCTTGACCTTCTCGTTCCTTTTGCTGCCTTCACTTACCTCTTTGATACTTTGATCGACTTGGTCGATGGTCTTGCTCCATTCGACTGTTTCAATGGCAATCACATAACGATCAGCCATCTCAAAGAGCGTGGTGACAGTAGTTGGTGGATTCAAAGCGATATCCTCGGTGAACCTTTTATTGCAGACTCCTTGCCTAAATGCTCTAATAATAGAAGCATCAGAAACCTCCGAAATGGAGTTATGAACCCAGCTAAAATGCCTGAAGAATTATTGTAGGGTCTCGTTACTGCTATGCCTCATCCGATGCATGTCATCTTCCTTCCCAGCGTGGTTGTATGTGCCCTAAAAATTGGCCAGAAGATCACAGAGATATTGCCATGAATGGATCGACTCTAGTGGTTAATTCAGCAACCACGATTGAGCGGATCTCTCAAGCACAGTTGGAAGGTAGTTCGCCATTGCATGCTCTCCTCCTGTTGCTGCTCAAACCGCGGTTGTGTAAATTTGAAGGAACTCGGTTAGGAGAACGACATGACCTGTCATCATGTCGATTTTCTCGATGTGAGTTATGCGAACAAGCTCTTGAGTTGGATTCTTGAGTAGATCATTTATGCGTTGAAGCTCCCAAGACTCTTCAAACTGGTACTGGACACGCCTAGGCAAAGACCTCTGGGTAGCAAATCTTCTTCTTTGAATGGTCTTGGGATCCTCAATATTTGAGGCTGGTTGAGGCTGCCTTAAAGGAGGGCGATTATATCGAAGATTTCTCCCTCGTTGAGCTTGATCGGACAGCTACTGGAGGACTCAAACACTTGGGGGAGGCCCCTTGTCATGTCACGAGTCCTGTTTGTGGTCGGGTTGACCCTTGCCCTTTAGGGAAACTCATTCCTCTATTGATCATTGTTAACTTTGTTCTAGGAGAAAACATACACATCATAAATAAACTAAGAGAACATAAGAGAATTTCTGAATTTCTCTTTTCTCTTACTTACTCCCCTTTTTCCTTACTTCTGTTCTTCTTCTCTTATTAAATTGGCTACAAGCCTTCTCAATATATAGGCTAATAATTTCGTACTAGCATACGTATTCGGACTTCAAATTGGACACAACTTCAACTTGAGTTACACACGGAGACGGACTCTACTACGTCTTGAACTCGAAGTCAAGATTATTTCTAACAAGCATAATGTTGTGGGGGATAAGGATCCCTCCTCGGCCCTACCCACGGTGAGATCTCTGCGATCTCCTGATGGATCTCTAGCGATAGCCTCACCGTCGGATGAAAGTATAGTCTGTCCGTAGTCGTAGTAGGCATCCATGTCGAGGTCTGTATAGTCGGGCAGGTCAAACCAATTCTCCTTATTCCATTCTCCTGCTACGAGGATGTCAGATAGAAGAGAACCTGCCGATAAGAGATTATTGAAATTTGGAAGAAGATGCCCACGGACGGCAACAACTCAGCTCACCTGTGTGCTAACGCCTGACTCTAAATGCCAACAATTCATTTTGTGTTTGTTTACATCATTTTAGATGTACGATTTCATTTTTTGCCCATAAGGTGTTGGAGGTATTCCGTGAATTCCTGTGTTGACCATAGCCCCTCTGCATCTCCTGCGACAGGCCATGAACCCTCACTGCCCCTCGACATAGAGTGTTGCTAATCTAACAAGGATTACGGTGATGAGTTTTACCTTTTTCCCATAGATCTAGACTGTTACTAATCTAACAAGGATCCAAAGCACTGAACTTTCAAGTAGATTTTTCAATTACACATTTATTAGTATGCATAGTTTTATATTTTGACAAAGAAGTGTCAGTCAGAGAGCCACACGGGAAACCCTAGGCAGGGGGTTTCTAATCCCTTGATGCCGACGGCGACCAAAATCAGGCCGGCTAGCAGCCTTCAAACTCAAAGAATGAAGATGCTAAGAGGGATTCGAGAGAGAAGAGAGATCTTACTGCAGATTGGTGCCCCAAACAGAGAGGAGGCGACGGCTTATAAAGGAGGTGAAAAGGGGGGTCGAGTCGGCGGGCTGTGGCGCGGCTGACGCCGAGGCTCCCACGCCATCGCCGCCTCCGTCGCCGTCGCCCCCTTGATCCGCCGCCTCCCCGAGCGACTCGGTCAGAAGGAAACCGCCCCACGGGAGGAGACTCCTCCCTTATCTTTCCATTGCCAGCGACGGTGGGCCCCACATCCTCTCTTTTTTTCCTTTTTCCTTAAATTGCAAAATTACCGGAATGTCCTCAGTATTTCAACATGACTTTAGTGAAAACGGATGGATCTTATATGATCCTAGCCAGAATAAGTAGACAACTATATGATAATATAAAAAGTCTAAAATATACATAATAACATAGACTAAGAAATATAAAACATACCGCTAACACCGTCATACCTAGATGCTGATTTCATATCGGCGAATTCATCTAGACGCCAAAAGTACGTCTAGATGTACCGACTATCTTTTACATATCGGCGAATTCATCTAGACGCCAAAAGGACATTACGAGGCTGCTGAAATTGGGTCCGAGCGTTGCGAGCCGGAAGAAGAATAGATTCCTGACGCATCGTGTTGGGGGGTCCACATGGCAGTGACACCTGGCTGAGAGAGTCTACTAGCTAGCGTAGCGGGCCAAACAGGCCCGAAAACCCTAAGCAAATTGGCCGGTCGGTCAATTCCCCTTCCTCTTCTCCGCCTGCGCTTGGAGGAGGTGGTGATGAATCCCAATGGCGATCTGTCGTCGATGTGCCCCAAGCACCCCTCCCAGCCCCCCTTCACCGGCTTCTGCTCCGCCTGCCTCCTCGAGAGGCTCTCCGCCGCAACACAAATCCCACCCTCTTCCCCGCCCCGCCCCGCAGAAATCACCACCGAAACCCAAACCTCCGCAAATCCCAGGCCAACAAGAACCACGCTCCTCTACCTCTTCCAGCTCGACGACATGGCCAATGCCGGCGCCGACCATCTTCCAGTCCACGTCGCCAGCGGCCAACAACAGGATCCCCCCCAATCTCTATCCCAAGCAGGAGGAGATGCACCCTTGCAGCGCAAGCGCTCCCTCCGCCACTCCTGCGACTGGATCGTCTGCTGCGACACCGCCAACGGCTCCTGGGACGGCTCAGCTCCTCCTCCTCCTCCCAGTGCTGCTCAGCTGGCTCTTGACAGGAGGAGGAACAAGTCCTCGCTCAGCTGGAATCAAGTCTGGGATCGCAGGGTTACCAAGCCGCTCAGGGGCTTCGTCAACAAGCCTGCCCATGCCCTCAAGAGATCCTTGTCCGAGTCTTGGAGGTACGGCCGAGAGGAGGATACAAGGAGGAGGAGGAGGAGGAGGAGGTCTGAGGGGGCACAAGGTCGCGTCGGAATCCGGATCAACGGCACTCACTGTGTGTCATCTGCAGGGATGGATGCTGATTTATCGTTGGCCACTCTCTAACGAAGAGACTCTACTGGCTCGGCCGCAGCCGCAGTGTCCACTATTCCATCTCACCCCTTTGAGAAGCAGCAGCAGGAGCAGCAGCAGCAGCAGGAGCAATAGCCAAGGGAGGCGCCTCGACCTTTTCGCTGCTCGAAGATACCAGCAATAGTCTCTTATCTATACAAGCTGCACCTACTTACTCCAAAAAAAAATGCTTCCCTGCAAACACTATGCCCCAATGGTGTAAAATCCCCCATCCTGTTAAACCGCATGCTTGCATTGTGCAGACAACACTACCTTTCATGTTGTCACAAGGACTTTTCAGGTTTAGTGGCCTAGGTAATGTGTTGCGGCATGGACCAGCAAAATTGGTGGTGACAATCACCCTTCATCAAATCGCCAAAAGTGGTAGGACGAGTTGCTATCATGGTGTTGCATCTTCAAGCGTGATTTTCTGTTCCCTGTATTTCTCCGCTGATGGCAGTGATCGAGCTACTCATATATGACAAACATGGCCACACAGTTTGCAGTTGAATCAGTACTTGTAAGGTACCTGGGAATTGTAAACTAGCATGTTCCTCGATAACTTGACAGTGCTAATAATTTGTCTCATTCTTTGTACTATGTATGCTATAGAATAAATTGCTGAACTCAGATATCAAAATAGCAGCTGAGAATAGCTGACCATGTTCATTCTTGTCCGTGATGACTGATGAGCAGACTCAATGCTAGCTGCGGTTGAAAAATACCAAATGGTTTGATTCTTCTCTGCTTGCAGTTGATTCTGAATAGAATCTAATTTCCAAGCTGATATGCATGTCATGTATTTGAGCCTGTTTTTGCTTATTTCAGAATTTGATCCTGTGAGCTTTTGGGCTATCTTGCCATGGTAACAATCTCATGAATCTGGAAGGATACATTTGGCTGGGTTCGACCCAGCTTATGGGTGGCTTATGCTCGTACTGTTTACAATAACTAACTTTTAAACGGTGCGTTTTTTCATAGTAAGGACTAAAGACTATGCTTTGAGCTGGAAATTGTAGTCATAGCAACATCAGAGCATGATATGAAGCTATGCTGCATGATGCAAAATGACTTTATCCCACTGCAGTAGAAGTGGGATATAAGTTCTGTGATCATTTTGGTGCATTGCTGCTTTGTTTCGAGATCTAGGGAAGTAATAGCGCTGTAGGAATTAATTTTCACTATATGTAACCATCTTAAGATTTATGCAACCTGTAGCCCCCAAGTTCCGGGGTCTTACTTGTCATAGTTTTTGTCATTTAAAAAAGCATGTCTAAATCAAACGGTACATTATTTCATATTGAGCTAGGCAGATTTCTCTGGTTATTTGCCGAAAGACCTTGGGTTATGCTAGAGTCTTGTGACTTGTTTTTTTTTTGTAGATGCTATATTCTCATATGTTGCCTATTTTATAAAATGAGATATTTCCATGTGCTGTTTTATTTATTAGGTTATATGTTCTTTTGTATTAAAAATTTAATGCCCACTTGAAATATCAGCTATTTATTCTGGAAAAAAAGAGAGTGTATCAGCAATGAACCTCGTTGATCGTTGTCCAAGCCCTCTCCCTACTGCATGCGCATGGCGTTGAAGTCGTTCTTCAACGTCTGCAGCCGTGCGTTCTTGACGCGATCTGCGCCAATGAACCGGGTTTTGAGGCAGTCTCAGACTTCCTTCGCCGTTTTCTTCCTGGCCACCTGCATCAAGAGGTCTTCCGGGAGCGTTTGGAGAAGATGCGATCTCGTCTTCTTGTCCTTGTTCGTATCGACGACCTCCCCGGCCGTCGGCTCGATCGCTTTCCAGACTCGTTGATCGTCCATCATCGCTTGCACTCGAATCACCCAACTGGTGTAATTTGTCGCCGTAAGCTGTGGGTAGATAAACATCCCACCGCCGCTCTCTCGCGCCGCCTCGCCGTTGATAATGATAGACATTTGGTCTGATTTGCGAAATCGTAGCTTTGATACCAGATTGTGAGCAAGGACCTTTCAGACTAATGTCTACCAATGTCACGAGGCTCCAATCGCTCAATGAAATCACGAAATCGAAGCAAAATCTGCGAAATCACGAACTGAACAGGATAGCCACGCACTCTTCAATCAGAGAGAAAAATCTCTAATTTGGTGGTGCGAATCACTCTCCACCTTTTTAGGTTTATTTTTATTATATAGGCTCTCAAAATTATTACAAAAGACCTACTCCTTTTCTTACACGGATTTGAATCATAATCAAAGAAATAAACTAAAAAACCAGTCCGTCACGGAAACAGAGTTCCGGACCGGTACTACCGCTATACTCGGCCGGTATTACTGTTCGTCGGAACTACCAGACTAACCGAACAGTACTACCGTAATCTGAAACTACCGCGTTTCTCAGGCGAAACTACTGATCGTAACTAGTAAGCTTCAGGGTTAATTTCAATACGGAACACCGCCGGCGAGCTCACCTCCGCCGGAAAGCCCAGCGTCCCGGCCGCCTCTATCGAACCAGCTGCAGTAGGGGGCGGAGGTGTGCATGTCGCGGGGCGCTTCGAGTTGGACGGCTCAGAGGAGGAGGCGGCTAGCCGCTGCTGCTGCTGGCGCTTGGCGGCGGGGACCCAGGTGGACTTGACGTGGGTGGAGCAGGCGAAGCCGCGGCTCTTGCAGCAGGTGCGGCACCGCTGGTGCGCGCAGTCCTTCTTCGCCTGGTTGCCGCAGTCCTGGCCGCTTCCACCGCGCCCTCTCCCACCGCCGGCGGTTGGGGAGGGGGAGGCGAAGCTCAGCAGCCCCGACGAGGGCGGGTAGAGCGGGTGATGCCACAGCTCGAGGCCGCGGGTGGTGGCGTCCGAGCATCTTGCGGGCGAAAAGAAGAGGCTGTGGTGCAAGAATAGTAGATCCATCAGCTGAGCTCAGCTGCCCTGCCTGGATGGGAAGGGAGGCTGCATCTGCGCAGGCCCTTACGCATCTTTGTATTTGCATGCCGTGTCAAATATTATATATATATATATATATATATATATATATATATTGTCAGAGCATTCATCCGCTAGTACGATGGCAATAGAGGGCACGGCCGTGGTGATCGCCAATCTATTAATACTGGTAGGGCATCTCTGACAAATCAGCCTGTATATATACATGGACAGAGCCCAGCTCACCGGCAAATGGAAACCCCGGCACAAATATGTACTCTACCTGCACCAGCTGGTAGCATTTGGTGAATTTTTGGCTTATATAGCTCGTTTTACACTTGTCTTTTTAAATTAACTGTATACATATAATATTAACAAAAATAGCGTTTTTATAGTCACTGGACAGCAAGCGTCTACAGGTAACACGTGGCCTGGCCATGGGTGGCAGGCGCCTGCCACCCGACCACCGACGACGGTGGCTGCGCCCCTATCTGTCTGACAGATGGCTCGCCATCTGCTGGCAATACGACACGTAATAGCCGGCTTAATTACCTACCCTAATTTTTTGCATATTGTTTGTTTGAATTTTTATATATAGCACATGAGCTTAAAAAATTACAAAATTTTATGTGCAGCGTCCCAACACAATGAACTTGACTGTGTAATTTTTTGATAATTTTATCCGCTCTATATGTTGCTAAAAAATTCGTATGATTTTGATATTTGTAGGAGTTGTTACATATAACAAGCGAGTTCCAAAAATTACAAAATTTTATGGGAAGCCTCCCAACATAATTAATCTAATTGTGTAATTTTTGGGAATTTTATGTATTCCGAGTTTGTCATGTTAATGTATATTAGTTTAATAATGAAATTAATGATGCTCATGCATCTTTTGCAGTGTGTGACCTCTATTTTTTGTGTGAATTTTATACATTGCGAATATTTGTAGAAGTATATGTAATAGTATAAAAATGCATCGCACGGGATGCAATATGGCTCACCCATCTGAGTCACTGCTATCTTCTTGGCACGTCTGCCTCTTCGTTCGTGGCCTTGTCTTCCGTTGAGCACGAGCATCTCCCGTGGGGTACGTCAGCCGGTCTGAAAGTTGTGCCTCGGTTTGGAGGAGGTATGGAGACCGTTCTGTTTGTTGAGTGGCCGACGGTGGTCTAGTAGGATGAGGTAACAGGCTGGGTCCAATAAGCATCGATGTCCTCCAGCTGAGACATGTCAAAATGCGAGCTGCCAGCAATAATGTTATGAAATCGATAGGGGTGTTCCTTGTCTCTTGCAACTTAGGACATGCACAATGGTATAGATAATTAGTATTTATAATACCCTTTATGTTATATATATAAACAGCACTAAAGACATCTCATATAATAAATTGTCTTTTTACATATCTCTATTTATAACTTCTCTATGATGTATAAGAGACGTCATAATTATCTATTCTCTATCTCTTCTTTATATTATTGTGTCCTACGTGATAAGACTTAGATCCCGCTCATTTCGGTTTAAGTTTCTGGCTTCTGGGTTATTTTTCACTATTCCTAAATTTCATTTTTTCTGGCCTTTTGACTTTTTAAAGCTTTTTTACCGGTTCTTTTTTTTCCATATTCGTTTGTATTGTCAGTGATGGGCTAACCTGTTTTTTTATTTTTAATTTTTTTTAAAAATTTAGTTGCACCAAATAAACCACCACCAATTACAATATAATTTTAGCTATAAATCAGTTACAATATAATTTCAACTATAAATCAGTTTATTTTAGTCTAACCGAGCTGTACCTAAAAGATAAGTTAACGTCGCACTGTTACGCTAAGGACTGCTAATTCTCTCTCGTTAAGATCGAGCGATGGACCTCCTCCGTAGCTCTCTACCTACGCCGGCCTAATTAAGCTAGGTAGCTCCATCCAGCCCTCAAATTAAGGAGCTAGTGAGTGGACGCTTCTCTCTCTCTCTCTGGATCTGCATGTGTATGTCTAGTTCTTCCGCAACATTCTAGGCACAATCAAAAGAAAGAATCAAGTGGCCATACAATTGCAGACTAATGCCTATTACTCCATTAAAACAGAAGGGCATAACTGATCATGTCGAGAATCGCACCTACCATCAAAGACGCATGTCATGATTGCAAGTGCCAACTAGTAACAGAGCTATAATCATATAGGAGCTGTGCCGGAAATATATCCTGCGTCGCACAACAACATGAATTAAGCGCGACAATTCACTTGATGCAACCTTACATAAGTTAAAATTTACCCCCAGCTAATTATATGAAAATCTATTCAAATTCTGTAACAGCTCCTCTATCAATCTCTTGTAGAATCCAATGCTGGGGACGTTGGGAAGATTCTCTCAAGCGAATACCGATTATAACATGTCACCTATAGTCAGTTGAAGCCCTTGGTTTACCATTGTTCGGGGAGTTAAGGTGCAGAGAAACAAATACCACTCCAATAACAACTATCAAGCAGCCGACAAGCGTGCTGAAGAAAAGAGCCCCAGGCTGCCTTGTCTGCACAAATCCATAGACCCCGCCGGATGTTACCAGAATAACATCGGTTAGAGAATCACCAGAGAAATCCTCAAGAATCAATGCGTGAGTTGGAGGTGCGGGTAGTTCAATGGATGCCAATAAGCTACCAGAAGGAGAAATCACCACAGCCTCCTGATCACCGCCCGCAATGATTACCTGCTTTGGGTCATAGGCCCGCAGAGAGAAAGCCTTCAAAGTAGGAACTACAATGTTCTCCATCATCCCTGATGGAGATGGAAGGTTGGACCATGTTGCACCTGTTGATATTTGCCATCTCCATATTGCATTGTGACCAAGTAGACCTGGAGAGTACGAGGTCACCTACAATGATAAACAAGTCAGCGTATTGCAAATAAACTAGCTAGTGTCATGAGAGAAGCTTGTCTCATTGACTCTATGCATCTAAAATCACTTTAAAATGTATGGCCAATAGGGCTTGGAGGCAGCTAAGGCTGATGTTTGCATCAGTCTCAAAACCCACTAGTTAGTAGGATACTCTACAGTACAATTGATTAGGTATTTGTCCAGATTAACTCGCTTATGAATTGTTCCCTGCATGTGGAACAACCATGGCTAACTACAATTAGTGGTGGGCAGTTCCAAAAAAGAACGGTCAAGGATATGCTGACCTCTCCCCGGCTTGTCAGAAAGATGATATCGCCATGACTTCCTCTCCTGTGTTTATGACCATCGTCCCTCTGGAGCAGAATGGGAGTCGCCACCTCTAAGCCAGTTGAATCAAATGTTCTCCCAAAACTTCTTGAAAAGTCCCCATGATGGAACAGACCAAAATGGTTGTAATGGCAGATAGAAACATTAAAAAGTTGCTCCCGCACTGGTACACCGGATGTGGCGACTGCCCAACAGGGTTTCAGCACTTCCATGGACCCACTTACAACAGTTTGCTCAATACCATTTGCACCAACAACCTACAGAAAACTGAATTGTCAGCTTACACAAGGTAATAACGATAATTAACAAGTAAAGCACCACTGGAGCTAGCAAAGTAAGTCATACATGACAGATTCGCAGATTCATTTAGGAGCAAAGAAATTGCCCATCTCAGCAGATGAGGACTTGTAAAAGAAATGTTCAGGTGAAAGGTATGATACTTGCTCTAAGTTTGGTCTGTCTATTACTGTATAACATGGGTTAATTCTCTCATTTCCAAAGTAAATTACTTGACATCAATTTCTATGGTAAACATGAACTCTGATTATTTAACGAAATAAAAAGGGAATTCATTTATCATGTGAAGATTATATTGGAGCATGCATTGCATACTATTTTTGCAAATCACTTGTGAGAATGACATGGTATAATTTAACTAAAAGAACAGGACATACTAGGACAAAACGATAACAAAACAAATTAAATAATAAGGACAGAGAGAGAGAGAAAGTAACATTCAACCATCCTCTATGTTTTGAGAAGAGGAGCTCAATTTCTCCTCCTAGAAGGAAATAACTGATAATCCCTGAAATCATTTGAACTAAAAGCCTAAGAGGTGCAGTACTCCATAACACCTTATGATACAATCAGTCAACCTACTTTATGGACAAATCCATAATTCTGCTCAAAATTAGAGACATAAAATACGAAGATTTGTCTCATTTCAAAAAAATACAAATATTTGTATTCTCTTGAGCTGAAAAAGGTGGTGCAAATGAAAAGGTAAATCGTAGCTCTAGCCTTGACACTCTCAACACACCTGAACATGGTCTAGAACTCCATCACCATTAATATCCGCGTGAAGGCCTCCTTCTGTTAAATGAAGCTGAACACAGAAACAATTTCAGAAAACCAAGTCAGAGGAGATGAACTGCATAAGTGTGCTACAGAAACATAAAATTTATCCATATGCACAAATTATCATTCCCTTAGAAGGAACAGGGTTGCTCGAGAAACTCATAACATGTACATAGATCCAGTGCAACCATAGATCGATTTTAGCAATCATTCAATTAGCATTAAAAATGTTAGCTTAATCACCATTAATAGCTTGATGCCAGCCAGTGGACTAGCCACTGCAAATTATTGCTTTGTAAAGAGAGCAATAAGGCAACAAGCAAATAGGCCTCGTTAAAAATGAAGTAATAATCATTTACAGTGTAAAATTAAATTGCAGACCCTTCCGAGAAAGCAGGATTAACTTTCTTTAAAAAAAATCTACAATGAACTGATACGCAGGCAATAGCAGGGTGCAAACAGCAAAGATCAGTGAGATATATCTTGTAGACCTTGCATATTGTACGTCCAGAAGCTAGATGAACAGCCTCTATGCCTTCCTTTTCATGTGCAACAACAACATTGGGAACCCACCAAACTTGAGTATAATTTGTGATTGTAGGAATGTAATGTGTCTTCTGTGCCTGCAATAGAAGAGAGATGTTACATTTCATTACAAAGAGACGCAAAATATGTAAGAACAACTTTGATGCGAGGGGACTGTTATTTTGTTGGACAAAAGTAGAAACTGTGGTGCAACAAAGAAACAACACACAATATATGAAAGAAGCACCTACCAAGAATTGCAAAACAGACTGCATTATGCAGATTGAAGATATCAGATGGTTCAAAAATTGCTGAGTTGAATTATTAGATCATTACCGCATTAGATGCATCCTACAGGCAACAGTTCTAATACTAGGGGAAATTCATGAAGTACATTAGCAAGGATCGATCTAAAAACAAAAACACACTACGAATCTATTATGATCAGTTACCTTACAACATTGGGCCAGGGAATGGTAGATGCCAAACATAAAGACTAGATATCACTACTTAAGTACTCCCTCAATTTCTTTTTATAAGGTGTATTTTGATTGCTCGCGGAATTAAGGAGGTTATAGAACCAAGAGGATGGTAGAGGGAAATGGCCATGGTATCCCTAGTGTCAATTCTTGGGAATAAGGGAGAGAATGTGTGTGGATGTTTCAGCCTGAAATGCTGAAGAGAGAGGGAAGACAAATAAGGGCAAAAGAGATAAAATGTCATTAAGTCGCATGCATGCCTTATATTTTGAAACAAAACTGGAAAAAACTGTATGCCTTATATTTTGAAATGGAGTAAGTACTAGATATCACTGATGAAAGGATAACTTCAATCACAATTTAATCATTAAATAGACACGAACAATAAGCTGAATAGGCAAGTATGTTTGGTTTACAATTTATTACTATCTAGACTATAATTGATGACTTGCAATTTACCATTAATATCTAGAATACAATCACTCGAACACTGCAATATTATGGACACTCAAGATAACCACACTTATTGCTACAAAGAGGAGGTGCGTTCAGAAATCCAACAGCCGTATATATATGTCATATACCTTCTTGGCTTTATTTGAGCCAGCCATATCTGCAGCTTTCCCAATCGCTTTGGCTAATCTATTGGAAACATCCTTTCCAGGTGGATTGTGTTCACTGGGCTTGTGCATGTTATTCACAACAGCCTTTCCTGGTGTTTTCTTTAGTGGTTTTCTTTTATGCCTCCTAAAATGTGCAAGTTGCAGGGAAGTATCCTCTCTCCTATCCTGAAAAAGAAAAGAAATTTTGATCTGAGTTAAACATACCCCAAAATATTAAAATAATTGAGATAACAGGTATCTGTTCTTACCCAATGATGAGGCATGGCACCAAGAACTGATTCTCTGAATTCCCGACACTCAAACTGACAAATGATATATTGACATTAGGTTCCAATGAGTGAAATAAAACTACATGAACCACCTACATAGCATCTGTATGGGTCAAGATTAACAGCACATTTGACATCTATATCCAAATCAAATCACAAAGTGGTAGCAAAATTTGACAATCTTTTTTCTTTCACCAATATTTTAGAATTTGTATGAAGATCCCTAGGCTAGACCACCTCCCAGATCCAAACATAACCCACTATTGGTTCAGCAAAACATTGGCAGCAAGTAGAGAGCATATAACTATACAAGTATAAGCAATTCGAGCCACGATGGCTACAGCTGCTAAACTAGAAGAAAGGGATGGCAATAACGTATTCCTGTAGAGTAGAAGCAAAACATTGTGGTGGATATAAGAGGGAATACTGGCAGTGTTCAAGACAATGCCACCTGCCCTGAAAGATGATCCACAGCATGATGATTAAACCAAGCTAACAAAGAACAAGTGGCAACAGCAACACAAGACTTGCTCAAATGTAAGTATGACTTCTTTGAGGAATATTTCATTATTAAGAGCAATGAACATAATGCTCACCTGACCAGGATGACGACTATTAAGGGCGTGAACATCAAGCTTGTAATTGTGTTGTGGAATCAACACTGAAGCATCTGATGGCTGTGACAGGATGTTCTGCCATGTCAAAAGAGAAACATAGCAACAATTTATAAGCCAGGCCTTTGTTCATAACAATTCCAGATTATTTTTTACCTTTAAAATGCTAAAGCACAACACAAAATGCACAGAAGTGCCAGCATCCTTTGACGGACAGTGAAGTCAAATTTATGGTCTATAAAACTAATACTAGCTTAAATACGGGGCAGACCTCATTCTTCCTGCTCCATCTTAATGTGCCAGTACGACCAGCAAAAGCATAAAGGGCAAAATGACGCAGGTCCACAGTGCCAGTCTCAGAAGCCTGCATGACATCGAAGTGCAACGCTGACAAAGGTTAGGTCTTCATCAAGTGAAGGAGCAAAGGTAGAATAGCATGCTTTTGCAATCTACGAAGATATTCCCAACAATCGTATTGCCCACAGGACAGTACAAACTAACAGTAAGCTCAGAAAACAAGAAAATTACCTGTTTCTCGTTGGCACTTCGGCGGTGCTCTTCCCTGTAGTGTTCTGATACTATAAATTCATCGAAAAGATCTGCCGACTGACAAACAAATTACAGGCGTAACTTGACATATTCAAGAAAAAAAAGATTGAAAATCAAATATCAATATCAGTAAGGATTACTAAAATTCACAGGGAGAATGAAAAATCTCAAACTTGGTCAAGCAATCAATCATAGCATTAGAAGTTTGTACGCTAAACTTCGTAGCAAGATAGCAAACAGATTGGCCTCAACAGAGAAACCAGCAAACATTGTGAAAGACCAAATCTCAAAGCCTACTACACAGGGGGCAAAACGATTTCACGTCTAGCCCAAAAGTGTGACCCACAAACGAGGAACGGTTCTATGCTGGTGGCCAATAGTTATTCTGCAAACTACCTAAAACGAAAGGGCAATCCCACCATGCATTAAATATCTTGTCAAATTAGCGGAGGTAGTTTTGAAACTTTCGAGCATTGCTCTTGAGGAAGAAACCTTTGCTTACTTAGGTTGACAAGATAAAATGGTAGCAAAGAGAGCAAGAGAGAATCCATTCTGTTGCAGTGCAAAGCAAAATTGAATAGCACATTTGCTGTACTTGAAAATCTTATGGTATTTGAATTAAAACATAGTAAGGTTGATGGCATAAATAAATAAGTAAAATTGTTTGTTTGTGTTGAGATGAGGGCAGGTCGTACATGATGTTGCATTTCCATCCTTCCTCCGACGATGACTAATCCAGCATCTCCATGCTTGAGAGTGTAGTTGGTTATGGAGATTGCAACCTCGCGATGGTGCGCACCATGAGGGAAATCATCCTGGAGATTAGCTTCCCAGAGCTTCTTGAGGTTGTGGTCGAAGCACATGACGGACCATCCCGAGGTGACGACGACAAGGACCTGCTTCCTGACGTCAGCGTGCTTGTAGGAGCGGTCGACGGTGCCGACGGCCATGGCGACGGGGCGCCTCCCGGAGGAGACGCGGACGTTGTCGGGAAGGAGGGAGATGTCGGCCATGAGGCGGGCCTCGTGGAAGGCTCCGGCGTCATCGAGGGGACGGGAGTGGTGGGGCTGGAGGACCTGGATCTTGGCGTCGTGGGTGGGGAGGAGGATCTCGGGCTTGCCGTCACCGTTGAGGTCGGCGACGAGGGGAGGGGGGAGGCGGTCGGCCTCGTACTTGATGGGGTAGTCTTGGTCGGAGAGGTGGTACCACGCCTCGCGGAACGAGAAGTCGCCCTCGTGCTGCCGCCATGCCATGCCAAGCCAAGCCAAGCGATGAGGGTTGTTAGGGTTTCAACCAAATCTTGTCAAAAGCATCCCAATGAAATCGAACCTGGAGCGAGAAGAAGACGGCGAAGGCGGCGAGGAGGAGGATGCCCAGATCCCGCTTCCGCATCCCGACTCCACCACCGGAGACCTCGCTTCTCCTCTCTTCTCCCGTCTTCTCGAGGAAAGAGTTGCAGACAGACAGCTACCACTGACGAGTAGCCAGCGGCGACACCTTCATCCTTCCTTTGTGGGCCGGCCTGGCCCGGCCCGGCCCCAACTTACCGCCTTTACATTTCAACTAGGATGCGTCTTCCTGCCCCAGACCACATAAATATTATATATTTTCTGTACGGATTAACTACTATATGCTATTTTAAAGATGTTTGTCACCATTGCTACAAATTAGTCCTTAACTATCGATCGACGTTTAGTAAACAATATGTTTTTTATTTTTTAAAATGTATATGTTGGCCCACTAGGATAAAGACCCATTATGTGTGGAACTATGTGGCAGACCCAATATGACTAGATCAAAGAAATGACATGTTTGCTCTTACTATTATAAACTCTAAAGGGGCATTTATGTAAAAAACATCTCCCATAGTTATAAATACGGCCCTAGGGCACCACAGAGAGAGGGAGAGCATTTTTGTAAGAAATGGTCTAAATAATACCTAAGCGTGGTACATACTTTCTACACTTCTCCCTAATGTGAGTTTCAAGCTCCGGGTAGCCCATCACGGCCTTTTCGTACCCCATTATCTACTATTTGGTGCGTAACCACAACAGTTGGCGTCGTACGTGGAGAGCGGCGTAAAAGCTACAAGTTGAAGCAATGACGCTTGGGCACGATGCCGCCGAAGAAGACAATGACGTCGGCCCCCCAAGCGAAAGAGGAGTACTACGAGCGAAACCGCCATGGCGAGAGCAAGGGAGCTGGTGGTTGAGGGCCCCCTCCCCTATAACAGCGGTGTACCGAGGTAGCCGCGTTTGGGGTTGCGGCGGTAACAAAGACGACTCTCCGATAGCAGCATGGGCTACGAAGTGGGTGGCACTGCAAATGGAGGACTGGCCTCGGTAGCTCTTGGCAACACCAGTGTCCCCACTATCAACACGATGGCCTCCGCCAGCCACAACGCCCTCACTGTCACCGTGCAGCGAACAGAGGGCACCCTGGTCCCTATCGTAGGCCTGAATGGAGGTGCCCTAGAAGTGATTTGTGGAACATTGCAGCGGGAGCTGGTGGACTTGCGAAGGGCCATGTGGGAGATGGAGGCCCAGAGTCAGTTGACCCCTGTCACAGTAGTAACAGAGGTGGCCTCAAAAATGATGAAGAGTCAAGAAGCCACCATAAGCGCCCGCAGCGCCCCCGGGTGGGTGGACTCCGAGTCCCTCCTCAGTGCGGGTTTGTAGTGGTGTGTCTAGCCAGAGGACTTCAAGATGCCCCTAGTGGAGCCTTAAAAGAGTGACACGGATCCCCACGAATTCCTACGTAACTACGAGACGACCATAAAAGCTATGAGAGGAGATGACTCAATGAAGGCAAAGGGAGCAAGGGGTCACCTACAATACTCCTAGCTCCATTTACGCTTGAGAAGAGGTCCGAGACCTCATGCACAATAACTTCCATGGTAACTACGCAGAATGGGTTGACGTTGACCAGGTCTTTGCAATAAGGCAACCTCCAGAAGAGAAGCTACAGGAGTACTTCAGGCGCTTCGCGATGGTCTGTTGTTAGGTGAAGGATGTTAACGAGATAACCATCATCAATGCTGCATCCATGGCCTTTGGAAGGGACCGCTAGTGGAGTACAACACTCGGAAGCCCATAAAAATGGTGGCCAAACTCTTCTACAAGATGGAGGAGTATGTGAGAGTAGAGGAGGACGTGATGCGACATGAGGCCGACGTCGTGAGGCCCATCCCCACGGCCCTGAAGAAGGGTCTGAACCGCAAGCAGCGGAACGGGCCCCAGGGCAAATATGTACATGGCATTGAACGAGGCGGCGATGATACCTCTACCCCCAAGCTAATGCCACAGCTGAGGAAGCAATCACAGTTGTGGGAGGGGGCGAGGTTGGGAAGATGGGTCCCAACAGCGGGCATGGTGCGAGTACAACAGCCCTTGGAAGTACTGCTCGTCCAGCCCCTGCTAAGCATGCTGCGGATACAGGACCCTGACACAGGCGACAAGCATGCAAGAAGCTAAGCACTGGGCGATGAGCAACAGGAGAAGTAGTGGCAACGAGCAAGATGAAATAGAAGAAAGAAATAGCTTCAACCCAAGCCCCACGAGCCTTAAATAGCGATGGGACGTGGGCCGTAATTATGACAGGATTGGTGCGCCTTTTTATGGGCCATCTGTGCCCCCGTAACCGGCGCAACCGCCCACATCGCATGTCCCACAAGTGGATCGTAGCTATGTGCACGACGCCATGTGCTCATGCTCAGGGGTGGCATACGAGGCGAGCATGACAAACCGAAGACGAAGACCATGGCTACAATGCCTCTAGCAAGAGGCCAGAGGTCGGCCATGCTGCCTGCGCGTGCACTCGTATCAGTCACTGTTGACATCAAATAAAAACGAAACGGAAAAATTTACCACGCAATGAACCGGTGGGCCAAAGGAACAGAGGGGGCCAAGACGTAAGCAACATGGCTTCGCTCTGCTGGTCATGAAGCCCTTGACCATAAGAGGCAACTGTTGGGGGAGTAGCCCCCATCTTAGCCCAATCGATCCACTAGGACAAAAGGTCCATTATGTGTGTAATTACGTGGCAGTCCAATATGACCAGGCTAGGGAGAAAACATGTTTGTGCTCAGCATTACAAACCCCAAAAGGGATATTTCTATAAATAAGCTCTCTCATGGCTATGAATATAGCCCCAATAGCACCATAGAAAGAGAGAGAGCATTTTTGCAAGAAAGGATCTAAATAATAGCCAAGCGTGATATTTACTCTCTACATTTCTCTCTACTGTGAGTTTTAGACTTTAGATGGTCTATTGCGGTCTTTTTGTAATCTCATTATTTACTGTATGTTATTAATCACAACGGCATAAAACTTGAGACCTGCCTTGGACGAGTAAAATCGGGACAATTACGGGGCAAGCAAGAAGTGGCCCCTAGAATTATCCTAGGACTATTCAACTCGCATTAAGTCCGACCGACAGCTCTAAAGATGATGCTTTTAAAAATTAAGGTATTCAAATCAAACTTATGACTTCTACAAGCCGATTTGAACACCCCTTGTTGTTCTAGCGTAGATTAGAATGAGATGTACAGCAGGCCCATGTGCCGGACGTACTGCGCTCTCACAAAAAAAGTTTCTGCCTGGCCGTCGTTGTCGGAGATGATGGTGGCGCACCAACTAATCTTCCTACACTACACATCCAATGGTGAGAAGCTCGACTGGAGTATTTCCCCAAGAGTGTTTAGTCAATTATTAATACTCCCTTATTTATTTACTTTTACAATCAGAAGCCGACCCATATATCAGTTTAGTTCATCGTGCTAGAGTACATATTTGGTAAGATTATAAGAGATATAATACATATCTCTAGTAACCTTCTATATTAGATTGACTTGATCTCCAAATTATATTGTACTCTATAGATATGTCCTCCGAGGCTTAAGCAGTATATTCGATAATTATTCCGGCTATTTTATTTTCCTACATGGTATTAGAGCGAGCTCGCATCTGGGCTTGTTCCTAGTTACCACCAAATCTCGCAACACAGCTGCCCCTAGGACAGATGATTCAATCTCCACAATCTAATCTCCTGGGGGCTGTGAAAAATATTGTAGATAAATGACGTCATTTCCCTTCCTTCCTTCCTTTGCCCTCCCTCCACCGGCATCTCTCTCTACCTGGACTACCTTTGGCATGACTCCCAGGACGTCTGTGTAGGCTACACCGTCCAGCTTGCCGGCTCCTTCCACCTCCTTGCCTGCTTCGTCCTCCCCTGCTTCCCCTCGCCACCGACTCTCGCTACGCCGCCGCATCAGATCCGGCCGCACATCCTTGGCTCCGCCTCCGATCCAGTCGCCGCTGTTTTAGATTCGGCCTAACACCGCCCTGGCTAGCATTCTCTCGGTCACAACGCCGCGTTGCCGTCTCTTGACCGTCGCGCTCACGCTGCCACCTTTGGCCGTCGAGTCCTCCTCCTGCCTCTCCTCTTGGTCGACGGTCTGGTTGCCTCCGCTTGCCCGACCTTCTCTCCTGCATGCCGCCACCAGTGAATCTGTAGTGTCCCCTCTGCTCTCCTCGGTGGTCTCTCCGCCCGGCCGCACCATCCTCTCGACTGTTCTACTACTTCTTTCTTGCTTGCTTTGCTTCTCACCTACCCCCAACCTCTTTCTCTCTACATCTGCTCGGCTGGCTTCCTTTCGTGCGCCACCCCTTCTACTGGTTGTCCTCTACCCGCAACCGTCCTCTTCTTCTACACCGACGGCAAATACTTATTCAATGACTATCTCTACGGTAGACAACTTCACCACCGGCTTTTCGCATGGCACTCCCCGTCGGCTTCTACTACAGCTTGAGCATCCTCGTTGACTTCTTCTCCAACCTGAACGTCCATGACGCTCTGTGGGGGATGTTAAAGTACATATTTGGCAATATTATAATAGATATAATAGAATTAATTAGGATGATTTGTATCCGATATGGTTCCTTCCATATCTAGTAACCTTCCATATTAGTATTAGATCGACTTAATCTTCTAACTCATATTGTACTCTGTATATACGCCCTTCGAGACTCAAGCAATATATCCAACAATTATTCTAGCTATTATATTTTTCTACACATGGGAAACCGTACACTAATTAATTAGCTATTAGTATTACCACTAGCTAGCACTGACCGATCATCCTGATTAACTAGCTAGGTAACTATTGTACGGTGGTGGCACACTGGGATCCCTGCACGACGCCAACGACGGCCCTCGGTGACGATGGCGACGGCTGGAGCAGCACGGCGGTGACGCAGTCCACGCTGAGGGCGTGCCTGCCGGACACCCAGGCGGCCACCTTCCAACGGAGCTGCCCGTCGACGCGCAGCCTCAGCAGCGCCCTCCCGCCCGTTGTCCCCACCACGTCTGCAGCACGGGCCACCGGCACAGGCGACGACAGCGAGGCTGGCACCACGACGTCGTCCTGAGGCAGCTGGTCGAAGGGCGGGAGCGGCGCGGCGGCGGTGAGCGGGACGCCGGCGTAGGAGGCGCTGGTCAGCTGGAGGCGATCGTAGAGGGCGGCAGCGTGGGCGTTGGGGTTGTGGGCGGTGAAGGCGGCGTCGATGACGACTGTGGCGCTGGGGTGAGAGAGGTTGGTGGCGGTGAGGGTGGCAGCTAGCAGGGAGAAGCGCGGGGTGGAAGGGCGGAGGGTGAGCCACAGGATAAAGGACAACGACAGGAGCGAGGCCACCACCGACGACGCAGCGATCAGCGCCCGCCGGCGGCCCCTACCGCCGTGGTGGTGCTTCCGGCGGGAGCAGTCCCTGGGGGAGTCGTCGGGATCATCCGTGATCAGAGACATGGATGGATCTCTCAGCTGGCCGGAGTTGTTCTTTCTCGATCGAGCTCTCAGCTGGCGCGCGCGCGGGTATATATAATATGGGTGGAATGCACTTGAGAATTATCGATCGATCGATCGTGAGTGTAGAGTGGGACTGGGACATGCACTTCTTCTTGACAGCTCCCTCTTAATTTCTTTTTGTTTTTGTTTTTCACCTTTTACGGTTTTTAAGATGTAGTTTTGTAACCTTACACTAAAATACACTAATAAAATGATAATAATATTTTTAACAGCCCAATTAATTATATAATTATATATAGCCAATATAGATAATATTACACTTAGTGGTGATCAAATTTAGAAAGTTTAATGGCATGGATTCTAGAAAAGGAGTCCTTTGTATTGACCGTTTTAGTCAATACTAACACTTTGTAATTTCACTGCATTTTAGTCATTATTTAAACTTCTTTAGTTCTAAATGAGTATTTACTGATAGTTTGACCGTTTCCCTGCATTTATCACTCTACATCAGTTCAAAGAATATCCTGATGATTGGCTTGCCCCACAAAAGGTTGAATTAGCAAAGTCTCATTCCAAGATTTAGTGTTTGGAATCCATAATTCATCGACAGTCGCTGGCATTTGAAATGCAGTATCTGGAGGCAGTAAGTAACTATGAATGAAACTTAAACCATAAAGACATAGAAACAGAACCGCTGAGGCAGAGGCCGGCCAATTAACCAAGAAATCGACACATGGGTAAGGCCTAAAACGAAGCAATCATCGAGCATACATGAAAAGGAAAGAAAGAAAGCAATGTCGTTCTTCTTCTTCTTCTTCATCTTCTTTGTGTTTGTTGGCTTGCCTCTGCCTTTATCTTTCTTTCTTTTCAAAAAGCAACCACTCCAGGCACTGAAGAAGAAAGGGAAACACAATATACTAAAGTGGATTCCCGAACGTTCAAGTCACTCATTCTCAACCACTTAATTGGTTTCTTCGATATACATATGATCGAATAGTCTCTCGACTAACTTTCACTTTTTATGCAAAAATAATTAGCTAATCACTATATGGTGACAAAGACAACACAACGGCAGTAGTATTAGGGTATTAGTTTGGTGAGCCAAGATAAACGCACGGGAACGTATTAGTACTAACTCGGTCTCTCCTGCGGACTGAAGCTATGCATGAAGGTGGAATTAAAATTGTAGGACCCAATGGTAACAGATGGGTAAATAGTACCCTAAAATTTCTCTAAAGTACAACAACCTCAAAAGACAAAGAGCTAGTTCTTGCACCTTGGCGGTATGACCGGCCACAAAACTAACCCGGCTCTTGTGTGTCCTTGCAAGCTTGCACTAATCATTAAAAACCATGAATAGGTTTGATTAATGGTTGGAAATTTAACAAGTGAACTATATGTCGCTCCGAGTAAAGATAGTTTCTTCGTCTAGAAAAATGAAACTCGCTGAAATAAGTCGGCTGAACAAACACAACATCAGCCCTTTCAAACATAAAACAAGACAAGCACAATTGTATAGGAGACAGGAGTACTTCTCTCGGCCATTTTTTCCCAGAACATACCTGATCTGAAAGTAGGAGAAAAAGAATCTTGAATTAATTTTCAGTTCCCGATCAAATTAAATAAAAGAATAATGGCTGCGAATATTTAAAGTCAAACTTTATCTTCAGGGGTTGCTGAAAAGGGCTACTAACTCGATGGTGAGCTCAGAAAGTCGTAATCTTTTTTGCCGAAGGAGACAGAAGTGGCCTTTGCTGTCTCCTTGTCAAGTCGACAGATGGAGCAGGTAGCGTAGAGCTGAAGTGCTAGCACATCGAATTCTCACTAAACATACAACCAAGTTACTGTGGAGCTTCAGTTCCGAAAAAGGAGAATACTGTGGACCTTAGAACCAGTTGCAATCTCCCAATTCATGGTGGATCAACTCTCAGAGGAGCAATGGCATACCAAGGATCAATCCTACATTCTTCGCCGTTAATTCATGGTGATGGTACATGACATGCCTAAGAAAGAATGGCATATCTAACACTATTGCAACATGTATTTATAGAAATATCAGTATACTGATGGTATTACTAAAAATATCATTTTTACCGCCCGGTGGCCGGGCGGCGATGCAATAGAGCTGACACGTGCAAGCTTCCGCCCGGCCACTAGACACCAAGTGCCCTACGGCCCCACCATCATACGACAGGTAATTAAGTCGGTTTAATTACCTGCCTTAATTGTTTTTTGTATACTATATGTTCAATTTTTTTAATATAGCAAATAAGCTAAAAAATTATGAAATTTTATATGTAGCTTTCCAACACAACATAATTGATGGTGTAATTTTTTGATAATTTTATCCACTATGAATATTGATAAAAAATTCATACAATTAGAAGGTGATTTTGAATTTTGAAATATAGAAAATGAGCTCAAAAAATTACAAAATTTTATGTGCAATCTTTCAACATAACGTACTTGATTGTATAAATTGTTGACAATTTTATCCACTGTGAATATTACTCAAAAATTCATATGATTAGCAGGTGATTAATACTCGTTTAGATGCATTGTAATGGCCTGCGCCTGGCCACCGGGCGGCAGGGTGGGTCATTTGGTTTTGTTTGCTTTATTTTGGTTTTGTTTAATCTGTATATGAACAAACGGAGTGGGCCGAGGCATTTGGATCATATGGAAACTAAGGACTCGTGCAGGAAACAGATCGTCGAAAGTGTCACTTGCGTCGGTCTATCTCCCCACGTGCAATTCACTCTGGCCATTATTAGCGCATTGTTAGTGCGTGCTTCGCTATCGCTATAAATTTCGAGCTGTGCGCACTCACACTCTTGCAGTCTCTTCGCTGACACTCCTCGCCTCGCAGTCTCTTAACTCACACTCCTCGCCTGCGCTCTTCGTCCACTTTCTTCATAGCTGATTAAATATAGTTTAGTGCCATTATTAGCAGTCATATTAAAAGGTAAATTTTTATCATATGAATTATCTTTGTTAAATATGTACGTAATTAGTTACAGTTATTTAGTGTAATTAATTTAGTCCTAATTGTTTAGTCATAATTAATTAATTTTCTATAAGCAAGTATATGTTGTTTAATTATATATTTTTTACATACTTTTATGTCGACTGTATTAGACATTAAAATCGTAACTACTAAGTGTACCAATTAATTAAACTATGATGCCAGAGGAAAAATTATATTAGAAACATAAAAAATATTTTATTGTCATTTTCTTAACCAGATTATGAACATGTATTCATATGCACCATTTATTTGGACTAGTACGCATTTGCAGTGTTCATTTTAGTCCTAAGTGTACATTATTTATCAATCTTCGCACTAATGTTTGGTCTATCCTATTTGTTCAAAGGTATGTCTTTATCAGAGCTTCTCGAACAGTTCTACGATGAAAATCACTAGTGCCAATCATGGATGACGGGTGACACGACTGGCCCTCCGCCATTTAAGCTACGAGGAGAGAGGGATCATTGGGAGCTGGACGGACACTACGTCCTAATCCCGCGGGTCACAGACTTGTTGCCCTTTGCGAGGCTAGTCTCCATCGGACGATAGTTCACCCTCGATGGCAACCTACTCGTGGCACGGGTGGACAGGTGAAGGCCCGCGACACACACATTCCACTTTTGGTGGGGTGAGATGGCAGTCACTCTGCAGGACGTCTCATTCATGACCGATCACCCTCTTCGGGGTAACACACTTGTTCTAACCCCTGCACCCTCAGACTGGAAGGAGAGGCTGGCGTATCGGTTTGGCCTAGCTATCCTGGAGGGTTCTCGTGGAGTCCCCTGCAGTTGGCTGAAAAATTTCAATGTGTGCCTGTAAGATGCATTGGTCGAGGTTGTCAGGACACATCTCGTCGGTACCTTATTAAGATCTTTGGTTGGAGCATGTTTCCAACTACACACGGTGATATTTGCAACACCGAGTTCATCCGCCTCGCCGTGTCTTTGGCTGACACAGAGGTTGGGGCGATGCCTCGATCTGTTGGGATCGATCGTCCTATCGTCACATATCGGGGTTGTGTGGCGTTTGCGATCAAAGACGCTGCGATACCCCCAACTTGGCCGTCTGCTACATGCTCCTACAGTTGTGGAGTTGGGAGCACTTCCTTGTCGCCCGTCCGACCATTGTGACTCTAGTGCACTCGTTCGGCGAGTTCGCCAACTTGATAGACGGACCAACTATGGGCTTCCGGTGGGCTGGTGCTCGTCTGCACTGGGCTAAGGGCAGACCATCAATGTGCTACTTAGTATGGCACAACGAGTTCGAGTCGTTGCACGATAGCGACATCATTTGGGGTCTATAGATAGTAGAGTTCGTGGAGCGTATATTGCCTTACGGGTTGTCCCTGCAATACCTGCAGCATGCGGCGCTATGGGCGACGACATGCCATCTGGTGTTTTCATATATGGTGGAGGCTTACGTGCCGTAGTGCATAATACGACAGCTCAATTTGCACCGGGTCGTGCCCCCCTAGATGGCATGTTCTTACCGTGAGCCATACACCGATGAGTCAAACTCCATCCGAGTAATATTTACACTTTGTATGTCTTGCTCTGTAACATCGATAATTTTAGAAATGTAGGCAATCGAGGATGAGTCAACATGGTACGGACTGGCAGCCACTGCAGCAAGAGTGGACGACGGCATGGACGGACAAGGGGCTATTGGGTGTCATCATGAAGCAGCGTCCTTACGACGTCTCGACGTACGATGAGTATCTGCAGTGGTACGTACCTCGGTCGTGTGGCAGACTCAACATTCCTCCACCAGATTGCCCCGAGCAGGTCATGCACGATGACAGTCTACAACGCTCGATCGATTGCCATAGTGTTTCGTGATGCCATGACAGCGTAAGACATGTTAAAATTTCTGATCGTTTCATTTATGAAATTCATATTGGTTGTTATTGAACCTATTTCGTATGTCATTTCAGTTGGAGTGGGAACAGCACATCGCAAGCGTGCCCGAGGCCGCCATCAGCAGCCCGGACACACCACCGACCATGTAGAATACTTTAAAGTACATCCTAAAGCAGGTTAAAAAATAGTGGACAACCCGATCTGTGGCTTTTCGACGGAGCACGCCGTACACATCGGGTAGCCAGTGAGGGCACCATGCTCACCCGCCAGGCCATCGCGACATAGCGAGTCCGGCCGACCATCGTAATCTACCAAATCTACCCAGTGTCGTATTACTAGCCATCGATCATCCGTGGGCCGTATCGACGAGGAGGTAACTTTCGTACAAACCTACGTTTCATTTTCCTGTTAGACCTTACGTTCTGCTAACATTATGGCGTTCTCCCGCCGTAGGTCCGTCATCGAGATGCATCGCTTTTGACCTCTGCACAACCTACACATAGGGGTGAAAACGGATTGGATACGATCGAATAGTCTCAAATATGAATACGAATCCATATTTTTAAAACAAGTACGAATTCGAATATTCTCAAATAAGGATATGAATATTCTCGAATACGAATATTTTTGAATACGGATTTTCTCAGATAAAACAGATTCCTAGCAGTTTTGCCAATTTTCACCGATTTTTGACCAATTACCGGTTTTAAACTGCCTAAATTCAATTTTTGAATCACAAAATTCATACAGATTTTTCATAGATTCTAGAAATGAATCAAATACGAATCGAATAGTCTCGAATACGAATACGGATACGAATATTCTCGAATACGAATGCGAATATTCTAAAATACAGATACGAATATGAATATGAGTATTTTCGAATACGGATTTTGCTTACCATATTCGTGTTTTTTCGGATACGAATATCGGATAAAACAAATTATTTGTTACCATTTTTCACCCCTACCTGCACAGACTACTGCTCTCCATCGTTCATCTTTGCTGCACATCTGGACCACCACCGGCCACTCAACAAACGAAATGGTCTCTATACCTCCTCCGAACCGACACGTAAGCTTCGGATCGGCTGATGTACCCCATGAGACATGGTCAATGCAAGACAAGGCTATGCACACAGAGACAGGCTTAGACGAGTAAGCCATAATGCATCCCGTGCGATGTGTTTTTTGTACTATTATATGTACTCCTACAAATATTAGTAATGTATAAAATTCTGAAAAAAATAGACAATTACTACGACTATGTCAGGAGGCTGCACGTAAAATTTTATAATTTTTGGATCTCGTTTACTATATGTAACGACTCTTACAAATATCATAATTGTACGAATTTTTGAGCAACATTCACAGTGTATAAAATTGTCAAAAAATTACACAATTAAATACGTTGTGTCAAGAGACTACACATAAAAATTCGTAATTTTTTAAGCTCATTTGTTATATTTAAAAATTCAAACAAACAGTATACAAAAAATAATTAAGATAGGTAATTAAACTGGTTAACCTGCCGTCCGGTGGTGGAGAGGCAGGGCACCGGTGCCCAGTGGCTAGGCTGCAGCTCACATGCGTTAGCTCTGAGACGTCGCTGCCCGGCCACCAGATGACAAAAATAACATTTTTGACAATACCACCAGCATACTTCTATTTCTATAAATATGGGTTATATCAGTGTCAAATGTGCCAAAAAATTCTTGCTCAGACTCTTAGTACCTTATTGCTACGGCTTTACAAATGGCAAAAATAACATTTTTGGTAATACCACCAGCTTATTTTTATATGTGGATTAATGGATTCACCTTTATTGACAGGTCAGAACCAGAATGGAGTAATAAGAGTAACCAGAACCGTCCACGACGTGCGCTAGCAACTAATTAGTCAATCTGGTCGCCCACAAGCTAGCAAGCTAGGAACATGTGATTCTGTGGTTTGCTCAGCAATTTAGTCTAGCACCATAAATATTTGCTCTGCAATTTAGTTTAGCACGACAAAATGCTGCAATAAACATGTTCACTGGTCTCAAGCGATGTCAACCTGAATTCCTGCCCATAAACATGTTCACAAGCATCAGAATCACACACCACGCAATGCATATACAAACCAAACATAAGCAGCCTTCTTCAGGCCATCCACCACCAAAACATGAACATGTGATCCATGGTCCGTGGCTAAACCCGTACCCCGAGAATTTCAACAGGAGTCACCATATCACAAATGCAACAATGAAACACAACTGCTAACCATCATGTCTCCAAACCATCTCTGAAAGGTACTAACATAAAGTCAATGTCCCCATGAAAAGTATTTCTGCCTATATCCTTGCCCCATTAGTATCACAAACTAAAAACACCTCCAGATGCACAAAAAGAAACACCTGACCAGAGCTATTGCTGATCACAAAACCCCTGACACTATCATCATCAAGTAATATTTTCCTCACACCATGAGCTCACAATGTTCACTGGGACCCATTGAATTTTGCCATCATCTTTGCTATGATAGGACCCACCTTGGGGTTGGCTTGGTGCCTAGCGAAACTGGCAGGATTGTTCATCACTGCAAACAATTTAAACACAGGGTGAAATAACTGAAAATATTGTAGTAATAGGAGTCGAACAATGTAGCCTACAGCGCTGCACACACCTTAACCTAGCAAATATGCAGTGATACAACTAAGGAAAGCTAGCCCGCTATCCTAATAGCATATTCACGTCTTCAACAGAATATAGCTCAACTTTGTCCAGACATACTACTTTGTTAGGCATATTACTTTGTGCTAAACCCAGATGCAAGGTACCATTGTCCAAATATTTGGACCATGCAATACGTCTGTGAACTATGAAAATCTCTAATAATATAAGGATATCATCAAACATCAAAGTCATGTAGCCTCTAATGAACATAAATTATCAAATTCACCAAATTTTAGACTTCAATGTAGGGCACTAGTACTGTTTAAGACAAGGTAAAGACCATATGCACTATATTCTTACAACATCTTCAGAGAAACTAATCCACACCCACCATAACTCCTCAAGTCAGTAACTCACAACCAAGCCCACCCTTGATTTGCACCCACATATCCTTATGACTACTCTCCATTCAGACTTCACAAAGAAATATTTAGTATGTATAACGTTACTCTTTGTATAACCAGTCTGCACTGCTCTGGCACCAGGACTTGACCAAGAAGATTTTTATCCGGAAACCGTACAATAAAGGAAACTGGAAATTGAACAATAACGTCACAACATTTGAGTGGGAAAGCATACCATCTTGAAGAGCCGCCATAACTTCTGGGTCCCCAAATGCTGCCATCAGTTCAGGGTCCTGTTGAACAAAGAAAGCATAACTTTGTATAAGAGGGAGGTTTCTCCACTATGGCAAGTGGATTACAAGGAACAAAACTAAGAAAGGCAGCTAATGTTTAAGCACTTACATTCAGGATTTTACTCATATCGACATTACCGGGAACACCTCCAGGCATAGCACCCCCAGGAAAACCACCGGGCATTCCTCCTGGAAAGCCTCCTCCGGGCATCCCTCCTGGGAAGCCTCCACCAGGCATCCCTCCTGGGAAGCCCCTGGGAGATGGACCTCCTGATGAGCGACTTGATGATTGCTCCTTCCTCTTGGCCTTGTCATAAGCAGCCTGGTAAAAATACACAATGCATTAGTTCAGATACAACCATAAGCAGTATGCTTGGGAAATACATACCAGGAGTGACTTTTAGTATGAATTACCTGTGCCTCTGCCCGTCGACGAAGCCGATCACGCTCAGCTCTCTTTTCTTCCCTCTCTTTCCGCAGCCGCTCATACTTCCTGCGATGTTCCATTATCTTGTGTGCATTAGGCTCCACCTGTAAGATCACCAATGTCAAATTATGAGCTTGACACATGCATAAAGATTAGAGCGCATAGTTGTTCTAACAAAATTCTACCTTCTTGAGCACAGCATTGATCTCATCATCATAATCCATGTTTGATGCTGTGTGCAGATCATGAACAGCTTCCTCCCATTTGCCAAGCATAGCATAAGCAATTCCACGAGTTTTATAGCCTTTTGCGGAGTCTGGGTTAATCTAAAAGAAATACAAGGACAGTTTAGGTACAGAGCATCCTGCATTGTCAATAGAGTTAATGCATTCTTAACTCTGTTAAATTTCAACTCTGCCTCTTTGACTTCATGTATAGTGCATGCAACATAGCGCTTTGCTTGAGCAACAAAGAAATAGGCAAAGAAGGGATATAAACTTATCAATCACCTCTAGAGCAGCATTTGCATCACGGATGGCAGCAACTGGTTTCTTCATTTTTATAAACACAGATGCTGCATAAACATAAGAACTCCGCAACTCAGTTAGTGCTAGTCACATGAGCAATTCATCATCCATAGGTGGTAACATATATAACATATAAAGTGCCGCTTACCTCTAGTACCATACATGATTGCTGAGAGTGGATTCAGCAGTATTGCCTTGGTAAGATGCTCAACAGCTTCCTCCAGTTTTCCTGACAAGTAATGCCACACATATTGGAAAATCAAATATAGTCCAAACGACGGCAATCAGCCCAAAGAAAGGACGATGAGGGAAAACATAGTACCTTCTGACATTGCTTCCATAGCCTTGGCTTTTGCTTCTTGTGAGGCATCACGATTTTCCTCAGTCACCTCAATCGAAGGATCTCCCATCTGCCATAAGAAAATGGCATTACAACTTGAGCTTATTCATTATGGATAGTACAAACAGCTAAGCCAGCTCCACCTTTGTACAACTAAAAATTGAGCCACCAGAATGGTAGCTCAGGGGAAAACATTTCTTTCTTGAGTTACTTTACTCTGATGCATAACATTAACTCCATGCTGAGAAAGACTAGTTCAGGATGCCGCTGCACTGCAGCTACCTTTTGACTGGAGCATGATGAGAAATTCGAGGGACCTAGACTAGAGCAAAGTCTAATGAAGATGCTGGCTAGGTTTAGAAAAGGAGTGTACCTTTTGTGGAGGGTCATCATGGTCAGATTCTACAATGTCTCCTTCAAGCTCAAGATCGGACTCAACAATCTCCTCATCGAGCTCATCTGGCTCAGGAGTGGCATCCCTCATGCTTAGGTCGTCGTCGTCGTCGATGTCATCCATAGAAGATGTCTGCAGTGCACAAAATTAACAAACAGGGACCAAGGCAGCGCGTGCGTTTACGGAGATATTGGCAGTTGTTGAAAGAGAAAAGGAGGAATTTTTATGTCGTAGAATGAATCAAAAAGGTAGAGGTCGGGGATGGGATAGGAGGACGGAATTAAGCAGATAGATATGACGATACCTTGGGGGCCTGCGGCTGCTTGTTGAAGGCGGCGGAGGGCAGCTCTGCGCCCATGCTGCGGAGGTAATCCCGGAAGAAGGCGAGGTTGGGGTCGGCGAGGAGGGAGGGGTCCTTCTTGCACGCCTCGACGAAACCCCGAAGCTCGCTAACCCTAGAGGCGTCCATTGGCGACGTATTCCTCGTCGTCGTCTGCTGCTGATCCGGGGGCTCTCGATCGCCGGAGCAGGGGAAATCTGCGCAGGGCAGGGTGGTGGGTAAATTTATTGGCTTGTTCTTGCTTCTAGTATCTTCCTCCGCTCGCCCCGTGTCAGTGAGCGACTCGCACACAGGCAGCCACACTGACAGGTGGGCCGTCCGATGCCCAACCAACCAACGGCTCCGCAGAGCATCATCTTCCTCCTCTCGACTCACTCGCACCCAAGGAAGGAAACCCTAGTCCACTCCCCACCCCCGCTTCCCTCCACGCACAGCCGCCACGACCTCCCCGCGAGCAAAGCCCTCCGATTCCTCCCCGATCTCGCCTCCAAGATCCAGTCTTGGCCCCCTCCTGGTCCTCTTGTCGTCGATTCCCCTCTCCTTCTGGAGGATGAGCTGATGGGCGGCGGTGTATCCATGTTGGATGAGGAAGCGCGCTGGATCTGATCGCACTCGGGTCCCCTCCAACATCCCGCCACCCGCGCCGCCGCCGCCAGAGGACCAAGACGACGACGACGAGCCCGCGGTGCCCATGCCGGCCGTCGGGGCCCGCCGCTCCACGCGTGTATTCGTCCCCAAGGCGTCCAAGCCCCAACCTTCCGAGCCTGCCAGGGTCCTCCGCTCCGGCAAGCGCCTCGCCTTCTCCGACCCCACCGCCGACGACGCCCACTGGCTCCGCTGGGACACCCGCAAACCCAAGAATGGCTTCCACCTCGACGACCACCACCACCAACACGACGAGGACCCCAAGCCACCGCAGCCGCTGCCGCCACCGCCTCCCACGAGGTCCTTCGGGATCGTGTACAGCAGGAAGCGCCGCCGGAGGCACCCCACCGAACCCAAGGACGACACAAGATTTGGGATAGTGTTCACCAGGAAGGACAAGCGATCAAAGGTCGCCCCTTTTCGCCGGGACACCCCCAATGACCTCGCCGCCATTCCATGCTCCTCGTCCAGGGAGTTTGCATCAAGGACTGGCTTCTTGGATGCTCATTTCTTGACCCTGGTAGATGATGTTGCCACTGACGCTGGGGCTTTTCTGCTTGTCTTCCTTGTCGATACATCTTGCTCTGGGAGCTCGCACCAGTTCTTGCGCCTTCTCCTCCCAGTGCTGCGTTGGATGCGTCAGAGTCAGCGGTGCAAGGTCCGGAACCTTGCCTCTTTTCTCTCATCTGCCGCCGTTGCCACTGTCTTTGCATCGCGTGGGTTGCACTTTGTCAAGCTCCAGCGCCTTAGAGCCGTAAGCTTTCTACAGCTTTCATGTGCCACTTTTAGTTCCTTGTGCACCTGGTTTGATGTGAGTGCTTCTTCTTGTAGTGTGCATTGTTACAGAGGACTTTGGTGCATTTTGGGTGGTGTGAGCTTCGTGATGCCAAGAAATCTCAACCGTTGTTGTCAGTCAATTTCCCGGCACTTCCTTCTTACTTCCAGAGCTTGCATTCCATGGTAGCTCTTGATTCCATGTATCTGCCAGCCATGATTCGGCGGAGCATGTGTTTGGTTGGGGGAGCTGAAGAAATGCACCCTCACGAACCCTTGGAGGCGGATTCTGGGTCTCCGAGCACTAGGGATGCTGAACCCGCTGTTGACCTGGGTAGCAATGAACCCTGCAGAGTGGTCCAGGATTATGTGCCCCTTGAACAAGTTGCAGGAGTAGTGATGCATGGTCTGAGGCTTAAGAAGCACCAAAGGAAGAGAAGCTCGATGAGGCATCCCCTAAACCGGCAGCGTATTGCAGCAAGATTTCCTGTCAAGGCAATTGGAATGAAGCAGGGTACAGTGGCCACCCAGACAGAACTGAAGCCGCCCTTGACTAGGCAGGAGCTTCCCGTGGAGCCTGTCCAACCCAAACCAGCGTTAGAAATTTCTCTTGATTTGCTTGAAAACATGGATGACAGCGATGTTTCGACTCCGATGGGATCAAATGGGAAGCAAAAGAGGTCTTCTCTGAAAAGTCCTGTTGAGCGCATGAATGAAAGGTTGGCTTTGGCTGATGTTAGACAGAATATAGATTCTGTTCACTGCAAAGCGAACCTTTTAATTATTCAATCCGAGAGGTGCTGGAGGGAAGAAGGCGCCGAAGTTATGCTAGAACTATCGGATTCCAATGAGTGGTGCATAGCTGTGAAGATACATGGTGTTACTAGAATCTCTCATAAGCCTTCAGAGCAGAGGTTTTATGTTGTTAACCGTTTCACTCATGCCTACATTTGGGCAGTCGACGATGGATGGAAACTTGAGTTCTCTGATAAATGGGACTGGCTTTTATTCAAAGAGTTGCAAATTCAGGGTCGGGAGCGCAATTCTCAGGGAAAGATGATTTCAATTCCTGGTGTACATGAGGTTTCTGATGACATGGAAGGGTTTGTAACAGATCCTTTCGCACGCCCTGTGCCAGACTATATCAGAATGGTGGATGATGAAGTTGGGCGAGCTCTTTCGAGGGATTCCATTTATGACATGGACTCAGAAGATGAGCAGTGGCTCCTTCAGTTGAATCATGCAGATTCTGATAGAAAAAGCTCTCATCTGAATAATATTTCTTACAAAGATTTTGAGAAGATAATAACCACGTTTGAAAAGGATGCCTACAACAATCCTGAAGGGACTAACGATAAAGATCAGCTCCTTTCCAGATATCTGGCTTTAGGGAAGGGAGATAATGTCCTTGCTGTATATGAATATTGGATAAATAAGAGATATAAGAAAGGTGCACCATTGCTAAGGATATTTCAGGTAATTTTGAAGTTTATTCCTTACCTAGTACCCTGCTGGAATCTATACCACAGCTATGTCCTTTTTTTTGTGTCTTGTGTACTTTTGGTTATATCGTCTAACTGATGCATCCTATTTTCTTAAGGGTGCACCGCTAAGGTGTGGGCAACTATCACAAAAATCTTCTATTAAGAAAAAGAGATCTTTCAAGAGACAAAGGAGCCAACCTGGCCAAGGAAAGCCTGAAACCTTCGTGCAAGGTATTTAAAACTCTGTAACAAGCCCTGCTGTCATGGAAGAATGAATTTTACTTTACTGTGTCCTATTTGTGATGCTACAAACCTTTTCGCATGGGGAACCCATACATTAGATGACTCGTAATCTGTAACTTTTTTTGCTGTGCTGACTGATGAGTTTCCCGCTATGTCTTCACTCTTTTTGGCTTTGCCATTTGACACAGTAACAGTTAGACCTCATTATGCCCTGAGTATAATAAACCTCGCTGTGTTCTAAATATAATATATCCATTGGAATTCTGGTAGCTGTATATCACACCTTATCATTCAGCTCCTTAAGTTATGGATGAACTAGCATTGATCACAGAACTAAGTTCCTTCTAGTTTTCATTCTTTTGTGCATTTTGGTGGACAGACAGTGCTGAAGAGGAGGCTTTGCAGAGAGTTGTGGAAGCTGAACGTGCAGCAAAACAGGCTGTAGAAACAGCTGTTCGTCTGCGCAGTAGAGCTCAGTCTCTCATGGCAAATGCTGAGCTCGTGACATACAAATCCGTCGTGGCTCTCAGGATTGCTGAGGCTGCTAGGATATCTGAATCGTCTCGGGATCTTATTTCGACTACCCTCGACTAGTGAAGAATATGGGACCTCAATTGAGCTGCTAGGATGTCTGAGGCGGATGCATGAACTTAGAACTGTGATTTCTTGTATAAATGACAGTAGTTAGCTAGATTCTGTATCTTATCTGTACCATTTTTTGAAAGAAAAAGGAAAGTATTGCAAGAGAGGAAGGATAATATGAATCATCTGAATGCAGTTCGATTCGCAGTTACCGTGGTGAATCTCTGTCTCACGCGCGCACACATCGGTGATCACAGATCCTATGGTCCTGATTATATTAACTTTTAAAAACTATTTTTCTACGGTAAATAGTTTTTTTACGGTACTTACTTTCAGACATGTGTCTCTTTAAAGTGGGTCTATTAATAGATTATAATATACATTATAGTGATTTTATTTATATCGATTAAAAATACATATAAGTTTTTCTCTTCGTACGATTTTTTACGAGCTACTATTATTTATAAGGTAAAGTTAAAAACCATCTATCCGTAATCTTTCTTTCGTCATGTATCGATGTGTCGAAATGGCTGCCGTTGCAGGGTGCTTGGGTGGTTAGTGAATATGTGACAAATGGCATAGCAGATGAGCAAGTAAATCAGGAACTGTTCTTTTTTACTGTGGTTTATGATTTTTAGTTGAAATTTTTGAATTTTGACTGTTTGCGACAGAGATTGCGGAGAGAGAGATACTCACTTGCGATTTTAGTTGATACAGATGTTAGGCTTTTAACGTGTACTACAATTAATTTGTAAACCCTGTCTTAAGAAAATACTCTATTTAAAAGTTAGTTACTGTAGCAAAAGATAAAAGCCGCTTTTAGAAGCCGTAAATAACAGGTCCTCAATTCCGGAGTTGACTAAAATACCCTCAAGTTGGTGAGAATATTACTTGACTCCAGTGCACAACAAGGCCAAATTAAAAAAAAATATGGCAAAACTACAAAAATGACTCGGATACGTGAGCTACAGGATGACAGGTTGACTTGAAATATGCATGACCTGACTCAAATATATGGTTTTATAACATGACGTGTTAAAAATCTAGTATTACTTTCATTTACAGTACATGGTCTATCTAGCAACCTTTTTTGAAGAGGTTGGTGTGTTACACTTGAATACCTGACTATGGCCCCACTTATTCGGTTTAAATTTCTGATTTATTTTTTACTATTTATAAATTTTGTCTTTTTCTGAACTTTTAGTTTTTTTAGCTTTTTTGCCGGTTCTTTTTTTTCTTGAGCTAACATATTTTTTTCTATTTTTAATTTTTTTTAAATTTAATTACGTCAAATAACCCACCTTCAGCTACAATATAATTTTAGTCAGCTAAAGTGCAATTTCAACCATAAGCCACTATTTTTCAGCATCGAGATATGTGCACTGACAAGTATTGAGGGATGTATAAGCATTTTGGTAATTGGTTTATTTATTTACTTTGCTGCATTTGAAGGCTGATAAGACAAGGGTGGTTCCATTGTACTACTCTCCCTCTCGTTTCATATTTGAAATTTGAATTTTTGAATGGAAGTGTATAATGTACATCTAATGTCCTCTTGGTATTGTACAAATACATGCACAATTCAAGGCATTATGTACTTGTTGATGTACATAAACCGTATACCATGATGGCCGGCGGCAAAGAAGATGATCGGACTTGGCAGAGAGGTGCACTTGGCGGAGGTGGCATCTACCACGAGGTGCACCTGGTGGACAGGAGATGAACACGATGGCGTAGATGACGACGTGCATCTATGGAAAAAGAATATATTATTTGCAAATTTTACTGAGAGTAGCGGTAGAATCGGTAATCATCAATTAGATTTTTTTGAACGAAAATTTTGAATTGAAAATTTGAATTTTTAAATGAAAATTAGGTGAATCCAAATTTTTTTGACCGGTTTAAAATTTTAACAAGGCCCATCGGTAAACTCGATAACCACCGGTTACCAGCGAAATTTCGATGACAGATTTTTCACTGGGTGCACCCAGTGGTGGGAGAGGTGTAAGCGGCGGCATGGAAGACAAGGTGCACCTGACAAAGGTGCGTGTGATGGCGTTGATGACGAGGTGCATCCAGTGGAGGTGCATGCGACGACAACCATGACCCGGTTCGAGCCACGAGATGCAAGGAGGGGGGAGGACGTCGGATCTGGCCAGCAACACCACCCCCTCCCTTGTCAACGATTGTTGCAACGATGCCTCCTCACCGATGGTCGTGACACATCTTCCTCACCGTCGATTGCCTCATTGTCGTCGATGGTGGAGGCAAAAATCATTGGATCTAGCTATGGATGATGTCGAGTGGTGATGTCATGGTAGTTAAGGCCGCGGCATTTAGATTTGGTGGACCCAGATGTCTCCCTCGCCTCCAGCAAATGAGCAGCGGACGTCGGACGGCGTCAAGTAGTGACGGTATGGGGGCGTGGCGTAGTGACCGTATATGGACTAGGGCGACCAGGTTCGACGGACCTCGACTTCTTCCTCGCCTTCGGAGGATGACCAGTGGCAACAAATGGCTTTGGGTGGCAAGGGACGCGATTATGGGATTTGGACCAGGGCGGCCAAATTCGCGCGGACCCCAGCCTCTCCCACGCCTCTGGTAGACAACCATAGGTGGCCAATGGTGATCTTCAGGGTCTCCTTCACCAGCGTGAAGAGAGAGAGACACTGGAGGGGGATGAATTTTGTGGGGAGAGGTGTATTTGTGTGCTGTGGGGTCCACACTATATGGAACATTACAATGTATTTAACGGGAGTGTCTATTCAAAGTTTTGAGTGATATTGTGTTTAAAAGAATTCAGATTTTAAGCTTTTGGATCTCATCCTCCCCTCAATTGTATAATTCCCTCACCTCACTCCACCCCAAACCCTACCCCATCTACTCCGCCCACCATCATCGCGCTACTCGCTGCCTCGCCGGCATCCATCTCCTCTGATGTTCCCTCCCAGCCAGTTGCATCCCCTCCCTGACCTACACCCTCACCCCTACTGCGCTGCCGCCCTCACTACGCCACGCCATCACTGTCCCTGGTGCCACCGTGGCTCGTTGGTGAGCCCTACTCGCCACCAGCATTCCTACGTGCTCTAACTAATCCCCACTAGAGATTATATGACGGGTCTTGGAAACAGTCATGACACTTTGGTGACGAAGTGGTTCCAGGCACCTAGAGTGAGGATCCCAATGGAATATCTAGTCCACGTGACCCAACACGCTAAAACCAGCCATCGAGAAATTGTGCATATAGAAAACTCTAAAGAAAGAAAAAAGGAAGACCCATGCCATGATTTTTAAATCTTTTCTACTTAGTAGTCTAAGTTTCTCAATGAGGATAATTAATTCAGTCGTTGTGGTTGGACTCTATTATGGATTTTTGATCACATTCTCCATAGGTCCATCTTAGATCTTCTTTCTCCAATTGGATTAGGGGAGGAGATATTCGCGACTACTGGAAGTTTTCATTATGGGCAGCTCATGATCTTCATATCGATCTATTATCCACCTCTGCATCCATTCTTTCTTAGCTAAACGGGTGGAAGATCCATCCAATTTGGTTATATCATGGACTCGAAAAACGGATCTGAATGTGACTGAAATGCACGATCTTCACAGGTATCACTTTTCATGATACCTAAAAGATGGAATAGCGATTTTCGAAGCATTTCCTGTAAGAGAATGGTTTCCATTACTGTGAGAAATGGATTCTATACCAAACTATAGCTATTGCATTAAAGAAGAAAAGAAACTAATAGAAGTTGAAGATGCGGAATGGTAGTGAATAGAGAGAAAGATTCTTATGATTTTCTTTATTGAGGAACTTTCTGGCGTAACACACCCGTAATGGGGCAATCTGACTAGCTGGTCAAAACCCTTTCTGATTCCATGATTATAAGTTCATAACCCTAGCGCCCATTCCCATTTTTGGTGGAACAGATCTACTAATTCTTTTATTCCAGTTAGTAAGAGGGATCATGAACTAAGAAATAGATCTTGCAGCTAAAAAAGGGTATCCTAAGCAATTGCAAGAATGGGGTTCATTGATATTCCTGGTATAGTAGATGCTATCACACATATAGTCATACTTAATTCATTCCGTTGGCATCTTGCATTCACGCCTCCGTTTGATTGCCACTCGGGAATGTAGTTGTAGGTCTATTTGCTCTTGTATAGCACGTATAATTCTTTCTTCTGATTGTAGTAGTGATGGGGGTGAAGTTACTTCTAGGTTGATTGATTGTGAGTTCATCCACTGCATCAACAACACAATTCCTATAAAGGAATCCGCAACTTGCATTAATTAGTAGCTAGCCCTGGTAGCCCTGATCCATAGGGGTGGAAAACGGTAACGGATAATTCATTTTATCCAATATTCATATCCGAGAAAACGCGAATATGGTAAGCAAAATCCGTATTCGAAAATGTTCATATTCATATTCGAGAATATTTGTATTTGTATTTGAGAATATTCGTATTCGCATTCGTATTCGAGAATATTCGTATCCGTATTTGTATTCGAGACTATTCGATTCGTATTCGATCCGTTTCTAGAACACATGAATAATTCGTACAAATTTTGTGAGTCAAAATTTGAATTTAGGTGGTTTAAAACCAATAACCGGTCAAAAACCAGTGAAAAATCATCAAAACCGCTAGGAATCTGTTTTATCCGATATTCATATCTGAGAAAATCCGTATTCGAAAATATCCATATTCGTATTCGAGAATATTTGTATCCGTATTTGAGAATATTCGAATTCGTATTCATATTCATTTTAAAAATGTGGATTCGTATTCGTATTTGAGACTATTCGATCCGCTTCCCCCCTACTGATCCATGTCTAAAAAACGGATGCCTATTCTTTGCTTCACGCTACTACTTTATCTCGTGCTTGTATACTTGCCTATGAGCTCTATTATACCTATCACACATCTATTCTTTCTTATACCTAGCTCTAAACACCTAAACTCACAAGGGCCTATCCATGAATGTCTTGAAAAAAACCTATACTATACAGACATTTCACAGACATTTCGTCGACTTCTACTCATCTCTGCTCCGGTCGGCCACTGAGATTTTGCCCCTTTTTCTCCACCTGCGCAGGAGGGATTGCAGCGGGATTCAGATGCCGCTCTTGACTGAGCCCGGGTTTAGGGGCTACCTGGGTTTGTGCCCAACCTGGGGGCGCCAAGCGCAATTCGAGATCGGGATAGAGGGTTCTAGGGTAAAAGCAATAGGGGCTACCTGGGTTTGTGCCCAACCTGGGGGCGCCAAGCGCAATTCGAGATCGGGATAGAGGGTTCTAGGGTAAAAGCAATCCATCCTTATAGCAAGCCCTAGAGTTAAGTAAAAAAGACTTCTCGGGAGTTTGGGAGTGTGACTATAACCAGTACTCATGTAGAATATCCTCTTTCTAGTTAAAATGAGTATTACCTGCCTGCACAATCAATCTATGGCGATCTCGGTCTCACGTGCCAGTCCCTCTTGCTAAGCCTAAGTGTTAAGCATATCTTATATTAACCTATCTTAAAAGGACTTCCAGACATATCGGTTGAAGTAGATTCTTCTTTTCTCTCAAAAAGCCTCTTCCCAAATTGTACAAGCTTCTTCCAAAGCATATGACTTTCTAGATGTATATGACGATATCTAGACAGATGGATCTTATATGAATCGTATGATGAAGTACCACATTAGTGGATATATAGGAAAGGAATCCAAATCTGCCGAATCACTCATGTTATGATCTTCTACATCCTAGGTCTCCGCGTTTCGTCATCTGGCTTATGTTCTTCATGTAGCATTCAGATCGAATGACTCTATGAAATTACATTGATACTTCCACATATTATGGGTAACGTAGGAGACATCCCTATTTTCCCCGGGGTCTTAATTACCATTGCGTAGCTTTCAATTCGCTTATGACCATCAAATTAAATGCGAATAACCCGTCCTCCTCTCTTTGAAACAAGGGGTGCTTCCGGTTCTGTGTGGTTTCGGCATAACAAAGCTTGCACTGTCTTTTCGCACTTAGGTGCACAGCGGTCGAGGCTGCCACTCGGCCCTCAAAAGGATCAAAGAAGAGTGGGGAACTTCTCGCTGGTTTTTGGAGGGGCTGACCACTGAGCTCACTCAGGCCTCGAATTGATGCTTTTGTTACGACATGCTAAGTTTTCTCCCCTATTGCTAGTTGGTTGATAGGAAAGCAATTTTTTTGTGGGAATTGTTGTTGTTTCAGCGCGGTAACGAAGGATGTCTACAAAAGTGAAGCTTCCGGTTCTTTAGTGGAGCTTTCCAAAAGTGAAAGAAGAAAGTCAAACGCTCCACGCCTTATTTTCTCGTCGAATGCGCCGAAGCATCATTCAGAAAAGTTCCGCCCCTTCTTATTCTTATATATACTAGCCTCATAGGCGCGACGTAACGCCGCGCCAGCCACTGTACATACCAAAATAAAAGAGACGATAATTTGTGAGGAGTTTTTCAAAAAAAACCGAGGGCAAATACGTATTTTCGGAAAAGTTAAAGGGTTTTTTCGAAAAAAATTGAGGACCTGTAAAAAAACCAGGGGCAAATACGTATTTTCTAAAAAGACAAAGGACTTTTTCGGAAAAACCGAGGACTCAGACGAACCGCCAGGACCCGTGCGCAATTTCATAAACCGCGGGGCCATCCCGCAGTGGAGGTGAAAAAAATTCCGTGGACTTTTGCGAGAACTAAGGACCTATCGTAATTTCGAAAACAGAGGATTTTTTTCAAAATGGCTCACCGCACGCATCGAGATTCCCTCGACGCGCGTCGAGGCGGCGATGGCGCGGGGCGGCGATGGGCGAGCTCAGGCGCGGCGTTCCCGGGAATAAGAAGGTTAGTATATATATAGTAAGTAACTACGCTAAATGGATAATTTCATCCTGGAGCTCGGTTCTAAGATTATTTGCGCGTAGGCACCACTACTATTTTTTCTTTTCTTGTTATGCATCCGGTCCTATAAATCTTTTTTCTGACCGGAGGAAGAGAAAAAGAGAGAAAGAAAAACGTCACTTCGCTCGCCTTCCCTTTCCGCCGGAGCTTCATGGGCGTTGCCCCGTTCCCCAATCAGATGTTTGGATGTGAGCTATACTCCGCGAGGAGCCACACGGGCGTATGGCCTTTTGCTTTGCCATTTGACCTCTCTTCCCGTGTGAGACGGAATGCTCAGTGACAACTTTCCTTCTAAACTAATTGCTTTCGCTTGACTCTTCCAGTAAAATAGTATACTGAGTGGTTGAAGGAAAGCGAAAAGGAATGGCTTTTTCATGTACTAGATCCGGTGAGCCAGACATCAAACAAAAATGGCCATACAATCAAAGAGTAAGGAGCAATTATTTGCAATGACGGGTAGATTAGTCAGAGCCACAATTTACTGTCGGCGCCTCTTCCACCTTCGCACATGCTCGCCCAACCTAACTTGACACACCCAAGCATCGTTCCACTCGCTGGCCGCCACCACCACCCTCCTCCGATCCACAGCACAGGCAACACCACCGTCAATCGTTGGTCTACCACCACCCTCAATCTCCCTCTAAAGCCAGAGGGTTTCAGTAAACTCAACCTGAACCCTAACTCTAACTCGCCGAAGCCACCACGAGAGCTCTCACCGAAGGTGGAGCACAAATCTCTAGGCAAAATCATACTATGAGAAATTCATGTGCTCAATTCTAAAACACACTAAGTACTAATTAGCAATTCCCTTTATTTTTTGCATTTCCATAGTGCAGGAATCTCGGAGCAGACATGGACGGCACAGATTTCATGTGTAGAGAATCCACTCTGAGGGTGGCTAAGGTACATGATTTGGATACCTATCATCATTCATCAGTATTACAGTGACCACATTTCCGATGCAGTCATCTTTGTTGATCTTTAAGAAACAACTGGGTTTACCCTTGCCTGGGTCAACCCAAAAAAAAAACGGCAGTAACTGGCAACCGATCCCCATCGACTGCCGGTAATCTTCGCAAGCACTGATGCAAGATTTTGGTATTTATGTACAGATGATAACCACAGGCATTATAACGATTCAATCTATCTAATTGAATATCCAAATCTGATCCATCTCACTTAACAAGAACATAACATTGCGAAGCACAAAAAATACAGGAACAAAATCTCAAATGCTGCTTCAACTCAGTAGATTCTGTTTCCTATTCCTCATCAGAAGAATCCTCCAAAGGGACGTCAGTTTGCTTATTTGCTACATCAGAATCCTACTCAGTAAACAAATTTTAGTTAGATCTACAGGCAAAATATGTTCACAAAATTACCAGTATTGCACTGATACAAATACTGCTAAATCAGGAGTCTTTACCTGTATTTTGTCCCAGTCCTTCAATTTGGAACCAAGCATGTATGTGTCACGTAGAGGTGCCCACCCAGGCTCATCTTCATCTTTGCCAATATGCTAAAAAGCAGAACAATTATGAGAAATTCCTTGCACAGAGATCCAGGTATTAAGTTTCAGTTGTATGCAAAACTGTATAAAATATGTTCCAAAATTCAGCATTTTTTTTAGCGCTTATTAGTGACCGATAAGTCACCAGTTACCACTCGGTAGTTCCACGATCCACATGGACATTCCTAACAAGGTTGCAAGAGATACACAAGCAAGTCAACTTGATGACTGCTTATTGCACTAGCAGCAGAGTATGATCTCTTGGGCCATACTCCAACAAGTTGACATGAAGGTTGTTTTCCTAATGGAGAAATAGGAGGAATCTATATTCCTCACCAAAAAAAGAGAGAAATCTATGTGGACCACAACAGCAACCAAACGGTGTCAAGGTCAAGGCAAGAGAATAGAGTGCTGGAACAAAATATTTCTCTATTGTGGTAAATAGATGGGCCACCCACTTGGTCCCTCAAATTTACCAAAAGATCTACCTTGGCCCCACAACTTAAAAAAAGGACTAATCTACTCCCTCAAGTACGACATTTGGGCCAAACAAGGACCTCTGCGCAATTGGCCATCAATGTAGCAAGCTCAGTCATTGCCTGGTCATCTCACCAACTAATGAGCTGAGTCAACTCCTGCAACAAAACAAATCTTTTTTGCACTGTCTGTGTAAGCCATCGATGAGAAAAATTTCTTAGTTCATTATGCGGACTTTACAAATATCTTTTAAAAAATTATTTGCTTGTGTATTGATTATGCAACTAAAGAATTTGTTAAAATATTAATATGTAGAAACCAAAAGTTCGGCTAATTAACTACTACAACCAGTGAACTAGCCACTTAATTGGCCCAATCAACAGTCCAGGTTTTATAACTCTGGTTTAAGTCACTTATTCACCCTGTGATTGTGGTACGTATACCACCCAACTATTCAACATCTCCTGCATCTCTTATTGCCTCATGGCTCATGGCAAATCCTCATTGCCAAAATCGCAGATTTCAACAAAGAAGTTAAGGCGCAATGTGTTTAACTCTGCAGTACTACAGGCTCACATACATTTGCACAATGACAGTGGTGTGCACTTCGCTTAGCACTATGGGGATTTTGTCCAGCAATCCAGCTACCTGCTTATTTGTTTGGGCTATGCAGCGTGTTGTCGTGTTCCTGTCACTTGTTATGATCTGCTGTCACATGATTTATACTTGCACAGTTATTCTGTTAACTAATTTCAGGACAGAATTTGTGTCAAAATTAGCCTGAGTGCTTGATACACTTCTCCAACAACAATGTGCACCATATGCCCCTGAGGTCCACTAACTTGGAATTGAAGATACAACATTAATACTTAGCATCAGATGCCCATAAACTGAAGGGAGTGGCTTTTAGCAAAGAAAGAATTAGTAATAACTACCTTAGAAAAGTTGGAAGATGCCTGATCCTTTTGTCCTTGGTTAGATGATTTCTTCAGTTCCACAAGGAAGGTCTGTTTTCTTTCTTTTGCCAAAACTGTTAGGATTAACAGGAACTGTTCAGAATATTTGGATATTACTATAGAAATGGTTGTGTACATCAAATTCAAAGTCATAAAACAAACATGACGTGCACAATCATACTTTAATATGATGGTACTGCTCCATATTAAAAGACTGTAGCATGTGGCATTCCCATCTGTTTTCAGTTCTGCTTAAGTTCCAAGTTCTTGTGCATCTACGTATATCCATACATTGTCAAATTCAAACCCTCTCAAGTTGTTAGCAGTCTTATGCCTCTCCCACCATTTGCTAATCGATGACTCATGAATTGTTGTGTTTTTCTATCAGGCTACCTAAAGAGTTCTACCCTGCTCACCTGCAACTCTGCTCACCTGCAACTCTAACCAACCCCAACCAGAATTTCGAAGCTCCAGAGTCCAGACTACACCTAATTAGCTAAAGGCTTACTAAAATGTGGGTCCAGTTCAGCAAATTTCAGTGTAGTCTCAGGTTAACAAATAATATTATAGAAAGATCTACACCCACATGCTAAGTTGAACTTTGACATCGAGGTATTTAAAAGTGAACTTGCAGATAATTACGACTTTCAAGCTTGATTAAAACAGCAAATATTCTTACAAGATTGTAGAAATAATAAGACCCACATTGCCAGTTAATATGTATTGATATGCTTGCACGCTGATGCTCCACTGTTGGATATAATACGCAAGCAGAAAGTAGAGAATAAAATTCCAGAAGAAATCAAATTCCAGTAACTCTTCCACAGGAATTACTTCTAACGATTTACTCAGTAACAAGCATTTGTACAGGCAGTTTACAAGTTTAGCATTAGGCAGTTCGGACCAAAGAGCAACAAAATGGACAAAGATAACCAGAACATAACAATGTTGACTACCCAGCATCTCTTACAGTAAAAGTACGTATGGGCTTACTGTTCTGTTTTAAGTTTTTTCAATACAGGAATCAGCTAACCCAACATGCAAAAAAAAGAGGTAGGGTAGACTTTTCCCCCAACCCCCCAATCCACCACCACTTCCTGGCTGTTCTATCTGCGGTATTAGACTTTTCCGAATCGCGATAATTAGAAAAAAATTCTAACACAGCTCTGCTCCTCCCTCATTGCCCATAGTCCCTAAAGTCTGTACATCTCTTAGTCTCTTTGAAGTCGGAAAGCAGGAAAGGAGCCATTTCTTTTTCCTCAACGTCTGAAGGAAGGGTAGTGAGAACCTCATTGTACCATCCAGTCAATAAATTATTTTGGGTTGTCCCAAACCAACTGAGTTTTCACTTTTCACAGATGTAGAATAGACCAATGATTATACAAAGTTTAGCCATTCATAAATAAGTTAAAACAATCAGACAAAATAACTAACAGAATCTTAAAATATTAGAGGAAGCCTATAGCATGATAAGGAGCGCACCTTTGGCATCTTTACTTCTTGCTGGGTTCAAACCTTTCCGAGGATTCTGTGCCTTGCTCACCTGGAAAGAGAATAAATTTCAAGACCAGTCAATTAATCAATGTGAAAAATTCTAAAGTATATGCAACATGTGTCACTGCCATTTCGTAGGTAAGTATAGACCTAACTGCACCTTGAACCAAGCAAATTTCTTTGTTGAATAAATAAAGGCCCCGTTCTTTTGGGCTACGGATGATAGCTTTTAGCTACGACTGGTAGGTCTAATAAATAGTATAGGCTGATAGAAGCCAAAGCCAAAAGCTGGTTGAAAAGCCGAAAAGAACAGGACCAAAATCAAACTAAGCAAGCATGTACGAGAGCTTGTCATGTGATGTTCTTTAGAAAGAGACGAAGAGGTATCATGGAAAGCTTGTTCTGTCCTAAGATCTAGAAAATAACTAGAATTTCATATCATATCGTATATTGGCTGGATGACAAAAAATTTTTTTAAGGAAACAACAAAGTTTCGCTAGGGTAGAGTCAATGGCAGCTCACTAGAATGAAGAACCATAATGTACAAAGCTACATGTATGTCTCGCGATTAAGATAAGCTAAGCGTGCTTACCGCATTGAACAACCTGACAACTGAATCACCAGCAGCCGGACAATTCATGAAAATATATTGGAGGGAAAGGCATCAAATTAGTGAACAATGATTATGGTGAACTTTGAAATTAAGATATGCAAAATGACATAGTGCAAAACAGAACATTACCCCCTTGGGTTGCAACCTTGATGAGCTTCTTCTCTTTGTTGTCTAAATGTTTTGTGGGGATGACATGGCCCTTCTCCGCAGCCTACATTTTTCACCAAACCAGAGGTAATGCCTTAACGCAAACACTTTTAAGGGGTGGCGAATTAGCGAGCAAGCGAAGGAGGTGTGCTGTACCATGCGCTTCTCCTTGCGGGCCTCTCCCTTGGGCTTGTGCCCCTCCGCCTCCTCGGCCAGCTTGGCGGCGACCAATTTCTTGTGCGCTGACAGAATTGGACCCTGGTAAGAAGGCGGAAAGAAAAACTGTGTTAGCCCCTTGGGTCCTCCTTTCGTGCTATGCATCAAGAAAGAAATGAAAAAATCATGAAGAAATTTAGCTGAGAATTTGGGAAGTAAACCAATGGGTCGTCGGGAAGCTTCTTGGCCATGATCTTCAAGAAGGCGATCCGGAATGACCTGCAGCCTTGCTCGAACCTCGTGACCGCGCCGCCGGATTCGTCTCCAGAGCTGGAGGCCTCCTCCGAGAGGCCCTCGTCGTCGTCATCAGCAATACCGTCATCATCGTGTTGTTGTTGTTGGTCGTCGTCGTCAGAGTTGTAGTCGCGGGCGCGCTTCTGGAGGAGCTTGAGGAACTTGTTGCTGGGCCTGCGGCGGCGGCGGACGGGCTCATGGGAGAGCTTGAGCTTCTTGTTCTTGCTGGGGTTGCCCTTTCCCCTCCCCCTTCCCTTGGGTGGCTTCTTCCGCTTGTTGGGGTTCGGGGTGGCCGCGGCAGATGGAGGAGCTGTTACGGCTTGCGGGGCGGTAGCCATGGATTCCATGGAGGAGCTTCAAGGATTGCCTCTCAATGGGTCTCCCTGTCCCTCTAGGGTTTTGCTTTTAGGGCTCGCCACGCAGCTGCAGCGGCGGTGGAAATTTCTTTTTCTGGACCGGGCCGGTTGGCTACGGCTATGGGCTACCTCAGACCAATTTTGGCTGGAGCTGTTCATGACAAAGTATAAAGAAACGAATATTAATATGCAATTCTGGTCGATACAGATATTTTTTGTTTTTCTGTAGCTTTTGGCTTTAGTTTCTCTAGAAATCCGCATCCCACATTTGCTTGTGGGCAGACTTGTTGGGCTTCTCCACTTTATTTTTTGTCTTTCGCTGTTATTTTTCTTTATATTTGGCCTATGGGCTGTGGAGATGTAATCTTGGCCATAAGGCATGTACTCTTTTAATTAATAAATATTGTCATTATGTATGATATGTATCCTTATTACTACTATGTGCATTTACTTTTTCTGGACTAGTGCGATTAACACAGAGGATCCGAAGGTGTTGTTTCCTGGTTCGACAGGTCTCGAGTGCGTCGATGCAATGGATGCACCTCAGGTTGTTGAGATAGTAAATATGTGACAAACATTTTACCGAGTGTCAAATCAAAAAATTATTGAAGGAACTTCAAGATTACTGTCACAAAAAGCATATGCCAAGAAAAACACATGGTTGCTTATGACTAGGAAGGCAGCGCATCCGCATATGGACTTCGTGTCCTTCTCCTTCTTCGTCTTCCATGAGCGTGCAACTCCCTCAAGTCATCCATGATGGCTTTGTAGCCGTCGATGCCACCGAAATTGGTGACATCTTTCATCAGCAATGCGTCTTTCCTGGTGATGTCATTGTTGGTCACCGGGAAGAGGAGCTTTCTAAAGGTGACCAGGAAGAAGCACTTGATTGTGAGGATACCAGTGCCCTGGCCTTAATCATCTCCAGCAGAACATTGACTTTGATGTCGCTGCTCTATGGTTGATCGTGCAAAAATAGCACACTCGCAAGTGCATGGGTTGCTATTGAAATAGCGGTGAGTGTCATATTCTCCACAGGGACTAGACAAAGGCTAACGGTACTCAACTAAAGTTAGGTCAATCAAAACGGGGGATAAAGTAGAAAACTAAACCTAAAACAACTACCAAATCGACCAAATGAACTAACTAACAAAAATGATCAAATGAACTCTAATTCGCATGGATGAACTAGCAAATGAACTAAACAAATGAATGGAAATGATGGGATGAACGACAGTGCAAATTAAAGCCACAATATTGAACGAACAACACGATGAGAGACTACATGAATGAACACACACGAATGACAAAGACGACTACACGAAGAAACACAACTACTGATAGATTGATGTCTGGGTCGATGCTGTCCTATCCGTCAAGAAGTGGGTCGGGGTCCAGATTTGTGCCGCCACACTGCCATGCACTCCCTGACTCCCAGTCAGTCGTGTAAGGTTGAGGTGGAGTCCTCGTAGGAAGGAGCCGGTCGCAAGTATTTTTACTACCAGTCCTCGGTTCGGTGCTGTACTGTACGTGCCGAGGTTTTGACCCAAGCACTCTATGCCTAGTGGTGCTGGGCCGACAAAAAACGTTTACTAGCCAACAGTACCGTGTCACGGCTATACGGTTTGCCTGGCCTGCCGACGGCTATACGGAAGAAAGCAGCACTGGATGGGCTTGGATTCGCCCGGTAATGTTCATGGGCCCTTAGTCACGCGTGGGAGTCGAGCCGAGTCACGCGCTCCTTGCTCGCCTCCACGTCAAACAGATGAGCTGGGAGTGGAGTGGACTCTCGCGTCATTCTCTACAGATTCACCGAGGAGGAGAGACGGCGACTTCGATCCACAGATTCACCGCCTCACTCCAATTCCAGCTGCCGCCGACCACCATGTCCCCCCGATCTCCCCTCCTCCTCCTCCTCCTCGCCGTCCCCTTCCTCCTCGCCTCCGCCTCCGCCTCCGACGACGACCTCGAGTACCTCATCGACAACGCCGACGACATCCCCGCCAACGACCCCGACGGATGGCTCCAAGAGGGCTCTCCTGACGACGACGACGACCAGGAGCTCCTCTTCGACGACCCAGACCACCACCCGGACCAACAACTAATCGATGAGACCCACGTCGTCCTCCTCACCGCCGTCAACTTCTCCGACTTCCTCGCCACCCGCCGCCACGTCATGGTTGAGTTCTACGCCCCCTGGTGCGGCCACTGCCAGGCGCTCGCCCCGGACTACGCAGCCGCCGCCTCCCAGCTCGCCCTCCAAGCCCAGGACGTCGCCCTCGCCAAGGTCGACGCCACCGAGGACACCGATCTCGCCCAAAAGTACGACGTCCAGGGATTCCCCACCATCCTCTTCTTCATCGACGGCGTCCCCAAGGACTACACCGGCGAAAGAACCAAGTAAACCACTTTTCTCTTTTCTTTCTGTCATCTTGTTCTGAATTCTCCAGATCCCATTCCCATTCCATACCAATTTCCTTTTATTTACTCTATTCTGAACTCCTTTCCTTCTCTCCAGGGAGGCCATAGTTGCGTGGATCAACAAGAAGCTGGGGCCCGGGGTGCACAACATCACTGCCGTCGACGAGGCCGAGAAGATACTCACGGGGGAGGACAAGGCCGTTCTTGCCTTCATCGACTCCCTATCGGTAGGTGCCGTGCTACCTCGATGCACACACTCTATGGAATAGAATATGGAATCACTCTGCTCAAGTCAACCCAAATGCTGCTGTGTTCTGCAACCAACCGCACTATTTCCCGTTCCAAATCCCTACAATATTGGGCTACAAACAAAAACCTTATACTACACTTCTTCAAACACTTCGTTGGTTAAGAAATCCTGAAACAATACTTTTCAAACCCAAAACACGTGGCAGCTATTTTTCTCAGTGCCGAGGACCACGCCCTGTTTCTATATTCGATAGATGAATATCGATGGTTAGAAGTTAGAACTTGCATGTTTTGTTTCCATGTATTGAGAACAAATCTTAATGGTCGAATGTGAGTTGGAAGAACAAAAAGGAGTTATTGTTAAAGATGCACTTGTATGTTTAGCTCTTGGAGACTATATTAATTATGCTGTCTTCTTTCCAAATGCTATAGGGTGCTCACAGTAATGAGCTTGCTGCTGCTTCAAGGCTGGAAGATACTGTCAACTTTTACCAGACTTCCAATCCTGATGTAGCTAAGCTTTTCCACATTGACCCATCAGCAAAGCGCCCGTCCTTAGTCTTTCTGAAGAAAGAGGAGGAGAAGTTGACCTTCTATGGTATCTTCGTCTCTAAATTGCCATAGCTTTCAGCAGCAGCCTTTTCTTTCCATTTTTATGCAGGGATTGACTGTTGGATTGGATATAATGGATTGTGTATCATGCAGATGGTGAGTTCAGAGCATCTGCCATTGCGGATTTTGTATCCGCAATCAAGCTTCCATTGGTCATCACCCTTACACAGGAAACTGCCCCTTCCATTTTTGATAATCCAATCAAGAAGCAGGCATGTCATGTTGTCTTTCATGGGATCTCTTCTCTACATTTTCTCACATTGTTATCCCATGTGTTCTTCCTTTACTGATCTGCTGTGTTCTATTTTGAAAATCAGATTTTACTATTTGCTGTTGCAAACGAGTCTTCAAAACTCCTGCCCATCTTTAAGGAAGCAGCAAAATCCTTCAAGGGAAAGGTAATTCTTTCTGTTGATCCGTCTAGTGTTTGATGAACTTCTTTCTTTTCTTATTCCACGAACTCAATTTTTTTATCCAACTCATTAGTCATTTTCCTTGTAATTTATGTGTTTCTTGCTGTGTTTGCGTGTCTTACTAAGCACTGATGAGGTGTGTGTGACTCCATTGCAGCTTTTATTTGTCTTTGTGGAGCGAGACAATGAGGAAGTTGGTGAACCAGTTGCCAACTACTTTGGTATAACTGGACAAGAGACCACAGTAATGCCTTGTGTTTTTTGTCATGTTTGTTTGCCCGTTGGTTTCTTGCATAGAAATAGAATGCCGCAATTTGACTTTGATTTAGTGTGGTTATGTTTATTTATTTTGTACATTCCAATTCTATGGCTTTGCAGGTTCTTGCTTACACTGGGAATGAAGACGCTAGGAAATTTTTCCTTGACGGTGCAATTACACTGGACAAGATTAAGGTAATTGTTGAAATATGCCCAGACATTCTGTACCTTATTAGAAGTAAAAAATCATAGGAGTGTGGTCAACAGTCACAAGAGAATGTTCGCTATGCTACTAATTTTCAAGCTGACTTGCATGTTCTGCTAATCATTATTTGATCTATTTTGTACTTTTCAACCATTGTGTTTTTCTGCTACTAGTGTATTATATGTAGCTTGAAAAACTTGCATGTCTTTGTGCATTTTCTCATAAACTAATTGTAGTGTGCATCTTTTTGCAAGACCAGCACTTTGCTGTAGAAGATATTTCTTAAAACCAGTATACCGATTTCGTTTTTGTCATTATTGATCGGGAGTTCTGCTAGTACTAGGGAAGACTGGAGGAGGGAGTCAACGATCATTATTCAAGGAAATTTAATGTTTTCTTGGTCCTTTTTGTAATACGCAGAAATTTGCTGAAGATTTCTTGGAGGACAAGCTCACACCATTCTACAAGTCTGAACCTATACCTGAATCTGTGAGTCTCGAGAATCATCTGATGTCTGCTTTCTTCAGTCATTATACTATAATGGGTCATTCTTTGCATTCCCATGCAGAATGATGGGGCTGTCAAAATTGTTGTTGGCAAGAATCTAGATCAAATAGTTTTGGATGAATCAAAAGATGTCCTTCTGGAGGTATGTTCTTGCCATATGTTTGAGAAAATAAAACTGTTTTTGTTGTCCATAACGCCATATCATTTTGGATGCAGATATATGCACCATGGTGTGGCCATTGTCAGGCAGTAGAGCCTACCTACAACAAGCTAGCCAAGCACCTCCATGGCATCGACTCCCTCGTAATAGCCAAAATGGATGGCACTGTCAATGAGCATCCACGAGCCAAGGTCCGTATCACTGCCTGTTGGTTTTGGCAGTTTCCCTTTAGTTTTCTTCATACTGGTTATTACTCCGTACTAAACTTGGGAGGCACGTTACCAAACAGGTCTGGGGATGCTTGTGCCCATTGACTTTTAATTCAATGCTGGCCCTGTGAATTATGACTTGTAACACAAAGGATCCGTTTCCCTTCCATTCATGCTGAAGCTTTAAGGCTGGCTCTCATTGTAGCCATAATTTGCACTATTTTCCTTTGATTATCTTTCTTAATTTTTAATGCATGGAATGTACGCCCGATTTTTTAATTTACTATTGCGTAGACTTTCCAGAATATGGAATTGACACTTACTTCCTGTTGCAGCCTGATGGATTCCCCACGATCCTCTTTTATCCAGCAGGGAAGAAAAGCTTTGAGCCTGTAAGTGCTTAAATCTGCTGTTTCACTTCTTGTTGAGCAATGTATCTGGTACTGTATTTCGTATTTCAGTACGTGGTAATCATATTATTCTCACCTCTCCTTAGAAGGTTTCTCAGCAGTGCTATCTTTTATGCTTCATTGGAACTGTCTCTGGACAGCTAAAACTGAAATACCTGTCTGGTCTAATATAAAGCTGGTTACGGTATAGATATGTGTGTTTGATGCACAATTTAAAACTGCAGATTTGTCCTTGGCTCCTCGCTAAAAAGATGCCGTGTTTATACCCCTGCAGATTTGTAATCATTTGAATATGTGCCATTGTAGAGGTTTACCATTAGTCGCGCCCTGCAATCTCTCACCAAATGCACTTCACTATTTGGTGAGGTGAGGTATGGCAGATCCAGTAGACAACCAGCGTAAGCTCACACGCGGAGCTGGAAATGGGCACAAGAGCACCATGGGGCTCCTTAACAGGGCCTTAATCAACTGGGCAACCAGAGAGAAGCTCAGCTCTGATAAGCTTACTTTATAAGGTTTTGAGAGAAGCTCAGCTCTCCTGAACAGGGCCTTAATCAATTGGGCAACCAGAGAGATATTTGGTGTTGCATTGCTTCTCCTAAGATATAATCATTTACTAATTCAACCTGTTTTTTGTTTTTGCTGAACTTTGCAGATTACTTTTGAGGGGGACCGGACGGTGGTCGAGATGTACAAGTTCATCAAGAAGCATGCTGGCATCCCTTTCAAGTTGAAGCGCCCAGATTCATCAGTAACAAAAACCCAGAGCGCTCAGGGCTCAGCTTCGACCGAGGGCGAAAAGAGGTCCGGTGCAAATCTGAAGGACGAATTGTAGGGCATTACACCATTGAACAACTCAATGCTGGCTGCTAGTTTTGAGGTCGATCCTCTGCTGCAATATTGGTTAGCTCTAGCTAGTTCCTTTCCGGAGGAAGCATCATGAGGTAAAAAAGGGAATAGGTGGTTAAGTAGAGTGAGTGGTCAGCTTGAGGAGTTGGATGTGTATGTTCAGATTAGAACTAATCGAATCGAATAAAAGCAATCCTTTGCTTTGCTTGCTTCCTTTGATGTTTGTTCGTTGCGCTGCTTGTTCACTTGTTTTATTTTTGTTTCTGAAGAAGAATGGATTCAGGGCTCATTGGATCTCATGTATTATTAAAAAATGGGGGTTGTTCATACAACATTAAGGTCCCAGAAAACAAGGGCTAGCCATGTAGTGTACAGACCAAACCAAACCAAGCTGGATTGGACTCCAGGACTGAACTGAAGATGATGGAAAGCAGAACTATGGCGGAGGCAGAGCGCTCTCAAGGTCTGCCGGCGGGGGCACGGAGGAGCCGCCGCGTGCTGCTGCTGCTGCGTGTTCAGGTGAGACCGCCGGCTGCCTGGCCCTCCATCTCATGATCTGGAGGACGACGGCGTTGGCGCAGATGGCCACGCCGAACCCGGCAAAGGTGGACAGGATGATGGCGATCACCGCTTGCATCCTTACCTGCATTAGTACATCGAGTAGTAGAGTAGGGTTTAGGATGATGCAAGCAATTATGCGTATATAGTTCTCACATACATATCTGTAGAAGAGGTGGGTGAAGAGCACGTTGAAGAGAAACTGAACCGCCGAGTAGATCCACACATATCTCCTTGAAACTGCGTACGTAGTATAAAAGCAATCGTTGGTTCCACTACCAGTTATGAGTTTGTTTCAGAGTTCATTCACGTACGTACCCATCTTTGTGGTGGTGAGGGAGGAGAAGAGGCCGAGGACGCATGCGAAGGGCAGAGAGATGGCCAGAGCCGCCGTGCCGTGATCGCCAACCAGCAGCTGTTCCAGGAAGCAGAAGTAGGCGAGCATGCTGATGATCACTAGGATGGGCGTGCCGTGCCAGCGCCACGCTCTGAACCGGCTAGCACCAGATGCTGCTTCTGCTGCAGGATCAGTCAGACTATACTGACCAGCAGAGGCAGCGGCCGCCGCCGCCGCCGCCGCCGCGCTGTGGATGCGCCGCAGTGTGACGGGGAGGTTGAGCACCTCCTGGTTGCAGACGTCGCATTTGCCGTTGCCCTTGATGCTGAACCACTTGATGGCGCAGTCCCTGTGCGCCAGCGCGAGCTCACCCTTGCACCAGCACTCCAGCTTCAGCGTGTCGCTCCCCTCCGACAGCGCTACCATGCAGATCCGGCACACCGCCTCCTCTTCGCCGATGTCCTCTGCAACTGCGATGCATACATGGATCAATCAGCTATTCTTCGATTTCGCTTGCCGAATTCTGACGAATCTCTCCACCTGCTTCTTTGGCGACTGCTGCCGCATCTAATTCTGTTGGCGGCGCGGAAGGTGGTGTCAGCAACGACACTCGGAACACCCCACCATTAGCATTTAGGGAGCTCGAGTCCGCCACTCTCTTGAAGCCTTTCGAGTTGAATCTCCTGATGCTGATGGGCAAAGACTGCGAACGGCAAATATGGTTCGCTTGCTGCTCCTTCTTCGTCTTCGTCTTCTTCTTCGTACATGCATAGAAGAGCGATTAATTAGAAAACCATATATGTACATGAATCTCTCGCGCGGCGTGATTCATTGAAGATTGATCGGTGCTTGTACTTACTGCTGCACAAGAGTTACTTGCAACGTCGGCATCGGCAGCAGCAAGTCCGTCAAGCTGATGCACCGAATTAGAGCTGTCATCGATATCCAAGCTTGACGACAGTTGGAGTGAGGGCGCCCTTGCAATTCTGAAGCTGAAGAACTTGGAGAAGGACAGCGATCGAACGTCCTGGTCGGCTTGAGCACTTGTTGATGATATCAGGCTCCGTGCTGGCAGCAAGCTGCTCTTCACTGGCATTAATGGCTTGGTCGACGACGAGCTATGCGGCTTCGGGACAGCAGAGCTTGCTGTGCAATCACTATTGCTAGCATCAGCTGGCAAATCTCTAGAACAATCCCCGTGGTGATAAAACGCAAGCTCTTCTTCTTCTTCTTCTTCCATCTGCATGTGGCCAGTTAATTAAAACAAGACCCTAAATCGATATACTAGTTAGCAAGCAAGCTAACCTGCTGTTTGTGCTGAGCCATGGCAACCAACACCTCCAGAGCACTCGGAGTCGGAGGTTGATCAACAACCTAGCTAGAGAGATGAGTCTGAGGATGCAGCTGCTTCTCTGCTTTTTTTTCAAAGATCATTTTGTTATAACGTGTCATGTATTGCTAGAGCAATTAATTAATCGGACAGTGACGTAGCAAACGATCGATTGGTAAATGGGTGGGAACGGGAGAAAGAAGCAGCAGAGAGATTGCTGTTTCGATTCGAAACAAGGACAGCCAAATCGTCTCATTTATTTATTTATTCAAATAAACCGTAAAGTAAAATGCTGAAAAGAAATCTAAGCACAAAGCTTGGTGGGACTTGATCGAGAGATTGCTGTCTGGCGAGTGACTAGCTAACAAACTGCAACCACCGTCACAGTGGAGTGAGCTCTTAATTGTTCCACGACCCCTCACCACCCTAAATAATCCTAGAGCTTTTTTCTCTGCACAAATTAAAGCTTATACTTTAATTAAGAGATTGATTGCAAGTGAATTATTGGGCGCGTTCCTATCTATCTGCTCTCTTCGGTCACAAAAGAACACCCCCTTAGCTAAACCGTACCAATTTTGACCAAAAATACTATCTAAAGTTTAATATCTATGAAAATGGTTTGAGTAAATCTGTCATGAAGAATGCTTTCGTAAAATTGCACTTTTTATATTTTTCGAAAATATGATAATAAAATTTACTAGAGTGACAACTTGTTGACTAGAACAGTAAAATCGATTTCCTCAGAGACGACACGTACCACTCGATAGTGTGGGTGGCCTGCCTGCAAACAGAGGTCGATTTTTGTAACGAACGGTGCACGGAGGATCAATTAATTCTTAGATACATACATGCATACATTCTCAGGTGTGAATAGGAATCATATAGTGACGAAAATGCACACTATCACTGAATATGCACGCACTGAGAAGCAGCTTCATTGCTTGTATTGTCGACCTCCTTTTCTGCAGCGCACAGCTTCATTTTGACGTATGCTTCACGCCAAAATGCATTCAATGGAACATAACACACTGACACTGACAAAGCATGGGATATGCATCCATCTAGGAGGAACAGGATTAAATTAATTTCCCTTGGCCTTCCTCCGCTACCCTGACTGCTGGGATCCTACTAATGAATCATGTGTGCCATATTGGATCATGTGCCCAGAAATCACGAAATGAAACGCCAAGGAACAACAAAAATGAGCTGTGACAGCCTTCGAAAGTGCTGTTTACTACACATTTTATTGTGAAAGATTTCTTCGGTAGCATGTCTTCTTACAGAGACTACATACGCAAATAAAACACTAGCTGTCAAGCAAAATGCACTGGGTGTTAGATCTTTGATGTCGCGTCTTTGATCTCCTCCAAGGTGATAACCTGCAACAAGTATATGCGCACACATATAAAAAAAAAGAGCATTCTTTTGAGGTATCTGTTTTCAAAAATAACATTGCGGCAGAGACAAAGGAGAGCTAGACAGTATCTCTGATTGACTGCTGTGTCGTAAGGCAGGAAACAATGAGAAAAACGGACATGCCTGGTCCTTTCCAGCAAAATCATTGTCTGGAGTAAGAAAAAGCATGCAATGGCATTCCTTCCTGCAAAAGTAGAACACCCATTTGAAGAACAGATGCTTCTAACAGCTCACGATTTCACGTTATATCCCTTTGCAGGAAAAAAGGAAATAGAAATTACGCTCCACAGTTGTTTACCATACAAAAGTATTCAATATATGCTACATCACAAGAGGTATGGCAGGTTGATTTCGGCTCTCTTAGCAACGCATATGCCTCCACAATTAATAATATGGAAGCGAAACAGAGACAAAAAAAGATGACCATCCAACATTGCAAATGAAAAAGAACCTCACCATGTTTTGCAATAGAAAAGTAGAACACTGCATCTCTAACTTTAAGCAGCAAATAGCATCTCAACATTTCTTATGCACTACCATAAAAGATAGTCAAAATAAGACTATATAAACAACCGCACCTCTCACGCATGGGTACGCATGGGCAGTTCCAAAATCCTTGTGCTGCCTCAGCAGCTTTGTCATCATAATGCCTAATTAAATTTAGATCATGAAGGGAGGAAAAGTAAGTGCGTATCAATAGCAAACAGAAGAGGAATTGAAAAACAAACGTAAAATAAATTACCTACAAGGGCACAGAGGAGCTCCAAGTTGATCCTTGTGATCAGCGAGTCCCTGCAAACAATTTTTAGTTTCCATTCATCATCAAGAGGACATTTCTATTCATCACCAAGAAGACACAACAGGCAATCCCCAATTTGAACTTCATCATCAAGAAGGGGCTGCAGCATTCCACATTTTACACTTACAATCAAGAAGAAGATGATTCCTCTCCTATGAGAAAACCAGAGTAGAGGAGATGCACACAGCAAATTTGTGTAGTACGTGAAGTTTTACCAGTTGGTGTCACGGAATGACTCGAGTGTTTACAAGAGCTAGCTTGAGGCAAGATTATTGATCGCAGTAGTCTATGATTGGTCCCTTAATATCTTTTGTTTTGGTCTCTTATGTACCCATGCACTTTATATATAGGACTGCTGGCCTACAATATTAATGCAGCACTTGTTTCCCTCAATTGGTACTAGAGCTGAGATCCTAAACCCTAACCGTAACCCTCTAGGTATCCACCGATCCACTGCCTGCTAGAGGGGTCGCTGACAAGAAAAGACTTAGCGCTGATGTTTCCTGGTATCTTTTGCCCTTCCATGGAGGGTCTTCCTAACTGGTCCGAACCTGTATAAAAATTCCCGTGTCCCTCTTTCTCTCTTAATACCAACGCCCTCTTTCTCTCTTAATACCAATGCATCAACAGCTGATGTCTACCACCTAGAGTGATTGAACTAACACAATTAACCTTCACAATAGCGATGAGAACTATTTGACCTTAGCTGGTGTTTAGCAGCAACTATAGGACGTACTTTTGCTTTGGTCCGACTAAAACCAACATAATGTTCCAACAAATGCGATATAAAGCTGCAACAATAGAACATGTGAAGAGCACGTAGTGAAGAATTTGTAGAGACTATATTCATTGTTCTTGTCAGGTCCTAGTTTTGGATTTTGTATGGTTGATCATTTTTTTCTTGTGTATGTTAAGATTCGACATTGTTCATTTGGTATCCTAGGAAAGGGTGGTGATGATACAGACCTTGATGACGACGGCAGTGACGGATTTGTCGGCGCAGAAGAAGGTGTTGGAGCGGCGGGCATATTGCTCGGAGAATTTGCGCATTACCTCAACCGATTTGTCGGACGCATCCACTCCTCCGGCTACGCGCCGAAAGAATCCGTTCAGATCGATGAGGGGGAGCAGCAGGAGGAGGAAGAAGGATCTGATCGGATTGGGTTGGGTTGGTTTGCATACCTTGAGCTCGGACGGCGCATCTGTGTCCTCTGGAGATGTGCTCGGACGGACATGGGCGAAAGGGGCTCCCGATGGTGGTGGTGGTCATCGACATCATCGCCCGCCGGCCGCTCGCCCGCCCGCGCGCCGATCTACAAGACGATAAGGGTGGTTGGACCGACGGAGAAGGAAGGGAAGGGAGGGGATAGCTGTTTTGAGCGAAGCTGAGGGGATACTAGTACTTGGTTCCGACTCTTCTGTCTACGTGGCTGGAGGAGAGTAGTCTACGTGGCTGGAGCAGAGTAGTCTACGTGGCTGGAGGAGAGTAGTTCTCTTCTAGAATACGCTCTCACACGCGCCGCACACCTGGAGGATTATTGCTCCCTGACTGCTCGCCACATGTTACGTACATGCCCGTGCATTTTTGGTGAGGATATGCACACACACACAAAAAAAATATCTCTAAGAGAATGCCCTTTTTTACGATGATGTACACAAAAATATGCAATTAATCTAGATATGCTAGTCTACGATTAATAAACTAGGTTAAGTGATTTGATCCAATCACAATACACCTGAAAAAAATTCAATATGGAGTTCCTTCTATAGTCGTTCTACCCAAATAGCATACCCATAAAACACTATTTGTCAAGTTATCATCATGAATGATGCAAACTTAGCAAGAAAACATTATTATTTGTTGTTAGTGTATAAATCACACACGAGTGAGGGGACAAACGTCGGTCGTGTTACGGGTCAGTATCCACAGGAGCAAAAATGACATAAGGTTTATATAGGCTCGAGGTCCAAGAATATCACCCTACTCCTGTCAGTGGCCTTCGAGGGGGTCCTCCCGGAGGTGCACCAGTTTGAATACCTTCTTGTGTTCCTTTTGAGGTCAAGTTACAAGTGAGATATATAGGGTATTTATAGACTCTTAGGCTTGCACAAATGATAAAAATACCACTTAGTGAGATAGCTAGTCTATGAGTATAAGCGATGGGTATTACAATTTTCTAGGTGTAGTTGTGTTTCTTGCAACTGTATACAAGAGTTTTCCGCAGAGCGGCAGGGATAAATTATTTCTCTAATACTAACCTTCAACTTGTCATGCGATTGTGACATTTTTGGGGCCAGCAGTGGCTAATGAACGCCACACCCCATTTGCACCTCTTGGTTGGCTCATTGATTGCTTGGGCCAATGTTTTTTTAGTAGCTAAGTGTCTATTTTTTCTACGAGATGGAATCATCTTGTGACTTATAGCTGGGCTACGGTGAAGCTGCACAAGAGAAGGTAACACTTCCGGAGAACCAAGGGCCAACAGGCTAAAGCAGATGTTAGCGACGAACAAACACCTTTTCTCGGGGATCGTTGCGCCTTTTAGTGAGTAGTAGCTAAGTGTCTATTTTTTCTACGAGACAGAATCACCCTTTGACTTATAGCTGGGCTACCGTGAAACTAAACTGGAGCAGGCAACACTTCCGGAGAACCGAGGGCCAACAGGCTAAAGCAGATGACAGCGACGAACAAACACCTTTTCTCGGGGATCATTGCGCCTTTTAGTGAGAACTAGTTGCTAAGCGTCTATTTTTTCTACGAGATGGAATCACCCTGTGACTTATAGCAGGGCCACGGTGAAGCTGAACTGGAGCAGGCAACACTTCCGGAGAACCGAGGGCCAACAGGCTAAAGCAGATACCAGCGGTGAACAGACACCTTTTCTCGGGGATCGTTGTGCCTTTTAGTGAGGAGTAATAGCTAAGTGTCTGTTTTTTCTACGAGATGGAATCACCCTGCGACTTATAGCTGGGCTCGGTGAAGCTGAACTGGAGCAGGCAATACTTCCGGAGAACCGAGGGCCAACAGGCTAAAGCAGATGCTAGCGGCGAATAAACACTTTTTCTCGGTGATCGTTGTGCCTTTTAGTGAGGACTAGTTACTAAGTGTCTATTTTTTCTACGAGATGGAATCACCCGGTTACTTATAGCTAGGCTACGGTGAAGCTAAACTGGAGCAAGTAACACTTCCGGAGAACCGAGGGCCAACAGGCTAAAGCATATGTCAGCGCCGAAAAAACACATTTTCTCGGGGATCGTTACGCCTTTTAGTGAGGAGTAGTAGCTAAGTGTCCGTTTTTTTCTATAAGATGGAATCACCTTGTGACTTATAGCTGGGCTACGGTGAAGCTGAACTGGAGCAGGCAACACTTCCAGAGAACCAAGGGACAACAGGCTAAAGTAGATGCCAGCGGCGAACAAACACCTTTTCTCGGGGATCGTTGTGCCTTTTAGTGAGGAGTAGTAGCTAAGCGTCTGTTTTTCTACGAGATGGAATCACCCTGTGACTTATAGCTAGGCTACGGTGAAGCTGAACTGGAGCAGGCAACATTTCTGGAGAACCGAGGGCCAACAGGCTAAAGCAGATGCTAGCGGCGAACAAACACCTTTTCTCGGCGATCGTTGTGCCTTTTAGTGAGGACTAGTTGCTAAGTGTCTATTTTTTCTATGAGATGGAATCACCTGGTGACTTATAACTAGGCTACGGTGAAGCTAAACTGGAGCAGGTAACACTTCTGGAGAACCGATGGCCAACAGGCTAAAGCATATGCCAGCGTCGAACAAACACCTTTTCTCGGGTATCGTTGTGCCTTTTAGTGAGGACTAGTTGCTAAGTGTCTGATTTTTCTACGAGATGGAATTACCCTGTGACTTATAGCTGGGCTACGGTGAAGCTGAACTGGTGCAGGCAACACTTCCGGAGAACCAAGGGCCAACAGGCTAAAGCAGATGCCTGCGCCGAACAAACACCTTTTCTAGGGGATCGTTGCGCGTTTTAGTAAGGAGTAGTAGCTAAGTGTCTGTTTTTTCTACAAGATGGAATCACCTTGTGACTTATAGCTGGGCTACAGTGAAGCTGAACTGGAGCAGGCAACACTTCCGGAGAACCGAGGGCAAACAGGCTAAAGCAGATGCCAGCGACGAATAAACACCTTTTCTCGGGGATCGTTATGTCTTTTAGTGAGGACTAGTTGCTAAGTATGTACTTTTTCTACTATATGAAATCACCCAATAACTTATAGCTGGGCTACGGTGAAGCTGCACTAGAGCAGGAACACTTCTAGAGAACCGAGGGCGACAGGCTAAAGCATATGCCAGCGGCAAACAAATAGTTTTTTCTCGGGGATCGTTGTGCCTTTTAGTGAGTACTAATTGCTAAGTGTCTATTTTTTCTACGAGGTGGAATCACCCAGTAACCCATAGCTGAGCTACGGTGAAGCTGCACTGGAGCAGGCAACACTTCTAGAGAACAGAGGGCCAACAGGCTAAAGCATATGCCAGCGGCGAACAAACATCTTTTCTCGAGGATCGTTGTGCCTTTTAGTGATGACTACTTGTTAAGTGTCCATTTTTTCTACGAGATGGAATCACCCAGTGACGCATAGCTGGGCTACGGTGAAGCTGCACTAGAGCATGCAACACTTCCGGAGAACCTTGGGGCAACAGGTTAAAGAAGATGCTAGCAACGAAAAAACACCTTTTTTCGGTGATCGTTGTGCCTTTTAGTGACACTTCTGGAGAATCGGGTGGCAACAAGCTAAAGCAGGTGCCAGCAGGGAACAAACATCTTTTCTCGGTGATTGTTGTGCCTTTTAGTGAGGACTAGTTGCTTACTGTCTATTTTTTCTACGAGATGGAATCATCCAATGACGCATAACTGGCCTACGGTAAAGCTGCACTAGAGCATGCAACAGTTTTAGAGAACCAAGGGGCAACAGCCTAAAGCAGATGCCAGCAGTGAACAAATACCTTTTTCTCGGTGATTGTTGTGCCCTTTAGTGATGACTAGTTGTTAAGTGCCTATATTTTCTACGAGATGGAATCACCCGATGATGCATAGCTGGGCTACGGTGAAACTGCGCTAGAGCACGCAACACTTCCGAAGAACCGAGGGGCAACAGTCTAAGGCAGATGCCAACATCGAACAAACACCTTTTCTCGGTGATTGTTGTGACTTTTAGTGAGGACATGTTGCTAGTTGTCTATTTTTTCTAGGTGATGAAATCTCCCGGTGACGCATGCTGGGCTACGGTGAAGCTGCACTAGAGCATGAAACACTTCCAAAGAACCGGGGGCAACAAGCTAAAGCAGATGCCAGCAGCGAACAAACACCTTTTATCCATGATCATTATGCCTTTTAGTGAGGACTAGTTGCTTAGTGTCTATTTTTTCTTCAAGATGGAATCACCCGGTGATGCATAACTGGGCTACGGCAAGAAGTCCAATTTTGTAGGAAAGTCCTTGTTTAAAAAAAACAACCTGTTGGAATTTGGCAGCATGATGGCCATACCAACCAACAATTTTATGCCTGTACCAAATGATGTAAGAAATTTGACAAGAACCCCCACCCAAATGTTACTCCAGCCAGCTATTGTTACAGTACAGGCAGGATGAACACAAGCATCAAGCAAGGAGGGGAGAAAGTAAAAGGATCTAAATTTCGAATTATAGTTGTCTTTTTTATGATAGTTTAATTGTAGGCAGGGGCGGATTTGGGCCCATGGCAACATGGGCTCTAGCCCGAGGTGTGAAAAAAATACAGTGTATAGCCCAGGTATTTATAGCCCAGCCCGGGTAGTATTATTAGCATTCACCTGTAACCAATAGCCCTCACGCTCGCTCGGCCCAAGGCCTCCCGCGCCTGCCTCGCTGCTGCTGCTCGCTCATAGCCCGATGGCGGCGGCTCTCCTCTCCCTCGCGGCGCCTCTCTCTCTCCCCACGGTGGCTCTCCCTTTCCTCCCGCGGAGGCTCTCCCTCTCCCCCACGGTGGCTCTCCCTTTCCTCCCGGCGGCTCTCCTCTCTCATGGCGACTCTCCCTAATCTGCGTCGGCCTCGCCCTCGCCTTGCGCGGTCGCGCCCAGTGCCGCCCGCCCTCGCCTCCTCGGCTCCGCCTCCTCCTCCTCCGTCGTGGCCCCAGTGCCCCTCGCCTCCTCCGGCTCGGCCCTCCTCCGCCCTCCGGCCCACCTCGCCTCCTCGCCTCCGCCTCCTCCGCCTGCCTCGCCGCCGCCCGCCTCCTCGCTCCACCTCGCCTCCTCGCTCCGCCTCCTCCTCGCTCCACCTCCTCGCAGCCTCGCCTCCTCTCTCGCCTCGCAGCTGCCGCCTTCCTCCTCGCTCATGCCGGCCCACCTCCTCGCGCGCCGCTTTCCTCTCGCTCATTGCCCGGCCCGGCCCACCTCCTCGCGCCCGCCTCCTCCGTCTCCTCCCCTCGCGGCTCGCCGCCTCGTCTCGCTCCGCCTCCTCCTCAGCTCCGTCGTGGCCCCGTGCTGCCTCGCCTCCTCCAGCCCGCTCCTCCTCCGCCTCCGGCTCCACCTCGCCTCCTCGGCTCGCCTCCTCCTCGCGCCATTCAGTGGTTGTTCCTAGGCCACTCATTTGAGCATTTTCCTGTTGCTTCCACAAGACATTCTACTTGGGGATAGATGATGTGTTCATGGTTGTTGGAATGCAAGAATTCTTCTACACATTGATGAGCCGGTTTGGAAAATTTCGATGGTAGTGTTTCGAATAGACTCTATTTTAGATCTAGGATTAGTGGTGGAAATGTGCACGAAAATGGCCGAAATCAAGAGTTCTTTGGTGGTCATCTACAACTTTAGTTTTGAAAGTTGTTTTGTGCAATACTATATAGTTAGCATTGAAAAAAATCTTATTTGTTGTATTTTATGTTTTATTTTCATATTGTTTTAGGTGATCAGAGCAGATGGGAGTTCAGAATTGAGCCGCTAAATTGGTTTGGGGTTGAGCAAGTGGAGTGCTGCTGCTGGATTAAGGTATAAGCTCTATTTAAGTTCCAAAGCATATAAACACATAAATCATGCGTATTTCTGTTGCTTCAGTTATTCAATCCAAGAATGCTTCTTTTTTCATAGACTAATTGGAATCCTGAAGATCTGCTTGAAGACTATAGACAACACAACTTATACATCAGAAATTGCCAAGGTATGCTGTCTTTGTGAATGTTTCTATCAATCTAAATTATTTATGTTTTGCCATATTTTTCTTATTATATTTTATGTTTTAACATAGAACTCAAGTTTCATATCAATGGTGTATTTGTAATGTACTTTTGTTATGCCATGGTATGGATATAAATTGGCGTTAGTTAGAGTCTAGAGTTTAGCCCGGGGCGTAGCCGAATCCTAGTTCCGCCACTGATTGTAGGTATATGCTGATTATATATATAAATCAGTAAAGTATGTGATCTATCCATATATGTTCACACACAAAACCCTACTGAGAATATATATTAACTGTGCTCTATAAATAAATTATTAAGTAACAGAAGGCGGCAGGCGCAGGAAGAGAAACTCTATCAAGAAATTATCTAGGGTAGGAGAGGCATACATACCTTGGGGTTTGGGTAATATGAATGCTCGATTCGCTTGATAAGCTTGCTTAGGGTGGAGTCTGCTGCTGGGAGCAGCAATCCAAGGAGAAGGAATCCAGGAAGGAAGGAGAAGATGCAGAGGAGGCCGGCCGGAATCCTAGGAGGCGCAGGAGCCGAGCAGCGGCAATGGATGTGGAGAGCATGGAAGGAGAAGGAAGACTCCAGTCTAGGGAGACCGAGGGAGTCGATTAGTCAAAGGTAGACTCCTCCTCCACCCACCAGCTCAGCTACTAGGAGGAAGAGGAACATCACTAGTTAATGCTCCTTCCTTCCTGCTCTCGCCCGCCAAACGCCGTGTACTCTACCGCTGCGATACTCTGGAATTTTATGCTCAAAACGGTTTTTTATTTTAAGTTTTTAGCTTCCAGCTTCAGGCAGCACTTAGAACATGTTAACTTTTTTATTAGTTTTATTGGTTTTCCTTTTTTCTTTATTGCTAAGCATTATTTCAAAAGATATAACGATGTTTTTTTAATTTTTCTTCTTTTTAATATTTTTCTCTTTTTTAACTCAGAAAAGCCACTGCAGTACACTTACAATCAGAAACTAGAAGTCGGCCTTCAAAATTGTTTAGAGCGGCACATTAATTTCTTATTGAACAAAGCTTCAGTTTGTTTATCTAGTCGCAAGCAAATCATAAATAAAAAAAACAGATCAAATGTTCTGAAATAATGATTTGATTTTTTTAAAGAAATACTCGACCAATATTGAGAAAACGGAGAGAGCATGTATGAACAGATGCTGCTGGTTGATCGAATCCAACAAATTGAAGTGGATACATAGATGACTTCAGTCGGTTACTTTTGACTTGTTCATCTATATCTGAAGAGAAAAGAAAGGAAATTTAGGTGGATGGATGAATGAGTAAACAAGACATTTGCCATTTGCATTGCAATTGACTTCTAAAACCTGTTTTTTCACAGTAAATAGCTTTTTTATAATACCTAACTTTCAAATGAAGTGTCTTTTAAAGACGAGATCTACTAGTCGATTGTAGTACATACTGTAGTGACTTTATTTATATCGGCCAAATTGCATGCGAGTTTCTCTTTTTCTCTATACGGCTCTCTACAGGCTGTTGCTATTCATAACATAAAACCAAAAGTTATCAGAAAAACCAATATACAATTGTCAACCAAGACTACACAACACTCCTCTGTCCTTTTCCTACAAAACCGACCAAAATTCAAGCCAAAAACAAAAATATGGCACAATGCCAGTAGGTTTGTTATGGTTGAATGTGCTTCTACTGACTTTTACTTAGAAAAGTTAAAACCTAATATGAATATTCGGTTTCCTGAAATAACTTCTCTATTTCTCTCACTACTGCCTCGCCTAGAGATAAGACAATGGTTATAAGTCGTCACGCATCCTACTCCTCTCGCTCTCGTCATACGCACGCATATCTCCCTTATTTTTTCCACCGCTTGTGCCCTCTTTCTAAAGGCTATTTCTTTCAGCCACTATTATTTATTTTCAGTCAAAAAACATAAGCCACAACAAAAACTATCAAGAAAATCAATATGAACGTTATGTTTTTCTGGCTCAATTCGGCTTAAATAAGCTGGCTTGTGGCTTATTTTGCATCAGAGTGGGTTTATTTTACATCAGAATCGATGGTGACTTATTTGGTGTAATTAAATTTAAAAAATAGAAAAAACAGGCTAGCCATCATGAACAATGTAAAACGAATACGGAAAATAAAAGAAAAGACAAAAAGCCCCACAAAATGTCAAAAACTAGGAAAAAAGAAATCAGAGCGAGAAGGGGCATCGAGAAGATGCTGTTGCCTTAAGGAACGAGGAAAGCTTCAGCTTTAAGCCACCTTGATCGCTGGCAAGCGGCAAGCCCCAATTCTACTCTTTTTCCCCTTTCTTTTCTCGTCTCCTTCGCCGCCCATGTCTCTGCGCCACCAACACCGACCGCACCACCTCCGCATGTCTCGCTCCGACGGCGCATGACTCACCTTGCCTTCTCCTCCTTCAACCCTACCGCCACCTCGTCCCCATCCCCACCGTCTCCATGGCGGTAGCGCCGCCCCTCCTCTCCGCCGCCACAGCCCACAGCCAGCAGCTGCTAACCCCGCCGCCTCGGCTGTAAGTGGGAGCCCAGTCGTCGCTGGGGTCATGAACGACCACCTCAAGTCCCTCACTGCCGCATTTACCCAACGGATGGGCAAGGAGCTCCGATACTGCATCAATGATACGTATGTCAAGGATCATCTACCTCTCCGTCACCCTGACCAATTCTTTCCCATCTCTCATGACAATCCTTTAATTTCTATGCAAATTCCAGGGACGATGAGTGGAACACCGCCTTCAACTTCTCCTCCGATCCCATCATCTTCCTAACCAACTGCATGGAGACCGGTGGTATGTACTGCACTGCCAATCTTTACTATTATAAAAATGTGAGTTGGTGGTCGTCGGTCCATTCTTCCTCCTCTCTTCTTAGTCGTCCGATCAAAGATCAGTTATCCAGATCTGCATATAGGTAGTTCTTCCGCTCCTCGTAGAAAAGGTTGGGCCGACGCGTGTGCGATGCTCCTCTTCTCTCCCCCCGTATCCTGCGCCTCCGACTTACTTGACAAATTTTAAAACTTTTAGAACATGTTTGTATGTATATTCTAAAAATTTTTACCACCCATGAGTTTTAAAATATGTAGTATAATAAATTTTAAAAATCCATAGCAACACACGGGCATTAAGCTCGTTCCGCAAAAAAAATAAGTATCAATTTTTCTGTTTGTTTGAATGAATGGTGAAATTGACTAGGGAAAATAGAAACCGATGCAGCTCTGCTCTATTATATATGCCATTTGGCTTGCAGTAGCATGATCTGTATGAACCAAACTTGATTGTAGCTATGGCGCAATTGTACATAACAAGCATAAGGCATTTTCTTGCTCTGCCTCTGAATTCACGATTAAGCATATCATTTTATAGTATCGATTAGATCCGATTCTCATATATACGCAAATCCAGTTCGTTCCTCCATGAGTGGATCAACAGGAGACCTACCACAGCGTGTGTGCACAACTGCCGAGATGAAGTTCTACTTCGAAAGCTTCCTCCATAGCAATGGAAAAAAGAACTACGTCAGACCAAACAAGAACTACAACCTCACATCATGGTTACCGGGCCTATTCGGGTATTTTTAATTTTTGGAGCATATTTGGCCGAAAGATTGACCTATAGCTCACGATTTTCAATTTTTCTAATCATTCCAGGGTTACCGGAGCATTCCGGGGATTTTTGTTTCTCGAAGCTAATTTGGCCGAAAGCGTAACCTATAGCTCACGATTTCAGCTTTTCTGGTCGTTCTGGGGTTATCAGAGCAGTCCAGGGATTTTTATTTTTCAGACACATTTGTCCGAAAGTGTGACCTATAGCTAACGATTTTTAACTTTTCTATTCTTTCCGGTGTTACCGGTGGATTTGGGGATTTTTGTCGCATCACATTTGGGTGAAAGGGTGACCCATAGCTCAAAATTTTCCCTTTTTCTAGTCGTTTCGGGGTTACTAGAGGACTCCGGGGATTTTTTGTTGCATCACATTTGATCGAAAGCATAACCTGCTCACGATTTTCAGCTTTTCTAGTTGTTAAAGGCTTACCGGAGCAGTCGGGAGAATTTTGATTCTTCGAGAAGATTCGGCCGAAAGCGTATAGCTCACGATTTTCAGCTTTTCTAGTCGTTCCGGTGTTTCAGAGCAGTTTGGGTATTTTCATTTTTTGAAGCACATTTGGCCGAAAGCATGACCTACAACTCACGATTTTCAGCTTTTCTACTCGTGCCAGTGTTACCGGAGCATTCCGACGATTTTTGTTTCTCGGGGTAGATTTGCTCGAAAGCGTGACCTATAGCTCAAGATTTCAGCTTTTGTAGTCGTTCAAGTGTTATCGGGTCAGTCCGGTGATTTTTAATTTCGGAGCACATTTGCCGAATGCGTACCTATAGCTCACGATTTTCAGCTTTTCTAGTCATTCCGGTGTTACCAGAGCCGTCCGGGTATTTTTATTTTTTGAAGCACATTTGGCCGAAAGTGTGAGCTATATTTAGCTTTTTTAGTCGTGCCAGGGTTACCGGACCATTTCGGCGATTTTTGTTTCTCGGGGCAGATTTGGTCGAAAGCGTGACAAATAGCTCACGATTTCAGCTTTTCTAGTCGTTCCGGGGTTACCGGAGTAGTCCAGGGATTTTTATTTTTTGGAGCACATTTGCTGAAAGCGTACCTATAGCTCATGATTTTCAGCTTTTCTAGTCGTTCCATGGTTACCGGAGCAGTCCGGGTATTTTTATATTTTGGAACAATTTGGCCGAAAACGTGACCTATAGCTCACGATTTTCAGCATTTCTAGTCATTCTAAGGTTACCGGGCCAGTTTGGGTATTTTTATTTTTCGGAGCACATTTGGCCAAAGACTGATCTGTAGCTCACGATTTTCAGCTTTTCTAGTCATTCCAGGGATACCGGTGCAGTCCGGGTATTTTTACATTTGGTCCAGATTTGGCCAAAAACCTGACCACGATTTTTCAGCTTTTCTTGTTGTTGTAGGGTTACCGGGCTAGTCTGGGGATTTTTATTTTTCGGAGCACATTTGGCCGAAAGCGTGACCTATAGCTCACGATTTTCAGCTTTTCTAGTCGTGCTAGGGTTACTGGAGCATTATGACGATTTTTGTTTCTCGGGGCAGGTTTGGTCGAAAGCGTGACCTCATGATTTCAGCTTTCTAGTCGTTCCGGGTTTACCAGAGCAGTCCATGGATTTTTATTTTTCGGAGCACATTTGCCCGAAAGCGTGACCTATAGCTAACGATTTTCAACTTTTCTAAACATTTTGGTCTTACCGGAGGATTCCAGGGATTTTTGTCGCATCACATTTGGCCGAAAGGGTGACCCATAGCTCTGGATTTTCTGTTTTTCTAGTCTTTCCGTGGTTACTAGAGGACATCGGGGATTTTTTTCGCATCACATTTGGCCGAAAGCATGACGTATAGCTCACATTTTCAGCATTTCTAGTTGTTCAAGGGTTACCAGAGCTGTCGGGGGTATTTTGTTTCTTGGAGAAGATTTGGCCAAAAGCATGACCTATAGCTCACGATTTTCAGCTTTCCTAGTCGTTCAACTACACGGAGCGGTCAATGGAATTTTGTTTCTCGGAGCAGATTTAGGCGAAACCGTGACCTACAGCTCATGATTTCTAGCTTTTCTATTCGTTTCTGCGTAACCGGGGCAGTCCGGAGATTTTTATTTTTCAGAGCACATTTGGCCGAAAGCGTGACCTATATGTCACAATTTTTAGCGTTTCTAGTCGTTCTGGGGTTACCAGATCTGTCCAGGGATTTTTATTTTTCGGAGCACATTTGGCCGAAAGCGTGATCTATAGCTCACCATTTTAGCTTTTGTAGTCGTTTCGGGTTTCCTGACTGTCTTTGGATTTTATTTTTCTGAGTATATTTATCGGCGTGACCTATAGCTCACGATTTTCGCCTTTTCTAGTCGCTCCAGGTTACCGGCCAAGACGGAATTTTAATTTTCGAAGCACATTTGCCGAAAGCGTACCTATAGCTCACGACTTTCAACTTTTCTAGTCGTTCTGGTGTTACCAGAGCAGCCCGGGTATTTTTATTTTTTGAAGCACATTTGGCCGAAAGCGTGACCTGTAACTCCCGATTTTCAGCGTTTCTAGTCATTGTAGGGTTACCGGGCCAGTCTGGGGATTTTTATTTTTAGGAGCTCATTTGGCCGAAAGAGTGATCTATAGCACACGATTTTCAACCTTTCTGGTCGTTCCAGGGTTACCGGAGCAATCTGGGGAGTTTTGTTTTTCGGAGCACATTTGGCCGAAAACGTGACCTATAGCTAACGATTTTCAACTTTTCTAAATATTCTGGTGTTACCGGAGGATTCTAGGGATTTTTGTTGCATCACATTTAGCCGAAAGGGTGAGTCATAGCTCAAGATTTTCCACTTTTCTAGTCGTTTCGGGGTTACTAGAGGACTCCGGGTATTTTTTTTGAATCACATTTGGCCAAAAGCGTGAGTTATAGCTCATGATTTTCAGCTTTTCTATTCATTCATGGGTTACTGGAGCAGTCGGGGGAATTTTGTTTCTCGGAGCAGATTTGGCCGAAAGCGTGACCTAGGTCACGATTTCAGGTTTTCTAGTCGTCCCGCGGCTACCCGAGCAGTCCGGGGATTTTTATTTTTAAGCATATATGGCCAAAAGCGTGACCTATAGCTCAAGATTTTCCGCTTTTCTAACCGTTCCGCGGTTACCGGATCTGTGCAGGGATTTTTATTTTTCAGAGTACATTTGTCGAAAACGTGACCTATAGCTCACGATTTTCAGCTTTTCTAGTTGTTCCAGGGTTACCGCGCCAGTCCGGGGATTTTTAATATTCGCAGCACATTTGCCGAATGCGTATCTATAGCTCACGATTTTCAGCTTTTCTAGTCGTTCCGGTGTTACCAGAGCCGTCTGGGTATTTTTATTTTTCGAAGCACATTTGTCCGAAAGCGTGACCTATAACTCACGCTTTTCAGCTTTTCTAGTCGTGCCAGGGTTACTGGAGCATTTCGACGATTTTTATTTCTCGGGGCAGATTTGGTCGAAAGCGTGACCTATAGCTCACGATTTCAGCTTTTCTAGTCATTCCGGGGTAACCGGAATAGTTCGGGTATTTTTATTTTTCGAAGCACATTTGACCGAAAGCGCGACCTATAGCTCACGATTTTCAGCTTTCTGGTCATTCCGGGGTTAACGGAACTGCCCTGGAATTTTTATTTTTCGGAGCACATTTGGCCGAAAGTGTATCTATAGCTCACATTTTCAGCTTTCCTAGTCGTTCCAGGGTTACCGGGCCTGTCCGGGTATTTTTAATTTTCGGAACACATTTGGCCGAAAGATTGACCTATAGCTCACGATTTTTAACTTTTCTAGTCGTTCCAAGGTTACCGGAGCAGTACGGGGATTTTTATTTTTCGAAGCACATTTGGCCGAAAGCGAGACCCATAGCTCACGATTTTCAACTTTTATAGACATTCCGGGGTTACCGGACCTGTCCAGGGATTTTTATTTTTCAGGGCACATTTGGCCGAAAGATTGACCTATAGCTCATGATTTTCATCTCTTCTAGTCGTTCAATGGTTACCGGAGCAGTCAGGGGAATTTTGTTTCTCGGAGCAGATTTGGTCGAAAGCGTGACCTATAGCTCACGATTTCAGCTTTCTCCCGTCCGGGTTACCGAGCAATCCGGGATTTTATTTTGAGCATTTTTTTTGAAAGCGTGACCTATAGCTCACGATTTTCAGCTTTTCTAGTCATTCCGGGGTTACCGGACCTGTCGAGGAATTTTCATTTTTCAGAGCACATTTGGCCGAAAGGTTGACCTATAGCTCACGATTTTCAACTTTTCTAGTCGTTCCAATGTTACCAAAGCTGTGCGGGTATTTTTATATTGTGAAACAGATTTGGCGGAAAATGTGACCTTTAGCTTACGATTTTCAGTTTTTCTAGTCGTTCTAAGGTTACCGGGCCAGTTTGAGGATTTTTATTTTTCAGAGCATATTTGGCCAGAAGACTGATCTATAGCTCACGATTTTCAGCTTTTCTAGTCATTCTAGGGTTACCGGCGCAGTCCTGGTATTTTTATATTTTGCATCACATTTGGCCGAAAGGGTGAACCATAGCTCAAGATGTTCAGCTTTTCGGAGCACATTTGGCCGAAAGCGTGACCTGTAGCTCACGATTTTCAGCTTTCCTAGTCGTTCCAAGGTTACCGGGTCTGTCCGGGTATTTTTAATTTTCGGAGCAGATTTGGCCGAAAGATTGACCTATAGCTCACGATTTTCACCTTTTCTAGTCGTTCAATGGTTACCGGAGCAGTCATGAAAATTTTGTTTCTCGGAGCAGATTTGGCCGAAAGCGTGACCTTTAGCTCACAATTTTCAGTTTTTCTAGTCATTCCGGGATTACCGGCCTGTCCGGTATTTTAATTTTCGAGCACATTTGGCGAAAGAGTGACCTATAGCTCACGATTTTCGGCTTTCCTAGTCGTTCCAGTTTACCGGCCCTGTCCGGTAATTTTAGTTTTCTGAGCACTTTAGCGAAAGATTGACCTATAGCTCACGATTTTCAACTTTTCTAGTCGCTCCAAGGTTACCGGAGCAGTACGGGGATTTTTATTTTCGGTACATTTATCGAAAGCGTGACCTATAGCTCACGATTTTCAGCTTTTCTAGTCATTCCGGAGTTAACGGAACTGTCCAGGAATTTTTATTTTTCGGAGCACATTTGGCCGAAAACGTGACCTATAGCTCACGATTTTCGGCTTTCCTAATCGCTCCGAGCTTACCGGCCCGTCCGGTATTTTAATTTTCTGAGCACATTTGGTAGAAAGATTGACCTATAGCTCACAATTTTAACTTTTCTAGTCGCTCCAAGGTTACCTGAGCAAGACGGGATTTCTATTTTTCGGCACATTTATCGAAAGCGTGACCTATAGCTCACGATTTTCGGCTTTTCTAGTCATTCCGGGTTAACGGAATCGTCCGAATTTTTATTTTTCGAGCACATTTATCGAAAGCGTGACCTATAGCTCACGATTATCGCCTTTCCTAGTCGCTCCGTGGTTACCGGTCCGTCCGGTATTTTAATTTTCTGAGCACATTTGGCCGAAAGATTGACCTATAGCTCACGATTTTCAACTTTTCTAGTCGTTCCAAGGTTACCAGAGCAGTACGGGGATTTTTATTTTTCGAAGCACATTTGGCCAAAAGCGTGACCTATATCTCACGATTTTCAGCTTTTCTAGTCATTCCGGGGTTAACGGAATAGTACGGGGATTTTTATTTTTCGGAGCGCATTTGGCCGAATGCGCGACCTATAGCTCACAATTATGAGCTTTCCTAGTCGTTCCAGGGTTACCGGGCCTGTCCAGGTATTTTCAATTTTCGGAGCACATTTGGCCGAAAGATTGACCTATAGCTCACGATTTTCAACTTTTCTAGTCGTTCCAAGGTTACCAAGCAAGACGGGATTTTATTTTTCGGTTATATTTGGCGAAAGCGTGACCTATAGCTCACGATTTTCAGCTTTCTACTCGTCTCGGAGTTACCGGAGAACTCCGGGGATTTTTATTTTTCGAAGCACATTTGGCCGAAAGCCTGACCTATAGCTCACGATTTTCAGCTTTTCTAGTCATTCCGGGTTACCGGTCCTCTCCAGGAATTTTTATTTTTCAGAGCACATTTGGCCGAAAGATTGACCTATAGCTCACGCTTTCAACTTTTCTAGTCGCTCAATGGTTACCAAGGAGTCGAGAATTTTGTTTCTGAGCGGATTTGGCCGAAAGAATGACCTATAGCTCACGATTCCAGCTTTCTACTCGTCCTGGGGTTACCGGAGCAAAGTCGAGGATTTTATTTTCAAGCACATTTTGCCGAAAGCGTGACCTATAGCTCACAATTTTCAGCTTTTCTAGTCATTCCGGGGTTATCGGACCTGTCCAGCAATTTTTATTTTTCAGAGCATATTTGGCCAAAAGACTGATCTATAGCTCACGATTTTCAGCTTTTCTAGTCATTCTAGGGTTACCACATGATCTGGTATTTTATATTTTGCATCACATTTGGCGAAAGGGTGAACCATAGCTCAAGATGTTCAGCTTTTCGAGTCGTTCAATGGTTACCGGGGATTTTTATTTTTCGAAGCACATTTGGCCGAAAGCGTGACCTATAGCTCACGATTTTCAGCTTTCTAGTCATTCCGGGGTTAACGGAACTGTCCAGGAATTTTTATTTTTCGGAGCACATTTGGCCGAAAGAGTGACCTATAGCTCACGATTTTCAGCTTTCCTAGTCGTTCCAGGTTTACCGGGCCTGTCCGGGTAATTTTAGTTTTCGGAGCACATTTGGCCGAAAGATTGACCTATAGCTCACGATTTTCAACTTTTCTAGTCGTTCCAAGGTTACAGGAGCAGTACGGGGATTTTTATTTTTCGAAGTACATTTGGCCGAAAGCGTGACCTATAACTCACGATTTTCAGCTTTTCTAGTCATTCCGGAGTTAACGGAACTGTCCAGGAATTTTTATTTTTCAGAGCACATTTGGCCGAAAGATTGACCTATCGCTCACGGTTTTCAACTTTTCTAGTCGTTCAATGGTTACCGAAGGAGTCAGGAGAATTTTTTTTCTCGGAGCGGATTTGGCCGAAAGAATGACCTATAGCTCACGATTCCAGCTTTCTACTCGTCCTGGGGTTACCGGAGCAGTCCGGAGATTTTTATTTTTCGAAGCACATTTTGCCGAAAGCGTGACCTATAGCTCACAATTTCCAGCTTTTCTAGTCATTCCGGGGTTATCGGACCTGTCCAGGAATTTTTATTTTTCAGAGCACATTTGGCCGAAAGGTTGACCTATAGATCACGATTTTCAACTTTTCTAGTCGTTCCAATGTTACCGGAGCAGTACGGGTATTTTTATATTATGAAACAAATTTGGCCGAAAACATGACCTTTAGCTCACGATTTTCAGTTTTTCTAGTCGTTGTAAGGTTACCGGGCCAGTTTGAGGATTTTTATTTTTCAGAGCATATTTGGCTGAAAGACTGATCTATAGCTCACGATTTTCAGCTTTTCTAGTCATTCTAGGGTTACCGCGCATCCGGTATTTTATATTTTGCATCACATTTGGTAGAAGGGTGAACCATAGCTCAAGATTTTCACTTTTCGAGTCGCTCAATGGTTACCGGAGCAGTCAGGGGAATTTTGTTTCTCGGAGCAGATTTGGCCGAAAGCGTGACCTATAGCTCATGATTTCAGCTTTCTAGTCGTCCCGGGGTTACCGGAGCAACCAGGGATTTTATTTTTCACACATTTGGTAAAGAGTGACCTATAGCTCACGATTTTCAGCTTTCTAGTCATTCCGGGGTTAACGGAACTGTCCAGGATTTTTTATTTTTCGGAGCACATTTGGCCGAAAGCGTGACCTGTAGCTCACGATTTTCAGCTTTCCTAGTCGTTCCAAGGTTACCGGGCCTGTCCGGGTATTTTTAATTTTCAGAGCAGATTTGGCCGAAAGATTGACCTATAGCTCACGATTTTCACATTTTCTAGTCGCTCAATGGTTACCGAGCGACCATGGAAATTTTGTTTCTGAGCAGATTTAATGAAAGCGTGACCTTTAGCTCACAATTTTCAGTTTTTCTAGTCATTCCGGGATTACCGGGCCTGTCCGGGTATTTTTAATTTTCGGAGCACATTTGGCCGAAAGAGTGACCTATAGCTCACGATTTTCAGCTTTCCTAGTCGTTCCAGGTTTACCGGGCCTGTCCGGGTAATTTTAGTTTTCGGAGCACATTTGGCCGAAAGATTGACCTATAGCTCACGATTTTCAACTTTTCTAGTCGCTCCAAGGTTACCGGAGCAGTACGGGGATTTTTATTTTTCGAAGTACATTTGGCCGAAAGCGTGACCTATAGCTCCCGATTTTCAGCTTTTCTAGTCATTCCGGAGTTAACGGAACTGTCCAGGAATTTTTATTTTTCGGAGCACATTTGGCCGAAAATGTGACCTATAGCTCACGATTTTCAGCTTTCCTAGTCGTTCCAGGGTTACCGGGCCTGTCCGGGTATTTTAATTTTCGGAGCACATTTGGCCGAAAGATTGACCTATAGCTCACAATTTTTAACTTTTCTAGCCGTTCCAAGGTTACCGGAGCAGTACGGGGATTTCTATTTTTCGAAGTACATTTGGCCGAAAGCGTGACCTATAGCTCACGATTTTCAGCTTTTCTAGTCATTCCGGGGTTAACGGAACTGTGCAGAAATTTTTATTTTTCAGAGCACATTTGCCCGAAAGCGTGACCTATAGCTCACGATTATCAGCTTTCCAAGTCGTTCGGGGTTACCGGTCTGCGTCTGGTGTTTTAATTTTCGAGCACATTTGGTCGAAAGATTGACCTATAGCTCACGATTTTCAACTTTTCTAGTCGCTCCAAGGTTACCGAGCAAGACGGGATTTTATTTTCAAGCACATTTACAAAAGCGTGACCTATAGCTCACGATTTTCGATTTTTCCATCATTCCGGGTTACCGAACAAGACGGGATTTTATTTTCTGAGCGATTTGGCCGAAAGCGCGACCTATAGCTCACAATTATCAGCTTTCCTAGTCGTTCCAGGGTTACCGGGCCTGTCCAGGTATTTTTAATTTTCGGAGCACATTTGGCCGAAAGATTGACCTATAGCTCACGATTTTTAACTTTTCTAGTCGTTCCAAGGTTACCGAAGCAGTACGGGGATTTTTATTTTTCGAAGCATATTTGGCCGAAAGCGTGACCTATAGCTCACGATTTTCAGCTTTCTACTCGTCTCGGAGTTACCGGAGAACTCCGGGGATTTTTATTTTTCGAAGCACATTTGGCCGAAAGCGTGACCTATAGCTCACGATTTTCAGCTTTCTAGTCATTCCGGGGTTAACGGAACTGTCCAGGAATTTTTATTTTTCGGAGCACATTTGGCCGAAAGAGTGACCTATAGCTCACGATTTTCAGCTTTCCTAGTCGTTCCAGGTTTACCGGGCCTGTCCGGGTAATTTTAGTTTTCGGAGCACATTTGGCCGAAAGATTGACCTATAGCTCACGATTTTCAACTTTTCTAGTCGTTCCAAGGTTACGAGAGCAAGACGGGATTTTATTTTTGGCACATTTGGCCGAAAGCGTGACCTATAACTCACGATTTTCAGCTTTTCTAGTCATTCCGGAGTTAACGGAACTGTCCAGGAATTTTTATTTTTCAGAGCACATTTGGCCGAAAGATTGACCTATCGCTCACGGTTTTCAACTTTTCTAGTCGTTCAATGGTTACCGAAGGAGTCAGGAGAATTTTTTTCTGAGCGGATTTGGCCGAAAGAATGACCTATAGCTCACGATTCCACTTTTCTACTCGTCTCAGGGTTACCTGAGCATCCGAGATTTTATTTTCAAGCACATTTTGTCGAAAGCGTGACCTATAGCTCACAATTTCCAGCTTTTCTAGTCATTCCGGGTTATCGGACCGTCCAGAATTTTATTTTTCAGAGCACATTTGGCCGAAAGGTTGACCTATAGATCACGATTTTCAACTTTTCTAGTCGTTCCAATGTTACCGGAGCAGTACGGGTATTTTTATATTATGAAACAGATTTGGCCGAAAACGTGACCTTTAGCTCACGATTTTCAGTTTTTCTAGTCGTTGTAAGGTTACCGCCGCTTTGAGGATTTTATTTTCAGAGCATATTTGGTCGAAAGATCGATCTATAGCTCACGATTTTCAGCTTTTCTAGTCATTCTAGGGTTACCGGTGCGGTCCTGGTATTTTTATATTTTGCATCACATTTGGCCGAAAGGGTGAACCATAGCTCAAGATTTTCAGCTTTTCGAGTCGTTCAATGGTTACCGGAGCAGTCAGGGGAATTTTGTTTCTCGGAGCAGATTTGGCCGAAAGCGTGACCTATAGCTCATGATTTCAGCTTTCTAGTCGTCCCGGGGTTACCGGAGCAGTCCGGGGATTTTTATTTTTCGAAGCACATTTGGCCGAAAGCGTGACCTATAGCTCACGATTTTCAGCTTTCTAGTCATTCCGGGTTAACGAACTGTCCAGATTTTTATTTTTCGAGCACATTTATCGAAAGCGTGACCTGTAGCTCACGATTTTCAGCTTTCCTAGTCGTTCCAAGGTTACCGGGCCTGTCCGGGTATTTTTAATTTTCAGAGCAGATTTGGCCGAAAGATTGACCTATAGCTCACGATTTTCACATTTTCTAGTCGTTCAATGGTTACCGGAGCAGTCATGGAAATTTTGTTTCTCGGAGCAGATTTGGCCGAAAGCGTGACCTTTAGCTCACAATTTTCAGTTTTTCTAGTCATTCCGGGATTACCGGGCCTGTCCGGGTATTTTTAATTTTCGGAGCACATTTGGCCGAAAGAGTGACCTATAGCTCACGATTTTCAGCTTTCCTAGTCGTTCCAGGTTTACCGGGCCTGTCCGGGTAATTTTAGTTTTGAGCACATTTGGTAGAAAGATTGACCTATAGCTCACGATTTTCAACTTTTCTAGTCGCTCCAAGGTTACCGGAGCAGTACGGGGATTTTTATTTTTCGAAGTACATTTGGCCGAAAGCGTGACCTATAGCTCCCGATTTTCAGCTTTTCTAGTCATTCCGGAGTTAACGGAACTGTCCAGGAATTTTTATTTTTCGGAGCACATTTGGCCGAAAATGTGACCTATAGCTCACGATTTTCGGCTTTCCTAGTCGCTCCAGGTTACCGGCCTGTCCGGTATTTTAATTTTCTGAGCACATTTGGTAGAAAGATTGACCTATAGCTCACAATTTTAACTTTTCTAGCCGCTCCAAGGTTACCGGAGCAAGACGGGATTTCTATTTTCAGTACATTTGGCGAAAGCGTGACCTATAGCTCACGATTTTCAGCTTTTCTAGTCATTCCGGGGTTAACGGAACTGTGCAGAAATTTTTATTTTTCAGAGCACATTTGCCCGAAAGCGTGACCTATAGCTCACGATTATCGCCTTTCCAAGTCGCTCGGTGGTTACCGGTCTCGTCCGGGTATTTTAATTTTCGAGCACATTTGGCGAAAGATTGACATATAGCTCACGATTTTCAACTTTTCTAGTCGCTCCAAGGTTACCGAGAGCAAGACGGGATTTTTATTTTCACACATTTATCAAAAGCGTGACCTATAGCTCACGATTTTCACTTTTTCTAGTCATTCCGGGTTACCGAACAAGACGGGATTTTATTTTCTGAGCGATTTGGCCGAAAGCGCGACCTATAGCTCACAATTATCAGCTTTCCTAGTCGTTCCAGGGTTACCGGGCCTGTCCAGGTATTTTTAATTTTCGAGCACATTTGGCGAAAGATTGACCTATAGCTCACGATTTTAACTTTTCTAGTCGCTCCAAGGTTACCAAGCAAGACGGGATTTTTATTTTTCGAAGCATATTTGGCCGAAAGCGTGACCTATAGCTCACGATTTTCAGCTTTCTACTCGTCTCGGAGTTACCGGAGAACTCCGGGATTTTATTTTTCGGTTACATTTATCGGCGTGACCTATAGCTCACGATTTTCATTTTCTAGTCATTCCGGGTTAACTGAACTGTCCGAAATTTTTATTTTTCGGAGCACATTTGGCCGAAAGAGTGACATATAGCTCACGATTTTCAGCTTTCCTAGTCGTTCCAGGTTTACCGGGCCTGTCCGGGTAATTTTAGTTTTCGGAGCACATTTGGCCGAAAGATTGACCTATAGCTCACGATTTTCAACTTTTCTAGTCGTTCCAAGGTTACAGGAGCAGTACGGGGATTTTTATTTTTCGAAGTACATTTGGCCGAAAGCGTGACCTATAACTCACGATTTTCAGCTTTTCTAGTCATTCCGGAGTTAACGGAACTGTCCAGGAATTTTTATTTTTCAGAGCACATTTGGCCGAAAGATTGACCTATCGCTCACGGTTTTCAACTTTTCTAGTCGCTCAATGGTTACCAAGGAGTCGAGAATTTTTTTCTCTGAGCGGATTTGGCCGAAAGAATGACCTATAGCTCACGATTCCAAATTTTCTACTGTCTCAGGGTTACCTGAGCAATCCGAGATTTTATTTTTCGAAGCACATTTTGCCGAAAGCGTGACCTATAGCTCACAATTTCCAGCTTTTCTAGTCATTCCGGGGTTATCGGACCTGTCCAGGAATTTTTATTTTTCAGAGCACATTTGGCCGAAAGGTTGACCTATAGATCACGATTTTCAACTTTTCTAGTCGTTCCAATGTTACCGGAGCAGTACGGGTATTTTTATATTATGAAACAAATTTGGCCGAAAACATGACCTTTAGCTCACGATTTTCAGTTTTTCTAGTCGTTGTAAGGTTACCGCCGCTTTGAGGATTTTTAATTTTCAGAGCATATTTGGCCGAAAGACTGATCTATAGCTCGCGATTTTCAGCTTTTCTAGTCATTCTAGGGTTACCGGTGCAGTCCTGGTATTTTTATATTTTGCATCACATTTGGCCGAAAGGGTGAACCATAGCTCAAGATTTTCAACTTTTCGAGTCGTTCAATGGTTACCGGAGCGATGGGAATTTTGTTTCTGAGCGATTTGGCCGAAAGCGTGACCTATAGCTCATGATTTCAGCTTTCTAGTCGTCCGGGGTTACCGAGCAACCGGGATTTTATTTTTCGGTTAATATTTATCGAAAGCGTGACCTATAGCTCACGATTTTCAGCTTTCTAGTCATTCCGGTTAACTGAACTGTCTGTGATTTTTATTTTTCGAGCACATTTATCGAAAGCGTGACCTGTAGCTCACGATTTTCGGCTTTCCTAGTCGCTCCAAGGTTACCGGCCTGTCCGGTATTTTTAATTTTCGAGCAGATTTGGCGAAGATTGACCTATAGCTCACGATTTTCACCTTTTCTAGTCGTTCAATGGTTACCGGAGCAGTCATGGAAATTTTGTTTCTCGGAGCAGATTTAGCCGAAAGCGTGACCTTTAGCTCACAATTTTCGCTTTTCTAGTCATTCCGGATTACCGGCCTGTCCGGTATTTTTAATTTTCGAGCACATTTGGTCGAAAGAGTGACCTATAGCTCACGATTTTCAAATTTTCCTAGTCGCTCGAGTTTACCGGCCTGTCCGGTAATTTTAGTTTTGAGCACATTTGGTAGAAAGATTGACCTATAGCTCACGATTTTCAACTTTTCTAGTCGCTCCAAGGTTACCGGAGCAAGACGGGATTTTATTTTCAGTACATTTGGCGGAAAGCGTGACCTATAGCTCCCGATTTTCGCCTTTTCTAGTCATTCCGGAGTTAACGGAACTGTCCGAATTTTATTTTTCGAGACATTTGGCGAAAATGTGACCTATAGCTCACGATTTTCAGCTTTCCTAGTCGTTCCAGGGTTACCGGGCCTGTCCGGGTATTTTAATTTTCGGAGCACATTTGGCCGAAAGATTGACCTATAGCTCACAATTTTTAACTTTTCTAGTCGTTCCAAGGTTACCGGAGCAGTACGGGGATTTCTATTTTCCGAAGTACATTTGGCCGAAAGCGTGACCTATAGCTCACGATTTTCAGCTTTTCTAGTCATTCCGGGGTTAACGGAACTGTGCGGAAATTTTTATTTTTCAGAGCACATTTGCCCGAAAGCGTGACCTATAGCTCACGATTATCGCCTTTCCAAGTCGCTCCAGGTTACCGGTCCGTCCGGTATTTTTAATTTTCTGAGCACATTTGGTAGAAAGATTGACATATAGCTCACGATTTTCAACTTTTCTAGTCGCTCCAAGGTTACCGTGAGCAAGACGGGATTTTTATTTTTCACATTTAAAAAAAGCGTGACCTATAGCTCACGATTTTCGCTTTTTCCATCATTCCGGTTACCGAACAAGACGGGATTTTATTTTCTGAGCGATTTGGCCGAAAGCGCGACCTATAGCTCACAATTATCAGCTTTCCTAGTCGTTCCAGGTTACCGGCCTGTCTGTATTTTAATTTTCTGAGCACATTTGGCCGAAAGATTGACCTATAGCTCACGATTTTAACTTTTCTAGTCGCTCCAAGGTTACCAAGCAAGACGGGATTTTATTTTTCGGCATATTTATCGGCGTGACCTATAGCTCACGATTTTCACTTTCTACTGTCTCGGAGTTACCGGAGAACTCCGGGATTTTATTTTGACACATTTATCGAAAGCGTGACCTATAGCTCACGATTTTCAGCTTTCTAGTCATTCCGGGGTTAACGGAACTGTCCAGGAATTTTTATTTTTCGGAGCACATTTGGCCGAAAGAGTGACCTATAGCTCACGATTTTCAGCTTTCCTAGTCGTTCCAGGTTTACCGGCCCTGTCCGGGTAATTTTAGTTTTCGGAGCACATTTGGCCGAAAGATTGACCTATAGCTCACGATTTTCAACTTTTCTAGTCGTTCCAAGGTTACGTGGAGCAAGACGGGATTTTATTTTTCGAAGTACATTTGGCCGAAAGCGTGACCTATAACTCACGATTTTCAGCTTTTCTAGTCATTCCGGAGTTAACGGAACTGTCCAGGAATTTTTATTTTTCAGAGCACATTTGGCCGAAAGATTGACCTATAGCTCACGGTTTTCAACTTTTCTAGTCGTTCAATGGTTACCGAAGGAGTCAGGAGAATTTTTTTTCTCGGAGCGGATTTGGCCGAAAGAATGACCTATAGCTCACGATTCCAAATTTCTCACTGTCTCAGGGTTACCGGAGCAATCCGAGATTTTATTTTTTCACACATTTTGCCGAAAGCGTGACCTATAGCTCACAATTTCCAGCTTTTCTAGTCATTCCGGGGTTATCGGACCTGTCCAGGAATTTTTATTTTTCAGAGCACATTTGGCCGAAAGGTTGACCTATAGCTCACGATTTTCAACTTTTCTAGTCGTTCCAATGTTACCGGAGCAGTACGGGTATTTTTATATTATGAAACAGATTTGGCCGAAAACGTGACCTTTAGCTCACGATTTTCAGTTTTTCTAGTCGTTGTAAGGTTACCGGGCCAGTTTGAGGATTTTTATTTTTCAGAGCATATTTGGCTGAAAGACTGATCTATAGCTCACGATTTTCAGCTTTTCTAGTCATTCTAGGGTTACCGGCGCAGTCCTGGTATTTTTATATTTTGCATCACATTTGGCCGAAAGGGTGAACCATAGCTCAAGATTTTCAGCTTTTCGAGTCGTTCAATGGTTACCGGAGCAGTCAGGGGAATTTTGTTTCTCGGAGCAGATTTGGCCGAAAGCGTGACCTATAGCTCAGGATTTCAGCTTTCTAGTCGTCCCGGGGTTACCGGAGCAACCGGGATTTTTATTTTGAAGCATTTATGGCGGCGTGACCTATAGCTCACGATTTTCAGCTTTCTAGTCATTCCGGGTTAACAGGCTGTCCAGATTTTTATTTTTCGAGCACATTTATCGAAAGCGTGACCCAGCTCACGATTTTCAGCTTTCCTAGTCGCTCCAAGGTTACCGGCCTGTCCGGTATTTTTAATTTTCGAGCGATTTGGCCGAAAGATTGACCTATAGCTCACGATTTTCACATTTTCTAGTCGCTCAATGGTTACCTGAGCACCATGGAAATTTTGTTTCTCGGAGCAGATTTGGCCGAAAGCGTGACCTTTAGCTCACAATTTTCAGTTTTTCTAGTCATTCCGGGATTACCGGGCCTGTCCGGGTATTTTTAATTTTCGGAGCACATTTGGCCGAAAGAGTGACCTATAGCTCACGATTTTCAGCTTTCCTAGTCGTTCGTGTTTACCGGCCTGTCCGGTAATTTTAGTTTTCGGAGCACATTTGGCCGAAAGATTGACCTATAGCTCACGATTTTCAACTTTTCTAGTCGCCCAAGGTTACCGGAGCAAGACGGGATTTTTATTTTTCATACATTTGGCCGAAAGCGTGACCTATAGCTCCCGATTTTCAGCTTTTCTAGTCATTCCGGAGTTAACGGAACTGTCCAGGAATTTTTATTTTTCGGAGCACATTTGGCCGAAAATGTGACCTATAGCTCACGATTTTCAGCTTTCCTAGTCGTTCCAGGGTTACCGGGCCTGTCCGGGTATTTTAATTTTCGGAGCACATTTGGCCGAAAGATTGACCTATAGCTCACAATTTTTAACTTTTCTAGCCGTTCCAAGGTTACCGGAGCAGTACGGGGATTTCTATTTTTCGAAGTACATTTGGCCGAAAGCGTGACCTATAGCTCACGATTTTCAGCTTTTCTAGTCATTCCGGGGTTAACGGAACTGTGCAGAAATTTTTATTTTTCAGAGCACATTTGCCCGAAAGCGTGACCTATAGCTCACGATTATCAGCTTTCCAAGTCGTTCCAAGGTTACCGGGTCTGTCCGGGTATTTTTAATTTTCGGAGCACATTTGGCCGAAAGATTGACCTATAGCTCACGATTTTCAACTTTTCTAGTCGTTCCAAGGTTACCGAGCAAGACGGGATTTTATTTTCACACATTTGGCAAAAGCGTGACCTATAGCTCACGATTTTCAGCTTTTCTAGTCATTCCGGGGTTACCTAACAAGACGGGATTTTATTTTTCGGAGCGCATTTGGCCGAAAGCGCGACCTATAGCTCACAATTATCAGCTTTCCTAGTCGTTCCAGGGTTACCGGGCCTGTCCAGGTATTTTTAATTTTCGGAGCACATTTGGCCGAAAGATTGACCTATAGCTCACGATTTTTAACTTTTCTAGTCGTTCCAAGGTTACCAAGCAAGACGGGATTTTATTTTTCGGCATATTTATCGAAAGCGTGACCTATAGCTCACGATTTTCAGCTTTCTACTCGTCTCGGAGTTACCGGAGAACTCCGGGGATTTTTATTTTTCGAAGCACATTTGGCCGAAAGCCTGACCTATAGCTCACGATTTTCAGCTTTTCTAGTCATTCCGGGGTTACCGGTCCTCTCCAGGAATTTTTATTTTTCAGAGCACATTTGGCCGAAAGATAGACCTATAGCTCACGGTTTTCAACTTTTCTAGTCGTTCAATGGTTACCGAAGGAGTCAAGAGAATTTTTTTTCTCGGAGCGGATTTGGCCGAAAGAATGACCTATAGCTCACGATTCCAGCTTTCTACTGTCTCGGGTTACCGGCAACCAGGGATTTTTATTTTTCGAAGCACATTTTGCCGAAAGCGTGACCTATAGCTCACAATTTTCAGCTTTTCTAGTCATTCCGGGGTTATCGGACCTGTCCAGGAATTTTTATTTTTCAGAGCACATTTGGCCAAAAGGTTGACCTATAGCTCACGATTTTCAACTTTTCTAGTCGTTCCAATGTTACCGGAGCAGTACAGGTATTTTTATATTATGAAACAGATTTGGCCGAAAACGTGACCTTTAGCTCACGATTTTCAGTTTTTCTAGTCGTTGTAAGGTTACCGGGCCAGTTTGAGGATTTTTATTTTTCAGAGCATATTTGGCTGAAAGACTGATCTATAGCTCACGATTTTCAGCTTTTCTAGTCATTCTAGGGTTACCGGCGCAGTCCTGGTATTTTTATATTTTGCATCACATTTGGCCGAAAGGGTGAACCATAGCTCAAGATTTTCAGCTTTTCGAGTCGTTCAATGGTTACCGCTCAGGGTAATTTTGTTTCTCGGAGCAGATTTGGCCGAAAGCGTGACCTATAGCTCAGGATTTCAGCTTTCTAGTCGTCCCGGGGTTACCGGAGCAACCGAGATTTTATTTTCAGAGCACATTTATCGAAAAGCGTGACCTATAGCTCACGATTTTCAGCTTTCTAGTCATTCCGGGGTTAACGGAACTGTCCAGGATTTTTTATTTTTCGGAGCACATTTGGCCGAAAGCGTGACCTGTAGCTCACGATTTTCAACTTTCCTAGTCGTTCCAAGGTTACCGGGCCTGTCCGGGTATTTTTAATTTTCGGAGCAGATTTGGCCGAAAGATTGACCTATAGCTCACGATTTTCACCTTTTCTAGTCGTTCAATGGTTACCAGAGCAGTCATGAAAATTTTGTTTCTCGGAGCGATTTGGTAAAGCGTGACCTTTAGCTCACAATTTTCGCTTTTTCTAGTCATTCCGGATTACCGGCCCGTCCGGTATTTTAATTTTCGAGCACATTTGGCCGAAAGAGTGACCCATAGCTCACGATTTTCAGCTTTCCTAGTCGTTCTGTGCTTCACCGGCCTGTCCGGTAATTTTAGTTTTCGGAGCACATTTGGCCGAAAGATTGACCTATAGCTCACGATTCCAGCTTTCTACTCGTCTTGGGGTTACCGGAGCAGTCCGGGGATTTTTATTTTTCGAAGCACATTTTGCCGAAAGCGTGACCTATAGCTCACAATTTTCAGCTTTTCTAGTCATTCCGGGGTTATCGGACCTGTCCAGGAATTTTTATTTTTCAGAGCACATTTGGCCGAAAGGTTGACCTATAGCTCACGATTTTCAACTTTTCTAGTCGTTCCAATGTTACCGGAGCAGTACGGGTATTTTTATATTATGAAACAGATTTGGCCGAAAACGTGACCTTTAGCTCACGATTTTCGCTTTTCTAGTCGCTTTAAGGTTACCGCCGCTTTGAGGATTTTATTTTTCAGAGATATTTGGCTGAAAGACTGATCTATAGCTCACGATTTTCAGCTTTTCTAGTCTTTCTAGGGTTACCGGCGCAGTCCTGGTATTTTTAAATTTTGCATCACATTTGGCCGAAAGGGTGAACCATAGCTCAAGATTTTCAGCTTTTCGAGTCGTTCAATGGTTACCGGAGCGCTGGGAATTTTGTTTCTGATCGATTTGCCGAAAGCGTGACCTATAGCTCGAGATTTCAGCTTTCTAGTCGTCCGGGTTACCGGAGCAACCGGATTTTTATTTTTCACACATTTATCGGCGTGACCTATAGCTCACGATTTTCAGCTTTCTAGTCATTCCGGGGTTAACGGAACTGTCCAGGATTTTTTATTTTTCGGAGCACATTTGGCCGAAAGCGTGACCTGTAGCTCACGATTTTCAGCTTTCCTAGTCGTTCCAAGGTTACCGGGCCTGTCCGGGTATTTTTAATTTTCGGAGCAGATTTGGCCGAAAGATTGACCTATAGCTCACGATTTTCACCTTTTCTAGTCGTTCAATGGTTACCGGAGCAGTCATGGAAATTTTGTTTCTCGGAGCAGATTTGGCCGAAAGCGTGACCTTTAGCTCACAATTTTCAGTTTTTCAAGTCATTCCGGGATTACCGGGCCTGTCCGGGTATTTTTAATTTTCGGAGCACATTTGGCCGAAAGAGGGACCTATAGCTCACGATTTTCAGCTTTCCTAGTCGTTCCAGGTTTACCGGGCCTGTCCGGGTAATTTTAGTTTTCGGAGCACATTTGGCCGAAAGATTGACCTATAGCTCACGATTTTCAACTTTTCTAGTCGCTCCAAGGTTACCGGAGCAAGACGGGATTTTATTTTCGGCACATTTATCGAAAGCGTGACCTATAGCTCACGATTTTCACTTTTCTAGTCATTCCGAGTTAACTGAACTGTCCAGAAATTTTTATTTTTGAGCAGCACATTTATCGAAAACGTGACCTATGGCTCACGATTATCAGTTTTCCTAGTCGTTCCAGGGTTACCGGGCCTGTCCGGGTATTTTTAATTTTCGGAGCACATTTGGCCGAAAGATTGACCTATAGCTCACGATTTTCAACTTTTCTAGTCGTTCCATGGTTACCGTGAGCAAGACGGGATTTTATTTTTCGGCACATTTATCAAAAGCGTGACCTATAGCTCACGATTTTCAGCTTTTCTAGTCATTCCGGGTTAACGGAACAAGACGGGATTTTTATTTTCTGAGCGATTTGGCCGAAAGCGACCTATAGCTCACAATTATCAGCTTTCCTAGTCGTTCCAGGGTTACCGGGCCTGTCCAGGTATTTTTAATTTTCGGAGCACATTTGGCCGAAAGATTGACCTATAGCTCACGATTTTCAACTTTTCTAGTCGTTCCGAGGTTACCGAAGCAGTACGGGGATTTTTATTTTTCGAAGCATATTTGGCCGAAAGCGTGACCTATAGCTCACGATTTTCAGCTTTCTACTCGTCTCGGAGTTACCGGAGAACTCCGGGGATTTTTATTTTTCGAAGCACATTTGGCCGAAAGCCTGACCTATAGCTCACGATTTTCAGCTTTTCTAGTCATTCCGGGGTTACCGGTCCTCTCCAGGCATTTTTATTTTTCAGAGCACATTTGGCCGAAAGATTGACCTATAGCTCACGATTTTCAACTTTTCTAGTCGTTCAATGGTTACCGAAGGAGTCAGGAGAATTTTTTTTTCTCGGAGCGGATTTGGCCGAAAGAATGACCTATAGCTCACGATTCCAAATTTTCACTCGTCTCAGGGTTACCGGAGCAACCGGGGATTTTATTTTTCACACATTTTGTCGAAAGCGTGACCTATAGCTCACAATTTTCAGCTTTTCTAGTCATTCCGGGGTTATCGGACCTGTCCAGGAATTTTTATTTTTCAGAGCACATTTGGCCGAAAGGTTGACCTATAGCTCACGATTTTCAAATTTTCCTAGTCGCTCTGTGGTTACCGGCCTGTCTGGTATTTTAATTTTCGAGCACATTTGGCCGAAAGATTGACCTATAGCTCACAATTTTTAACTTTTCTAGTCGCTCCAAGGATACTGAGCAAGACGGGATTTCTATTTTTCATAACATTTATTTAAAGCGTGACCTATAGCTCACGATTTTCACTTTTCTAGTCATTCCGGGTTAACGTTCTGTCCAGAATTTTATTTTCGGAGCACATTTGGCCGAAAGCGTGACCTATAGCTCACAATTATTAGCTTTCCTAGTCGTTCCAGGGTTACCGGGCCTGTCCGGGTATTTTTAATTTTCGGAGCACATTTGGCCGAAAGATTGACCTATAGCTCACGATTTTCAACTTTTCTAGTCGTTCCAATGTTACCAGAGCAAGACGGGATTTTATTTTTTGAAGCACATTTGTTTTGGAGCACATTTACCAAAGCGTGACCTATAGCTCACGATTTTCAAATTTTCTAGTCATTCCGGGTTAACGAACAAGACGGGATTTTTATTTTTCGGAGCGCATTTGGCCGAAAGCGCGACCTATAGCTCACAATTATCAGCTTTCCTAGTCGTTCCAGGGTTACCGGGCCTGTCCAGGTATTTTTAATTTTCGGAGCACATTTGGCCGAAAGATTGACCTATAGCTCATGATTTTCAACTTTTCTAGTCGTTCCAAGGTTACCAGAGCAAGACGGGATTTTATTTTCACACATTTATAAAAGCGTGACCTATAGCTCACGATTTTCAATTTTTCTAGTCATTCCGGTTTAACTGAACAAGACGGGATTTTATTTTCGAGCGATTTGGTCGAAAGCGACCTATAGCTCACAATTATCAGCTTTCCTAGTCGTTCCAGGGTTACCGGGCCTGTCCAGGTATTTTTAATTTTCGGAGCACATTTGGCCGAAAGATTGACCTATAGCTCACGATTTTCAACTTTTCTAGTCGTTCCAAGGTTACCAGAGCAGTACGGGGATTTTTATTTTTCGAAGCACATTTGGCCAAAAGCGTGACCTATAGCTCACGATTTTCAGCTTTTCTAGTCATTCCGGGGTTAACGGAACAGTACGGGGATTTTTATTTTTCGGAGCGCATTTGGCCGAAAGCGCGACCTATAGCTCACAATTATCAGCTTTCCTAGTCGTTCCAGGGTTACCGGGCCTGTCCAGGTATTTTTAATTTTCGGAGCACATTTGGCCGAAAGATTGACCTATAGCTCACGATTTTCAACTTTTCTAGTCGTTCCAAGGTTACCGAAGCAGTACGGGGATTTTTATTTTTCGAAGCATATTTGGCCGAAAGCGTGACCTATAGCTCACGATTTTCAGCTTTCTACTCGTCTCGGAGTTACCGGAGAACTCCGGGGATTTTTATTTTTCGAAGCACATTTGGCCGAAAGCCTGACCTATAGCTCACGATTTTCAGCTTTTCTAGTCATTCCGGGGTTACCGGTCCTCTCCAGGAATTTTTATTTTGCAGAGCACATTTGGCCGAAAGATTGACCTATAGCTCACGGTTTTCAACTTTTCTAGTCGTTCAATGGTTACCGAAGGAGTCAGGAGAATTTTGTTTCTCGGAGCGGATTTGGCCGAAAGAATGACCTATAGCTCACGATTCCAGCTTTCTACTCGTCCTGGGGTTACCGGAGCAGTCCGGGGATTTTTATTTTTCGAAGGACATTTTGCCGAAAGCGTGACCTATAGCTCACAATTTTCAGCTTTTCTAGTCATTCCGGGGTTATCGGACCGTCTGAAATTTTTATTTTTCGTGAGCACATTTGGCCGAAGGTTGACCTATAGCTCACGATTTTCAACTTTTCTAGTCGTTCCAATGTTACCGGAGCAGTACGGGTATTTTTATATTATGAACAGATTTATCGGAAAACGTGACCTTTAGCTCACGATTTTCAGTTTTTCTAGTCGTTGTAAGGTTACCGGGCCAGTTTGAGGATTTTTATTTTTCAGAGCATATTTGGCTGAAAGACTGATCTATAGCTCACGATTTTCAGCTTTTCTAGTCATTCTAGGGTTACCGGCGCAGTCCTGGTATTTTTATATTTTGCATCACATTTGGCCGAAAGGGTGAACCATAGCTCAAGATTTTCACTTTTCGAGTCGCTCAATGGTTACCGGAGCGCTGTGGAATTTTGTTTCTGATCGACGGCCGAAAGCGTGACCTATAGCTCGTGATTTCAGCTTTCTAGTCGTCTCCGGGTTACCGAGCAACCACGTTTTTTTTTTTTTATTTTTTTTTTTTCCAATTTTTTTTCCCGGGTTTACCCTTTTAAAATTTTATTTTGTTTTCCGAAGCTTATTTTTTTTTCGTTTTTCGGGTTACCAAACCCCGATTTTTAAATTTTTACCAATTTCGAAAAGGGAAATTTAAAATTTAAATTTTTATCGAAAAGGTTACCGATGTTTTTTTTTTATTGGGGAAATTTATTGATTTTTTAAATCGCCTTTCCTTTTAGGGGTTTTAAATTTCGGGTTTTTAAAATACATTTTGGGGAACATTCGGTTCAACCCAAATTTAAATTTTTTTTGGAAAAGGTACCAAGCTCCATTTTCCCTTTTCCCGGGGTTAGGCTTGGGGTTTTTTTGGAACTTTTAAATTCCCTTATATTTTCAATTTTCTAGTCCTTCCCAAAGGGATTTTTTTTCTAGGAAAGTATCTCACTTTTCGCCTATCCCTTAATTTCCCGGGTTTTTTTTTCCCCAAATTTATGAAATTTGCCAAGTACCATTTTCCTTTCCAGTTTTTGGTTTGGCCCCAAATTTTTTTTTTTGGGAAGAAAGCTCAATTTTTTTTTCAGTCTTCCGGTTACCGGAAAGGGGTTTTTTTTTTAGAATTTTAAGTGACCTATAGCTCAATTTTTTTTCTAGTCCTTCGGGTTACCGGGCCCAAATTTTTTAATTTTTAAAACAAGGGGCCAAGAAATTTTCCCTTTTCTTCCTTTTTAATTTTTTTTTCTAGAAGCAAATTTTTCCTTTGTCAGATTTTTTAGCTTTCCCCTTAGGGGCAAACCCGGGTTTTTTATTTTAAAATTTTAAAGGAAAAGCTCAGATTTTTTTCTATCCCCTTTACCTAAATTATTTTTTTTTTAAATTTTAAGTCCATTTTAGTTTTCATTTTAGGTGGGCCGGGCCCGGGTTTTTTTTTTTTATTTAAAAGGGCCCCTACTAGATTTTATTTTCTAGTTTTGGGTTACCGAAGGGTTTTTTATTTTTTTTTAAAGCCCAAAACCCTTTTTTGGCCCGGGAAACGGCCCCTTTTATTTTTATTTAAAGAAAACCCTTTAAATTTTTTTTGTTTCCGCCCCGTTTTTTAATTTTCGAGCACATTTGGGGTAAAGCTGATTTTAATTTTAGCCCCCATTTTTGGTTCCCCAAGCGTTTTTATTTTTTTTTTTTTAATTTTAACTTTGGGAAAGAAACCCTCCATTTTCCCTTTTTACGCCCGGTTCCCAAGGGGTTTTTTTTTTTTTTTAAGCCCAAACCCCCCTTTTTTTTTTTTGGGCCCCCGGGAAATTTTATTTTTTGAAATTTTTGGGAAAATTTCCAACCCAGGTTTGTTTTTGTTCCGGTAATGGGATTTTTTTAATTTCAAAACCCTCCCTTTTACTTTCCATTTTTTTTTCGTTTTTTTTGGGCCGGGAAAATTTTGCTATTCCGATTTTAATTTTTTTCCTTTACTCTTGAATTTTTTTAATTTTGATTCCGGTTTTATTTTCGGTTTTCTAGTCATTCGGGATTCTGGGCTGTCGGGTATTTTTAATTTTCGAACACATTTGGTAGAAAGAGTGACCTATAGCTCACGATTTTCAGCTTTCCTAGTCGTTCGAGTTTCTGGGCTGTCGAGGTAATTTTAGTTTTGAACACATTTGGTAGAAAGATTGACCTATAGCTCACGATTTTCAACTTTTCTAGTCGTTCCAAGGTTCTGGGCGATGCGAGGATTTTATTTTTGAGTACATTTGGTGGCGTGACCTATAGCTCACGATTTTCGACTTTTCTAATCATTCGGAGTTAGCAGGCTGTCGAAATTTTATTTTGAACACATTTGGCGGCGTGACCTATAGCTCACGATTTTCGGCTTTTCTAGTCGTTCGAGTTCAAGACTGTCAGGGTATTTTAATTTCGAACACATTTGGTAGAAAGATTGACATATAGCTCACAATTTTAACTTTTCTAGTCGTTCCAAGGTTCTGGGAGCGATCGAGTTTCTATTTTAGTACATTTGGCGGCGTGACCTATAGCTCACGATTTTCGACTTTTCTAGTCATTCGGGGTTAGCAGGCGTCCGAAATTTTATTTTGAGCACATTTGGCGGCGTGACCTATAGCTCACAATTATCGGCTTTCCTAGTCGTTCGAGGTTCTAGACTGTCAGGTATTTTAATTTTGAACACATTTGGTAGAAAGATTGACCTATAGCTCACGATTTTCAACTTTTCTAGTCGTTCCAAGGTTACGAGGCGATGCGAGTTTTTATTTTTGAGCACATTTGGCCAAAGCGTGACCTATAGCTCACGATTTTCGGCTTTCTAGTCATTAGGGGTTAGCGGAATAGTGCGAGATTTTATTTTTCGGGCGCATTTGGCGAAGCGACCTATAGCTCTGATGCTCGGCTTTCCTAGTCGTTCGAGGGTTCAAGGGCTGTCGGTATTTTAATTTTCGAACACATTTGGCGAAAGATTGACCTATAACTACGATTTTCAACTTTTCTAGCCGTTCCAAGGTTCACAAGCGATCTTGGGATTTTTATTTTTGAAGCATATTTGGCGGCGTGACCTATAGCTCACGATTTTCGACTTTCTACTCGTCTCGGAGTTAGGAGAACTCAGGGATTTTATTTTTGAAGCACATTTGGTAAAGCGACCTATAGCTCACGATTTTCGGCTTTTCTAGTCATTCGGGTTCTGGGTCCTCTCGAAATTTTTATTTTGAGCACATTTGGTAGAAAGATTGACCTATAGCTCACGGTTTTCAACTTTTCTAGTCGTTCAATGGTTAGAAGGAGTCGGAGAATTTTTTTCTCGGGCGGTTGGTAGAAAGAATGACCTATAGCTCACGATTCGACTTTCTACTCGTCACAGGGTTCTGGGAGCGGTCAGGGATTTTATTTTGAAGCACATTTTGCGGCGTGACCTATAGCTCACAATTTTCAGCTTTTCTAGTCATTAGGGGTTATCGGACTGTCCGAAATTTTATTTTTGAGCACATTTGGTAGAAAGGTTGACCTATAGCTCACGATTTTCAACTTTTCTAGTCGTTCCAATGTTCTGGGAGCGATGCAGGTATTTTATATTGTAAACAGTTTGGTAAGCGTGACCTTTATCTCACGATTTTCGGTTTTCTAGTCGTTGTAAGGTTCAAGGGCGACTTGAGGATTTTATTTTTGAACATATTTGGTGAAAGGCGATCTATAGCTCACGATTTTCGACTTTTCTAGTCATTCTAGGGTTCTGTGTGATCTGGTATTTTATATTTTGCATCACATTTGGTAGAAAGGGTGAACCATAGCTCAAGATTTTCGACTTTTGAGTCGTTCAATGGTTCTGGGAGCGGTCGAGAATTTTTTGCGGGCGATTTGGCCGGCGTGACCTATAGCTCGGGATTTCAGCTTTCTAGTCGTCCAGAGTTCTGGGAGCGGTCAGGGATTTTATTTTGAGCACATTTGGCGGCGTGACCTATAGCTCACGATTTTCGACTTTCTAGTCATTACAGGGTTAGCAGGCTGTCGGGATTTTTATTTTTGAACACATTTGGCGGCGTGACTGTAGCTCACGATTTTCAGCTTTCCTAGTCGTTCCAAGGTTCTGGGCTGTCGGGTATTTTTAATTTCGGGCGATTTGGTAGAAAGATTGACCTATAGCTCACGATTTTCACCTTTTCTAGTCGTTCAATAGTTCTGGGCGATCATGGAAATTTTGTTTCTCGGGCGGTTTGGCGGCGTGACCTTTAGCTCACGATTTTCGGTTTTCTAGTCATTAGGGATTCAAGACTGTCCGGTATTTTTAATTTTGAACACATTTGGCGAAAGATTGACCTATAGCTCACGATTTTCAACTTTTCTAGTCGTTCCAAGGTTACGAGCGAGCGGGATTTTATTTTGAAGCACATTTGGCGGCGTGACCTATAGCTCACGATTTTCGGCTTTCTAGTCGTTCAATAGTTCTGGGCGATCATAGAATTTTGTTTCTCGGGCGATTTGGCGGCGTGACCTTTAGCTCACGATTTTCGATTTTCTAGTCGTTCTAAGGTTCTGGGCGGTTTGAGATTTTATTTTGAGTATATTTGGTGAAGAGCGATCTATAGCTCACGATTTTCGGCTTTTCTAGTCATTCTAGGGTTCTGCGTGATCTGGTATTTTGTATTTTGCATCACATTTGGTAGAAAGGGTGAACCATAGCTCAAGATGTTCGACTTTTGAGTCGTTCAATAATTCTGGGGCGGTCAGGAATTTTGTTCGGGCGGTTTGGCGGCGTGACCTATAGCTCGAGTTTCGGCTTTCTTGTCGTCCGGGGTTCTGGGGCGGTCAAGGTTTTTATTTTGAGCACATTTGGCGGCGTGACCTATAGCTCACGATTTTCAGCTTTCTAGTCATTCGGGGTTAGCAGGCGTCCGAAATTTTATTTATCGGTACATTTGGCGGCGTGACCTATAGCTCACGATTTTCAGCTTTCTAATCGTTCGAGGTTCAGGGCTGTCGGGTATTTTTAATTTTCGAACACATTTGGCGAAAGATTGACCTATAGCTCACGATTTTCAACTTTTCTAGTCGTTCCAAGGTTCTGGGGCGATGCGGGATTTTGTTTCTCGCGAACATTTGGCGGCGTGACCTATAGCTCGAGTTTGACTTTCTAGTTGTCCGGGGTTCTGGGCGGTCGAGGATTTTATTTTTGAAGCACATATGGCATAGCGTGACCTATAGCTCACGATTTTCATCTTTTCTAGTCATTCGGAGGTTAGCAGGCTGTCCGAATTTTTTTTTTTGAGCACATTTGGCGAAAAGTGACCTATAGCTCACGATTTTCGGCTTTCCTAGTCGTTCGAGTTTGGCGGACTGTCACGGGTATTTTAATTTTGAAGCACATTTGGCGAAAGATTGACCTATAGCTCACGATTTTCAACTTTTCTAGTCGTTCCAAGGTTCTGGGCGATGCGAGTTTCTATTTTTGAAGTACATTTGGCGGCGTCACCTATAGCTCACGATTTTCGACTTTTCTAGTCATTCGGGGTTAGCAGGCTGTCCGAAATTTTAATTTTGAACACATTTGGCGAAAGATTGACCTATAACTCACGATTTTCAACTTTTCTAGTCGTTCCAAGGTTACGAGCGATGCGATTTTTATTTTGAGCACATTTGGCCAAAGCGTGACCTATAGCTCACGATTTTCGACTTTCTAGTCATTCGGGGTTAGCAGGCTGTCCGAAATTTTATTTTTCGGGCGCATTTGGCCGGCGCGACCTATAGCTCTGATTATCGGCTTTCCTAGTCGTTCGAGGTTCTGGGCTGTCAAGGTATTTTAATTTTGGACACATTTGGCGAAAGATTGACCTATAGCTCACGATTTTCAACTTTTCTAGTCGTTCCAAGGTTACAGGCGATGCGGGAGTTTTTATTTTGAAGCACATTTGGCGGCGTCACCTATAGCTCACGATTTTCGACTTTCTAGTCATTAGGGGTTAGCAGGCTGTCGAAATTTTTATTTTTGAGCACATTTGGTAGAAAGAGTGACCTATAGCTCACGATTATCGACTTTCCTAGTCGTTCGAGGTTCACAAGACTGTCCGGTATTTTTAATTTTCGAACACATTTGGCGAAAGATTGACCTATAGCTCACGATTTTCAACTTTTCTAGTCGTTCCAATGTTACGAGCGATGCGAGTTTTTATTTTGAAGCACATTTGGCCAGCGTGACCTATAGCTCACGATTTTCGACTTTTCTAGTCATTAGGGTTAGCAGACGATGCGAGTTTTATTTTTCGGGCGCATTTGGCGGCGCGACCTATAGCTCTGATTATCGGCTTTCCTAGTCGTTCCGGGTTCTGGGCCTGTCGGTATTTTAATTTTCGACACATTTGGCGAAAGATTGACCTATAGCTCATGATTTTCAATTTTTCTAGTCGTTCCAAGGTTACGAGGCGATGCAGGGTTTTTATTTTTGAGCACATTTGGCCGCGTGACCTATAGCTCACGATTTTCGGCTTTTCTAGTCATTCGGGGTTAGCGGACGATGCGAGGATTTTATTTTTGGGCGCATTTGGCGGCGCGACCTATAGCTCTGATTATCGGCTTTCCTAGTCGTTCGGGGTTACCGGGCTGTCGGTATTTTAATTTTGGAGCACATTTGGTAGAAAGATTGATCTATAGCTCACGATTTTCAACTTTTCTAGTCGTTCCAAGGTTCTGCAAAGCGATGCAGGGATTTTTATTTTTGAAGCATATTTGGCGGCGTGACCTATAGCTCACGATTTTCGACTTTCTACTCGTCTCGGAGTTCTGGAGAACTCAGGGATTTTATTTTGAAGCACATTTGGTAAGCGACCTATAGCTCACGATTTTCGACTTTTCTAGTCATTCGGGGTTCTGGGTCCTCTCGAAATTTTATTTTTGAGCACATTTGGCGAAAGATTGACCTATAGCTCACGGTTTTCAACTTTTCTAGTCGTTCAATGGTTACCGAAGGAGTCGGAGAATTTTGTTTCTCGGGCGGTTGGCGAAAGAATGACCTATAGCTCACGATTCGACTTTCTACTCGTCACAGGGTTCTGGGCGGTCAGAGTTTTATTTTGAAGCACATTTTGCGGCGTGACCTATAGCTCACAATTTTCAGCTTTTCTAGTCATTAGGGGTTATCGGACTGTCCGAAATTTTATTTTTGAGCACATTTGGTAGAAAGGTTGACCTATAGCTCACGATTTTCAACTTTTCTAGTCGTTCCAATATTCTGAGGCGATGCGGGTATTTTATATTATAAACAGTTGGCGGCGTGACCTTTAGCTCACGATTTTCGATTTTCTAGTCGTTGTAAGGTTCTGGGCGGTTTGAGGATTTTATTTTTGAGCATATTTGGTGAAAAGGCGATCTATAACTTACGATTTTCGGCTTTTCTAGTCATTCTAGGGTTCTGCGTGATCCTGGTTTTTATATTTTGCATCACATTTGGTAGAAAGGGTGAACCATAGCTCAAGATTTTCGACTTTTAGTCGTTCAATAGTTCTGGGCGATCGAAATTTTGTTTCTCAGGCGATTTGGCGGCGTGACCTATAGCTCGAGTTTCGGCTTTCTAGTCGTCCGGGGTTCTGGGGCGGTCAAAGATTTTATTTTGAGCACATTTGGCGGCGTGACCTATAGCTCACGATTTTCGACTTTCTAGTCATTCGGGGTTAATGGAGCTGTCGGTTTTTATTTTGAGCACATTTGGCGGCGTGACTGTAGCTCACGATTTTCAGCTTTCTAATCGTTCAACGTTCAAGACTGTCAGGGTATTTTTAATTTTCGGGCGGATTTGGCGAAAGATTGACCTATAGCTCACGATTTTCACCTTTTCTAGTCGTTCAATAGTTCTGGGCGGTCATGGAAATTTTGTTTCTCGGGCGATTTGGCGGCGTGACCTTTAGCTCACGATTTTCGGTTTTCTAGTCATTCGGGATTCAAGGGCTGTCCGGTATTTTTAATTTTGAACACATTTGGCGAAAGATTGACCTATAGCTCTCGATTTTCAACTTTTCTAGTCGTTCCAAGGTTACAGGCGAGCGAGTTTTTATTTTGAAGCACATTTGGCGGCGTGACCTATAGCTCACGATTTTCGACTTTTCTAGTCATTCGGGGTTCTGGGCTGTCACAAATTTTATTTTTGAGCACATTTGGTAGAAAGATTGACCTATAGCTCACGATTTTCATCTTTTCTAGTCGTTCAATAGTTCTGGGCGATCATGGAATTTTGTTTCTCGGGCGGTTTGGCGGCGTGACCTTTAGCTCACGATTTTCACTTTCTAGTCGTTGTAAGGTTCTGGGCGGTTTGAGGATTTTTATTTTTGAGCATATTTGGTGAAAGGCGAACTATAGCTCACGATTTTCGACTTTTCTAGTCATTCTAGGGTTCTGTGTGATCTGGTATTTTTATATTTTGCATCACATTTGGCGAAAGGGTGAACCATAGCTCAAGATGTTCGACTTTTAGTCGTTCAATAATTCTGGGAGCGGTCAGGATTTTTATTTCTCGGGCACATTTGGCGGCGTGACCTATAGCTCACGATTTTCACTTTCTAGTCATTCGGTGTTAGCAGGCTGTCAAAATTTTTATTTTGAACACATTTGGCGGCGTGACCTATAGCTCACGATTTTCAGCTTTCCTAGTCGTTCGGGGTTCAAGGGCTGTCAGGTATTTTTAATTTTCGGAACACATTTGGCGAAAGATTGACCTATAGCTCACGATTTTCAACTTTTCTAGTCGTTCCAAGGTTCTGGGCGATGCGGGATTTTGTTTCTCGCGACACATTTGGTAAAGCGTGACCTATAGCTCGAGTTTCGACTTTCTAGTTGTCCGGGGTTCTGGGAGCGATCGAGGATTTTATTTTTGAAGCACATATGGCGCAGCGTGACCTATAGCTCACGATTTTCATCTTTTCTAGTCATTCGAGGTTAGCAGGCTGTCGAAATTTTATTTTGAACACATTTGGCGAAAGAGTGACCTATAGCTCACGATTTTAGCTTTCGGTCGTTCGGGTTTGTGGGCTGTCCGGGTATTTTTAGTTTTGAACACATTTGGCGAAAGATTGACCTATAGCTCACGATTTTCAACTTTTCTAGTCGTTCCAAGGTTCTGGGGCGATGCGGGTTTTATTTTGAGTACATTTGGCGGCGTGACACAGCTCACGATTATCGGCTTTTCTAGTCATTCGGAGTTAGCGGAACTGTCGAAATTTTATTTTTGAGCACATTTGGCGGCGTGACCTATAGCTCACGATTTTCGGCTTTCCTAGTCGTTCGAGTTCTGCAAGACTGTCCGGGTATTTTTAATTTTCGGACACATTTGGCGAAGATTGACCTATAGCTCACAATTTTAACTTTTCTAGTCGTTCCAAGGTTCTGGGGCGATGCGAGATTTCTATTTTTAGTACATTTGGCGGCGTGACCTATAGCTCACGATTTTCGACTTTTCTAGTCATTCGGGGTTAGCAGGCTGTCCGAAATTTTATTTTGAGCACATTTGGTCGGCGTGACCTATAGCTTACGATTTTCGGCTTTCCTAGTCGTTCGAGGGTTCAAGATGCATCGGGTATTTTAATTTTGAACACATTTGGTAGAAAGATTGACCGATAGCTCACGATTTTCAACTTTTCTAGTCGTTCCAAGGTTACGGGCGATGCGAGTTTTTATTTTTGAAGCTTTGTTTGGCCAGCGTGACCTATAGCTCACGATTTTCACTTTCTAGTCATTAGGGGTTAGCAGGCTGTCGAAATTTTTATTTTTCGGGCGCATTTGGCGGCGTGACCTATAGCTCACAATTATCGGCTTTCCTAGTCGTTCGAGGTTCTGGGCCTGTCCGGGTATTTTTAATTTCGAACACATTTGGCGAAAGATTGACCTATAGCTCATGATTTTCAACTTTTCTAGTCGTTCCAAGGTTACGAGGCGATGCGAGTTTTTATTTTTGAAGCACATTTGGCGGCGTCACCTATAGCTCACGATTTTCAACTTTTCTAGTCATTAGGGTTCTGGGCTGTCTTAAATTTTATTTTGAGCACATTTGGTAGAAAGATTGACCTATAGCTCACGATTTTCATCTATTCTAGTCGTTCAATAGTTCTGCAGCGATCATGGAATTTTGTTTCTCGGGCGGTTGGCGGCGTGACCTATAGCTCACGATTTGACTTTCTACCGTCCGGGGTTCTGGGCGGTCAGGGATTTTATTTTGAGCACATTTGGCGGCGTGACCTATAGCTCACGATTTTCGACTTTCTAGTCATTAGGGTTGCAGGCTGTTCGAAATTTTATTTTTGAGCACATTTGTGAAAGATTGACCTATAGCTCGTGATTTTCAACTTTTCTAGTCGTTCCAAGCTTCTGGGAGCGATGCGGGTATTTTTATCTTGTGGAGCAGTTGGCAAAAACATGACCTTTAGCTCACGATTTTCGGTTTTCTAGTCGTTCTATGGTTACGAGCTGTTTGAAGATTTTAATTTTTCAGAGCACATTTGGCCGAAAGACTGATCTATAGCTCACGATTTTCAGCTTTTCTAGTCATTCTAGGGTTACCGGTGCGGTCCTGCTATTTTTATATTTTGCATCACATTTGACCGAAAGGGTGAACCATAGCTCAAGATTTTCAGCTTTTAGTCGTTCAATAGTTCTGGGAGCGATCGAAATTTTGTTTCTCGGGCGATTTGGCGGCGTGACCTATAGCTCGAGATTTCACTTTGTAGTCGTCCGGGGTTCTGGGGCGGTCAGTGGATTTTATTTTGAAGCACATTTGGCGGCGTGACCTATAGCTCACGATTTTCAGCTTTCTAGTCATTCGGGGTTAGCAGGCTGTCGAGATTTTTATTTTTGAACACATTTGGCGGCGTGACTGTAGCTCACGATTTTCGGCTTTCCTAGTCGTTCCAAGGTTACGGGCTGTCCGGTATTTTTAATTTTCGGGCGATTTGGCGAAAGATTGACCTATAGCTCACGATTTTCACCTTTTCTAGTCGTTCAATAGTTCTGGGCGATCATGGAAATTTTGTTTCTCGGGCGATTTGGCGGCGTGACCTTTAGCTCACGATTTTCGGTTTTCTAGTCATTCGGGATTCAAGGCTGTCGGGTATTTTTAATTTTGGAGCACATTTGGTAGAAAGATTGACCTATAGCTCACGATTTTCAACTTTTCTAGTCGTTCCAAGGTTACGAGGCGAGCGAGTTTTTATTTTGAAGCACATTTGGCGGCGTGACCTATAGCTCACGATTTTCGACTTTTCTAGTCATTCAAGGTTCTGGGCTGCCACAAATTTTATTTTGAGCACATTTGGTAGAAAGATTGACCTATAGCTCACGATTTTCATCTTTTCTAGTCGTTCAATAGTTCTGGGCGATCATGGAATTTTGTTTCTCGGGCGATTTGGCGGCGTGACCTTTAGCTCACGATTTTCGGTTTTCTAGTCGTTCTAAGGTTCTGGGCGGTTTGAGGATTTTTATTTTGAGCATATTTGGTGAAAGGCGATCTATAGCTCACGATTTTCGACTTTTCTAGTCATTCTCTGATTCTGGCGCGATCTGGTATTTTATATTTTGCATCACATTTGGCGAAAAAGGGTGAACCATAGCTCAAGATGTTCGACTTTTGAGTCGTTCAATAGTTCTGGGCGGTCAGGGATTTTTATTTCTCGGGCGGATTTGGCGGCGTGACCTATAGCTCGAGTTTCAGCTTTCTTGTCATTCGGTGTTAGCAGGCTGTCGAAATTTTATTTTGAACACATTTGGTGGCGTGACCTATAGCTCACGATTTTCGACTTTCCTAATCGTTCGAGGTTACTGAGCTGTCCGGGTATTTTAATTTTGGAGCACATTTGGTAGAAAGATTGACCTATAGCTCACGATTTCCAACTTTTCTAGTCGTTCCAAGGTTCTGGGCGATGCAGAGGATTTTGTTTCTCATGACACATTTGGCGGCGTGACCTATAGCTCGGTTTGACTTTCTAGTTGTCTGGGGTTCTGGGCGATCGAGGTTTTATTTTGAAGCACATATGGCGACAAGCGTGACCTATAGCTCACGATTTTCATCTTTCTAGTCATTCAGGGTTAATGGAGCGTCCCAGAAATTTTATTTTGAACACATTTGGTAGAAAGAGTGACCTATAGCTCACGCTTTTAGCTTTCCTAGTCGTTCGGGTTTGTGGGCTGTTCGGGTATTTTAGTTTGAGCACATTTGGCGAAAGATTGACCTATAGCTCACGATTTTCAACTTTTCTAGTCGTTCACGAGTTCTGGGAGCGATGCAGAGTTTTTATTTTGAAGTACATTTGGCGGCGTGACCTATAGCTCACGATTTTCGCTTTTCTAGTCATTCGGAGTTAGCGGGCTGTCGAAATTTTATTTTGAACACATTTGGTAAGCGTGACCTATAACTCACGATTTTCAGCTTTCCTAGTCGTTCGAGGTTCTGGGGCTGTCAGGGTATTTTAATTTTGACACACTTGGCGAAAGATTGACCTATAGCTCACAATTTTAACTTTTCTAGTCGTTCCAAGGTTCTGGGGCGATGCGAGGATTTCTATTTTTGAGTACATTTGGCGGCGTGACCTATAGCTCACGATTTTCGGCTTTTCTAGTCATTCAGGGTTAGCAGGCTGTCCGAAATTTTATTTTTGAGGCGCATTTGGCGGCGTGACCTATAGCTTCGATTTTCGACTTTCCTAGTCGTTCGAGGTTCACAGGTGCTGTCCGGTATTTTTAATTTTCGAGCACATTTGGCGAAAGATTGACCGATAGCTCACGATTTTCAACTTTTCTAGTCGTTCCAAGGTTACGAGCGATGCGAGAGTTTTATTTTTGAGCACATTTGGCCAAAGCGTGACCTATAGCTCACGATTTTGACTTTCTAGTCATTAGGGGTTAGCAGGCGTCGAAATTTTATTTTCGGGCGCATTTGGCGGCGTGACCTATAGCTCACATTATCGGCTTTCCTAGTCGTTCGAGGTTCACGACTGTCCGGGTATTTTAATTTTCGAGCACATTTGGTAGAAAGATTGACCTATAGCTCACGATTTTCAACTTTTCTAGTCGTTCCAAGGTTACGAGGCGATGCAGGGATTTTTATTTTTGAGCACATTTGGCGGCGTCACCTATAGCTCACGATTTTCGACTTTTCTAGTCATTAGGGGTTCTGGGCTGTCTTAAATTTTTATTTTTCAGAGCACATTTGGCCGAAAGATTGACCTATAGCTCACGATTTTCATCTATTCTAGTCGTTCAATGGTTACCGGAGCAGTCATGGGAATTTTGTTTCTCGGGCGATTTGGCGGCGTGACCTATAGCTCACGATTTGACTTTCTACCGTCCGGGGTTCTGGGCGATCAGGGATTTTATTTTGAGCACATTTGGCGGCGTGACCTATAGCTCACGATTTTCAGCTTTCTAGTCATTCAGGGTTGCAGGCACTGTTCGAAATTTTTATTTTTGAGCACATTTGTGAAAGATTGACCTATAGCTCGTGATTTTCAACTTTTCTAGTCGTTCCAAGCTTACCGGAGCAGTACGGGTATTTTTATACTGTGGAACAGATTTGGCAAAAAACATGACCTTTAGCTCACGATTTTCAGTTTTTCTAGTCGTTCTATGGTTACCAGGCCTGTTTGAAGATTTTAATTTTTCAGAGCACATTTGGTAGAAAGGCGATCTATAGCTCACGATTTTCGACTTTTCTAGTCATTCTAGGGTTCTGGTGCGGTCCTGCTATTTTTATATTTTGCATCACATTTGGCCAGAAAGGGTGAACCATAGCTCAAGATTTTCGACTTTTAGTCGTTCAATAGTTACCGGGCGGTCGAGAATTTTGTTTCTCGGGCGATTTGGCGGCGTGACCTATAGCTCGAGTTTCAGCTTTGTAGTCGTCCGGGGTTCTGGAGCGGTCAGGGTTTTATTTTGAAGCACATTTGGCGGCGTGACCTATAGCTCACGATTTTCACTTTCTAGTCATTCGGGGTTAGGAGCTGTCCGAGATTTTTATTTTCCGAGCACATTTGGCGGCGTGACACGTAGCTCACGATTTTCAGCTTTCCTAGTCGTTCGAGGGTTCTGGGCTGTCAGGTATTTTTAATTTTCGGGCGATTTGGCGAAAGATTGACCTATAGCTCACGATTTTCACCTTTTCTAGTCGTTCAATAGTTCTGGGAGCGATCATGGAAATTACATTTCTCGGGCGGTTTGGCGGCGTGACCTTTAGCTCACGATTTTCGGTTTTCTACTCATTAGGGATTAAGACTGTCCGGTATTTTTAATTTTGAGCACATTTGGCGAAAGATTGACCTATAGCTCACGATTTTCAACTTTTCTAGTCGTTCCAAGGTTACGAGGCGAGCAGGGTTTTTATTTTGAAGCACATTTGGCGGCGTGACCTATAGCTCACGATTTTCGACTTTTCTAGTCATTAGGTGTTCTGGGCTGCCACAAATTTTATTTTGAGCATATTTGGCGAAAGATTGACCTATAGCTCACGATTTTCATCTTTTCTAGTCGTTCAATAGTTCCGGGCGATCATGGAATTTTGTTTCTCGGGCGATTTGGCGGCGTGACCTTTAGCTCACGATTTCAGTTTTCTAGTCGTTCTAAGGTTCTGGGCGGTTTGAGGATTTTATTTTTGAGCATATTTGGCGAAGGCGATCTATAGCTCACGATTTTTAGCTTTTCTAGTCATTCTAAGGTTCTGCGTGATCTGGTATTTTATATTTTGCATCACATTTGGTAGAAAGGGTGAACCATAGCTCAAGATGTTCGACTTTTGAGTCGTTCAATAATTCTGGGCGGTCAGTGGATTTTATTTCTCGGGCGATTTGGCGGCGTGACCTATAGCTCGAGATTTCACTTTCTTGTCATTCGGTGTTAACTGTCGAAATTTTATTTTTGGAGCACATTTGGCGGCGTGACCTATAGCTCACGATTTTCGGCTTTCCTAGTCTTTCGAGGTTCACAGGGCTGTCAAAATTTTTATTTTTAGAGCACATTTGGCGAAAGATTGACCTATAGCTCACGGTTTTGAACTTTTCTAGTCGTTCAATAGTTCAGGGGCGATCGGAAATTTTGTTTCTCGCATGACATTTGGCGGCGTGACCTCGACTCACGATTTGACTTTCTACTCGTCGAGGTTTCTGGGGTAGTCAGGGATTTTATTTTTGAAGCACATTTTGCGGCGTGACATATAGCTCACGATTTTCAGCTTTTCTAGTCATTCGGTGTTCTGGACTGTCGAAATTTTATTTTGAGCACATTTGGCGAAAGGTTGACCTATAGCGGCGATTTTAAACTTTTCTAGTCGATCCAATATTCTGGGCTGTCGGGTATTTTATATTGTGAAATAGATTTGGTCGGCGTGACCTTTAGCTCACGATTTTCGATTTTCTTGTCGTTTTAAGGTTACAAGGCTGGTTTGAGGATTTTAATTTTGAGCATATTTGGTAGAAAGGCGATCTATAGCTCGCGATTTTCGACTTTTCTAGTCATTCTAGGGTTCTGCGTGATCTGGTATTTTATATTTTGCATCACATTTGGCGAAAGGGTGAACCATAGCTCAAGATGTTGACTTTTAGTCGTTCAATAATTCTGGGGCGATCGAAATTTTGTTTCTCGGGCGGATTTGGCGGCGTGACCTATAGTTCGAGTTTGACTTTCTAGTCGTCTGGGGTTCTGGGCGGTCAAGGATTTTATTTTGAGCACATTTGGCGGCGTGACCTATAGCTCACGATTTTCAGCTTTCTAGTCATTCGGGTTAACTAGCTGTCGGGAATATTTATTTTCGGTGCACATTTGGCGGCGTGACCTATAGCTCACGATTTTCAACTTTCCTAGTCGTTCGAGGGTTCACAGGTGCGTCGGGTATTTTTAATTTTGAGCACATTTGGCGAAAGATTGACCTATAGCTCGCGATTTTCAAGTTTTCTAGTCGTTCCAAGGTTCTGGGGATCACGAGTTTTTATTTTTGATACATTTGGCGGCGTGACCTATAGCTCACGATTTTCGACTTTTCTAGTCATTCGGGGTTAGCAGGCGTCGAAATTTTATTTTTGAACATATTTGGCGGCGTGACCTATAGCTCACGATTTTCGCTTTCCTAGTCGTTCGAGTTCTGGGCGGTCAGGTACTTTTAATTTTCGAACACATTTGGCGAAAGATTGACCTATAGCTCACGATTTTAATTTTTCTAGTCATTCCAAGGTTCTTTGGGCGATGCGAGGATTTTATTTTTGAAGCACATTTGGTAGAAAGAGCGATCTATAGCTCATGATTTTCGACTTATCTAGTCATTCTAGGGTTCTGGTGCGGTCTGGTATTTTATATTTTGCATCACATTTGGTAGAAAGGGTGAACCATAGCTCAAGATTTTCATTTTTTCTAGTCGTTCCTTGGTTCTGGGGCGATCGAGAATTTTGTTTCTCGGGCGGTTGGCGGCGTGACCTATTGCTCGAGTTTTCAGCTTTCTAGTCGTCCGGGGTTCTGGGAGCGGTCGGGGTTTTATTTTCGAGCATATTTGGCCGGCGTGACCTATAGCTCACGATTTTCACTTTCTAGTCATTCGGGGTTAGCAGGCTGTCCGAAATTTTATTTTTGAACATATTTGGCGGCGTGACCTATAGCTCACGATTTTGAGCTTTCCTAGTCGTTCGAGTTCTGGGCTGTCAGGTATTTTTAATTTTGAGCACATTTGGTAGAAAAGTGACCTATAGCTCAAGATTTTCAAGTTTTCTAGTCGTTCCAAGGTTCTGGGGCGATGCGAGATTTTATTTTGAGCACATTTGGCGGCGTGACCTATAGCTCACGATTTTGAGCTTTCTAGTCGTTCTAGTGTTCTGGGGCTGTCCGGTATTTTTAATTTTCGGACACATTTGGTAGAAAGATTGACCTATAGCTCACGATTTTCAACTTTTCTAGTCGTTCCATGGTTCTGGGAGCGATGCAGAATTTTTATTTTGAAGCACATTTGGCGGCGTGACCTATAGCTCACGATTTTCGACTTTTCTAGTCATTACGGGGTTCTTGGTCCCGTCTAGGAATTTTATTTTTAGAGCACATTTGGCGAAAGATTGACCTATAGCTCACGGTTTGAACTTTTCTAGTCGTTCAATAGTTCTGGGAGCGATCGAAATTTTGTTTCTCGGGCGATTTGGTAAAAAGCATGACCTCTGACTCACGATTTGACTTTCTACTCGTCCCGGTTTCTGGGAGTAGTCAAGGATTTTTATTTTGAAGCACATTTTGCAGGCGTGACATATAGCTCACGATTTTCAGCTTTTCTAGTCATTCGGTGTTCTGGACTGTCGAAATTTTATTTTGAGCACCTTTGGTAGAAAGGTTGACCTATAGCGGCGATTTTAAACTTTTCTAGTCGATCCAATGTTATCGGATGTCGCGTATTTTTATATTGTGAAATAGATTTGGTCGGCGTGACCTTTAGCTCACGATTTTCGAGTTTTCTTGTCGTTTAAGGTTCTGGGGCTAGGTTTGAGGATTTTAATTTTGAGCATATTTGGTAGAAAGAGGCGATCTATAGCTCGCGATTTTCGACTTTCTAGTCATTCTAGGGTTCTGTGTGATCTGGTATTTTATATTTTGCATCACATTTGGCGAAAGGGTGAACCATAGCTCAAGATGTTCGACTTTTCGAGTCGTTCAATAGTTACAGGCGGTCGAAATTTTGTTTTCGGGCGATTTGGCGGCGTGACCTATAGTTCGAGTTCGGCTTTCTAGTCGTCCGGGGTTACGGAGCGGTCAGGGATTTTTATTTTTGAAGCACATTTGGCGAAAGTGTGACCTATAGCTCACGATTTTCAGCTTTCTAGTCATTCGGGGTTAGCAGGCGTCCGAAATTTTTATTTTGAACACATTTGGTAGCGTGACCTATAGCTCACGATTTTCACTTTCCTAGTCGTTCGAGGTTCACAAGGTGCATCGGGTATTTTAATTTTCGAACACATTTGGTAGAAAGATTGACCTATAGCTCACGATTTTAAGTTTTCTAGTCGTTCCAAGGTTCTGGGAGCGATGCGAGATTTTATTTTTGAGTACATTTGGTAGGCGTGACCTATAGCTCACGATTTTGATTTTCTAGTCATTACGGGTTAGCAGGCTGTCCGAGAATTTTTATTTTTGAACATATTTGGCGGCGTGACCTATAACTTACGATTTTCGACTTTCCTAGTCGTTCGCTAGTTTTTACCCCTTCCCAAATTTTTAAAAATTTTTTTAAAAATTACCCAAAGGGTTTTTTTCAATTTTTCGGCCCCTCTTTTTTTTCCCGGCCCCTTTTTTAAAACCTTTTTTTTTTAACCATTTTAAAAATTTCAGTTTTTAATTTTTGAAGGTTTTTTAAAATTTTTTTTGGAATGCCGGTTTTTTTCTAGTTTATTACCGGGTTCCAAAATTTTTTTTTTTCCAAATTTAAAATTTTCCGATTTTTAATTTTTCAAATTTTTTTAAATTTGCCCGGTAATTTTTAATTTTCATTTTCCCAAAATTTAAAACGATTTTATTTTTAAATTCCCAAATTTGCAATTTCCGGTTTTTCCCGGAAAGCTTTTTAAACGGTTAAATTTTACGTAAATTTTATTTTCCGGGTTTTAAACAAATTTTTTTTAACCCGAATTTTTCCTTTTAATTTTTTTTTTTTCAGTTTTAAATTTTCCAAAGCCCTTTTAAAATTTTACGCTTTTTTCCAGGAAAATTTTTTATTTTTTTCCCCCAAAGCCCATTTTTTAAGTTTGGGGCCCCAAAATTTTATTTTTCATTTGGGTTACCAAAAACCCCAAAAATTTTTTTTTTTTTTTTTTTGGGCCTTTTTAATTTTCCCCTTTTGGGAAATTGGGCCCTTTAAAAATTTTTTTTTTCCCATTTCCCAAGCGAAAATTTTAATTTTTTTTTGAAATTTATTTTTTCTTTTTTTGGGCTTGTTTACCCCGGAAATTTTTATTTAAACCCTTCTGAACCTTTTTTTTTCCCAATTTCCGAGACTGGGAATTTTTTTCGGTTTTTGGGAAATTTAAGCCAATTTTTTTTTCAGCTTTGGGGGGAAACCCGGGTTTTATTTTTTAAATTTTAAACGGGGAACATTTTTTTTCAGTTTTTGGGCCCCGCCCAAATTTTATTTTGGTTTGGCAAGGTTATAAAAAATTTTCTATGTCCAAAGACAAGGTATTTTTAAATTTTAAAATTTATCGAAAACATTCTCCGTTTTTATTTTTCTTTCCAAGGTTACCTAGTTTAGGATTTTTTTAAATTTCAAAAATTAATTTGATTTTTTTTTTTTGGCCCAAATTTGGTTTTTTTTCAACCCTAAAACCCTCTTTTTTTTAGTCTTTGGTTACCGGAGTGGGTTTTTTTTTGGGATTTACGAAAGCGGACCTATTTCTTTTTCCTTGGGGGAACCGGGTTTTTTTTTTTTATTTTGGGAAATTTAAATTTTATTTTTCTTGGGTTAACAATCCCTTTTTTTTTTTAGTTTTTTTAAATATAACCCAATTTTAAATTCCTTGCTCCGGGTTTTTGGGTTTCCGTGGTTTTAATTTTCGGCAAACCGGAAATTTTTTTTCAAATTTTTGGCCGGGGGGGAAACATTTTTTTTGTTTCCGGGTTAACGAATCCCAAAATTTTTTTTTTTTTTTCCGAAACACCTTTAGTTTTAAATTTTCTTTGTTTTGGACCCCCCTTTTTAATTTTACAATTTTTCAAAGTTGCCCATACTCACTTTTTAAATTTCTGGCCCATTTTCGAGGACATTTTTTTCCTTTAAATTTCCCTGTTAAGCAAATTTTTTTTCCTTTCCGGGACTTGAAATTTAGATTTTATTTTTCATTTTGGGGCCCTTAAGCCAGATTTTATTTTTCAAAGTATTTTTTCGGGAAAAGGACCTTGAATTTTTTTTTCTTCTTTTTGGGAAAAAGTCCGAAATTTTTATTTTTTTTTCATTTTACCCTTTTTTTTTTTTGCCTTTTCAAAACCGGGTACGTTTTCCTTTTTTTTTCCCCCCCAAAAATTTGGTTTTTCCCAGCGGGAAAAATTTTTTTTTTTCCCAACCAAAAGGGCCTTAGCCCGTTTTCGTTTTTAATTCCGACCCCGGTCGAAATTTTATTTTTGGCACATTTTCAAATTCCCAAGCCAGTTTTAAATTTTTTCGCCAATTACCGAGGGGATTTTTTCCAAATTTTTTAAAGGGACCTTAACCAGATTTTTTTTCATTTGGTTACCCACTCAGGATTTTTTATTTTTGGAAATTTTCGAAAAAATTTGTACATTTTTAATTTTTGGCCAATTTTACCAAAAATTTTTTTTCCAAACCCCCCTACTCAGATTTTAAATTTTTCCCTTTCCGGTTACCTAGCAAACGGGATTTTTATTTTAATTTTAAAACGTCTTTAATAATTTTCGCTTTTTGGCCCAAAGGTTCCCCCTTTGGGATTTTTTTTTCCCGTCAAGCCAAAATTTATTTTTATTTCTTTCGGGCCCGGGTTCCCGATTTTTTTTTAGTTTTGGACCCGGGCTTTTTTTTTTCGCCCCATTTGAAATGGTTTTAAGCCCAGATTTTTTTCCCGGCTTTGCCAAATGTTTTTTTCCTTTTTAAACCCCAAGTTTTTCCGACAATTTTTTAGGCTATTTACGATTTAAATATTTTTTAGGAAGGACCGGTGGGATTTTATTTTGCTTTAATTACCCGAATTTTTATTTTTCGGAGCATATTTGGCCGAAAGCGTGACCTATAGCTCACGATTTTGAGCTTTCCTAGTCGTTCCAGGGTTACCGGGCCTGTCCGGGTATTTTTAATTTTCGGAGCACATTTGGCCGAAAGATTGACCTATAGCTCACGATTTTCAAGTTTTCTAGTCGTTCCAAGGTTACCGGAGCAGTACGGGGATTTTTATTTTTCGAAGCACATTTGGCCGAAAGCGTGACCTGTAGCTCATGATTTTCAGCTTTTCTAGTCATTCCGGGGTTACTGGTCCTGTCTAGGAATTTTTATTTTTCAAAGCACATTTGGCCGAAAGATTGACCTATAGCTCACAGTTTTGAACTTTTCTAGTCGTTCAATGGTTACCTGAGCGCTGGGAATTTTGTTTCTCGGGCAGATTTGGCGAAAGCATGACCTACAAACTCACGATTTCAAATTTTCTACTCGTGTTGGGTTACCGGAGCAACCGGATTTTTATTTTGAATATTTTGCCGAAAGCGTGACATATAGCTCACGATTTTCAGCTTTTCTAGTCATTCCGGGGTTACCGGATCTGTCCAGGAATTTTTATTTTTCAGAGCACATTTGGCCGAAAGATTGACCTATAGCTCGTGATTTTCAACTTTTGTAGTCGTTCCAAGCTACCGGAGTCAGACGGTATTTTTATATTGTGAACAGATTTATTTAAAACGTGACCTTTAGCTCACGATTTTCAGTTTTTCTTGTCGTTTTAAAGTTACCGGGCTAGTTTGAGGATTTTTAATTTTCAGAGCATATTTGGCCGAAAGACTGATTTATAGCTCGCGATTTTCAGCTTTTCTAGTCATTCTAGGGTTACCGGCGCAGTCCTGGTATTTTTATATTTTGCATCACATTTGGCCGAAAGGGTGAACCATAGCTCAAGATGTTCAGCTTTTCGAGTCGTTCAATGGTTACCGGAGCAGTCAGGGGAATTTTGTTTCTCGGAGCAGATTTGGCCGAAAGCGTGACCTATAGTTCAGGATTTCAGCTTTCTAGTCGTCCTGGGGTTACCGGAGCATCCGGGATTTTATTTTCACACATTTGGTTTAAAGCGTGACCTATAGCTCACGATTTTCAGCTTTCTAGTCATTCCGGGGTTAACGGAACTGTCCAGGAATATTTATTTTTCGGTGCACATTTGGCCGAAAGCGTGACCTATAGCTCACGATTTTCAGCTTTCCTAGTCGTTCCAGGGTTACCGGGTCTGTCCGGGTATTTTTAATTTTCGGAGCACATTTGGCCGAAAGATTGACCTATAGCTCACGATTTTCAAGTTTTCTAGTCGTTCCAAGGTTACCGGAGCAGTACGAGGATTTTTATTTTTCGAAGTACATTTGGCCGAAAGCGTGACCTATAGCTCACGATTTTCAGCTTTTCTAGTCATTCCGGTTAACGGAATCGTCTGTGAATTTTTATTTTTCTGAGCATATTTATCGAAAAGCGTGACCTATAGCTCACGATTTTCAGCTTTCCTAGTCGTTCCAGGGTTACCGGGCCAGTCCGGGTACTTTTAATTTTCGGAGCACATTTGGCCGAAAGATTGACCTATAGCTCACGATTTTTAATTTTTCTAGTCATTCCAAGGTTACTGGAGCAGTACGGGGATTTTTATTTTTCGAAGCACATTTGGCCGAAAGACTGATCTATAGCTCATGATTTTCAGCTTATCTAGTCATTCTAGGGTTACCGGTGCGGTCCTGGTATTTTTATATTTTGCATCACATTTGGCCGAAAGGGTGAACCATAGCTCAAGATTTTCATTTTTTCTAGTCGCTCACCGTTACCGGGAGCGCTGTGGGAATTTTGTTTCTCGGAGCAGATTTGGCCGAAAGCGTGACCTATTGCTCAGGATTTCAGCTTTCTAGTCGTCCCGGGGTTACCGGAGCAGTCCGGGGTTTTTTATTTTTCGAAGCATATTTGGCCGAAAGCGTGACCTATAGCTCACGATTTTCAGCTTTCTAGTCATTCCGGGGTTAACGGAACTGTCCAGGAATTTTTATTTTTCGGAGCATATTTGGCCGAAAGCGTGACCTATAGCTCACGATTTTGAGCTTTCCTAGTCGTTCCAGGGTTACCGGGCCTGTCCGGGTATTTTTAATTTTCGGAGCACATTTGGCCGAAAGACTGACCTATAGCTCAAGATTTTCAAGTTTTCTAGTCGTTCCAAGGTTACCGGAGCAGTACGGGGATTTTTATTTTTCGGAGCACATTTGGCCAAAAGCGTGACCTATAGCTCACGATTTTGAGCTTTCCTAGTCGTTCTAGTGTTACCGGGCCTGTCCGGGTATTTTTAATTTTCGGAGCACATTTGGCCGAAAGATTGACCTATAGCTCACGATTTTCAACTTTTCTAGTCGTTCCAAGGTTACCGGAGCAGTACGGGAATTTTTATTTTTCGAAGCACATTTGGCCGAAAGCGTGACCTATAGCTCACGATTTTCAGCTTTTCTAGTCATTCTGGGGTTACTGGTCCCGTCTAGGAATTTTTATTTTTTAGAGCACATTTGGCCGAAAGATTGACCTATAGCTCACGGTTTTGAACTTTTCTAGTCGTTCAATGGTTACCGGAGCAGTCAGGGGAATTTTGTTTCTCGGAGCAGATTTGGCCGAAAGCATGACCTACAGCTCACGATTTCAGCTTTCTACTCGTCCCAGGTTTACCGGAGTAGTCCGGGGATTTTTATTTTTCGAAGCACATTTTGCCGAAAGCGTGACATATAGCTCACGATTTTCAGCTTTTCTAGTCATTCCGGTGTTACCGGACCTGTCCAGGAATTTTTATTTTTCAGAGCACCTTTGGCCGAAAGGTTGACCTATAACTGACGATTTTAAACTTTTCTAGTCGATCCAATGTTATCGGAGCTGTACGCGTATTTTTATATTGTGAAATAGATTTGGTCGAAAACGTGACCTTTAGCTCACGATTTTCAGTTTTTCTTGTCGTTTTAAGGTTACCGGGCTAGTTTGAGGATTTTTAATTTTCAGAGCATATTTGGCCGAAAGACTGATCTATAGCTCGCGATTTTCAGCTTTTCTAGTCATTCTAGGGTTACCTACATTCTCGGTATTTTTATATTTTGCATCACATTTGGCCGAAAGGGTGAACCATAGCTCAAGATGTTCAGCTTTTCGAGTCGTTCAATGGTTACCAGAGCAGTCAGGGGAATTTTGTTTCTCGGAGCAGATTTGGCCGAAAGCGTGACCTATAGTTCAGGATTTCAGCTTTCTAGTCGTCCCGGGGTTACCGGAGCAGTCCGGGGATTTTTATTTTTCGAAGCACATTTGGCCGAAAGTGTGACCTATAGCTCACGATTTTCAGCTTTCTAGTCATTCCGGGGTTAACGGAACTGTCCAGGAATTTTTATTTTTCGGAGCACATTTGGCCGAAAGCGTGACCTATAGCTCACGATTTTCAGCTTTCCTAGTCGCTCGAGGTTACCGGTCTCGTCCGGGTATTTTTAATTTTCGGAGCACATTTGGCCGAAAGATTGACCTATAGCTCACGATTTTTAAGTTTTCTAGTCGTTCCAAGGTTACCGGAGCAGTACGGGGATTTTTATTTTTCGAAGTACATTTGGCCGAAAGCGTGACCTATAGCTCACGATTTTCAGCTTTTCTAGTCATTCCGGGGTTAACGGAACTGTCCAGGAATTTTTATTTTTCGGAGCATATTTGGCCGAAAGCGTGACCTATAGCTTACGATTTTCAGCTTTCCTAGTCGTTCCAGGGTTACCGGGCCAGTCCGGGTATTTTTAATTTTCGGAGCACATTTGGCCGAAAGATTGACCTATAGCTCACGATTTTTAATTTTTCTGGTCATTCCAAGGTTACTGGAGCAGTACGGGGATTTTTATTTTTCGAAGCACATTTGGCCGAAAGCGTGACTTATAGCTCACGATTTTCAGCTTTTCTAGTCATTCCGGTTACCGAACTCGCTCAGAATTTTTATTTTCAGAGCACGCTTATCGAAAGAATGACCTATAGCTCACGATTTTCATCTTTTCTAGTCGTTCAATGGTTACCGGAGCAGTCATGGGAATTTTGTTTCTCGGAGTAGATTTGGCCGAAAGCGTGGCCTATAGCTCACGATTTCAGCTTTCTACCCGTCCCGGGGTTACTGGAGCAGTCCGGTGATTTTTATATTTCGAAGCACATTTGGCCGAAAGCGTGGCCTATAGCTCACGATTTCAGCTTTCTACCCGTCCTGTTACCGAGCAACGGGATTTTATATTTCGGTTATTTTTATCGAAGCGTGACCTATAGCTCACGATTTTCAGCTTTTCTAGTCATTCCGGGGTTACCGGACCTGTTCAGGAATTTTTATTTTTTCAGAGCACATTTGGCCGAAAGATTGACCTATAGCTCGTGATTTTCAACTTTTCTAGTCGTTCCAAGCTTACCGGAGCAGTACGGGTATTTTTATACTGTGGAACAGATTTGGCCAAAAACGTGACCTTTAGCTCACGATTTTCAGTTTTTCTAGTCATTCTAGGGTTACCGGTGCGGTCCTGGTATTTTTATATTTTGCATCACATTTGGCCGAAAGGGTGAACCTTAGCTCAAGATTTTCATTTTTTCTAGTCGTTCAATGGTTACCGGAGCAGTCAGGGGAATTTTGTTTCTCGGAGCAGATTTGGCCGAAAGCGTGACCTATTGCTCAGATTTCAAGATTTTCTAGTCGTCCGGGTTACCTGAGCAACCGGGTTTTATTTTTCGAAGCACATTTATCGAAAGGCGTGACCTATAGCTCACGATTTTCAGCTTTCTAGTCATTCCGGGGTTAACAGAACTGTCCAGGAATTTTTATTTTTCGGAGCATATTTGGCCGAAAGCGTGACCTAGCTCACGATTTTGAGCTTTCCTAGTCGTTCCAGGGTTACCGGGCCTGTCCGGGTATTTTTAATTTTCGGAGCACATTTGGCCGAAAGATTGACCTATAGCTCACGATTTTCAAGTTTTCTAGTCGTTCCAACGTTACCGGAGCAGTACGGGGATTTTTATTTTTCGAAGCACATTTGGCCGAAAGCGTGACCTGTAGCTCATGATTTTCAGCTTTTCTAGTCATTCCGGGGTTACTGGTCCTGTCTAGGAATTTTTATTTTTCAAAGCACATTTGGCCGAAAGATTGACCTATAGCTCACGCTTTGAACTTTTCTAGTCATTCAATGGTTACCTGAGCAGCGATCGAAATTTTGTTTCTCGTAGCAGACTTGGCGAAAGCATGACCCATGACTCATGATTTCACTTTCACTGCGTCCGGGTTACTGGGCAACCAGGATTTTATTTTTCGAAGCACATTTTGCCGAAAGCGTGACATATAGCTCACGATTTTCAGCTTTTCTAGTCATTCCGGGGTTACCGGATCTGTCCAGGAATTTTTATTTTTCAGAGCACATTTGGCCAAAAGGTTGACCTATAACTCACGATTTTCAACTTTTTTAGTCGATCCAATGTTACCGCAGCTGTACGGGTATTTTTATATTGTGAAACAGATTTGGCCGAAAACGTGACCTTTAGCTCACGATTTTCAGTTTTTCTTGTCGTTTTAATGTTACCGGGCTAGTTAGAGGATTTTTATTTTTCAGAGCACATTTGGCCGAAAGACTGATCTATACCTCGCTATTTTAAACTTTTCTAGTCATTATAGGGTTACCGGCGCAGTCCTGGTATTTTTATATTTTGCATCACATTTGGCCGAAAGGGTGAACCATAGCTCAAGATGTTCAGCTTTTCGAGTCGTTCAATGGTTACCGGAGCAGTCAGGGGAATTTTGTTTCTCAGAGCAGATTTGGCCGAAAGCGTGACCTATAGCTCAGGATTTCAGCTTTCTAGTTGTCCCGGGGTTACCGAAACAGTCCGGGGATTTTTATTTTTCGAAGCACATTTGGCCGAAAGCGTGACATATAGCTCACGATTTTCAGCTTTTCTAGTCATTCCGGGGTTACCGGAACTGTTCAGGAATTTTTATTTTTCAGAGCACATTTGGCCGAAAGAATGACCTATAGCTCACGATTTTCATCTTTTCTAGTCGTTCAATGGTTACCGGAGCAGTCATGGGAATTTTGTTTCTCGGAGTAGATTTGGCCGAAAGCGTGGCCTATAGCTCACGATTTCAGCTTTCTACCCGTCCCGGGGTTACTGGAGCAGTCCGGGGATTTTTATATTTCGAAGCACATTTGGCCGAAACCGTGGCCTATAGCTCACGATTTAAGCTTTCTACCCGTCCCGGGGTTACTGGAGCAGTCCGGGGATTTTTATATTTCGAAGCACATTTGGCCGAAAGCGTGACCTATAGCTCACGATTTTCAGCTTTTCTAGTCATTCCGGTTATCGGACTGTTCAGAATTTTATTTTTTTCGTAGCACATTTGGCCGAAAGATTGACCTATAGCTCGTGATTTTCAACTTTTCTAGTCGTTCCAAGCTTACCGGAGCAGTACGGGTATTTTTATACTGTGGAACAGATTTGGCCAAAAACGTGACCTTTAGCTCACGATTTTCAGTTTTTCTAGTCATTCTAGGGTTACCGGTGCGGTCCTGGTATTTTTATATTTTGCATCACATTTGGCCGAAAGGGTGAACCATCGCTCAAGATTTTCATTTTTTCTAGTCGTTCAATGGTTACCGGAGCAGTCAGGGGAATTTTGTTTCTCGGAGCAGATTTGGCCGAAAGCGTGACCTATTGCTCAGGATTTCAGCTTTCTAGTCGTCCCGGGGTTACCGGAGCAGTCCGGGGTTTTTTATTTTCGGCACATTTATCGGCGTGACCTATAGCTCACGATTTTCAATTTTCTAGTCATTCCGGGTTAACGAATCTGACAGAATTTTATTTTTCGGAGCATATTTGGCCGAAAGCGTGACCTATAGCTCACGATTTTGAGCTTTCCTAGTCGTTCCAGGGTTACCGGGCCTGTCCGGGTATTTTTAATTTTCGGAGCACATTTGGCCGAAAGATTGACCTATAGCTCACGATTTTCAAGTTTTCTAGTCGTTCCAAGGTTACCGAGCAAGACGGGATTTTATTTTTCGAAGCACATTTGGCCGAAAGCGTGACCTGTAGCTCATGATTTTCAGCTTTTCTAGTCATTCCGGGGTTACTGGTCCTGTCTAGGAATTTTTATTTTTCAAAGCACATTTGGCCGAAAGATTGACCTATAGCTCACAGTTTTGAACTTTTCTAGTCATTCAATGGTTACCGGAGCAGTCAGGGGAATTTTGTTTCTCAGAGCAGACTTGGCCGAAAGCATGACCTACAGCTCACGATTTCAGCTTTCTACTCGTGCCGGGGTTACCGGAGCAGTCCGGGGATTTTTATTTTTCGAAGCACATTTTGCCGAAAGCGTGACATATAGCTCACGATTTTCAGCTTTTCTAGTCATTCCGGGGTTACCGGATCTGTCCAGGAATTTTTATTTTTCAGAGCACATTTGGCCAAAAGGTTGACCTATAACTCACAATTTTCAACTTTTTTAGTCGATCCAATGTTACCGCAGCTGTACGGGTATTTTTATATTGTGAAACAGATTTGGCCGAAAACGTGACCTTTAGCTCACGATTTTCAGTTTTTCTTGTCGTTTTAATGTTACCGGGCTAGTTAGAGGATTTTTATTTTTCAGAGCACATCTGGCCGAAAGACTGATCTATACCTCGCTATTTTCAACTTTTCTAGTCATTCTAGGGTTACCGGCGCAGTCCTGGTATTTTTATATTTTGCATCACATTTGGCCGAAAGGGTGAACCATAGCTCAAGATGTTCAGCTTTTCGAGTCGTTCAATGGTTACCGAGCGCCTGGGAATTTTGTTTCTGAGCGATTTGGCGAAGCGTGACCTATAGCTCGTGATTTCAGCTTTCATTGTCCCGGGGTTACCGGAGCAGTCCGGGGATTTTTATTTTTCGAAGCACATTTGGCCGAAAGCGTGACATATAGCTCACGATTTTCAGCTTTTCTAGTCATTCCGGGGTTACCGGACCTGTTCAGGAATTTTTATTTTTCAGAGCACATTTGGCCGAAAGAATGACCTATAGCTCACGATTTTCATCTTTTCTAGTCGTTCAATGGTTACCGGAGCAATCATGGGAATTTTGTTTCTGAGTAGATTTACGAAAGCGTGGCCTATAGCTCACGATTTCAGCTTTTCTACCGTCCGGGTTTCCGGGGCGGTCAGGGATTTTTATATTTCGAAGCACATTTGTCCGAAAGCGTGGCCTATAGCTCACGATTTCAGCTTTCTACCCGTCCCGGGGTTACTGGAGCAGTCCGGGGATTTTTATATTTCGAAGCACATTTGGTCGAAAGCGTGACCTATAGCTCACGATTTTCAGCTTTTCTAGTCATTCCGGTTTCTTGGACCTGTTCAGAATTTTTATTTTTCGAGCACATTTGGCGAAAGATTGACCTATAGCTCGTGATTTTCAACTTTTCTAGTCGCTCCAAGCTTCCGGAGCAATGACGGGTATTTTTATATTGTGGAATAGATTTGGCCAACGTGACCTTTAGCTCACGATTTTCAGTTTTTCTAGTCATTCTAGGGTTACCGGTGCGGTCCTGGTATTTTTATATTTTGCATCACATTTGGCCGAAAGGGTGAACCATAGCTCAAGATTTTCATTTTTTCTAGTCGTTCAATGGTTACCGGAGCAGTCAGGGGAATTTTGTTTCTCGGAGCAGATTTGGCGGCGTGACCTATTGCTCGGATTTCACTTTCTAGTCGTCCGGGGTTACCGAGCAACCGGTTTTTATTTTCGAAAACATTTATCGAAAGCGTGACCTATAGCTCACGATTTTCAGCTTTCTAGTCATTCCGGGTTAACAGAACTGTCCGTGAATTTTATTTTTCTAACATATTTGGCGGCGTGACCTATAGCTCACGATTTTGAGCTTTCCTAGTCGTTCCAGGGTTACCGGCCTGTCCGGGTATTTTTAATTTTCGGAGCACATTTGGCCGAAAGATTGACCTATAGCTCACGATTTTCAAGTTTTCTAGTCGTTCCAAGGTTACCTGAGCGATGACGATTTTTATTTTTCAGCACATTTGGTCGAAAGCGTGACTCAGTAGCTCATGATTTTCGACTTTTCTAGTCATTCCGGTTATTGGTCCTGTCTAGGAATTTTATTTTTCAAAGCACATTTGGCGAAGATTGACCTATAGCTCACAGCTTTGAACTTTTCTAGTCATTCAATGGTTACCTGAGCGAATCGGAATTTTGTTTCTCAGAGCAGACTTGGCCGAAAGCATGACCTACAGCTCACGATTTCAGCTTTCTACTCGTGCCGGGGTTACTGGAGCGGTCCGGGATTTTATTTTTCACACACATTGCCGAAAGCGTGACATATAGCTCACGATTTTCAGCTTTTCTAGTCATTCCGGGGTTACCGGATCTGTCCAGGAATTTTTATTTTTCAGAGCACATTTGGCCAAAAGGTTGACCTATAACTCACGATTTTCAACTTTTTTAGTCGATCCAATGTTACCGCATTGACGGGTATTTTATATTGTGAACAGATTTTGGCAAACGTGACCTTTAGCTCACGATTTTCGCTTTTCTTGTCGCTTTAATGTTACCTGGCTAGTTAGAGTTTTAATTTTCAGAGCACATTTGGTCGAAAGACTGATCTATACCTCGCTATTTTCAACTTTTCTAGTCATTCTAGGGTTACCGGCGCAGTCCTGGTATTTTTATATTTTGCATCACATTTGGCCGAAAGGGTGAACCATAGCTCAAGATGTTCAGCTTTTCGAGTCGTTCAATGGTTACCGGAGCAGTCCGGGGATTTTTATTTTGAGCACATTTATTTAAAGCGTGACCTATAGCTCACGATTTTCAAATTTCTAGTCATTCGGGGTTAACGAACTATCCAGAAATTTTATTTTTGAGCATATTTATCGAAAGCGTGACCTATAGCTCACGATTTTCGGCTTTCCTAGTCGCTCGAGGTTCTGGGCCATCCGGGTATTTTTAATTTTCGGAGCACATTTGGCCGAAAGATTGACCTATAGCTCACGATTTTTAACTTTTCTAGTCGTTCCAAGGTTACTAGAGCAGTACGGGGATTTTTATTTTTCGAAGCACATTTGGCCGAAAGCGTGACTTAGAGCTCACGATTTTCAGCTTTTCTAGTCATTCCGGGGTTACCGGAGCTGTTCAGGAATTTTTATTTTTCAGAGCACATTTGGCCGAAAGATTGACCTATAGCTCACGATTTTCATCTTTTCTAGTCGTTCAATGGTTACTGGAGCAGTCATGGGAATTTTGTTTCTCGGAGCAGATTTGGCCGAAAGCGTGACCTATAGCTCACGATTTCAGCTTTCCTAGTCGTTCTAGTGTTACCGGGCCTGTCCGGGTATTTTTAATTTTCGGAGCACTTTTGGCCGAAAGTTTGACCTATAGCTCACGATTTTCAACTTTTCTAGTCGTTCCAAGGTTACCGGAGCAGTACAGGGATTTTTATTTTTCGAAGCACATTTGGCCGAAAGCGTGACCTATAGCTCACGATTTTCAGCTTTTCTAGACATTCTGGGGTTACTGGTCCCGTCTAGGAATTTTTATTTTTCAAAGCACATTTGGCCGAAAGATTGACCTATAGCTCACGGTTTTGAACTTTTCTAGTCGTTCAATGGTTACCGGAGCAGTCAGGGTAATTTTGTTTCTCGGAGCACATTTGGCCGAAAGCGTGACCTATAGCTCACGATTTTCAGCTTTCCTAGTCGTTCCAGGGTTACCGGGCCTGTCTGGGTATTTTTAATTTTCGGAGCACATTTGGCCAAAAGATTGACCTATAGCTCACGATTTTCAAGTTTTCTAGTCGTTCCAAGGTTACCTGAGCGAGACGGGATTTTATTTTCGAGTACATTTGGCAAAGCGTGACCTATAGCTCACGATTTTCAGCTTTTCTAGTCATTCCGGGTTAACGGAACTGTCCGAATTTTTATTTTTCTGAGTATATTTGGCGAAGCGTGACATATAGCTCACGATTTTCAGCTTTCCTAGTCGTTCCAGGGTTACCGGGCCAGTCCGGGTATTTTTAATTTTCGGAGCACATTTTGCCGAAAGATTGACCTATAGCTCACGATTTTTAACTTTTCTAGTCGTTCCAAGGTTACCGGAGCAGTACGGGGATTTTTATTTTTCGAAGCACATTTGGCCGAAAGCGTGACCTATAGCTCAGGATTTCAGCTTTCTAGTCGTCCCGGGGTTACCGGAGCAGTCCGGGGATTTTTATTTTTCGAAGCACATTTGGCCGAAAGCGTGACCTATAGCTCACGATTTTCAGCTTTTCTAGTCATTCCGGGTTAACGAGGCGTCGAAATTTTATTTTTCTGACATATTTGGCGAAAGCGTGACCTATAGCTCACCGTTTGAGCTTTCCTAGTCGTTCTAGTGTTATCGGCCTGTCCGGTATTTTTAATTTTCGGAGCACTTTTGGCCGAAAGATTGACCTATAGCTCACAATTTTCAACTTTTCTAGTCGTTCCAAGGTTACCGAGCAATGACGGGATTTTATTTTTCACATTTGGCGGCGTGACCTATAGCTCACGATTTTCGGCTTTCCTAGTCGTTCGAGGTTACTGCCGGTCCGGTATTTTTAATTTTCGGAGCACATTTTGCCGAAAGATTGACCTATAGCTCACGATTTTTAACTTTTCTAGTCGTTCCAAGGTTCTTGGGCGATGACGGGATTTTATTTTTGAAGCACATTTGGCGGCGTGACCTATAGCTCGAGATTTCACTTTCTAGTCGTCCTGTGGTTACCGGAGCGGTCCGGGATTTTATTTTCAAGCACATTTTGCCGAAAGCGTGACATATAGCTCACGATTTTCAGCTTTTCTAGTCATTCCGGGGTTACCGGATCTGTCCAGGAATTTTTATTTTTCAGAGCACATTTGGCCAAAAGGTTGACCTATAACTCACGATTTTCAACTTTTTTAGTCGATCCAATGTTACCGCAGCTGTACCGGTATTTTTATACTGTGAAACAGATTTGGCCGAAAACGTGACCTTTAGCTCACGATTTTCAGCTTTCTAGTCATTCCGGGGTTAACGGAACTGTCCAGGAAATTTTATTTTTCGAGTATATTTGGCGGCGTGACCTATAGCTCACGATTTTCAGCTTTCCTAGTCGTTCCAGGGTTACCGGGCCAGTCCGGGTATTTTTAATTTTCGGAGCACATTTTGCCGAAAGATTGACCTATAGCTCACGATTTTTAACTTTTCTAGTCGTTCCAAGGTTCTTGGAGCGAGACGGGATTTTTATTTTGAGCACATTTGGCCGGCGCGTGACCTATAGCTCAGGATTTCAGCTTTCTAGTCGTCCCGGGGTTACCGGAGCAGTCCGGGGATTTTTATTTTTCGAAGCACATTTGGCCGAAAGCGTGACCTATAGCTCACGATTTTCAGCTTTCTAGTCATTCCGGGGTTAACGGAACTGTCCAGGAATTTTTATTTTTCGGAGCATATTTGGCCGAAAGCGTGACCTATAGCTCACCGTTTTGAGCTTTCCTAGTCGTTCTAGTGTTATCGGGCCTGTCCGGGTATTTTTAATTTTCGGAGCACTTTTGGCCGAAAGATTGACCTATAGCTCACAATTTTCAACTTTTCTAGTCGTTCCAAGGTTACCGAGCAGTACGGGGATTTTTATTTTTCGAAGCACATTTGGCCGAAAGCGTGACCTATAGCTCACGATTTTCAGCTTTTCTAGTCATTCTAGGGTTACTGGTCCCGTCTAGAAATTTTTATTTTTCAGAGCACATTTTGCCGAAAGATTGACGTATAGCTCACGGTTTTGAACTTTTCTAGTCGTTCAATGGTTACCGGAGCAGTCAGGGGAATTTTGTTTCTCGGAGCAGATTTGGCCGAAAGCTTGACCTATAGCTCACGATTTCAGCTTTCTACTCGTCTCGGGGTTACCGGAGCAGTCCGGGGATTTTTATTTTTCGAAGCACATTTTGCCGAAAGCGTGACATATAGCTCACGATTTTCAGCTTTTCTAGTCATTCCGGGGTTACCGGACCTGTCCAGGAATTTTTATTTTTCAGAGCACATTTGGCCGAAAGGTTGACCTATAACTGACGATTTTCAACTTTTCTAGTCGATCCAATGTTACCGGAGCTGTACGGGTATTTTTATATTGTGAAACAGATTTGGCGGCGTGACCTTTAGCTCACGATTTTCGCTTTTTCTTGTCGTTTAAGGTTACTTGGGCTGGTTTGAGGATTTTATTTTGAGAGCATATTTGGTCGAAAGAGGCGATCTATAGCTCGCGATTTTCACTTTTTTCTAGTCATTCTAGGTTTCACCGTGTGATCTGGTATTTTTATATTTTGCATCACATTTGGCCGAAAGGGTGAACCATAGCTCAAGATGTTCAGCTTTTCGAGTCATTCAATGGTTACCGGAGCAGTCAGGGGAATTTTGTTTCTCGGAGCAGATTTGGCCGAAAGCGTGACCTATTGCTCAGGATTTCAGCTTTCTAGTCGTCCCGGGGTTACCGGAGCAGTCCGTGTTTTTATTTTGAAGCACATTTATCGGCGTGACCTATAGCTCACGATTTTCAGCTTTCTAGTCATTCCGGGTTAACGGAATGTCCGAATTTTTATTTTTCGGAGCACATTTGGCCGAAAGCGTGACCTATAGCTCACGATTTTCAGCTTTCCTAGTCGTTCCAGGGTTACCGGTCCAGTCCGGGTATTTTAATTTTCGGAGCACATTTGGCCGAAAGATTGACCTATAGCTCACGATTTTCAAGTTTTCTAGTCGTTCCAAGGTTACCGGAGCAGTACGGGGATTTTTATTTTTCGAAGTACATTTGGCCGAAAGCGTGACGTATAGCTCACGATTTTCAGCTTTTCTAGTCATTCCGGGTTAGCAGAACTGTCCGAATTTTATTTTCTGAACATATTTGGCCGAAAGCGACCTTTAGCTTACGATTTTCGACTTTCCTAGTCGTTCCGGGTTACCGGCGGTCCGGTATTTTAATTTTCGGAGCACATTTGGCCGAAAGATTGACCTATAGCTCACGATTTTTAACATTTCTAGTCGTTCCATGGTTACTGGAGCAGTACGGGGATTTTTATTTTTCGAAGCACATTTGGCCGAAAGCGTGACTTATAGCACACGATTTTCAGCTTTCTACTCGTCCCGGGGTTACTTGAGCAGTCCAGAGATTTTTATTTTTCGAAGCATATTTGGCCGAAAGCGTGACCTATAGCTCACGATTTTCAGCTTTCTAGTCATTCCGGGGTTAACGGAACTGTCCAGGAATTTTTATTTTTCGGAGCTCATTTGGCCGAAAGCGTGACCTATAGCTCACGATTTTTAGCTTTCCAAGTCGTTCCAGGGTTACCGGGTCTGTCCGGGTATTTTTAATTTTCGAAGCACATTTGGCCGAAAGATTGACCTATAGCTCACGATTTTCAACTTTTCTAGTCGTTCCATGGTTACCGGAGCAGTACGGGGATTTTTTTTTTTCGAAGCACATTTGGCCGAAAGCGTGACGTATAGCTCACGATTTTCAGCTTTTCTAGTCATTCCGGGGTTACCGGGCCTGTCCTGATATTTTTAATTTTCGGAGCACATTTGGCCGAAAGATTGACCTATAGCTCACGATTTTCCACTTTTCTAGTCGTTCCAAGGTTACCGGAGCAGTACAGGGATTTTTATTTTTCGAAGCACATTTGGCCGGAAGCGTGACCTATAGCTCACGATTTTCAGCTTTTCTAGTCATTCCGGTGTTACCGGACCTGTCGAGGAATTTTTATTTTTTCAGAGCACATTTGGCCGAAAGATTCACCTATAGCTCACGATTTTTAACTTTTCTAGTCGTTCAATGGTTACCGGAGCAGTCAGGGGAATTTTGTTTCTCGGAGCAGATTTGGCCGAAAGCCTGACCTATAGCTCACGATTTCAGCTTTCTACTCGTCCCGGGGTTACCGGAGCAGTCCGAGGATTTTTATTTTTTGAACCACATTTGGCCGAAAGCGTGACCTATAGCTCACGATTTTCAGCTTTTCTAGTCGTTCCAAGGTTACCGAACCTGTCCGGGAATTTTTATTTTTCAGAGCACATTTGGCCGAAAGATTGACCTATAACTCACGATTTTCAACTTTTCTGGTCGTTCCAAGGTTACCGGAGCAGTACGGGTATTTTTATATTGTGAAACAGATTTGGCCGAAAACGTGAGCTTTAGCTCACGATTTTCAGTTTTTCCAGTCGTTCTATGGTTACCGGGCCAGTTTGAGGATTTTTATTTTTCGTAGCACATTTGGCCAAAAGTGTGACTTATAGCTCACGATTTTCAGCTTTCCTAGTCGTTCCGGGGTTACCGGACCTGTCCATGAATTTTTTTTTCAGAGCACATTTGGCCGAAAGCGTGACCTATAGCTCACGATTTTCAACTTTTCTAGTCGTTCCAAGGTTACCGGAGTAGTACGGGGATTTTTATATTGTGAAACAGATTTGGCCGAAAACGTGACCTTTAGATCACGATTTTCAGTTTTTCTAGTCGTTCTAAGGTTACCGGGCCAGATTGAGGATTTTAATTTTTCAGAGCACATATGGCCGAAAGACTGATCTATAGCTCACGATTTTCATATTTTTCTAGTCGTTCAATGGTTACCGGAGCAGTTAGGGGAATTTTGTTTCTCGGAGTACATTTGGGCGATAGATTGACCTATAGCTCACGATTTTCAACTTTTCTAGTCGTTCCAAGGTTACCGGAGCAGTACGGGGATTTTTATTTTTCGAAGCACATTTGGCCGAAAGCGTGACCTATAGCTCACGATTTTCAACTTTTCTAGTCGTTCAATGGTTACCAGAGCAGTCCGGGTATTTTTTAATTTTCGGAGCACGTTTGGCCGAAAGATTGACCTATAGCTCACGATTTTCAACTTTTCTAGTCGTTCCAAGGTTACCGGAGCAGAACGGGTATTTTTATATTGTGAAACAGATTTGGCCGAAAACGTGACCTTTAGCTCACGATTTTTCAGTTTTTCTAGTCGTTCTAAGGTTACCGGGCCAGTTTTAGGATTTTAATTTTTCAGAGCACATATGGCCGAAAGACTAATCTATAGTTCACAATTTTCAGCTTTTCTAGTCATTCTAGGGTTCACCGCGATCTCGGTATTTTTATATCACATTTGGCGAAAGGGTGAACCATAGCTCAAGATTGTCAGCTCTTCAAGTCGTTCAATGGTTACCGGAGCAGTTAGGGGAATTTTGTTTCTCGGAGCAGATTTGGCCGAAAGCGTGACCTATAGCTCAGGATTTCAGCTTTCTAGTCGTCCCGGGGTTACCGGAGCAGTCCGGGGATTTTTATTTTTCGAAGCACATTTGGCGGAAAGTGACCTATAGTCGACGATTTTCAGCTTTCTACTCGTCCGGGTTACCCGAGCGGTCCGGATTTTTATTTTCGGCATATTTGGCGGCGTGACCTATAGCTCACGATTTTCAATTTTCTACTAAATCTCAGGGTTACCCGAGGTCAGAATTTTTATTTTTCGAGCACATTTGGGCGATAGATTGACCTATAGCTCACGATTTTCAAATTTTCTAGTCGTTCCAAGGTTACCGGAGCGATGACGGGATTTTATTTTTGAAGCACATTTATCGCGGCGTGACCCATAGCTCACGATTTTCAGCTTTCTACTCGTCGCGGGGTTACCTGAGGAGTCCAGGAAGTTTTTTTTTCAGAGCACATTTGGCCGAAAGATTGACCTATAGCTCACGATTTTCAACTTTTGTAGTCGTTCCAAGGTTACCGGAGCAGTACGAGGATTTTTATATTTTGAAGCACATTTGGCCGAAAGCGCGACCTATAGCTCACGATTTTCGACTTTTCTAGTCATTCGGTGTTCTGGGACCGTCAAGGAATTTTTATTTTCCAGAGCACATTTGGCCGAAAGATTGACCAATAGCTCACGATTTTCAACTTTTCTAATCGTTCAATGGTTACCGGAGCAGTCAGGGGAATTTTGTTTCTGGGCGATTTGGCCGAAAGCCCCGACCTATAGCTCACGATTTCACTTTCTACTCGTCCTGTGGTTACCGGGCGGTCCGAAGTATTTTATTTTTCGAACCACATTTGGCCGAAAGCGTGACCTATAGCTCACGATTTTCAGCTTTTCTAGTCGTTCCAAGGTTACCGAACTCGTCTGAGAATTTTATTTTTCACAAAGACATTTGGTCGAAAGATTGACCTATAACTCACGATTTTCAACTTTTCTAGTCGTTCCAAGGTTACTGGGAGCGATGACGGGTATTTTTATATTGTGAACAGATTTGGCGGCGTGAGCTTTAGCTCACGATTTTCGCTTTTCGAATCGTTCTATGGTTACCGGGCCAGTTTGAGGATTTTTATTTTTCGGAGCACATTTGGCCGAAAGTGTGACCTATAGCTCACGATTTTCAGCTTTCCTAGTCGTTCCGGGGTTACCGGACCTGTCCAGGAATTTTTATTTTTCAGAGCACATTTGGCCGAAAGCGTGACCTATAGCTCACGATTTTCAACTTTTCTAGTCGTTCCAAGATTACCGGAGTAGTACGGGGATTTTTATATTGTGAAACAGATTTGGCCGAAAACGTGACCTTCAGATCACGATTTTCAGTTTTTCTAGTCGTTCTAAGGTTACCGGGCCAGATTGAGGATTTTAATTTTTCAGAGCACATATGGCCGAAAGACTGATCTATAGCTCACAATTTTCAGCTTTTCTAGTCATTCTAGGGTTACCGGCACAGTCCAGGTATTTTTATATTTTGCATCACATTTGGCCGAAAGGGTGAACCATAGCTCAAGATTTTCAGCTTTTCAAGTCGTTCAATGGTTACCGGAGCAGTTAGGGGAATTATGTTTCTCGGAGCAGATTTGGCCGAAAGATTGACCTATAGCTCACGATTTTCAACTTTTCTAGTCGTTCCAAGGTTACCGGAGCAGTACGGGGATTTTTATCTTTCGAAGCACATTTGGCCGAAAGCGTGACCTATAGCTCACGATTTTCAACTTTTCTAGTCGTTCAATGGTTACCAGAGCAGTCAGGGGAATTTTGTTTCACGGAGCAGATTTGGCCGAAAGCGTGACCTATAGATCACGATTTCAGCTTTCTACTCGTTCCGGTGTTACCGGAGCTTTCCGAGGATTTTTATTTTTCGAAGAACATTTGGCCGAAAGCGTGACCTATAGCTCACGATTTTCAGCTTTTCTAGTCGTTCCAAGGTTACCGGACCTGTCCAGGAATTTTTATTTTTTAGAGCACATTTGGCCGAAAGATTGACCTATAGCTCACGATTTTCAGCTTTTCTAGTCGTTCCAAGGTTACCGGAGCAGTACGGGTATTTTTATATTGTGAAACAGATTTGGCCGAAAACGTGACCTTTAGCTCACGATTTTCAGTTTTTCTAGTCGTTCTAAGGTTACCGGGCCAGCTTGAGGATTTTAATTTTTCAGAGCACATATGTCTGAAAGATTGATCTATAGCTCATAATTTTCAGCTTTTCTAGTCATTCTAGGGTTACCGACGCAGTCCTTGGATTTTTATATTTTGCATCACATTTGGCCGAAAGGGTTAACCATAGCTCAAGATTGTCAACATTTCAAGTCGTTCAATGGTTACCGGAGTAGTCCGGGGAATTTTGTTTCTCGGAGCAGATTTGGCTGAAACCGTGACCTATAGCTCAGATTTCATTTCTAGTCGTCTCCGGGTACCGAGCGATCCGGGATTTTATTTTTCGAAGCACATTTGGCCGAAAGCGTGACCTATAGCTGACGATTTTCAGCTTTCTACTCGTCCCGGGGTTACCTGAGCAGTCCGGGGATTTTTATTTTTCGAAGCATATTTGGCCGAAAGCGTGACCTATAGCTCACGATTTTCAGCTTTCTACTCGTCCTGGGGTTACCTGAGCAGTCCAGGAATTTTTATTTTTCAGAGCACATTTGGGCGATAGATTGACCTATAGCTCACGATTTTCAACTTTTCTAGTCGTTCCAAGGTTACCGAGCGAGACGGGATTTTTATTTTTGAAGCACATTTGCGGCGTGACCCATAGCTCACGATTTTCGACTTTCTAGTCATTCCGGGTTAACGGAATCGTCTGAGATTTTTATTTTTCGAGCATATTTGGCGGCGTGACTTATAGCTCACGATTTTCAGCTTTCCTAGTCGTTCCAGGGTTACCGGGCCTGTCCGGATTTTTTTAATTTTCGGAGCACGTTTGGCCGAAAGATTGACCTATAGCTCACGATTTTCAACTTTTCTAGTCGTTCCAAGGTTCTGGGAGCGATGCGGGTATTTTTATATTGTGAAGCAGATTTATCGCGGCGTGACCTTTAGCTCACGATTTTCGCTTTTCTAGTCGTTCTAAGGTTACCGGGCCAGTTTGAGGATTTTAATTTTTCAGAGCACATATGGCCGAAAGTCTAATCTATAGTTCACAATTTTCAGCTTTTCTAGTCATTCTAGGGTTACCGGCGCAGTCCTGGTATTTTTATATCACATTTGGCCGAAAGGGTGAACCATAGCTCAAGATTGTTAGCTTTTCAAGTCGTTCAATGGTTACCGGAGCAGTTAGGGGAATTTTGTTTCTCGGAGCAGATTTGGCCGAAAGCGTGACCTATAGCTCAGGATTTAAGCTTTCTAGTCGTCCCGGGGTTACCGGAGCAGTCCGGGGATTTTCATTTTTCGAAGCACATTTGGCCGAAAGCGTGACCTATAGCTGACGATTTTCAGCTTTCTACTCGTCCCGAGGTTACCTGAGCAGTCCGGGGATTTTTATTTTTCGAAGCATATTTATCGGCGTGACCTATAGCTCACGATTTTCGACTTTCTACTAGTCTGGGGTTTCGAGATCCGAGAATTCTTATTTTTCAGAGCACATTTGGGCGATAGATTGACCTATAGCTCACGATTTTCAACTTTTCTAGTCGTTCCAAGGTTACCGGAGCAGTACGGGGATTTTTATTTTTTGAAGCACATTTGGCCGAAAGCGTGACCTATAACTCACGATTTTCAGCTTTCTACTCGTCCCGGGGTTACCTGAGGAGTCCAGGAATTTTTATTTTTCAGAGCACATTTGGCCGAAAGATTGACCTATAGCTCACGGTTTTCAACTTTGTAGTCGCTCCAAGGTTACCTGAGCAAAGACGAGGATTTTATTTTTGAGCACATTTAACAAAAGCGTGACCTATAGCTCACGATTTTCAGCTTTTCTAGTCATTCCGGTGTTACCGGACCTGTCAAAGAATTTTTATTTTTCAGAGCACATTTGGCCGAAAGATTGACCAATAGCTCACGATTTTTAACTTTTCTAATCGTTCAATGGTTACCGGAGCAGTCAGGGGAATTTTGTTTCTCGGAGCAGATTTGGCCGAAAGCCTGACCTATAGCTCACGATTTCCGCTTTCTACTCGTCCCGGGGTTACCGGAGCAGTCCGAGGATTTTTATTTTTCGAACCACATTTGGCCGAAAGCGTGACCTATAGCTCACGATTTTCAGCTTTTCTAGTCGTTCCAAGGTTACCGAACCTGTCCAGGAATTTTTATTTTTCAGAGCACATTTGGCCGAAAGATTGACCTATAACTCACGATTTTCAACTTTTCTAGTCGTTCCAAGGTTACCGGAGCAGTACGGGTATTTTTATATTGTGAAATAGATTTGGCCGAAAACGTGAGCTTTAGCTCACGATTTTCAGTTTTTCCAGTCGTTCTATGGTTACCGGGCCAGTTTGAGGATTTTTATTTTTCGGAGCATATTTGGCCGAAAGTGTGACCTATAGCTCACGATTTTCAGCTTTCCTAGTCATTCCGGGGTTACCGGACCTGTCCAGGAATTTTTATTTTCAGAGCACATTTGGCCGAAAGCGTGACCTATAGTTCACGATTTTCAGCTTTTCTAGTCGTTCCAAGGTTACCTGAGCGATGACGGTATTTTATATTGTGAAACATATTTGGCAGCGTGACCTTTAGCTCACGATTTTCGCTTTTCTAGTCGCTCTAAGGTTACCGGGCCAGGTTGAGGATTTTAATTTTTCAGAGCACATATGTCTGAAAGATTGATCTATAGCTCACAATTTTCAGCTTTTCTAGTCATTCTAGGGTTACCGGCGCAGTCCCTGGATTTTTATATTTTGCATCACATTTGGCCGAAAGGGTTAACCATAGCTCAAGATTGTCAACTTTTCAAGTCGTTCAATGGTTACCGGAGTAGTCAGGGGAATTTTGTTTCTCGAAGCAGATTTGGCCGAAACCGTGACCTATAGCTCAGGATTTCAGCTTTCTAGTCATTCCGGGGTTAACGGAACTGTCCAGGATTTTTTATTTTTCGGAGCACATTTGGCCGAAAGCGGGACTTATAGCTCACGATTTTCAGCTTTCCTAGTCGTTCCAGGGTTACCGGGCCTGTCCGGGTATTTTTTTTATTTTCGGAGCACGTTTGGCCGAATGATTGACCTATAGCTCACGATTTTCAACTTTTCTAGTCGTTCCAAGGTTACCGGAGCAGTACGGGTATTTTTATATTGTGAAACAGATTTGGCCGAAAACGTGACCTTTAGCTCACGATTTTCAGTTTTTCTAGTCGTTCTAAGGTTACCGGGCCAATTTGAGGATTTTAATTTTTCAGAGCACATATGGCCGAAAGTCTAATCTATAGTTCACAATTTTCAGCTTTTCTAGTCATTCTAGGGTTACCGGCGCAGTCCTGGTATTTTTATATCACATTTGACCGAAAGGGTGAACCATAGCTCAAGATTGTCAGCTTTTCAAGTCGTTCAATGGTTACCGGAGCAGTTAGGGGAATTTTGTTTCTGGGCGGTTTGGCGAAAAGCGTGACCTATAGCTCAGGATTTAAGCTTTCTAGTCGTCCCGGGGTTACCGGAGCAGTCCGGGGATTTTCATTTTCCGAAGCACATTTGGCCAAGCGTGACCTATAGCTCGACGATTTTCAACTTTTCTACTCGTCCCGGGTTACCCGAGCGGTCAGGGGTTTTATTTTCAAGCACATTTGGGCGATAGATTGACCTATAGCTCACGATTTTCAACTTTTCTAGTCGTTCCAAGGTTACCGGAGCAGTACGGGGATTTTTTATTTTTTGAAGCACATTTGGCCGAAAGCGTGACCTATAGCTCACGATTTTCAGCTTTCTACTCGTCCCGGGGTTACCTGAGGAGTCCAGGAATTTTTATTTTTCAGAGCACATTTGGCCGAAAGATTGACCTATAGCTCACGATTTTCAACTTTTGTAGTCGTTCCAAGGTTACCGGAGCAGTACGAGGATTTTTATTTTGTGAAATGATTTATCGAAAACGTGACCTATAGCTCACGATTTTCAGCTTTTCTAGTCATTCTAAGGTTACCGGGACCTATCAAGGAATTTTAATTTTCAGAGCACATTTGGCCGAAAGACTGATCTATAGCTCACAATTTTCAGCTTTTCTAGTCATTCTAGGGTCACCGGCGTAGTCCTGGGTATTATTATATTTTGCATCACATTTGGCCGAAAGGGTGTACCATAGCTCATGATTTTCAGCTTTTCAAGTCGTTCAATGGTTACCGGAGCAGTTAGGGGAATTTTGTTTCTCGGAGCAGATTTGGCCGAAAGATTGACCTATAGCTCACGATTTTCAGCTTTTTAGTCATTCCGGGGTTACCGGGCCTGTCCGGGTATTTTTAATTATCGGAGCATATTTGGCCGAAGGATTGACCTATAGCTCACGATTTTCAACTTTTCTAGTCGTTTCAAGGTTACCGGAGCATTACGGGGATTTTTATTTTTCGAAGCACATTTGGCCAGAAGCGTGACCAATAGCTCACAATTTTCAGCTTTTCTAGTCATTCCGGGGTTACCGGACCGGTCCAGGAATTATTATTTTTCAGAGCACATTTGGCCGAAAGATTGACCTATAGCTCACGATTTTGAACTTTTCTAGTTGTTCCAAGGTTACCGGAGTAGTACGGGTATTTTTATATTGTGAAACAGAATTGGCCGAAAACGTGACCTTTAGCTCACGATTTTCAGTTTGTCTAGTCGTTCTAACGTTACCGGGCCAGTTTGAGGATTTTTATTTTTCGGAGCACATTTGTCCGAAAGTGTGACCTATAGCTCACGATTTTCAGCTCCAAGTCGTTCTAGGGTTACCGGGCCTATCCGGGTATTTTTAATTTTCGGAGCACAGTTGGCCGAAAGATTGACCTATAGCTCACGATTTTCACCTTTTCTAGTCGTTCCAAGGTTACCGGAGCTGTACGGAGATTTTTATTTTTCGAAGAACATTTGGCCGAAAGAGTGACCTATAGCTCACGATTTTCAGCTTTCTAGTCATTCCGGGGTTACCGGGCATGTCCAGGTATTTTTAATTTTCGGTGCACATTTGGCCGAAAGATTGACCAATAGCTCACGATTTTCAACTTTTTCTAGTCGTTCCAAGGTTACCGAGCGAGATGGGGTTTTTATTTTTCGAAGCACATTTGGCCGGAAGCGTGACCCATAGCTCACGATTTCAGCTTTTCTAGTCATTCCGGGGTTACCGGACCTGTCCGGGATTTTTATTTTTCAGAGCACATTTGTCCCAAAGATTGACCTATAGCTCACGATTTTCAACTTTTCTAGTCGTTCCAAGGTTACCGGCAAGATCTTGGTATTTTATATTGTGAAATAGATTTGGCGGATTGACCTATAGCTCACGATTTTCAACTTTTCTAGTCATTCCAAGGTTACCGGGCTGTCGAGTATTTTATATTTTGAAGCACATTTGGTAGAAAGATTGACCTATAGCTCACGATTTTCAACTTTTCTAGTCGTTCCAAGGTTACCGCGATTTGAGGATTTTAATTTTCGAGCACATATGGCGAAAGTCTAATCTATAGTTCACGATTTTCGGCTTTTCTAGTCATTCTAGGGTTACCGGCGCAGTCCTGGTATTTTTATATCACATTTGGCCGAAAGGGTGAACCATAGCTCAAGATTGTTAGCTTTTCAAGTCGCTCAATGGTTACCGGGCGCTTAGGGGAATTTTGTTTCTGAGCAGATTTGGTAAAGCGTGACCTATAGCTCAGATTTAAGCTTTCTAGTCGTCCCGGGGTTACCGGAGCAGTCCGGGGATTTTCATTTTTCGAAGCACATTTGGCCGAAAGCGTGACCTATAGCTGACGATTTTCAGCTTTCTACTCGTCCCGAGGTTACCTGAGCAGTCCGGGAATTTTTATTTTTCGAAGCATATTTGGCCGAAAGCGTGACCTATAGCTCACGATTTTCACTTTCTACTAAATCACGGGTTTCGAGCGGTCCAGAATTCTTATTTTTCAGAGCACATTTGGGCGATAGATTGACCTATAGCTCACGATTTTCAACTTTTCTAGTCGTTCCAAGGTTACCGGAGCAGTACGGGGATTTTTATTTTTTGAAGCACATTTGGCCGAAAGCGTGACCTATAACTCACGATTTTCAGCTTTCTACTCGTCCCGGGGTTACCTGAGGAGTCCAGGAATTTTTATTTTTCAGAGCACATTTGGCCGAAAGATTGACCTATAGCTCACGGTTTTCAACTTTTGTAGTCGTTCCAAGGTTACCGAGCAAGATCGAGGATTTTATTTTTCAGCATATTTACAAAAGCGTGACCTATAGCTCACGATTTTCGCCTTTTCTAGTCATTCGGTGTTACCGGACTGTCAAAGAATTTTATTTTCGAGCACATTTGGCCGAAAGATTGACCAATAGCTCACGATTTTTAACTTTTCTAATCGCTCAATGGTTACCGGAGCGATCGAGGAATTTTGTTTCTGAGCGGTTTGGCGAAAGCCCCACCTATAGCTCACGATTTCCGCTTTCTACTCGTCCGGGGTTACCGAGCAACCGAGGATTTTATTTTTCGAACCACATTTATCGGCGGCGTGACCTATAGCTCACGATTTTCAGCTTTTCTAGTCGCTCCAAGGTTACCGAACTGTCCCAGAATTTTTATTTTTCAGAGCACATTTGGCCGAAAGATTGACCTATAACTCACGATTTTCAACTTTTCTAGTCGCTCCAAGGTTACCGGAGCAAGACGGTATTTTTATATTGTGAAATAGATTTGGCGGCGTGAGCTTTAGCTCACGATTTTCGCTTTTCCAATGTTCTATGGTTACCGCCGGTTTGAGGATTTTATTTTTGAACATATTTGGCGAAAGTGTGACCTATAGCTCACGATTTTCAGCTTTCCTAGTCATTCGGGTTACTGGACCGTCCAGAATTTTTATTTTTTAGAGCACATTTGGCCGAAAGCGTGACCTATAGTTCACGATTTTCAGCTTTTCTAGTCGTTCCAAGGTTACCGGAGCAGTACGGGTATTTTTATATTGTGAAACATATTTGGCCGAAAACGTGACCTTTAGCTCACGATTTTCAGTTTTTCTAGTCGTTCTAAGGTTACCGGGCCAGTTTGAGGATTTTAATTTTTCAGAGCACATATGTCTGAAAGATTGATCTATAGCTCACAATTTTCAGCTTTTCTAGTCATTCTAGGGTTACCGCAGCCCCGGATTTTATATTTTGCATCACATTTGGCCGAAAGGGTTAACCATAGCTCAAGATTGTCAACTTTTCAAGTCGCTCAATGGTTACCGAGTAGTCGAGGAATTTTGTTTCTCGGCAGACGGTCGAAACCGTGACCTATAGCTCAGGATTTCAGCTTTCTAGTCATTCCGGGGTTAACGGAACTGTCCGTGATTTTTATTTTGAAGCACATTTGGCGAAAGCGGACTTATAGCTCACGATTTTCAGCTTTCCTAGTCGCTCCAGGTTACCGCCCTGTCCGGTATTTTTTTTTTTTCTAACACGCTTGGCGAATGATTGACCTATAGCTCACGATTTTCAACTTTTCTAGTCGCTCCAAGGTTACCGAGCAAGACGGGTATTTTATATTGTGAACAGATTTATCGAAACGTGACCTTTAGCTCACGATTTTCAGTTTTTCTAGTCGTTCTAAGGTTACCGGGCCAATTTGAGGATTTTAATTTTTCAGAGCACATATGGCCGAAAGTCTAATCTATAGTTCACAATTTTCAGCTTTTCTAGTCATTCTAGGGTTACCGCAGTCCTGGTATTTTTATATCACATTTGACCGAAAGGGTGAACCATAGCTCAAGATTGTCGCCTTTTCAAGTCGCTCAATGGTTACCGAGCGCTTAGGGGAATTTTGTTTCTGAGCAGATTTGTTTGAAAGCGTGACCTATAGCTCAGGATTTAAGCTTTCTAGTCGTCCCGGGGTTACCGGAGCAGTCCGGGGATTTTCATTTTTCGAAGCACATTTGGCCGAAAGCGTGACCTATAGCTGACGATTTTCAGCTTTCTACTCGTCCCGGGGTTACCTGAGCAGTCCGGGGTTTTTTATTTTTCGAAGCACATTTGGGCGATAGATTGACCTATAGCTCACGATTTTCAACTTTTCTAGTCGTTCCAAGGTTACCGAGCAAGACGGGATTTTTATTTTTGAAGCACATTTATCGAAAGCGTGACCTATAGCTCACGATTTTCGACTTTCTACTCGTCCCGGGGTTACCTGAGGAGTCCAGGAATTTTTATTTTTCAGAGCACATTTGGCCGAAAGATTGACCTATAGCTCACGATTTTCAACTTTTGTAGTCGTTCCAAGGTTACCGGAGCAGTACGAGGATTTTTATTTTTCGAAGCACATTTGGCCGAAAGCGTGACCTATAGCTCACGATTTTCAGCTTTTCTAGTCATTCCGGTGTTACCGGACCTATCAAGGAATTTTTATTTTTCAGAGCACATTTGGCCGAAAGACTGATCTATAGCTCACAATTTTCAGCTTTTCTAGTCATTCTAGGGTCACCGGCGTAGTCCGGGTATTATTATATTTTGCATCACATTTGGCCGAAGGGTGTACCATAGCTCATGATTTTCACTTTTCAAGTCGCTCAATGGTTACCGAGCGCTTAGGGAATTTTGTTTCTGAGCGGATTTGGTAGAAAGATTGACCTATAGCTCACGATTTTCAGCTTTTAGTCATTCCGGTTACCGGCCTGTCCGGTATTTTAATTATCTACATATTTGGTCAAGGATTGACCTATAGCTCACGATTTTCAACTTTTCTAGTCGTTTCAAGGTTACCGGAGCATTACGGGGATTTTTATTTTTCGAAGCACATTTGGCCAGAAGCGTGACCAATAGCTCACAATTTTCAGCTTTTCTAGTCATTCCGGGGTTACCGGACCGGTCCAGGAATTATTATTTTCGGAGCACATTTGGCCGAAAGATTGACCTATAGCTCACGATTTTGAACTTTTCTAGTTGTTCCAAGGTTACCGGAGTAGTACGGGTATTTTTATATTGTGAAACAGAATTGGCCGAAAACGTGACCTTTAGCTCACGATTTTCAGTTTGTCTAGTCGTTCTAACGTTACCGGGCCGCTTTGAGGATTTTATTTTTTAAGCACATTTGTCCGAAGTGTGACCTATAGCTCACGATTTTCACCCAAGTCGTTCTAGGGTTACCGGCCTATCCGGTATTTTTAATTTTCTAACACGCTGGTCGAAAGATTGACCTATAGCTCACGATTTTCACCTTTTCTAGTCGCTCCAAGGTTACCGAGTCAGACGGAGATTTTATTTTCAAGAACATTTAACGAAAGAGTGACCTATAGCTCACGATTTTCAACTTTCTAGTCATTCGGGTTTCTACCGGCATGTCCAGTATTTTTAATTTTCGCACATTTGGCGAAAGATTGACCAATAGCTCACGATTTTCAACTTTTTCTAGTCGTTCCAAGGTTACCGGAGCAATATGGGGTTTTTATTTTTCGAAGCACATTTGGCCGGAAGCGTGACCTACAGCTCACGATTTCAGCTTTTCTAGTCATTCCGGGGTTACCGGACCTGTCCAGAAAGTTTTATTTTTCAGAGCACATTTGTCCCAAAGATTGACCTATAGCTCACGATTTTCAACTTTTCTAGTCGTTCCAAGGTTACCGGAGCAGTACTGGTATTTTTATATTGTGAAATAGATTTGGCCGAAAGCGTGACCTATAGCTCACGATTTTCAGCTTTTCTAGTCATTCCGTGGTTACCGGGCCTGTCCGAGTATTTTTAATTTTCGGAGCACATTTGGCCGAAAGATTGACCTATAGCTCACGATTTTCAACTTTTCTAGTCGTTCCAAGGTTACCGAAGCAGTACGGGGATTTTTATTTTTCGAAGCACATTTGGCCGAAAGCGTGACCTATAGCTGACGATTATCAGCTTTTCTAGTCATTCTAGGGTTACCGGCGCAGTCCTGGTATTTTTATATCACATTTGGCCGAAAGGGTGAACCATAGCTCAAGATTGTTAGCTTTTCAAGTCGCTCAATGGTTACCGAGCGCTTAGGGGAATTTTGTTTCTGAGCAGATTTGGCCGAAAGCGTGACCTATAGCTCGTGATTTAAGCTTTCTAGTCGTCCGGGTTACCGAGCAACCGGGATTTTCATTTTTTGAAGCACATTTGGCCGAAAGCGTGACCTATAGCTGACGATTTTCAGCTTTCTACTCGTCCCGAGGTTACCTGAGCAGTCCGGGGATTTTTATTTTTCGAAGCATATTTGGCCGAAAGCGTGACCTATAGCTCACGATTTTCAGCTTTCTACTCGTCCTGGGGTTACCTGAGCAGTCCAGGAATTCTTATTTTTCAGAGCACATTTGGGCGATAGATTGACCTATAGCTCACGATTTTCAACTTTTCTAGTCGTTCCAAGGTTACCGGAGCAGTACGGGGATTTTTATTTTTTGAAGCACATTTGGCCGAAAGCGTGACCTATAACTCACGATTTTCAGCTTTCTACTCGTCCGGGGTTACCTGAGGAGTCCAGGAATTTTTATTTTTCAGAGCACATTTGGCCGAAAGATTGACCTATAGCTCACGGTTTTCAACTTTTGTAGTCGTTCCAAGGTTACCGGAGCAGTACGAGGATTTTTATTTGTCGAAGCACATTTGGCCAAAAGCGTGACCTATAGCTCACGATTTTCAGCTTTTCTAGTCATTCCGGTGTTACCGGACCTGTCAAAGAATTTTTATTTTTCAGAGCACATTTGGCCGAAAGATTGACCAATAGCTCACGATTTTTAACTTTTCTAATCGTTCAATGGTTACCGAGCAGCAGGGAATTTTGTTTCTGAGCAGATTTGGCCGAAAGCCCCGACCTATAGCTCACGATTTCGCTTTCTACTCGTCCCGGTTACCGGGAGCAACCGAGGATTTTATTTTTCGAATCACATTTATCGAAAGCGTGACCTATAGCTCACGATTTTCAGCTTTTCTAGTCGTTCCAAGGTTACCGAACCTGTCCAGGAATTTTTATTTTTCAGAGCACATTTGGCCGAAAGATTGACCTATAACTCACGATTTTCAACTTTTCTAGTCGTTCCAAGGTTACCGAGCAAGACGGTATTTTTATATTGTGAATAGATTTGTTAAAACGTGAGCTTTAGCTCACGATTTTCGCTTTTCCACTGTTCTATGGTTACCGCCGCTTTGAGGATTTTATTTTTCTATATATTTACGAAAGTGTGACCTATAGCTCACGATTTTCATTTTCCTAGTCATTCGGGTTACCGGACCTGTCCAGAATTTTTATTTTTAGAGCACATTTAATAAAGCGTGACCTATAGTTCACGATTTTCGACTTTTCTAGTCGTTCCAAGGTTACCGGAGCAGTACGGGTATTTTTATATTGTGAAACATATTTATCGAAAACGTGACCTTTAGCTCACGATTTTCAGTTTTTCTAGTCGTTCTAAGGTTACCGGGCCAGTTTGAGGATTTTAATTTTTCAGAGCACATATGTCTGAAAGATTGATCTATAGCTCACAATTTTTAGCTTTTCTAGTCATTCTAGGGTTACCGGCGCAGTCCCTGGATTTTTATATTTTGCATCACATTTGGCCGAAAGGGTTAACCATAGCTCAAGATTGTCAACTTTTCAAGTCGTTCAATGGTTACCGGAGTAGTCAGGGGAATTTTGTTTCTCGAAGCAGATTTGGCCGAAACCGTGACCTATAGCTCAGGATTTCAGCTTTCTAGTCATTCCGGGGTTAATGGAACTGTCCAGGATTTTTTATTTTTCGGAGCACATTTGGCCGAAAGCGGGACTTATAGCTCACGATTTTCAGCTTTCCTAGTCGTTCCAGGGTTACCGGGCCTGTCCGGGTATTTTTTTTATTTTCGGAGCACGTTTGGCCGAATGATTGACCTATAGCTCACGATTTTCAACTTTTCTAGTCGTTCCAAGGTTACCGGAGCAGTACGGGTTTTTTATATTGTGAACAGATTTAATAAAACGTGACCTTTAGCTCACGATTTTCGCTTTTCTAGTCGCTCTAAGGTTACCGCCAATTTGAGGATTTTAATTTTTCAGAGCACATATGGCCGAAAGTCTAATCTATAGTTCACAATTTTCAGCTTTTCTAGTCATTCTAGGGTTACCGGCGCAGTCCTGGTATTTTTATATCACATTTGACCGAAAGGGTGAACCATAGCTCAAGATTGTCGCCTTTTCAAGTCGCTCAATGGTTACCGAGCGCGAGGGGAATTTTGTTTCTGAGCAGATTTGGCCGAAAGCGTGACCTATAGCTCGTGATTTAAGCTTTCTAGTCGTCCGGGTTACCGAGCGATCCGGGATTTTCATTTTCAAGCACATTTGGCCGAAGCGTGACCTATAACTGACGATTTTCAGCTTTCTACTCGTCCCGGGGTTACCTGAGCAGTCCGGGGTTTTTTATTTTTCGAAGCACATTTGGGCGATAGATTGACCTATAGCTCACGATTTTCAACTTTTCTAGTCGTTCCAAGGTTACCGGAGCAAGACGGGATTTTTATTTTTGAAGCACATTTATCGCGGCGTGACCTATAGCTCACGATTTTCACTTTTCTACTCGTCCCGGTTACCCGAGGAGTCCAGAATTTTTATTTTCGAGCACATTTGGCCGAAGATTGACCTATAGCTCACGATTTTCAACTTTTGTAGTCGCTCCAAGGTTACCGAGCAAGACGAGGATTTTATTTTTCGAACATTTATCGAAAGCGTGACCTATAGCTCACGATTTTCAGCTTTTCTAGTCATTCCGGTGTTACCGGACCTATCAAGGAATTTTTATTTTTCAGAGCACATTTGGCCGAAAGACTGATCTATAGCTCACAATTTTCAGCTTTTCTAGTCATTCTAGGGTCACCCGCGTAGTCCGGGTATTATTATATTTTGCATCACATTTGGTAGAAAGGGTGTACCATAGCTCATGATTTTCACTTTTCAAGTCGCTCAATGGTTACCGAGCAGCTTAGGGGAATTTTGTTTCTGAGCGATTTGGAAAGATTGACCTATAGCTCACGATTTTCAGCTTTTAGTCATTCCGGTTACCGGCCTGTCCGGTATTTTTAATTATCGAGACATATTTGGTCAAGGATTGACCTATAGCTCACGATTTTCAACTTTTCTAGTCGCTTCAAGGTTACCTGAGCATTACGGGATTTTATTTTTCGAAGCACATTTGGCCAGAAGCGTGACCAATAGCTCACAATTTTCAGCTTTTCTAGTCATTCCGGGGTTACCGGACCGGTCCAGGAATTATTATTTTTCAGAGCACATTTGGCCGAAAGATTGACCTATAGCTCACGATTTTGAACTTTTCTAGTTGTTCCAAGGTTACCGGAGTAGTACGGGTATTTTTATATTGTGAAACAGAATTGGCCGAAAACGTGACCTTTAGCTCACGATTTTCAGTTTGTCTAGTCGTTCTAACGTTACCGGCCGGTTGAGGATTTTATTTTTCGAGCACATTTGTCCGAAAGTGTGACCTATAGCTCACGATTTTCAGCTCAAGTCGTTCTAGGGTTACCGGCCTATCCGGTATTTTTAATTTTGAACACACGCTTGGTCGAAAGATTGACCTATAGCTCACGATTTTCACCTTTTCTAGTCGCTCCAAGGTTACCGAGCTGCACGGAGATTTTATTTTCAAGAACATTTGGCCGAAAGAGTGACCTATAGCTCACGATTTTCAGCTTTCTAGTCATTCCGGGGTTACCGGGCATGTCCAGGTATTTTTAATTTTCGGTGCACATTTGGCCGAAAGATTGACCAATAGCTCACGATTTTCAACTTTTTCTAGTCGTTCCAAGGTTACCGGAGCAATATGGGATTTTATTTTCAAGCACATTTATTTAAGCGTGACCTCTGACTCACGATTTCAGCTTTTCTAGTCATTCCGGTTACCGGACCGTCCGTAAAGTTTTATTTTTCAGAGCACATTTGTCCCAAAGATTGACCTATAGCTGACGATTTTCAACTTTTCTAGTCGTTCCAAGGTTACCGAGCAAGATCGGTATTTTTATATTGTGAAATAGATTTGGCCGAAAGCGTGACCTATAGCTCACGATTTTCAGCTTTTCTAATCATTCCGTGGTTACCGGGCCTGTCCGAGTATTTTTAATTTTCGGAGCACATTTGGCCGAAAGATTGACCTATAGCTCACGATTTTCAACTTTTCTAGTCGTTCCAAGGTTACCGAAGCAGTACGGGGATTTTTATTTTTCGAAGCACATTTGGCCGAAAGCGTGACCTATAGCTGACGATTATCAGCTTTTCTAGTCATTCCGGGGTTACCGGGCTTGTCCGAGTATTTTTAATTTTCAGAGCACATTTGGCCGAAAGATTGACCTATAGCTCACGATTTTCAACTTTTCTAGTCGTTCAATGGTTACCGAAGTAGTCAAGGGAATTTTATTTCTCGGTGCAAATTTGGCCGAAAGCGTGACCTATAGTTCACGATTTCAGCTTTCTACTCGTCCCGGGGTTACCGGAGCAGTCCGGGGATTTTTATTTTTCAAAGCACATTTGGCGGAAAGCGTGACCTATAGCTCACGATTTTCAGCTTTTCTAGTCGTTCCAAGGTTACCGGACCTGTCCAGGCATTTTTATTTTTCAGAGCACATTTGGCCGAAAGATTGACCTATAGCTCACGATTTTCAACTTTTCTAGTCGTTCTAAGGTTACCGAGCAGTATGAGTATTTTTATATTGTGAAACAGATTTGGCCGAAAACGTGACCGTTAGCTCATGATTTTCAGCTTTTCTAGTCATTCCGGGGTTACCGGACCTATCCAAGAATTTTTATTTTTCAGAGCACATTTGGCCGAAAGATTGACCTATAGCTCACGATTTTTAACTTTTCTAGTCGTTCCAAGGTTACCAGAGAAGTGCGGGGATTTTTATTTTTCGAAGCACATTTGGCCGAAAGCGTGACCAATAGCTCACGATTATCAGCTTTCTGATCATTCCGGGGTTAACGGAACTGTCCAGGAATTTTTATTTTTCGGAGCACATTTGGCCGATAGCGTGACCTATAGCTCACGATTTTCAGCTTTCCTAGTCGTTCTAGGGTTACCGGGCCTGTCCGGGTATTTTTAATTTTCGGAGCAGATTTGGCCGAAAGATTGACCTATAGCTCACGATTTTCAACTTTTCTAGTCGTTCCAAGGTTACCGGAGCAGTACAGGGATTTTTATTTTTCGAAGCACATTTGGCCGAAAGCGTGACCTTAGCTCACGATTTTCAGCTTTTCTAGTCATTCCGGGGTTACTGGGAATGTCCGGGTATTTTTAATTTTCGGAGTACATTTGGCCAAAAGATTGACCAATAGCTTACGATTTTCAACTTTTCTAGTCGTTCCAAGGTTACCGGAGCAGTACGGGGATTTTTATTTTTCGAAGCACATTTGGCCGAAAGCGTGACCTATAGCTCACGATTTTCAGCTTTTCTAGTCATTCCGGGGTTACCGGACCTGTCTTAGAATTTTTAATTTTCAGAGCACATTTGGCCGAAAGATTGGCCTATAGCTCACGATTTTGAACTTTTCTAGTCGTTCCAAGGTTACCAGAGCAGTACGGGGATTTTTATTTTTCGAAGCACAATTGGCCAAAAGCGTGACCTATAGCTCACGATTTTCAGCTTTTCTAGTCATTCCGGGTTACCGGGCCTGTCCGAGTATTTTTAATTTTGTTACACATTTGGTCGAAGATTGACCTATAGCTCACGATTTTCAACTTTGTAGTCGTTCGCGGTTACCGGAGCGAAGACGGGATTTTATTTTTGAAGCACATTTGGGCGAAATCGTGACCTATAGCTCACGATTATCAGCTTTTCTAGTCATTCCGGGATTACCGGACCTGTCTAGGAATTTTTATTTTTCATGGCACATTTGGCCGAAAGATTGACCTATAGCTCACGATTTTAAGCTTTTCTAGTCATTCCGGGGTTACCGGACCTGTCTAAGAATTTTTATTTTTCAGAGCACATTTGGCCGAAAGATTGGCCTATAGCTCACGATTTTGAACTTTTCTAGTCGTTCCAAGTCATCGAGAAGACGGGGATTTTATTTTTCGAAGCACAATTGGCTAAAGCGTGACCTATAGCTCACGATTTTCGCTTTTCTAGTCATTCCGGATTATCGACCGCCCAGGAATTTTATTTTTCATGGCACATTTGGTCGAAGATTGACCTATAGCTCACGATTTTCAACTTTTCTAGTCGTTCCAAGGTTCACCGGAGCGCGAGGGATTTTGTTTCGGGCGGTTTGGCCGAAAGCGTGACCTATAGCTCACGATTTTCGCCTTTCACGCGTCTCGGGGTTCACCGGCGCCGAGGAATTTTGTTTCTCGGGCGGTTGGTCGAAAGCGTGACCCATAGCTCACGATTTCAGGTTTCTACTCGTCCGGGGTTCTGGAGAGTCCGGGATTTTATTTTCGAAGCATTTGGCCAAAAGCGACCTATAGTTCACGATTTTCGCTTTCTAGTCATTCCGTTCTGGGACCGTCCAGAATTTTATTTTGAGCACATTTGGTCGGTGTGACCTATAGCTCATGATTTTCAACTTTTCAGTCGCCCAATGTTATCGAGCAATGACGGGATTTTAATTTTGAAGCACATTTGTCGTGGCGTGACCTATAGCTCACGATTTTCGCTTTTCTAGTCATTCCGGGTTCACCGCACTGCCCGTGAATTTTTATTTTCAGAGCACTTTGGCCGAAAGACTGATCTATACCTCGCTATTTTCAACTTTTCTAGTCATTCTAGGGTTACCGGCGCAGTCCTGGTATTTTTATATTTTGCATCACCTTTGGCCGAAAGGGTGAACCACAGCTCAAAATTTTCAGCTTTTCTAGTCGTTCAATGGTTACCGGAGCAGTACGGTAATTTTTATTTTTCGTAGCACGTTTGGCCGAAAACGTGACCTATAGCTCACGATTTTTCAGCTTTTCTAGTCGTTCCAAGGTTACCAGAGAGACGGGATTTTTTTTGAAGCACATTTGTCGAAAGCGTGACCTATAGCTCACGATTATCGCCTATTGGTCACTCTTTCGCCAAATCTACTCCGAAAATAAGAATCCCTGACCGCCTGCTAACCCCGGAATGACTAGAAAGTCAAAATCGTGAGCTATAGGTCACGCCGCCAAATGTGTCCAAAAATAAAATCCTCGAATCTTTCTAACTCCGAACGACGGAAAAGCTGAAACTCGTGAGCTCGGCCAAATGTGCTCTGAAAAATAAAAAACCCCGGACTGCCCCGGTAACCCCAAAACGACAAGAAGAGCTGAAAATCGTGAGCTATAGGTCACGCTTTCAACCAAATCTTCGCCGAGAAATAAAATTCCCCCGACTGCTCTGGTAACCTTTGAACGACTAGAAAAGCTGAAAGTCGGGAGCTATAGGTCACGCTTTCAACCAAATCTTCCCCGAGAAATAAAATTTCCGATCGCTCCGTAACCTTGAACGACTAGAAAAGCCGAAAGTCGGAGCTATAGGTCACGCTGGCCAAATGTGATGCGAAAAATCACCGAGTCCACCGAAACACCGAACGCGAAAAGTTGAAAATCGTTAGGTATAGGTCACGCTTTCATGCAAATGTGCTCCAAAAAATAAAAATCCCCTAACTGCTACGATAACCTCGGAATGACTATGAAAGCTGAAATCGAGAGCTATAGGTCACACTTTCGGACAAATGTGCCCGAAAATTAAAAATCTCTGGACTACTCCGATGACCTTGGAACAACTAGAAGAGTTGAAAATCGTGAGCTATAGGTCACGCTTTCGGCCAAATGTGCTCTGAAAAATAAAAATTTCGGACAGTCCCAACTCCGAACGACTAGAAAACCGAAAATCGTGAGCTATAGGTCACGCCGCCAAATGTGCTCGAAAGTGAAAATCCCTGATCGCCTGTAACCCTGATCGAAAAGAAAAGCTGAAATCGTGAGCTATAGGTCATGCTTTCGGCCTAATGTGCTCCGAGAAACAAAAATCCCTGGAATGCTCCGGTAACGAGAAAAGCTGAAAATCATGAGCTATATATCACTCTTTTGGTCAGATGTGCTCCAAAAAATAAAAATCCCCATACTTGCCGGTAACAGTACAACGAGTAGGAAAGTTGAAAATTGTGAGCTATAGGTACGCTTTCGGCAAATGTGCTCCAAAAATAAAAATCCTCGGACTACTCTGGTAACCCCGGAACGACTAGAAAAGCTGAAATCATGAGCTATAGGTCACGCCTACCAAATGTGCTCAAAATAAAATTTCTGAACAGTCCCGAACCCGAACGACTAGAAAAACGGAAAATCGTGAGCTATAGGTCATGCTTTCGGCCTAATGTGCTCCGAGAAACAAAAATCCCTGCAATGCTCCGGTAACCTTTGAATGACTAGAAAAGTTGAAAATCATGAGCTATAGATCACTCTTTTGGTCAGATGTGCTCCAAAAATAAAAATCCCCATACTTGCCGGTAACCGTACAACGATTAGGAAAGCTGAAAATTGTGAGCTATAGGTACGCTTTCGGCAAATGTGCTCCAAAAATAAAAATCCGCAGACTACTCTGATAAACCCGGAAAGCCTAGAAAAGCTGAAATCATGAGCTATAGGTCACGCTTTCGACCAAATCTACCCCGAGAAACAAAAATTGTCGAAATGCTGTGGTAACCCTAGCACGACTACAAAAGTTGAAAATCGTGAGTTATAGGTAACACTTTCGGCCAAATGTGCTTCGAAAAATAAAAATACCCGGACGGATCTAGTAACACCGGAACGACTAGAGAAGCTGAAAATCGTGAGCTATAGGTACGCCGCAAATGTGTCATGAAATTAAAAATCCTCGAACTGCCGGTAACCTCGAACGACTAAAAGCCGAAAATCGTGAGCTATAGGTCACGCCGCCAAATGTGCTCAAAATTAAAAATCTCTGACCGCCTTTCGAACCCGAACGACTAGAAAAACTGAAAATCATGAGTTATAGGTCATGCTTTCGGCCAAATTTGCTTCAACAAACAAAAATCACCGGAATGCTCCGGTAACCCCGGAACGACTAGAAAAGTTGAAAATCGTGAGTTGTAGGTCACTCTTTCGGCCAAATGTGCTCCGAAAAATAAAAATCCCAGACTGGCCCAGTAACCCTGGAACGACTAGAAAAGCTAAAAATCGTGAGCTATAGGTCAGACTTTCGACCAAATGTGTTCAAAAATATAAAAATACCCTGACCGCTCCAGAACTCAAATGACTAGAAAAGGTAAAATCGTGAGCTATAGGTACGCTTTCGGCGGAAGCTCAAAAATAAAAACCACTGACTACTCAGAACCCCCGTAACTACTAGAAAAACATCTGCCCCGAGAAATAAAAATCGTCAAAATGGTCTGGGATCTCTGGCACGACTAGAAAAGCTGAAAATCATGAGTTATAGGTCATGCTTTCGGCCAAATGTGCTTCAAAAAACAAAAATACCCAGACCGCTCTATAAACACCGGAACGACTAGAAAAGCTGAAAATCGTGAGGTATTGGTACACTTTCGGCCGAATCTTCTCCAAGAAACAAAAATTCCCCCGGCTGCTCCGGTAACCCTTGAATAACAAGAAAAGCTGAAAATCGTGAGCTATAGGTCACTCTTCCGGCCAAATGTGCTCCAAAAAATAAAAATCCCTAGACAGGCCCGGTAACCCTAGAACGACAAGAAAAGCCGAAAATCGTGAGCTATAGGTTCGGTTTCAGCAAATGTGCTCCGAAAAATAAAAATCCCCGGACTACTCCGGTAACCTCGGAACGACTAGAAAAACTGAAATCGTTTGCTATAGGTCACGCTTTCGGCCAAATATGATGCGGTAACCCTAGAACGACTATAAAAGCTCAAAATTTTGTGCTATAGGTCACGCTTTCGGCCAAATGTGATGCAAAAAAAATCCCCAGAGTTCTCCAGTAACCCCAGAACGACTAGAAAAGTGGAAAATCTTGAGCTATGGGTCACCCTTTCGGCAAAATGTGCTGCGATAGAAATCCTCGGAACGCTCCGGTGACCCTGGAACGACTAGAAAAGTTGATAATCGATAGCTATTGGTCACTCTTTCGGCCAAATCTACTCCGAAAAATAAGAATCCCCGGACTGGCCCGTTAACCCTGGAATGACTAGAAAAGCTGAAAATCGTGAGCTATAGGTCACGCTTTCGGCCAAATGTGCTCCGAAAAATAAAAATCCCTGGAATCCTTCGGTAACTCCGGAACGACTGGAAAACCTGAAACTCGTGAGCTCGGCCAAATGTGCTCTGAAAAATAAAAAAACCCCGGACTGCCCCGGTAACCCCAAAACGACAAGAAGAGCTGAAAATCGTGAGCTATAGGTCACGCTTTCAACCAAATCTTCCCAGAGAAATAAAATTCCCCCGACTGCTCTGGTAACCTTTGAACGACTAGAAAAGCTGAATGTCCGGAGCTATAGGTCACGCTTTTGGCCAAATGTGATGCGAAAAAAAATCACCGGAGTTCACCGGTAACACCGGAATGTTTAGAAAAGTTGAAAATCGTTAGGTATAGGTCACGCTTTCGTGCAAATGTGCTCCGAAAAATAAAATTCCCCTAACTGCTACGATAACCTCGAAATGACTATGAAAGCTGAAATCGAGAGCTATAGGTCACACTTTCGGACAAATGTGCCCGAAAATTAAAAATCTCTGGACTGCTCCGATAACCTTGGAACAACTAGAAGAGTTGAAAATCGTAAGCTATAGGTCACGCTTTCGGCCAAATGTGCTCTGAAAAATAAAAATTCTCGACAGTCCTGCAACTCCTAACGACTAGAAAATCGAAAATCGTGAGCTATAGGTCACGCCGCTAAATGTGCTCAAAATAAAAATCCTGCATCGCTCTGGTAACCCCGGAGTAAATAACTACATTGTATGGCTCGACAACGAAGGTCGTTCGCCACGTACGTTGCACAGACATATGGCTCGACAAAAGGGGCCAATCCCTTGAAACATGTTCGCAATTTTCGAGTATTCGCTAGTACACATTAATTAATCCTATACAACACTTAGTAGTAATGCCTCTTGAATTAACATATTCTATTTTTTGCAGTGCCACCAATAGCATCTAGGTAACACGTGTGGATTCTACGTTTGCCACCATATGAGACTACTTCTCGATTCCTTGAAGATCACCAATTCTAAGGTTTGTCAATTTTTTCATATTTATTTCGTATTTGTCAGGTTATATATATACGCACATTGATATTTCTATTGATAGGCTCCGCCAATCTCTACAACTTTATTGAAACAGCTGGACATTGCACAAATTCGACGAGAGTACGTTTTCTTTTTGTGGTCTAAAGTCATAAGATCGATGGAGAGTTCCATCACAAGACACGATTTTGTATTGTTTATTATTCGAATCGAGATCTCGCGAAAGGAACAGATCCATAATCAACGAACTTGTCGGCTGCACAAGCAATACTTGAATGGCAATCATGCATCATCTAAGTATTGCTTGTGCAGCCTGACAAGTTCGTTGATTATGGTTCTGGTCCTTTCGCGAGACCTCGATTCTGGAGTGATAGAGCAATAAAAATGCAATGTTACTATCTAAGTGCAAATGCAATGTAGATCTTTTGTAATTCTGTATTTGTTAATGTATATTTTATTTTGTTTTAATTAATTGATTTGTGAAATGGATGTTTTATGTTTGTGAAATGAAGTGCGATGTGAATTTGATATTTTATGTTTATGAAATGAATTGAGATGTAAATTGGATGTTTTATATTTGTGAAATGCATCGAGATGTGAATTGTATGTATATATGTACATGTTGATCTACTTGTTTCAGAGGGCATGGCTAGCATTTGCTGAGGCTAGCCAATAAATATAAATAAATTTAGGGGTAGAAAAGAATATCTCAGACGGTTTGTAACTAAAAACCGCCTGTGATATTTACCCCACAGATGATTTGAAAATTGTCTGTGATAATTTTTTATTATCACTGACCTATAAATTCAGACGGTTTAGAAGACTATTTGTAATAATATTTTTAAATCATCTGTAATATGATTTTCTGTAGTAGAGATATAAATATCTCTCCAGTAATAAATGTGTCATTTCTGTAATCTGAACACGTAAGTTGAAGTACAACGCTGGGATGGGATGCGCTAGCAACCGCCGAAAGATCAGCTCGTGGAGGGACGGGACGGGACACGTCTCCACGCCGAGCACAACGTGGCCCAATGCGCCACCCGCACCAACACGTCGCGGTCCTCCAGGACGCTTCGAGGCCGGTTTACGCATCGTACGTCGCGGTCCATTGCCCCCGTCCCGCAATAACTCACCGGCGCAGCGCGTGCCACGTTGCCCGGCCGCTTGCGTCGCTCGTGACCAACCGCCCTTAACCCCGGACTCCTACTCTCTCCCCCGTAATCCCATTCGATCGATCGAGATAGTTGCAGCGGCGCAACAGTCCAAGTCCAAACAAAATCCATTTCTCAATGCATTCTTCTCTTGGTGATCTGATCCGGACGGTGATTCTTGGAAAGCTTAGCTAGCTTAGCTCGTGTTCGACCATTCACGTACGATTGCCACCACACCGCGCGGCGGCCGTGGCAGCCACCCGCCGCGCGCCGCACCACAATGGTCACGGCGGCCGCCACCGCCACGGCGTCGGCCGGCGGTGGTAGCTCCGCCCCGCGCCGAGCCTGCACCGCGACACGGTGTGGAGAGGCGCAAGGTCGGGTGCCGGTGTTCATGATGATGCTACCGACACGGGCGCAAGGACGGAACGGCCGAACACCGAAGCGAAGGCGGCGGCTATCCTCGGTGGCGCCGCAGGCGGCGGGGTGGAAGGGATCATGGTCGACGTGTGGTGGGCATCGCCGAGAGCGAGGGCCCCGCCGCTACAACTTCACCGGGTACATGCATGGAGCTCATGGAACGCCGGGCTCAAGGTGCAGTCGTCATGTCCTTCCACCAAAGGCGACGGCAACGCCGGCGACTCGACCATGTACGTAGTAATCCATCCTTCGATAACTCCTTTGTTATTTTCACCGCTTCTCCGCTCCATCCGCTTGTTTGCTAGCTAGTAGCTAATGCTTTTGTCTTCGCTGGTTGGTCGTATGGTTGTAATGGGATGGTAGTCTTTGCTTGGTTGGTTGTATGGAGGATGATGGTGGATAGACATGGGACCAAATTGAGCTATTGCATATAACCTAGGCTGCGCTTATATAAAAATCATGGTCGAGAGAATTAAGCAACAGACATGAAACCAAAATTCCAAAGAATTAATGTATACTTTCTTCTTTGTAAGCGTAATGGCTTGATTACACAAGCATTGTTTTACTACCGCTATTATATATTCTTCTACCTCAACCATATGTTATATTTTCCCACGAATGACTACTCTATATTAGGCCCGCAACAATGCCCCACCGATTTCCTTTTCTTTCTTTCTTCTTTTTTTTGGCATATATTTCAACTTCCCGATCATGTTTCTTCAACTTCAACCGAGTAAAGTAATTACATTCTCGTAGATAGATCATCTACATCCTTTGGCATCTACCGCCCTTTGTTTAATTACAATACTAGCTATGCTCATGAGCCTAATATTATCAAGTACATCAAGATTGTTTGCTATGCGCCCGCTAGGACCATCGTGACGTTGCATTAAGATGTCAGTGGGCTATCGTAAGTTCTTTCGTTATTCCTTTTATGCTAGTTTTCACTTATCTGCTCGTTGATGTTAATGACCGCAGTCACACACACCCGACCTTGATCATTCACATGTTTCTTATTACTTGGTCGTGCTCTTTTGCTTGAATACAATACCTTTACCTTTTAAAACCCATCACCAGTGTTGTGCTCATTTTAGTCCCTACATAAGGGATTCACCTTTAAAACCTATCGCCTTGTGTTGTGCTTGTTTTAGTCCCTACATAAGCTAGACCGTTAGCGCAAAAAGAAAGTTCATATGAAGCGGTGTCAATTTAATAGGTGTCGCTTAACAAATGAATGGGCCAAACTATAATCAAAGTACTTAACGGCTCATTGCTCTAGTGAATCAAGACCGATCTCCTGTAAATGTGTGCGAGCATGATTCTTATTGTGGTTATATACCGGAATGAAACATCATGACTTACTTTAAGTTTGCTAATAGTGCCGGACTGGATCTACTTTGTTAATATTGCTTAGATTATCCATATCATGGCGGTGTGGTTATCCTTGGCTATTCTGCTTATTTTAGGGAAAACCGTAGGGGAGACCCCGTCAGATATAAGTAAATTAAAAATAAAATAAGTAATTTACGACAAGCAGAGAAGCGGGATCCTTGCCTATTTTGTTGATATGCTAATATGCTATTTCCATTCCGGGCAAGGAAAGTACCAGAAACCGATGAATTCTATGCAGGAAAAGATAAGAGACTTGAAGGTATTCTTGTATTTAGCGAGTGACTCATTTAGATACTTACTCGGTAGTTAGGCTTTAAATCTTAGTTCATTTATGTAGTATTATTCATGTTTTTCCGATAATGAAGTTCACGGACATCGCACAGAGAAAATGGTTGCCTCTACCTCGGTAGCTAATTTTCAAATGGTACCTCTAAACAATGTGGTCGCTTTTCGATATCCATGCATCATGCAGTCAAAGTAACATGGTTCCTAAGGAAGGTCGGTCCCATTGCTAAATGTTTCATGTTTG